>OW240914.1:91955347-92419601 GCA_933207985.1 Pelobates cultripes | reverse complement strand
AGAAGTGATTATCTTAGCCAATCACAATGCTTTCCCATAGTAAAACATTGGATTGGCTGTGATGGTCAATTATGATGATCTCCGCCAGGAAGGCTGGCTGGGGGGCAGAGTCAACCACCACCCTGGCCAATCGGCATCTCCTCAATGCGATGCATTATGTCAGTACATCTCTAGGAGGAAAGGTCAGTGTCTCCATGCAGAGGGTGCGGACACTGAATGTGCAGCACTGCCTCAGGAAGCATCTCTAGTAGCCGTCTAAGGAGTGGGCACTGGAGGTGTCCCTAGGCTGCAATGTAAACAATGCATTTTCTCTGAAAAGACCGTGTTTACAGCAAAAAGTCTGGAGGTACTGACTATACTCACCAGAACAACTACATTAAGCTGTAGCTTTTCTGGTGACTATAGTGTCCCTTTAATCTGTGTTCATACCTCCCAAGTGTCCCAGAGATTGTCCTGAATTTGGGGTTCCATCTTGATTTCCGGATTTGTTCCCTAGTGTCCCGCATCCGATGACACAAGGCAAATGTCCCCAATTAGTGTACTAGGAGAGCATCATTAAGAAGAGTATCCTCGGGACACTTCAAAAGTGCTTTGCTTATGTTCTACCCTGATAAGGTACTGCCAGACAGTCAGTCTGTGTATACCAATCTGAGAGGTTGTAAATGTATAACTAGACAAACACACTTTCTAAATCGGTATGACCACCCCTTATTCTGGTGGGCCCACAACTTCTTGCTTGCCCCGTCCTCTGTCACATCCATGTCTTTTTTTTTTATTGGAAGGCATGTATGTAAAACATTGTCTGTAACCTTGTTGCACAGTGATGTGGAATATGCTGGAACTCTATTAAAAAAAAAAATCTGCCATTAAATTTGGATTTAAAAAAAAATAAAAACACCCTGGACTATTTCCAAGCTGTATAACCTCTTGGCTGTACCTCACTGTCACTCATGTTGATGGATAAAACTAGATGTTTCCTTATCTGTTATTGAAAGCTCCACTAAATTGCTAGGCTGCTTACAATGACTTTGACCTTCCTTTGTACTCTTGACCCAGTTCATTGCCTCCCATATCCAGATTATCAGGTGGTTAGTGGTCTCTGGGTTGATAATGCAGAAAGTGAAGTCATTCACAATATCTATAAATAGTTGAGCCTAACCAGAAACAGTACCTCCTGCCAAGTAAACTAGTCTGCACCCCTGTCTGACACGTTCGTCGTAAAGAAAATGTATTTGCGTTGTGCTTTTCAGATATTATTCATTCTCCAGTCCGCCACTTAGTAGTCTTCACCAGAAGTGGCTAATTGTCCGATAGGTCAAAAATGGAAAGAACAATAAAATGTCCTACTGTTGAAATATAACATTTATTTTCTGTTCTTTGAAAGGCTGGTTGTCGCCTGTGAAAAGTTAAACACATTAAAACAAACATAACATCAAACCCTGTGACAGATGTAAATAAGCAATGTAGAAAAAAATTGGGGTTAAGGTTTCATAAAAAGATTCACTTATTAAATAGCAAGCTTAAAGGACAATGTAGGGCTAGAAATGCAGTCACTCACTGGAATGGCATAGTGGGAATGCAGAGGGGAGCAATATAAAAGACTGGTAGACGAGGAGGTAGGAGTTGTAGTCCAAACTGCCCAGAAAATTAGTATTGTGCTGCCATTGGCTTGAATTGTGCTGCCATTATTGAATAGTGATGATAAAAAATAAAAATGTCTTTAATTCTCCCCTGCCAGAACATAAAACATACCCTACACACCTACAACTGTATTGCCGCTGCCTACACGGCATGGGAGACATTTGATGCACCACGATTAAAGGAAGAGCATTTCCAAGAGTACAGCTCTTCACTTTGATAATATTGTGGATTTATTCATTTGAGATGAGATAATCGGAGAACACTGGGAAATGTTTGCCTCATTGTATCGATTAAAGGGTTACTCCAACCCTTATAAATATATATATTTTTTTAAAAGAAGTAATACTGTACCGGGTATTATTCTTTGTCTCCCTTTCCTAATCGGTATATAAATAATTTGAAAGCACTTTTACTTACCTGATATCAAGCACTTCTTTCCACGCCCCTCTCCTGATGTCATTTGATGCACAGTGCCATAAAAGACTTCTCATAAAGAAGCCTTTGAATTAACCATTTTGCCGGTTCAGGGCACATGTACACACTCTGAGCTGGCAAGAGGAGAGGGAGGGCGCCCCCCAAAAAACTAATGAATGGATGGAATCGTGAGGCAGGAGGGCTGCAGGCAGGGAGGAGACACATAAGACCCCTTGCTGGCAGAGCAGCCCCCTTATTTCTGTTTCCATTGTCCAATGCACATTGATGACAGACAGACATAAGATATGCACAGAATTGACATTATTGTTACGTGTGCTAGGGTTGCAGTTAACCCCTGGCACACAAGTGCTAATTACTCTTAATGTGCAGCGTTTTAAGCTGAAACACTGCACATCAGGCCTTCAACCACCATGACCACTTCAAAAAACTGAAGAGGTCATGGTGGTTAGACTAACTTTTTAGCTTGGTGGCATTCCTGTAAAAATTGGGAACATCACAGAATCTGCTAAGCAAGTTTGCTCGATTGCTTGTTTGACCTTTTGGGATAACATCCAGTTCCACGTTCATCGATGTTTTCCTTGGAACATACCAGTCTGGTTTGGGAGGTATTGATCCACAGAACACTTGTTTCTACAGAGACATGTCTGATGAATTTGACTCTCATGCCAAGATTGCATTGCTTAAATTTTGACAGCTCGCAACTGCAGGGCGCAAATTCCCAGTTTGTGTGCATTATTTACTTACTTTAACATGGCAGCATGTTCTGCTGTGTTCATATGTATACAGTGGTTTTAAAGATACTAAAAAAAAAATCACCATTTTAAAATGCAACAATTCAGAAAAAGGAAAAAAAAAATTAAAAATTCTGAATTGCAAGTTAGTTTTTTATTTCAGAATTTCCTACTTGAGGTTATGTTCCGTAAACGAGGAGGTTAGGAACATCTTGTTTAGGGCGTCCACATTTTCCATTAAATAGCTTTGCCTGCCTTGTTCATTGTGCTAACTGGATGTTCACAGAAGCGCTTGCTGAAAGATAGCAGATGGTTGTCAGGGATTAGACAAGTGTGTGTAAAAATATACAGTAACCCAGCATGTGGTCCAGAGCAGACAGTGGCATCACTGTTATGCCAGGATATCATCTATTGTCCCTTATGCTGTAATGTTTGATAGACAAGAAGATAAAACATGGCATGTCTGCTATAATCCCAATGCTGCGTCATCCCATGACTTTATAATCCAAGATTGCCTATATAGACAATATTCAGACCAGCAATACTCCATTATTAACATTTTGGAAATATATACTCCTGACGTACATGTAAACATTCAAAGGTTGATTTGAAATCTGAATTATGAAATTCAGACTACAATAACCAAGCTGTTGCTATGTTTGAGTTGAATAATTTGTTCAAATTATCCTGTTGCCAGTGGTAAGGTTTTTTACTGAGGAAACCCAGGTTCATATCCAGGTCAGACCAGATCACCACCTTACCTACCTCAAATCCTGGTAAATTGTACGCTTGTTTGAGCAGGGCCTTTAAAAAATAAAAAATAATATATATATATATATATATATATATATATATATATATGTGATTCTTGAAAAATTCGAATTTTGTGCAAAAGTTCATTTATTTCAGTAATGCAACATTAAAGGGTAAAACTAATAAATGAGATAGACGCATTACATGCAAAGCAAGATAGTTCAAGCCGTGATTTGTCATAAGTGTGATGATTATGGCTTTCAGCTCATGAAAACACCAAATCCACAATCTCAGTAAATTAGAATATTGTGAAAATGTGCAATATTTTAGGCTCACAGTGTCCCACTCTAATCAGCTAAGTAATCCATAACACCTGCAAGGTTTCTGAGCCTTTAAATGGTCTCTCAGTCTGGTCCAGTAGGAATCACATTCATGGGGAAGACTGCTGACCTGACAGTTGTGCAGAAAACCATAATTGACACCCTCCATAAGGAGGGAAAGCCTCAAAAGGTAATTGCAAAGGAAGTTGGATGTTCCCAAAGTGCTGTATCAAAGCACATTAATAGAAAGTTATGTGGAAGAGAAAAGTGTGGAAGAAAAAGGTGCACAAGCAGCAGGGCAATTCAAATGTGTTGGGGACTTTCACAAGGAGTGAACTGAGGCTGGAGTCAGTGCATCAAGAGCCACCACACACAGACGGATCCTGGATGTGGGCTTCAGATGTCGTATTCGTCTTGTCAAGCCGCTCCTAAACAACAAACAACATCAGAAGCGGCTTACCTAGGCTAAAGAAAAACAGACCTGGTCTGTTGCTCAGTGGTCCAAAGTCCTCTTTTTTGATGAGAGCTACTTTTGTATCTCATTTGGAAACCAAGGACCCAGAGTCTGGAGGAAGAATGGAGAGGCACACACGGAAAGATGCTTGAAGTCCAGTGTGAAGTTTCCACAGTCTGTGTTGATTTGGGGAGCCATGTCATCTGCTGGTGTTGGTCCACTGTGCTTCATTAAGTCCAGGGTCAACGCAGCCGTCTACCAGGAGATTTTGGAGCACTTGATGCTTCCGCAGACGAGCTTTATGGGGATGCTGACTTCATTTTCCAGCAGGCACCTGCCCACACTGCCAAAAGCACCAAAGCCTGGTTCAATGAACGTGGGATTACTTTGCTTGATTGGCCAGCAAACTCGCCTGACCTGAACCCTATAGAAAATCTATGGGGCATTTCCAAGAGAAAGATGAGAGATGAGACCGAACAATGCAGAAGAGCTGAAGGCTGCTATTGAAGCATCTTGGTCTTTCCTAACACCTCAGCAGTGCCACAGGCTGATAGCTTCCATGCCACGCCGCATTAAGGCAGTAATTGCTGCAAAAGGGGCCCAAACAAAGTACTGAGTCCATATGCATGCTTATACTTTTCAGAGGTCCGATATTGTTCTATGTACACTCCTTGTTTTATTGATTGCATGTAATATTCTAATTTACTGAGATTGTGGATTTGGGGTTTTCATGAGCTGTAAGCCATAATCGTCGCACTTATGACAAATCACGGCTTGAACTATATTGCTTTGCATGTAATGCGTCTATCTCGTATATTAGTTTCCCCTTTTACGTTGCATTACTGAAATAAATGAACTTTTGCACAATATACAAATTTTTCGAGTATCACCAGTGTGTGTGTATATATAAATGTATGTATGTGTATATATATATATATATATATATATATATATATATATATATATCTCCCATTTCTAGAGTTGGGAAGCCCTGGTGAATATGATAAAGCTTTATAAATGCTACTAATAATAGTATTTCTGTAAAGAAGAGTGGTCCCAAAATGATGAACAAGTTTGACAACCCTAATTTCTAGCCTCTGGTGCCCCACTCCACACTCCAGGGTATCTCAGACTGTACATGACTACTTCTGTAACACTCTGCATATGGGTAGTCCTGCTGGACTTACTTGAATGAGATATGTACGTACATGTAATCATTTCTTCTAGCATTGGGAGGTATGGAATCGGGACAGGTGGGCAGACTTGAGGGACAATGCTAATAACGCAACTTGCACTACTGACAACATCCATAATTTAAGCACTTTTGTTTGTCACTAATCAAGTATACTAAATACTACACTATTAGTATTTCTCTTTCTCTTTTTGTTCTATCCACATATACACCCAATGAGGACAGATTATATTGCATAAGAATCTATTAGAAGAATTTCTGATTTCTAGTTTGATGTTTTATTTTTATTTTATTTTATATATTATATAGTATCTACTTTCTGTTCCCTTTTTTCATTTGTTTTATTATCTTCCCTTTTTTTAATTTATTTTTTTATATTGGCGCAACCTGTACCATATTGAGTGGTGCCTGTCTGGAAAGTTGGCAGGCCTGTTCAACTAAGGGATGTGTCAGCCTGACATCAAGCACAGCTGGCTGACAGACAGCCTCCCGACAGTGCCCTACATGCAGGACCATGTAGAGTGCTGCTGAAGCACTCTCTTCATGGTCCTCGTGCACTCTGCACAGGGCAATCATGTCTAGTTATGTGGTTGTGTTCTCCGGGGACAGTTCCCTTGTGTCCGCAAATGTGGGACACCAGGTGAATAAAGCGTGATATACAAGACAAAACAGAAGAAGGTTGCGCCAAAGCTGTCGTATAGGATTTATAGGATTGGTCTATTTTAGCGCTGTTTCCTTCTTTTGTACATGAATAAAGCGTGATGACCGGACAGGATAAAATTGTGACTGTCCGGCTAAAAAACGGGACAGCTGGGAGGCCTTAATACAGTGTTAAATGCCATCATACTTGCTAAAGCTGGCAAGTATGCACTAAGAAAGAAGGGAGCCTTACCAGCTGTGTGAATTGATGTTTGTCTGTGCATATACTGTTGTTGGAAGATTATATAATGTATATGATCATATAAAAGTTATGTCTGCCATACAAATGAGCAGAGAGGCATCTTGTTTCACTCTGCATTTTTGCAAGCAAACTTGGCGACGCAACACTGCTTAAAGCACGGCTTTATAAACCACATCCAAAAGATCAATAGACCGTAAAGTCATGTCTAATAGTGGTTTCTGGTCATAGGCCTTCCTAATTTTTTCTGTCCACTTAATTATTTCAGAATATTGAATTTTAGCATTTAAATAGTTGCGTTCAAGATCTAAAATAATATTGACAGAGTATTTCTTCAATAGCCACTAACCAACATATTTCAAGAAATCCTTTCTTTCTGATAGAGCATAAATATTACCTTCATATGTGTAGTTTTAATATGTGTATTTCTTATTGGAAGACGTACCAGTGTCACCAATGTTGACGTTATTTTTTATTTATTTTTACCTAACCTCTTCTTTTTATGTATAGTTCTCAAAATTGTTTATAATTTAAGTTCATGAAGAACAATAAAACTTTCGAGCCCCAAATGTGGATTGTTCCATGGAACAATTGGTGGAATAGAGTTTAAAAGAACACTTTGAATATCCAGTAACCAGCAGATAAGCATACAGAATCATGTGACTTTATTTATACACTTGGCAAAAACAAAACATCATGTGGCTTCATACACAGCTGCTTGTTGCAGAGAGTATTGTGGTTCTGTAAGAGAAATATTTATGATGATACTGTAATTTGAAAACTTGTTGTTAAAAACTATTTATTAAGGTGTGCTTCAAAACAGAAATGATGAAGAGTATTGAGTTGTTAAATTGGTTGTACAAAGTGGTAGTAACCTTATAGAGAGAAAGTGTCAGGTTAACCCCCAGGTATAATTTACTATAAAACAAAGAAGAAACAAGGGTAAATTGCTTAGGAGATAGACCCTTTTGTGTGAAGAGTAACCAAATAACAAACAAACAAAACGTCACTTCCAGGAAGAGCCGTAATGGCGAAACGCGTCTGGACGTTTCAGAGTATGATGGTGGTCTAAGAGATATTGGACGATACGAAGACCTTTTCCGAATTTACCAGCTATATTAAATCTTTTAAGTTTTATTTTTGTCTTTATTTTTCATTTTTTCTTTTTATCTATTATTTAGCTTGGATCGTTTTCCTCTATAGCTGCTCAACCGTATGAGACATCTTTATATCAAATTTTGCTTGATTAAGACTACAAGGCAGTTCATTTAGAGGAGGAGGGGGGACTAGCATTTTTTAAGGGGTGCCCTCGAAGGCACAACAGAGTAGGGAATCTTATTACTTGCAGGATTAGCTCCCAGCTCTCTTTTTTTATAACCTGCTATGTTATACCTCTCCCTGCCCAGTTAATATATGTTACAAATGTAGCCTTTATACACACTGCTACATTTTTTGTTACATATTGCTACCTATGGTGTGATTACAAAACTTATACTCACTCATATATATTCCTTTTTTTTGATTATTAGTTGTATTTATTATTTTGATCACAGTTATATATTTTTTCTTTATTATTAAGATTTATTTGAATATTTATTTACTTATTAATTTGTTTTGTAGGATTTTTATCCTATTACAGATATTAATGTTCTATATGACAAGTGTCTCTATAATATTTTAAATAATTATATTAAAAGTGACGTATTATTTATTTGTTTTTGGGTTACTCTTCACACAAAAGAAGTTTACCCTTGTGTATTCTTCTTTTTATATTTAATTGGTTGTTGATACTTTTCTGTAGTAATCCAGCAAAAATTCTGAATCTTCTTTCTTTACAGTTGTGTCCCGGGTTCACAGTTGTTCCGTTTTTTTTTTTTTTTTAATTTAGATATTATAAACTATGTAAATGTGTGTTATGTGCTTTTTCTTCCTTTTATGTTCTAGTTCTCTGCATTGAAAATATGCTGTTGCCAATCGCTGTAGAGATGAGGTTTGCATTGAGGAAAAAATGACCGTAATTGTTAGGCCGCTAATATTCCCATGATCTGTATTTCAGGGTGACTGCATCCTCACAGTGCGTCTTACTGAAGAAAAAGAACTGGAAGATGGTGATGCTGTTTTTTACCTTCTATTTGCTGGTTCAACGCTCAATCATTTAACAAGTACTCGGAAAGTAAACTCAGAGACCCTTGAAACAGTTACCCCAGGTGAGAAATATTTCTACGGCTTTTAGTACACTACAACTTTCTTAATCCTCAGCCATAATGTGTCTGGTCATATCTTATATTCAAAAATTCAACTTTTGCTGGTTACCATACAAGGAAGGGGAACTCTAATTGCAGATAGTGCTGGGGCGTAAATGTCCTTGTCTTTCGGCGTTTATTGGGACTTTCCTTCTTTTACGGCCTCTTGTCAGTGTACTTTCTCCCTCCGCTTCCGCTAACTCCGTCCCCTGATTCCGCTAACTCCCCCATCCCCCCCTCCAAGCATCCCACTTTCTCTCCCCTTTTTGCCTCCCCCCTCTGATTGTCACACTTTCATTGAGGAGCTTTGCTCAGAGTAATATTCAAATCGGGCAAGCCATGTCGCACACCTTGCCCGACGAGCTTAGAGCATACCACTTGAATAAAAAAGTTGTAATGGTTCATTACTTTAAATCCATGCGACTTTGACAGATGACTGGTATTATGATATCACCATGCTTCTTATCTCATTAATTAATTTTCTCTCGTACGCAATTTACATCTGTAACCAGTTATACGACATATATAGTTTAATGTAACCTATGCTTATGTATTTCTCTTTAAAAGAAGAAAAAACTACCACAGCAAGAGCACATGTTAAATTAGAGGGGCAAAGGTTTAAAATTATTTCAGGAAGTATTACTTTACAAAGAGGGTAGTGGGTGCATGGAGTAGCCTTCCAACTATTACTTTCGTAATAATAAACATTATTTTTTGAGAATAAAAAAAATTAAATAATGAAGGCTACTTTTATAACAATTTCTTCTCATTAAATTGCTTTTTTTCGTGTGTAAAGTCCCCTGGCACTGTCCTTCCATTCAGGGTTAAACCATTGTTGAGCGGTTTTACACTGAATGAGAGTTCATGGCTGCCCACAGCAAGTCCCAGTTGGAGATATGGCTAAGGCACAAATTACACTCTCACTTAGCCATACTAAGTCATACCAGCAATGGGCAGCTGTGCTGGGCGGAAAGGAAGATCTTGAATACCTATACTATATGTATCTATTTATTGGTTTATCTATTCATTCCTGAAGGATTTAAAATCTGTTCTAGTTCTATATTAGTGATTTTGTTTCCATTAAATTGAAGGCACCATACATTTTTAATTAACAATTCCTATTGGCGTCTTGAGTTCATAAATTGATAATTATACGATTCGTGTCAGGAGAAGACATTAGAAGAAGTTGGCTTTAATTGAAACTAATTGTTCCTTGCCGAACATGTGAAGTAGTAATCTAAATACCAACTCATATACAGAGTCTCTGAAAAATTCATATTTATAATTAAATCGTGGTAACGTGTTTGCATTCTAATAAGATTACTGTATACTACATAATCCTTTCTGATTCACTGTTATTTGTACTCTGTATAAGCTATGCTTTGTACTGTTAAAAGGATAGTTTTATCACAATTTTATTTTTTTTAATTTTTTTTGTGGGACAGAACTCAGAATTCAATCGAAATGGGTTATGCCATAAAATAATGTATTTAAACAAAAAAATTGCAAGATGCGATCATGGAGCACTGAGCAGAGGACCATGACATGTTTCCCATCACAAGAGCACTTCCTTAAAGACATGGTCATTGAAGAAGTACTTGTGAAACACACATTTTGATTCTGAGCTCAGCCCCACATGTGCAAGTTGTCAATCTTGATTTCATGGTTCTGCATGGCTGATAGACAGACTGACTGCTGTAATACAACATTTATTAGATGTAGTCCTGAAATATTGTGGATATTCATATTATAATACAATCTGAATTCTGGGCTAAATAGCTCCCGGTGCTCAGTCCTGTCATTGCCATCAAAAGTATATGTTTTTTTTTTTGTTTTTTTTTTATGATAACATAGGAGGGAATGTTTTGCATTATGTAGCCTGCAGGAGAGGTGCTAGACTTTGAGCAAAAAAAAATTTATTCTCACATTGTCTTTAAAAGACAATTTTTTTACAAAGAAATGCAGGACTTCACCAAAGGCTCATTCCATCCTAACCACTACAATGAGTTGTAGTGGTTATGGTGCTCAGAGGTCCTTTTAAGGCAGCCAAGTCACTTCCGGTACCGCTGTCAATTTCAATTTTATTTTCTCTTTGGCTAAAATGTTTGTAGGCACTAAGGAGGGTTCAGACATGCTAAACAGGGCTGGACTGGGAACTAAAAGATGCCCTGGAAAAAATTCTATACCAGCCCAATAATGCGTCACGTCAGCATAGTGTACTGATACAGAGGTGGTAAAGATAACTTAAAATTGAAAAAAACTATTACTCTAACGAAAGAAAGCACTCATAGGGCTTCAAAATAAACATATGAACAGCTTCATTTTAAGCAGACGTACATTTGCATATAATCAATGTTTCAGTCCAACTACCTCGACATATTAAGGAAAGTTTGGTAATGAGACTGAAATGGTGAATGTATGCTTTTACACAGCTGTAAAAAAAATGAAGTTATCTTGTTTATTTTCAATGAGTACGCTCCTTAATTTGAATATGTTAATGTGCTGGAGTGTGAAACTAGCAACAAGACTGGGCCGATACGTGCTCATTATATTGTTACATGTTAATTACATTTCTGTGTGTATTATGCATATATTAATGTATATTAATATGTCTTAAGTAGTATAGGCATCATTATATATTACTAATACACACATTAATATATATGCATAATATATATATGTGTGTGTGTATTACTTTTAGAATCACATCAGTTACATCTATCTGTACATTGTGTTGGCAAGTTTGCTAGCAAAATGTACATATTGGAAGGAAAATCTATTTAATAAGAGGTCTTTCTCTCACCTGTCAATTAGCTCTTCGGCATAAACTCCTGTGCTGAAGAACTAAGTTACAGGGAGAGCAAAAGACACAGGTCAAAATGCATCATCTCTTGTGTTTCTTTTAACCCCGTTTTGAATTTCTTGCCCTTTTTTGTATTTCTTATTCCCTCCTTTCATTTTTTTTACCTCCTTTTGTGTGTATTGTCTCCAATTTTTCTCCTTTGTGTCTCCTACAACCCCCCTTGTGTATCTTTTACTTCATCCCTGCCCGTGTGTCTCTTTTTACCCTTCTCCACCCCTCTGTATGTCTCTTTTCTACCAGCCCTGTTTGTGTCTGTCTTAGCCCCAGCTGCTTTGTCTCTTTCTCCCCTTCTAAATTCCCTCTGTCTCTTTCTCTCTTCCCAGTCCAGCTTTGCCCCCCTACAAACCTTGTGTATCACTTTTTCCCCTTCCCTTCTGTATGTCTCTTTGTTGTCTCTTTGTCTCCGCCTCAGTCCCTTTTGTGTGCCTCTTTATTCCCCTCTCTTTCTTCTCTCCCCCTCTCTTCTCCACCTGTCTTTCTCCTCCCCTTTGTCTTTCTCCCCTTGTTTCTCTCTGTGACATCTGTCTTTCTCCCCGTCTCTCTCTCACCCCTGTCTTTCTCCCCCTCCCCCATGTCTCTCTCTGCCTCTTTCTCCCCACTACCCCTGTGTCTTACTCTCCCACATGACTTTCTGCCCCTGTGTCTCTCTCTCCCCCCTCTGTCTCTTTCCCCCCACTCGCCCTATATCTCTCTTTCTCCCCCCTACCTCTGTGTCTCTTTCTTGTCCCTCTGGCCCTTTCTCCCCCTTTCTCCTGTGTCTATTTCTCCCCCTTCACCACCCCCTGAAACTGACCTTGTCTGACAGTCTGTCTGATACCACAGTAGGACATAGGAAGGGGCAGAGCTGACTATCTTGTTCCCTTGCGGTTCCCACAATTCCCAGCACAGCCACATCATAGAGTAATTACTGGAAACCGCGAGGGAGCGTAATTGTCAGCTCTGCCCCCTCCCTCAGTCTGTCAGTATTGGTGAGTGTGCCGCCGGACCGGCTAGATGGACACCCAGCCTGGCTGCACCACCATGCACTACAGGAATTGCGGCCACCGGCGCATGGTAACTATTGGACGCGGCCGGCCCCCTCAAAGTGTGCCACCGGACAGGCCACCCGGCGGCACCTTCATGCAGCCGGTGGCCTCATTACTTACCGTTATCCCGGTGGGCATCTTTCCATCATACTGCAGAAATGTAAAATGAATTCTGACATAGGATGCCTGTCTGTACTCACTTGTATGTCAAACTGGGAACTCTGGGATAGGGGTGGGAACATGATTTCTCGAGTTTTTATGTCCAAGAAGATCCCATCAAAGTCCAACTGGAGATAAGCAAGTAAAGCACATGATTGCTTTTTTTTATTTTTATTTTATTATCTACACTGTAGTGATTTGCATTGTTTTGTATTTGCACTGTAGTGAGTTGCATTTTTTTGTCCTCCTCACAATAATTTTTGTACCTAGCATAATAACATACAGTTGCAAGAAAAAGTATGTGAACCCTTTGGAATGATATGGATTTCTGCACAAATTGGTTATAAAATGTGATCTGATCATCATCCTGTAGTTGCAGATGACCCCAAGAATATTGCTGAACTGAAACAGTTCTGTAAAGAGGAATGATCAAGAATTACTCCTGACCGTTGTGCACGTCTGATCTGCAACTACAGGAAACGTTTGGTTGAAGTTATTGCTGCCAAAGGAGGTTCAACCAGTTATTAAATCCAAGGGTTCACATACTTTTTACACCTGCACTGTGAAAGTTTACATGGTGTGATCAATAAACACATGGCAACATTTCATTCTTTGTGTGTTATTAGTTTAAGCAGACTGTGATTGTCTATTGTTGTGACTTAGATGATGATCAGATCACATTTTATGACCAATTTGTGCAGAAATCTATATCATTCCAAATGGTTCACATACTTTTTCTTGCAAATGTACATATGCACCCACAGCTATCAATCTACCGGTTATGATGTGTGGTTTATGCTGATACATGGAGTGCATTGTGGCATATTTAAAATGTTACACTGTATGCCACACTGTGCCTTAAAGGGACTCTCCAGTGCCAGGAAAACAAACCGTTTTCCCCCCATCCCAAGTTGCTGAAGGGGTTAAAACCCCTTCAGTGACTTACCTGTATCCAGCGCCGATGTCCCTCGGTGCTGGTTCAGGTTCCGCCCACACTCCTCCCCCGCCGACTTCATCCGGCAGGGAAGACCTTTTGCGCATGCGTGGCCGGCGGCGGAGGGCAGTCCTAATGCGCATGCCGGGAGTTAACCCTGCAAGGTAAATATTGCAGTTTATGAAAACTGCAATATTTACAGTTGCAGGGTTAAGGGTTTCCTATGGGGATTTCAGGGACCCTGGCGGTCCTCACATAGCGTGAGGACGTCCAGCGACGCTATAGCACACAAAATGTGTGCTATAAACCCGGACGTGCCCTCTAGTGGCTGTCTAGTAGACAGCCGCTAGAGGAAGAGTTAACCCTGCAAGGTAAATATTGCAATTTTTAAAAACTGCAATATTTACAGTTGCAGGGTTAAGGGTAGTGGGAGTTGGCACCCAGACCACTTCAATGGGTAGAAGTGGTCTGGGTGCCTGGAGTGTCCCTTTAACAGCTTCTCACAATATTCAAATCATTATAATGGTAATAATAAAATAGATGATCATACTCCTTTAATTCATGTTCTGTGAATATATCTTTATTAACATTGTGATACAACCCATGAAGATGAGGACTTGAATTAGTTTTGATTATGACTTCTTGTCTCTATGTTAGTCATCTAAAGAAATCTTAAAACATCGAATGTGAAGGCAGATAAGAACCATTTGGCCCATCTAGTCTGCCCAATATTTTGAAATACTTTGAATTAGTCCCTGGCCTTATCTTATAGTTAGGATAACCTTATGCCTATCCCACGCATCCTTCAACTCCTTTACTGTGTTAACCTCTACCACTTCAGCTGGAAGGCTATTCCATGCACCCACTACCCTCTCAGTAAAGTAATTCTTCCTGATATTATTTTTAAACCTTTGCCCCTCTAATTTAAAGGATCACTATAGGATCAGGAATACAAACATGTATTCCTGACCCTATAGTGTTAACACCACCATCTAGCCCCCCTGGGCCCCTCATGCCTCTATAAATATATAAAAAATCTTACCGCATTCAAGCCTGAATCTTTAAATCTGCATGCTGTTAGACTCAGAAAAACAAGCAGTCTGCTGACATGTGGTGGCCTGATCCAATCACAATGCTCCTTGAGACTGACAAGGAGGCAGATCAGGGGCAGAGCCAGCATGATTCAAATACAGCCCTGGCCAATCAGCATCTCCTCATAGTGATGAATTGAATCACTGAATCTCTATGAGGAAAGTTCAGTGTCTGCATGCAGAGTGAGGAGATACTGAATCACAGGATGCTGTGCACAGTGCTGTTCTGTGCTCTGCTGACAACAGATCTGAGTGGATGGAGGAATATTATGCCTCCATCAACTCCGAAGTCCCTCTGGTTCACTCTGAGTGACTGCAACTGGAAGTGTTCCTAGCTTTCAATGTAAACACTGTATTTTCTCAGAAAATAGTCTTTAGCTCCCTGCAGCCTTTCTCATGTATAGTTCTCACCTGAATAACCTCATTAGGCTAAAGTTGTTCAGGTGACTATAGTGTCCCTTTAACCCCTTAAGGACACATGACATGTGTGACATGTCATGATTCCCTTTTATTCCAGAAGTTTGGTCCTTAAGGGGTTAAGACTGTCCTCTTGTTGGGGTAGTTTTTCTTCTTTTAAATATAGTCTCCTCCTTTACTGTGTTGATTCCCTTTATGTATATAAATGTTTCTATCATATCCCCCCTGTATCTTGGGTCTTTATGAATAAAACAAATAACACTAATAGGTCCACGTGAGGTACTGCATCTGTACATATATTTGTTCCAAACTACTATGCACAATAAGCAGGGTATTATAACTAATAGACAAAGAGTTCCCTTATAAAAAAACAAACAAACCAAAAAAAACAATAAATAGAATTAAAAAAAATACCAAGTGGACACTTATTTTTCAGTTGGGTAAGTCACTCTAGACATAACTTTAGTCATTATCTGATGATCAACCAACAACATTCCTGTCGACATTCGAAGGAATTTAAAGAAACAGATTTATATTTATACATTCGTGCCTACAATCAAATTTTTACATATTTTAGTTTTCCTTAATTCTACATGGCATTTTTAAGAGAGACCCTGACAGCACCTCTTGCTGATATTGGCACTGGTGTCTGTGTTACAGGCTGCCATGCTGTACAATGTTGCTGGAGGGTTAATTTATTGGACCTTTTGACGCCAGGATAAAGCTGGGATTTAAGTATCCTGGCAGTGTTTCTATGAGGACAGCTGCAAATGGCTTAAGCAGAGAAGGGGATTACATCCCCAATAATACAGTATTTTAAATAAAAGTAGGTGCATCTTATATTTTGGAAAGATCCTGTACGTGATGTTAGCTGCTGACTAAAATATTTAAAGTTTGTACATATTTCACACCCAGGATTTATGTCTGTGGTGTGAGGCACATGATCTAAACAGGCAGTCACTAAAACAACATTAGTTTGGCTAGTGGCCTGTGCCAGCCCCACAAAAGAAAGGCTCCAGTTTGCAAATAAATTTCTTGCTGCAAGGTTTGTTAGCCACAAATGAGCAGTGTTGCAATTAAATCTGGCCATAATTAAAAGCAATCCCATTTACCAGTATTGAAATACATTTTCTGGTCAAATGACCGGAAATTAAAATTAGTTAGTGGCCACCCATACTTTGTTACTCACAGGTTAGTTTGAGCTGTTATTAAAATGAGAAAAAAAAAAAATCCCTTCTGAAAAAAGACATACCTGTTGCCTAGCTTGTGTACTCTGGCAGTTCAGCCATTTACGGTACTGGCCGGTGAGCTGAGATGCAGGTACATATGTAGCAGTAAGTAAATCTCTGTATATGTTCAGTTTGTTAACAGAACCTATGACTCTATGAGAATAATGTAATCTACCTGACTGGTTATAAACCAACTTCTTGGTTGGCTGAAATTTTAGCTGAAGTTATCTAGACAAGTTGCAGAAGTGCAGCTTGTCAGAGAGGTAGGTTGAAAAAGAAAAAAGTTTCACTACAGGTGGTCATCACTTTACGACCTACCTGTTTTACGACGGCTCGCGCTTATGTCCAGCTCTCAAGCATGGGGATTCAAGGGATTTACGACGTTAGAGAGCTGGTCTATGTTAGGGGAATTTTCCCAAACATAGAAAATGCACCAGAGCAGGGAATCCATCTAATCTATGTTCAGGGAACGTTCCCTGAACATAGATTTAAGGGATTCCCTGCATTGCTGCGCTTGTCTATGTTCGGGGAAATTTCCTCGAACATAGTCCTCACCGACCAATTCATTTTACAACCGGGTCTTAAGAACGGAACCCGGTCGGTAAGTGAGCAGTAGCTGTAATACATTTTTGCAAATTTTATTAAAAATTTAACTTTTTAAAAAATGGAGTTCTGTGTTTTAACTTGGGTTGCCCCTGGGCTCGCATGCGTGTGAATACACCCACCAAGTGGACCTCCAGCATCCTGACACAGCCATCTTTTTCATAATCCAGATCTTCAGGCTTCATCTGTGCGATTAGATAGTGTAATAAGACTGTAACAATTGGTGAGAAGGGTACAATTCTAAACTCTTCACAATTTCCTTGACTTAAAGGGACACTATAGTCATAACAACTACAGCTTATTGAAGAACAACAGTGTACCTCAGAGGGAACTAGGAAGAATGTATAATATGTACAATTTATACAATTATTTAATGGGATGCCAGTAGTACCATTACTAGAGTCGGTAACAAAAATACAAAGAAAACAAATACATTTTATTAACAATAAAAAGATAATACTCTTGCTAAAAAGTGCTCGAGCTGCTCATGTACACAAGTGCTAGAACTGCAACTCTATGGTAGGTGGACAGAATAGAAGAATTGACTAATTATAGTTAGTCATCGGTATATATTCATATGTGACAAACCATGAATAAATCCAAAATAATTCTGTCTGAGGGATAGTAGCGTGCACAGAATAATCTATAGGCAGCTTAAGGCCATACTAGATTTAGTGTTAACAAATGGAGATTTGGAGATTTGGTATCAGATATTACTGTAGGTGAAAGTTTAGGATCCAGTGATCATGTCAGTGTGGTTTAATATAAGAACAGTGACTGAGTCACACCACACAAAAACAAGAGTTTTAGACTTTAGAAAAACAGACTTTTCTAAAATTTGAATATGTGTAAAGGAGTCATCAGATTGGAGCAATTTAAACTCCAAGAGAAATGGGACTATTTAAAAGTTTCACTGCTGAAGGCAACAGAAAATTGCATTAGGCTTGTCAGTAAAAGCAAAAAATTCAAGAAACCACTGTGGTACTCTGCAAAACAAAAAGTTAGTATTTAGTAATTGTAACAAAACCCAGAGTGAGGAAGACAGAATGCTCTATAAGATTAGGCAGAAAGAGGCTAAGCAAGTTATAAGAGCTTCCAAATCACATACAGAAGAGAAAATAGCACAGTCAGTAAAAAAAAAAAGGGGACAAAACATTTTTTTAGATACACAAATGAGAAAAGGAAAGTAAAACAAGGATTAGTTAGATTAAAAACAAAAGAAGGAAGGTATGTAGATGAGGATAAAGGTCTAGCTGACGGCCTCAATTAATATTTTGTTCAGTATTTACAGAGGAAAATGAAGGAAAGGGACCTCAGTTAGGAAAAAGGACAACAATAAGTAATTCATTACATGTGAGTTTACAGAGGAGGAGGTTCTATTTCAACTGTCAAAAGTAAAGACAAATAAGTCAATGGGACCTGATGGAATACACCCACAGTTATTAAAAGAGCTTAGTGGTGTACTAGCAAACCATTAACAGATTTATTTAACCAATCATTGTTAACAGGTTGGAAGTTAGCGAATGTTGTGCCCATTCACAAGAAAGGTAGTAGGGAGGAGTCGGGCAACTATAGGCCAGTAAGCCTTACTTCAGTAGTGGGGAAAGTAACGGAAACCATGTTAAAGGATAGGATTGCTGAACATCTAAAAATACATGGATTTCAAGATCAGAGACAACATGGGCTTACTTCAGGGAAATCATGCCAAACTAATCTTTTTGTTTTTTTTTGATTGGGTAACTAAAATAATAGATCAGGGTGGTGCAGTAGACATTGCTTACCTAGATTTCAGTAAGGCTTTTGACACTGTTGCACATAGAAGGCTTATTAATAAACTGCAATCTTTAAGTTTGGATTCCAATATTGTTGAATGGGTAAGGCAGTGGCTGAGTGACAGGCAACATAGGGTTGTAGTCAATGGAGTATATTCGAAGCTTGGACTTGTCACCAGTGGGGTACCTCAGGGATCTGTACTTGGACCCATTCTCTTTAATATTTTTATTAGTGATATTGCAGAAGGTCTTGATGGTAAGGTATGTCTTTTTGCTGATGATACTAAGATATGTAACAGGGTTGATGTTCCAGGAGGGATAAGCCAAATGGCAAATGATTTAGGTAAACTAGAAAAATGGTCAGAATTGTGGCAACTGACATTTAATGTGGATAAGTGCAAGATAATGCATCGTGGACGTAAAAACCCAAGGGCAGAGTACAGAATATTTGATAGAGTCCTAACCTCAACATCTGAGGAAAGGGATTTAGGGGTGATTATTTCTGATGACTTAAAGGTAGGCATACAATGTAATAGAGCAGAAGGAAATGCTATCTTAGATATAAGAGACTAATGAAAGTATTTTAGAAAATTGGGCAGACTAGATGGGCGAATGGTTCTTATCTGCCGTCACATTCTTGTTTCATTGATTCAAGCATGTTTCTCTGCACATGCGCAGTAGTCTCCATATGCTTTCCTATGGGAAAGCATTGGATTGGCTGAGATTGTCAAGTGATGGTCTCGGCCATGGCGAGACCAGTACGGTTTTGAAAAGAAGAAAAAAAAGCACCATTCCCTTATGATTGGAGGAGCCGGTCACCTAAACAGATGCACTCACTGACAGACACACACAAACACATTCTCAGACAGCAGTCACACACTGACTGACAGACACACTTACTCACTAACAGACTTGCTCACTGACAGACAGTAACACTCACTGACATACACACACACACACTCACTGAGACACACACTCACACACCTTTTCACATACACTCACAAATTATTAGCTATATTTAAATGTCTGCCCAGACTCTCTACCTTTCCCTGGGGTCCAGTGGGGCTTCTAATCTTCCTGCTCCCTCGCGAGTAGTTTAGTGAGCCGGGGCCCGAGTGACATCATATTCCGACTCTGGGCATCACTGGATGGTGCACGAGGGAGCTGGAAGATTACACCATAATCAGTCAGCCGCCTGCCTTAACGAATCTTGCGCCATGAGCCGCCTGCCTGTCTGGCCGCCTTCCTCCGCTCACTATGAGGCGCCTGCCTGTCCGGCCGCCCGTCTCCACTCACTATAAGCCGCCTGCCAGTCGGGCCGCCCACTTCCGCTCACTATGAGCCGCCTGCCTGTCCGGCCGCTCACTATGAGCCGCCTCCGCTCTTTTTGAGCCCCCTGTCACCTCAGTTTGCCAGTCTTCTAGGGGCCTGAAGGGGCTCACTCATCCCAGACGCCAGGACAAATTTCGGAATCGCCATTGTGACCTGGCGCCTGGGATTTGTCGAGCCCTGAATGGTAAAGCACCATTACAGGCTGGAATTGCTATGCATTTTTTGTAGAGCTAATCAATAGAAAAACACATACCAATTAAAAGTGATACCTTTTGATTGCCTGTTGTTTGCTCCAACTTCACATCATCTATGGAGATTAAGTGGCTTTTTTCTGAATCTGTCATTGAGGGCCATCTCATTGTTTTTGGAGGAAACATTGTATATATTATTTATAAACCCCAAAGCAGGATTTATTGGACATGTATATTAGCAGTATTTAATGTTTTAATGATTAAGAAACATAAATCATAATCCACATTGCTTACATTCTGTTAGCTTTTCTAGCATCATACCTGATTTTTTTTAATTGTCTTTAATATTCTGCTTATCTTAGAAAACTATGAACTTGTGCTGAGAAGATAGCTGCAGCAATTTTTAAAATATTCTCTTCACTTATAGTGAACATGAACAGGAAAGGGGACCTGGAAGTTCTGTGTACCCTAACCTATTAAAGAATGTAAGTTGGTTCTTTAGTCCCCTTAAAGAACAATCCAAATATCATAACTATTACAGCTTGCGGGGTGCATTGCCAAAGGTCCACTGGTAGGAAATCAAACCATTTAAAAATGGTCTGATTACTTACAATGAGGAGTGCCAAACTCATGGCACCATAAACACTGTAGCGAACTATAGTGGTGATGGTGGATAGAATAATTAACTGAGAATCGGCAACATGCATGCATCTTGGCATTCATTCTGACACTTCCTCGGAGTAATCTGTCAAGCCATAATATGAGCTGTTCATTTGTTGTAGCATGGAAGTGATTTCCACCAGTGCTGGTCTAATTGGATTAAAGATTAAGTTCTGTTTAGACAGAATGACATTGCATACTGTCATCTATCTGTGAAACTTCTCAGGCCTCCAATGCAGCTTCACACTCATTGCACTAGATTCATATTTCATAATGTTTATTTTATTTTACGAAGTCGACATGATTTGCAAATAACTGTAAAATAACAAGTACACTAGTCTTTCTCTATATTGTGCATTTAAAGTAAGTACAGGGAAATCTTGTTTTAATTATGGGCTGATTTCTGGGCTGACTGTGAACATTATTAACTCATTGGTATGATTCCTAATGCTTAATTGAATTATAAAAATGTTTTATCCATATGAGTAAGTGGAACAAGTACCTTTACAGTGTTGGTGACACATTAATGGGTCTTTCACTAAACCGTGATTTCTCAAGAATTGACCAGGAATAGGCCAACAGAGAAATGATCCAACTCTGTTGTTTATTCATTTCACTCATTATGGCATTAAAGGAACACTCCATCTATACTGCCTCCCTTGGTAAACTCATTAGCTCCTTTGGCTTCCAATATAATTTCTATGCAGATGACACGCAAATCTACCTGTCCTCTCCTGATCTCTCCCCGTCCCTCTTGACTAGTGTCTCTGACTGCCTCTCTGCTGTTTCTAACTGGATGGCTGCCCACTTCCTTAAACTGAAATTCTGGTCTTTCCTCCCTCAAGTGTTGTTACTCCTGTGTCTGTCTCCCTCCAAGTCAACGGTGCTACCATCAGCTCCACCACGCAGGCTCGCTGCCTAGGTGTTCTCTTTGACTCCGACCTCTCCTTCAAGCCTCATGTTCAATCTGTTGCAAAATCCTGTCATTTCCATCTCAAAAATATTGCGCGCATCCACCCCTACTTAACGCCAGATGCGACTAAGGTGTTGGTCCATTCCACTGTCCTTTCTCGCCTTGACTACTGTAATCCGCTTCTCAGTGGTCTTACGTGCTCCCAACTTGCGCCGTTACAGTCCATAATGAATGTGGCGGCGAGGCTCATCTTCCTGTCCGCCCGCACCTCCCATGCCTCACCCATCTGTCAGTCCCTACATTGGCTTCCTATAAAATATAGAGCTCAATTTAAAATTCTGGTTCTTGCCTTCAAATCTCTACATAATGCTGCTCCCACCTATCTATCCTCCCTTATAAACAAGTATGTCCCGTCTAGGCCCTTACGATCTGCTGAAGACTTACGTCTATCTTCTGTCCGTACTCTCACCTCTGATGCTCGCCTTCAAGATTTCTCGAGGGCTGCACCGTTCCTGTGGAACTCGCTTCCCTCCTCCATTAGATGCTCACCCAGTCTCCACTCCTTCAAAAAATCGTTAAAAACCCACTTCTTCATAAAAGCATATCAATTAAACTGTTAATACCTCCTGACTGATTATTCTTCTGCAACTGTCACTAGTCTAATACTATCCTTACATTTTTGTGTCATTTTTTTCCCCACTCTCTCTAGCATGTAAGCTCATTGAGCAGGGCCCTCAACCCCTCTGTTCCTGTGTGTCCAACTTGTCTGGTTACAACTACATGTCTGTTTGTCCACCCATTGTAAAGCTCTGTGGAATTTGACGGCGCTCTATAAATATCATAATAATAATAATAACAATCCATGCACCATTGTAACTTAATTGTAATGAAGTTGTTCTAGTGCCATGAGGTCTCTGATGCCAGTTTACCTTTAAGGGTTAGATTGTAAACAAGCAGTTTAACCCCAAAGTCTTGAATCCAGGGCCGTTTAACTCTGCCAATGCCCTTCCACCTTTCTCAAATTTTTAAACCGGAATCCTGACACTCTAAGCCAATCTGTAGCACACCATTTGTTTTTTTTTGTTTTTTTCCTTAAGCGTTTTTATGAATAGGTACTTCTGATTGGCTTAGTACGTCAGGGCTGATCCTCTTAGCCAATGATTGACGCACTGTCCAACACCTCCTGTTTCAAGCATCGGGGAGGTGGAGGAGGACAGGGATAAAGTTAAAGAGTGCTGGACAGTGTAACCCATAAAGGTAAGACTGCACCATGGATCTCCTGGCGCCGTAACTTAATTTTAATTACGTTGTTATTGTGCCTGGAGTGTTTCTGCAATCACATTATCTATCTATCTATCGATATATAGATATAGAAAAATCTTGCACTCCACCAAAACTACTATAATGCCCGGTGCTTGTCCAGCCAAAAATAAGTACAAAAGGATAGCACTCCAGGGACTTCAATTAAGAATGAACTTTTAGTACCTTAAATAAAAATGTCAACGTTTCAGCTTGATTCCCTCAAGGTGTCCTGATGAAAGCTTGAGGGAATCAAGCTGAAACATTGACATTTTTATTTAAGGTAATAAAAATTAATTCTTAATTGAAGCCCCTGGAGTGCTGTCCTTTTGTGCTTATTTATAACTTCTGCACATCTTGAACCTTTGTTAGAATAAAATATTGTTTTTTATTTTTAAAATAATTTATATATTCATTTGACCCCCACCAGCCATTTAAATGCATATAGATATATTCAACTCTGAATGCCATTTCTTACAAATATCACAGTCTGTATAGATCAGACAGTGTGTACATTTTCCAAGCCAATCCTGGTCCTGCCACTGTTTCCAGTCTTAGTTTAAAGCGGCACTGTCATGCCGAACTTACCTTTCCTCAATCTCTTCCTCTTCTCCCCAACTCTCAGGATCTGTTATTCTTTTCTTCCTGTCTTCTTTAGTTTTCTTTAAAATCATAAGACAAAGTAGGGACTCTTTGCCTTATGGGGGATTCCTCCGCTTGACCAGCTCTGACCAGCGGAGGAGCAAAGTGTGCTTCATTTCCGCTGGTCAGAGCAATTTTCCCATGATCCCTAGCTTTCCTCAGTGTTCCCACAATGCTTCCTGTCATTTTACACAAAACTGCCGAATTGCGTTCTAACTGAATGACAACAGTCTGTTCGTTTCTTTTAGAACGCAATTCGGCACTTTATTCGGATCAGAATTTCATTCGAATGAATGAAACTCTGATCCTATTCATTGCTGTGGCTGCATCTTGCAGCCGCTTAGTAGATAACTCCCTAATTCCCACGGTATCAGGGAGCTATCTACTAAAAGGCTGAAAGACCTAAATTGGTCTTTCAGCCAACTTTACTAATACCAAGTAAAAATTATGAGAAACAAACAACAAACAAAAAACAACTATTTGCCCCCACCCCTAAACAGTGAGAATGAGGGGGGGGCAGTACTCCCCCCACCCCTGGGCGGCGGGTGGGGGCCATAATGAGAATGGGGGGACCTACTGCCCCCTTCCTAGGCTGGTGGGGCCATAGTGAAATGGGGGGACAGTACTCCCCTCGCTACCCTGGGCAGCGGGTGGGGCCATAGTGGAATGAGGGGGGACCTACTGCCCCCCCCCCAGCCCCCACCCCTGGGCGGTGGGTGGGGGCCATAATGAGAATGGGGGACGACCTACTGCCCCCCCCCGGCCCCCACCCCTGGGCGGCGTGTGGGGGCCATAGTGAGTCATATTGACCCCCATAGAGTGAGAGGGGGACCTGGGGGGGCTTATGAAGTGGTGGGGAGCACAGCTCCCTGCCGCTTCTATAGTTACATATTACAAGGAGGGAGCTGCGTGCCGGTAGCTCCCTCCTTGTAATAAACTGAACGAACAAACTAACACTGATACATTGTGTTAGTTTGTTCGGTTGATATTTCTATTCACTCATTCGTCTGTCTGATGAATGAATGAATAGCTGAAATTCCCGTTCGCATGTCCAGGTGTTTCACTGGGCATGTGCGGGAATCTCAGTGTCTGCCTAGTGTGGGCTGATGACGTGTCCCTGAGGGACTTCACCTACCCACACAAAGATGGCTGCGCCCTGAATATAGATCGGGGCAGAAAATAAGGATTAAAAAATAGGTAATGCTGGGGGCTTAGGGGCATTTGGGGGTGACTAGTGAGTCAATTGGATGTAGTGGAGGCGGGAGAGGGGTTAAAAAAAAACAGAATTCGGCATGACAGTGCCGCTTTAATGCATAGCCAGTGTTTACATTAAAGAGTAAAAAATGCAAAACAAAACATGAACTTGCTTGTTGAATAACCTCATTCATGTTTTTCATGAATGAAACCTCTGCAGTCTCTACATGTGAAACTGATCTCTAGGTTCACCTCGAGAAAGCGGTCAGTGACAATCTGTACATGTAATTTGGCACAAGTTCTCATGTGAGCAGAGGTAAATGTAATTTTCCCCATGATGTCGGGGGTGGGATATGACTGCATTTATTATTTTTTAAATCTCAGTATTTCCCTATATTTCAGCAGTTGGAACAGTAATGAGATTGGATAAGGGTGGCAAGAGAGGGTCTCCAGGCTCGATATCCCACTATGAACCATTTTCCTGCTAGTGCTTCATGGAAGGAATGGGACAGCCTTCTTTTACCCTTTTCCTTTTTTTCATCTGTACAATGGATGTGAACGCTGACCTATAAAGTGTCACCTAATCTAGTGCTCATGTTCACCCTCCTATGGAATATCTATTTGAAACTGAAATTTTCCAGCCAAACTACTCTACTCTTCTCCCTTACCCAGTTCTGAAAATATGATCCCATTCTTTATACTACCATCAGCAATTATAAAACCATACATATTGCAAAGAAGAGACGTGCATCAGCCTCTAAACCAGGGCTATGCAACCTTCGGCACTGGAGATGCTGTGGGCTACATGTCACCTGATGCTTTGTCAGCATTATGGGAGATGTAGTTCACGTCTGGAGTGCCAAAGGTTGCCTATCACTGTTTTAAACAGTCTTTCAACACTAGAGAAAACACACATTAGAAAACCACTATTTTAAATTGAAATTCAGTCATATTTAAAATTGTATTCCCTTTGTAATTTTAGGTAGTGATTCAGTGCCATTGTGTTAAATTTTCTTTCCTGGCATTGTTTGCGTGGTTGACGGTACTTAATATTGTTCAAAACACACCCTTCCTGGGCACAGGAGTTGAATGACCAGTGGGACGGCAGATGTCTTTTACGCAGAATAGACAAAGCCGAGAGTAGGGGTCAGGTTTGCAGAAAATATATGCATGGACTACTACTTTCATGGAATTCATGTTCATCTAAAGCCACGAAAATTCAAGTATTTTCTTGTACTGCAGGGTAAGAAATAAAGGGGTTGCAACTATATTTGTTTTGAGATTTTGTGTCTACAATTTCATTAGCGACAAATTGTAGACGGTTATATGATTGTTATTTATCACATTTTGTTCCAGAATACCTAAGGAATATATCTTGATTTTCATAAACCTAGGGTGGCTGATTTAAAACTTTCTTTGCCAGGTTTAAGGCTGATAAAGCATCTTGGGAATTGTATGTCTACAAGAGGTGAGAGCTACATTTTGGCTTGCTATGATTTTAAGGATTAGTTACATTATGTTTGTTAGTGCTTCTGTTTTAGATTATGTGTGTAAAACTGGTGCTTGCATTAAGATCCTACAGTTCTACATGGTTTATATCCAAACTCAGCTAAACATAGCATTGTACGTTTTCTGATATCTTTCAAATATGCCAAGTCTATGTTAATAAAGTACTACATTGGCATAGGTTTACTCTAGACATGAATATGCATACTGTTTATTGTTATACAGAGCACACTGAGTTTTGTATAATAATTTCCAGGCTTGTTATGTCTAAATGTTCTACTACACAGGAGGAGAAATGCACTGAGTAAAATATAACCTTCCAAAATCAATTGTAAACAGGTAAGCTGTAAAACAAAGTTTAGGCAAATTCCAGTGTGCCATGACCGTACTGGCACTTTGTCTGTTCTGAAGGGGTTAAGTATCCTATTCTGAAATAGAACACACTAGTCTTTTACTTATAAAAGGACTGTATATAGCTAATAAAACAAGCACCGGTGTTCCGAGTCGCCTCCTGTGAAGTTATTTTGTTGAGACTTATTATTATTCTTATTATTTATAAAGCGCCAACAAATTTCGCAGCGCTGTACAATGGATGGACTAACAGACATGTAATTGTAACCAGATAAGTTGGACGAACAGAGGGATCGAGGGCCCTGCTCAATGAGCGTGAATGCTAGAGGGAGTTGGAGTATAGAGAGACACAAGGTAAGGGTAGAAAAGTAAGTTGCTAGAATAGTATTCACTGAAGGCTTAGTGGTTGTTTTTTTTTGTTTTGTTTTTTTGACAGTTGCAGAAGAGCGATTGGGGTGCCGGAGGGAAAGCTATTAACAGTTTGATACACTTTTGTAAAGAAGTGAGTTTTCAATGATTTTTTTTTTTTTTAAGTAATGGAAGTCTGATGGAAAAGGGAAGGGAGTTCCACAGGAACGGTGCAACCCTAGAGAAGTGCATGAGAGACAGTTGCCAACAATGCATTCCATGGAAAGATATGAAAAGCATTCACTTCCACTTTTTACTACAGTAGGTGAATCTAGGGGAATTTATAAATGTGCTGATCTCTTGAGATTCACACTTTTATAAAATAAGCCTTCAGGGGACAGCAGCAACCAAGGCATCTTGATGTGATTTCGGGTCATAAACACTGCTCCTTCAGCCTTGCTGACATTGATAAATGTCACGGTTTACTTTTTACCATATCCATGCCTCAAGTAGTTGTCGTTCAGACAGCCAAACAGGATTCCAGGCTGAAACAGAATAAGTAATTGATGTCTGGCGTTAACATGCAAAGTATGCTGATATCCGACACTGTGTTGAGCACCCCGTGATTTTCTGGATTCAATGAATATCAGGCTATCCCATACTTCCTTACATTTCGAATGGCCAAAGAGTGACACTTTTAATTTTAGCGTTGTGATTGGGGGTGTGATCAGGGGAGGGGCTTTTCTGAGACAATTTAGGTGTTTTAGTAATAGCAATTTATGCGCCTACACTATACCGTATTTACTCGCATTTAATGCACATCTTTTTTTGAAAATAAAGTTTCCAAAATTTGCATGTGTATTTGTTCAGGGCAAAATTCTAAATTTTAAGGCGAATTGCATTCCAGCGAATTTACATAGGCAAATTCACACAGGCAAATTTTGTTCCTGAAAGAGGGCTTAAGAAAGAATAGATTTAAAGGACCACTATAGGGTCAGGAACACAAATCTGTATTCCTGACCCTATAGTGTTTAACCCACCATATAGGTGACTTGCCCCCTCACCCCCCCACCCTTCAAACTATTCTTATTTACAGTGCTGCACGGGTCCGTCGGAGCTGGCTCTACCCCCTTTATGACATCATAAAAATGGCAGATTTTTAGCCAATTCAATGCTTTCCCATAGAGAAAGTATTGGATTGGCTAAAATCGGCGCAGGGCCAAATGCCATTTTGGCCAGTCAGGATCCTCCTCATAGAGATGCATTGAATTCAGCTTGGGAACGCTGAACGGCAGGGCTGCTTACTGTGCAGCCCTGAGCCAGGAAGCACCTCCAGTGGCCATCTGAGGAGTGGCCACTTGGAGGTATCCCTAGTGGCAATGTAACACTCTGAAAAGGCAGCGTTTACATGAAAATGCCTGAAGGGAGCTATTATACTCACCAGAACAACTACATTAAAGGACCACTATAGTGCCAGGAAAACAAACTGCCGACATCAGATCCGAATGCGCATGTGCGGCAGGAGCCGCGTGCGCATTCAAACCACCCTTAGGAAAGCATTGCTCAGTGCTTTTCTATGGATGTCTAGCATCTTCTCACTGTGATTTTCACAGTGAAAATCGCGGAAGCACCTCTGTCAGCTGTCAGCGAGACAGCCACTAGAGGCTGGATTAACTCTCAGTGAAACAGTTTCTTTGAAACTGCTATGCTTTCAGCTGCAAGGTTAAAACTAGAGGGACCTGGCACCCAGACCACTTCATTGAGCTGAAGTGGTCTGGGTGTCTATAGTGGTCCTTTAAGTTGTAGTTGTTTTGGTGACGCTAGTGTTCCTTTAACATGTAACACTAAAATTATAATCCCATCAATGTTACTATGGTATATGGCAATAAACATTTTCATTGTAGCACAATGTTGTATAGTAGTATCTTCTTGTATAAATGTACATTACATTCGCATCAAAAACATTTTTAAGCTTCCGTGTTTCAAAAATTGAGGTGCGCACATGTAAAAATAAATAAAATATAAATTACAAATAAATATGGTAATTTAAAACAAGAACAATATATCTTATTTACTCAGACTGATTTCTAATTACATCTATTATAATTTAAAAACACATTACTGGTAGATTTATTGTTGTGAAGCTCTGTTACACATACACATACACTCAGACACAGAAGCAATATGGAGCCCCTAGAAAAGAGGAATATAACAATAGAAAAGAGGGACAGAATGGTTTGCGTCCAAAATAGGGACTGTCCCTCTGAAATAAGGACTGTTGGGAGGTGAGTACCTACTCAACATATCCTGGACTGCCTGTCTTGGTGGAGAGGAAGGAATCCAGAAGGTAGCATTTTTGAGAGACCAACTTTAAACTTTTGAAAAATGGTTTAACCTCTCATGGTAAAAAGGTGCCTGGACATTCTTGCTCCCATAACATCTAAAAGCTGAAGGTGGGGGAGGTGGGAGTATTATTTTAAGTTCTGTTATACATGTGCACATACCAAAAATATAGAACGGGGAGAATTATGAAAATCATTAAACAAACAAAAAAAATGACTGGGTGGATTTGGGCACAACATAGGGACTGTCCTTTCTAAGTCTATCTGGTTGTGATATTTATGCACTGAGATTTGCTTCAAGGATATCTTACTGAAGCTCAATACATTTTCAGCCATGAAACAGTTAATGCATTCTCAAATTAGACTTTTGTGAAGCATGTGTGTCAGCAATGTACTGATTGGAATCTAAGAGTACATTGCAACACCCTACACTTACACCACAGTGATACAGTAAAATAGTAGCCGGCTTACATTAAAGCAGGGAGTGACCAGTTTGGTTTTTCCTAAGAGCCAGATCAAACATTTAGGAGTCAGATTCTGCAACAAAATGGACAGCTTCCTCTTTGTTAAATTTTCTTCTGACGCCCTTGACCTGACTGCATGTAATATCCTCTTGCAATATACGCACCCTGTGTTCTAATGTTAATTGCAATTCCGCAAAATGACATATTCAAAAGGGTACTGCATATTGGAGCTTGGTCTAAAGCAGCTATGCCTTTGTGTATGTCAGTCAACCAGTCTTAATCTGAAACAGTAGTCACCATAACAACCTCAACCGGTGCCTGGAGTCTGTGGGTACTGGATCTTGCAGTTATACTCGCTGTTTTGCAGAGATACTCGATTTTTTTTCGACTCAGTTTGCAGTCCAGCACCAACTGCAATAATGCAAAGGCATTAGTTATGCTCCGACTCAAAAATTAAGTTATGTATTTCTTTATGTATATATTCTTTTTTTTTTTTTACAGACTTGGGGGTTGTAATTTGTTTATGCTATAAGTGCATTTTCTGGTTGCCATGGCAATAAAATGTATTTTGATTTAGTGTAAAAAGCTGCCAATCTTCATACAGCTTTGATCTTGATTTGATTTTTTTTTTTTCTGTCTCTCTCAATCCTTTCTTCTTAACATTTTTATAATACAGAATTGCCTATGATATTAAGCATAACTAGCAAATGTTATTACATGTTTTGATATTTCTTTGCTGTGCTATTTTATATAAAACAAATTTACATTCTTGGTACTTTGAATGCCCTTGCCATTATTTCATGATGTCCTAAGGGAAGAATTTTAGTTCAAATTTCCTCACAATTGTATGGAATGACCAATAAAGAAACACTCCAAATACCATATTCTCTGTCGGTTGGTGTCCCTGCAGTGTAAGTTGTCAAACTGTTTAGCAATGGTTTGACTTCTGCCCTGGACTCTGCTGGCCATTGCTCCCCAGCTGTAAGCTCCTGTTTAGGAGCTTCTGCTCGTTCTCAACAGGGCCACCACCAGAAATTTTGGGGCCTCTAACTCAGCTCAGGGTCTGGGCCCCCAGAGGCCCGCCTCCAATCCTGCCCACGGGGTCCGCCTCCAAATCCTGCCCACAGGAATATACACACAGACACAAACACGCACACACTTATACAAAAGGACACAGATACACACACACATATACATACTAACAGACACATACTGAAACAGACATACACGCATACATACGGACACACACATACTGAGACATACACACATATACAGACACACAGGCATACATAGTGACAGACACATACTAACATACATACAGACACACATGCACGAGGACATACAGACACATACATACACACTGACATTCATACAGACACCAACATTCATAATGACATACAGACATACATACAATCATACTGACATACATACATACATATATTCATTCATACAGACAGACATGCAGACAGACAGACAGACATGCAGACAGACAGGCATGCAGACAGGCATGCAGACAGGCAGGCATGCAGACAGGCATGCAGACAGGCATGCAGACAGGCATGCAGACAGGCATGCAGACAGGCATGCAGACAGACAGGCATGCAGACAGACAGGCATGCAGACAGACAGGCATGCAGACAGACAGGCATGCAGACAGACAGGCATGCAGACAGACAGGCAGGCATGCAGACAGACAGACAGACAGACAGACAGGCATGCAGACAGACAGACAGACAGGCATGCAGACAGACAGGCATGCAGACAGACAGGCATGCAGACAGACAGACAGACAGACAGGCATGCAGACAGACAGACAGACAGGCATGCAGACAGACAGACAGACAGACAGGCATGCAGACAGACAGACAGACAGGCATGCAGACACAGACAGACAGGCATGCAGACACAGACAGACAGGCATGCAGACACAGACAGACAGACAGGCATGCAGACACAGACAGACAGACAGGCATGCAGACACAGACAGACAGACAGGCATGCAGACACAGACAGACAGACAGGCATGCAGACACAGACAGACAGACAGGCATGCAGACACAGACAGACAGACAGGCATGCACAGACAGACGAACAGGCACAGACAGACAGACAGGCGGCACAGACAGACGAACAGGCATGCAGACAGACAGACAGGCATTGCAGACAGACAGAGCATGCAGACAATTGAACAGACAGGCATGCAGACAGGCATGCAGACAGCGAACAGAGCATGCAGACAGACAGGCATGCAGACGAACAGAGCGTACAGACAGACAGGCATGCAGACAGACAGACAGACAGACAGGCATGCAGACAGACAGACAGACAGGCATGCAGACAGACAGACAGACAGACAGGCATGCAGACAGACAGACAGACAGGCATGCAGACACAGACAGACAGGCATGCAGACACAGACAGACAGGCATGCAGACACAGACAGACAGACAGGCATGCAGACACAGACAGACAGACAGGCATGCAGACACAGACAGACAGACAGGCATGCAGACACAGACAGACAGACAGGCATGCAGACACAGACAGACAGACAGGCATGCAGACACAGACAGACAGACAGGCATGCAGACAGGAATCAGCTGGCTCTCCCTCTTCACGGCCTGGCTGGCGGTCCTTCCGCGCGGAGTGAGCTGGGCCCCCTAGGGGCGCCTGGCCCTTGACAACCGTCATGGTTGTCATCCCCTGATGGCGGCCCTGGTTCTCAAGAGCATTTGATGAGTCTAGTGATTACTCTCAGACAATGAACTAAGCCCTGCACTGCAAGATTTATCTCAAGAGTTGAGAGTTTCCAGCTCAGCGAAGTCCGGGAGCAACACTTGGTGGACTCCAAATAAAAACATTTTGACTATTTACATTGGGGGTGTTGTGCTGCCCCTGGAATAAGTGATACTGGTGCTTGGAATATTGTTTTAAAAACGATCTCTGTTTTCATTGTTTCTTTGGCTTTGTTTTCCCTAGGTCACGATTGCTGTGAACGAGTCAAGTTGTCACTCTGTGCTTCCAAGAATGGTTTCTCTGTTGTGGTGGCAGAAGACAGTTTTGATTTTGTCCAGGATGAAGCATATGATTCAGCCCAGTTTTTAGCTGCGAATGCAGGCAACCAACAAGCTCTTATATTCGCTAGGTTTTTAGATCGGTCAAGGCCATCGTCTGGTGATGTGACTGTTCTGGATGAGAAGATCACACTAGCTTTTCGACATCTGCATTTGCCTAGTAGTTGGAATGTTCTTGGGGAAACCCCAGTTACAAAAGGTATGGATAGATTCTAGTTAATGGCTTTTTTTTCAAAATTTAGTGTATTTAAAAATGCAATTGTAAAGGAAAAGGAGACTTTAAACTTAACTGTCATCCCTCCTATAATAGGTGAAAAGTGCTTCAAACCCCACTGTAGTGGTTATTATGATAGGAATTCCCTTTTACTGTTCCCCAGTAATAAAGCAAACCCTTTTGCTCTTTTACTTGGATCTCTCTTGGATGCTGGGTCACTTCTGTAGGTAGGTTTACAACATTCAGCTTCTGTAGAGCTGCTGAAACCAGATGCCAATCCTGCCGCCCATTCATTAACGGAGAGTGTCTGGTGAATGCTGTCAGCAAATGATTGCCTACGAGACCCTCTCCTGGCTAGCTAATGGCACCTCAGTGATGCTGTTGGAGGTGGAGTTTAACCTACGACTGCAAAGGGGTGTAAGCTCAGCATGTGCAGCATTACATAGTGTAACGCTGCCCATACAGACTTAAGGTATCATGACCATTTCAAAACACTGAAACGGTCACGCTGCTTGGAGTAACATTTTAATTTTCACATTCCGGAAGGATACTGTTTTAATGTTTGTCAGATTTTTTTCCTGTAAAGTGTATGACCTGTACATGCAAAGGATGGTGTTTATAAACGTGTCAGTAATAGAAAAGTTGGAGAAAAAAAATTCTATAAATTGTGCTACTGGATCCACAAACTGGCATGTGGTGTACTTGGCATGCCCATGATTTTTCACAGGTATACCCAATGAAGGGCACAAGATCATTTCTGGGCGCCACCATCTTAGACACTTTAGGATGGCCGTGCCAGGAAAGAAGAACCAGTGGTACTGGCACCTCGAGAAAAATAAGTAGCTCCAGACCCCAAAAAAGGTTGAGTCAGGTCAAGAGTGTTAGAGGGAGGGAATTCAAACGTGAGAGCCACTTTAATACATAAATAGCAAATCTCTGAGAAAGGGAGCTGCTTTGCCAAACCATTTACTGTGGTGCACTATAAATAAGTATTTTAATTTTTTTTTTAAGTGTTTCAGGGCAAATTTGCTCACCTCAGGTTATACACTGGCACTTTCTGTATCTATATTTGCATATTCTCTGAAGATTTTGATTCATTAATATAAAACTGTGAAAAACTGGCAGAATCTAGCTGTGGTTATGCTAGATTTTTTGCAAGTTTAGAAAACTGGCATCTGTACTCTTAAATACAGTTTGGTTGACAAGATCCCTTTGAAGTAGAGAATATCAACAGTGGATATGTGGTCAGGCAGGGTTCTGTTAGCACTTCCAGTTTTCAATCATAGCGGCGACAAAGGGTTCTCCTACCTCCATATAGAATACTGTAGTCAATGCTAAGCCATGTTGTACAGCTTTCTATTCTGTCAAGTCAAGAACAAGGCAGCTAGCAAAAATAGATGTTAAGTATTGTCCGTCTGGATATGCCAGTGTATTTCAAACATTAACACTTCATCTATAATTAAACTCTAAATCTGAGATCTCCATAACCCCCTACCCTCTGGGTCATTCTGAGAATGCTATCTGTCAGGGGAGAGGATTTATCTTCACACAGTCTCCAGTACACAGTGCGGTGGATAGAATTTAATTTGCAAGCCTAATCCATTCATTCTCCAAAGCGCTTACGGTAATTTCTAGTTCTCCAGTCACAAGGAGTGGGACCTAATCACACTGTGAAGATGGATTTGCTTTATGTTCTATATATGTCTGTGCTCTTTAGAGATGGATATTTAAAGACCATTGACGGCTTTGTGAATCTCTACAGAGGGAAATAATTTATTATCCGAGGAATGATTCCAGTATCTTGTACTAAGCCCAAATCCAGTGGGTGGTTTCTGTCACCAGACACACTAAACACATTTGTCAGTTTACACCAGTTCAGCTGTCTAAACACCCAAAGCTCCCATACTGGAGTTCCTTGAACTTCACATCTGTTAGGCTGCTGCACATCACATAACAGGCAACCAAGGACACTTAAACAAACAATGCAATAGTCTGGCTTCACTTTAACTTATGTGTTGTGGCTTTTGCTTAAAGATAGAGTTTATTTTCTCTCTGTAACACAGATTTGCCCTGCAGCTTAATAATATCTTTGTAAGGATACAGGACAGGTTTCATCCCAGCCTCCCACCCAAACATTAAATAAAGGTTGCCGAATGCCTTTTCACAAATGCAGAATAAAGTGGAAAGCATAGGGTTATATTCACCTGCTTTTGCACAGGTGTCACAGGCCATGTGACTGAATTTGTTTTTGGAGTACCTGTTCAATGAAATGATCTTCCTAGATCTAGCACAATTTCAGCATTCTATAAATGCAAACCTTCTGGTTTATGGCTGTGCTCTTGTGGTATCATAATTAACCCATTAAGGACAGAGGCAGTTGTCCAACTTGTGAACCAACTAAAACGATGCCTAGAATTCATGCTGTGTTCCATTGTAATGTAAAAGTTTCTCTTTAAGTGCACCCATACCTATTATATATTGTTTTTTTTTAACAAAGGACATATATGGCTTTATTTTAATATCCACATATGTAGAGCCAACACAACATTAATTATGACTAGAACGTTAAAAATGGAGACAAATACCCCCCAATTTTTTTTTTCAGTTTTGCCTTGTACGCCTACCAAAAATTAATAGTTGGTAGTTAACGCTAATCCTATACCCACCTGACCCCTAATCATATGCTTACACTGTTCATCTGCTCCAACCTTAACCCTACACTATCCCTAATCCAGCAATAACACTTACCTTAAACTAGCTCTACCCTAACTCAGCGGGATTTCCTATCTCACACAGTACAGGGCGCTATGTGAGGGCCCTCTACTGTGTGATCACAGCATCAGAGGGAGATCCTCCTTTCATACAGCAGTTCTGGTATGCTGTCCCTGCCAGTCACACAGTAAACGATGCTGGGCAGCTGGCAAAGCCCAGCCCCAAGAGTCTGTGCATGATCACTCAGCTGCGGTGACTTAACCCTGCTCACACCAAAAGTGAGGGATGTTCCATGCCGTCCTAAATAGTACAAGGGTTATGTTTTTAAAAAGAGGGGATAAAAAAAAGTGACAAACATTGTTGTTTCTGTGTTTGTTCTGAATGGGGGCATTGGCAGCAGCATTGTTTCTTACCTGTATGTTTTATTTAAACGTATGCAGCTCTGTCACTGTCTGAGGTCCTTGAAAAATTAGAAAAGGCCTCCAATGGTGACTTTGTCGCAAGGTGTCTGGTTGCCATGGGTTACAGGGGCATGTGAGTTATACTTACCTGAAAACATGACCTCGTGGCCACCAATACTCTTCCTGCAAAGTGAAAATCCAACACAGTCAATGTGAGTATTTCATAAAGATTGTATAGTTCTGAATTTTTTTAATTTTTTTTTTTTATGGGGTGGGATGTCAGTGCAGTTGTAGCGTAGTTGTTACATTACGAAAAATAGGCTGTAAGATATATTTTTTTTCCACTAGTGATTCAGAATTTGCTTTAAGTTTTCAGTCTTTTGTACACATTTCTCTGCATCTATGATCCTAACTCCTGCGGGGTAATTTTTGCACCACATATTCTCACTGGTGTATAGCCGTATGTAGGCCAGGATTTGGACAAGTTGTGAGTATGTCAATGTTTGTCTCCACGGCAAGTGAGCTGAAATCTGGTATGAAATTATATTACCATAAGATAATTTATATCACTTGCTGTGAAGGGAGTTCAAGTCTCTCCAGCACACACAGAATGAGGCAGTGCACTGTGTGAGAGCTGGGATAGGAAGCTGCCATGTCCCCTCCCCTCCACACATGCTGCTAGTGTAATGGGCTGCTAGCTGGAGGTCAGAGAGAGAAGTCAGGTAAGAAAACCCCAGAGCTTGGCAATGGAAATGGTGTTTGCTCAAACCAACCACCCCTAACTCAGTGAGTGTGGAGTAAGGCCAACTAACAACTCCTACTATCTTACCCCAGATCACTGTACCCTAACTCCCATTATCCTGCCCCAGACCACTGTACCCCAACTCCCATTATCCTGCCCCAGCCCACTGTACCCCAACTCCCATTATCCTGCCCCAGCCCACTGTACCCCAACTCCCACTATCCTGCCCCAGCCCACTGACTCCAACTATCCTGCCCCAGGCTACTATAACCCAAATCACATTATCCTGCTCCAACCCAGTACAGCTCTTTTGTCTTTCCTCAATCTAGTATACTCCAACTTCAATCCTACTATACTTCAACTCCCATTATCCTTCAGTAGTATAGTCCACGCCAGCAACCACTATCCTGCCCCAATCTATTCTCCTCAGACTCACTATCCTACCATTACTCCCACTATCCTGCCTTGCTCACTCTCTCCAAACTCCCACTGTCCTACCATTGCCTCACTCCCAAAATGCACTCTCCTGCCTCTGCCCCAACTCCCACTATCTTACCGAAGCCCTAAATCCAATTCCAATCAACTAGCCTGCCCACTTTTCCCCAATTCCTATTATGATTTCATGTCCTCAACTCCCTCTAATGTGACCCACAACAAACAATTCCTCTGTCCGCAACCTTTTTTACCACTGCCAGTTCCCACTCAGATGTAACCTCTAACTCCCTTTACCTTTTTCAACCCTGTGTTTGGATGCAAGACTACGCGCATGCTTGTTGACTAGTAACATTTATGCCTGGCTATTGGCACAGCGCAGGACATGACATTGTGAGCCATAATAATGCTGTAAATGCAAGTACACTCAAAATTCAGGGGTTTTTACTTGGTAAACAGGGAATTGTAAAAGACTTGACTAGGGAATTTCAGAATTTAAACCAGTGTAGCAGAAGAGATTGCTGTGCCAATAATTTCATAATCTTATGGGACCATTTAAAAATAAAAAAAAATAAAAAAACATACAATGCTGACTTTTAGCTTTTTATATTTATTTTGTTTGAATTGATGAATTGGTTTTTAGGTAACAAGTCTGCTTTAGGTGGTTAAAGCACACACTATGTGATTAAATCTTTGTTTAATAAGGTAACTGTTCCGGCTGGATATGATCCACTCGTATTATAATTGCAAAAAATTATATTAAAAAAGATCTGAAATGAAGTCCTTAAATTTACTGCAAAGCCAAATGCCCTACAACATCTGCAGTAAGTTCTTGCCAAATCAGGAAGCACCTGCTGCACAATTACAATGCTGGGCCTGTCCTGTAAACAATACTTAAGGAACAGAGTAAAGGTTTCTGGGAGTCGTAGTTCATTTGCCAGCTCACTACTGAAAAATGTTAGCTGAACAACAACTCCTAGAAACCAAGTCATGCCATCTAGCACTCAGCATTGCTGGGGCAAAATCCAAATCCAGGCACCGAACTGTTTACTTATGGAGCAAAACTATTTTGAACTCCAAATGAGTTTTTTTGGTCAGTTGTCCCATAATGCTAGACATAAATTTTTAAGTAAACCCTTCACTTCTAAATAGTTTCAAACGTCCAGCTTCATGTTGCAAGCTACATGAATAGTTTATTGTTCTAGATTAATATTTTAGTAGGGCCCCACGTACAGACTATGCAAAAATAACAGCACTGAGGTTCATATAAGAGTTATGTCATGGCAATACTATGAATGTGGAATGTAGCCTCATGACTCATTACATCCAGCCATCTGCTAACTAGAGAACAGTTATTGTGCTGGCTACCATTCAAAACACACAGGTGAGCGGGCCCACAAACGAAATCAGAATCCAAATGCTTAAATAGATTTGCTTCATTAAAGTCACACATTTTCCTATGGGGACCATTTTTATTTAGGTTTGTGATTAATATTAGTTTAATATATACCGTATGTACTCGAGTATAAGTCGAGGCCCCTAATTTTACCCCAAAAAACTGGGAAAAGCTAATTTACTTGAGTATAAGACTAGGGTGGGAAATGCAGCAGCTACTGGTAAATTTCTAAATAAAATTAGATCCCCCAAAATTATATTAATTAAATATTTATTTACAGTGTTTGTGTAGTGTGTGTATATAATGAGTGCAGTGTGTGTATGAATGCAGTGTGTGTTTGTGTATGTGATGCAGAGTGTGTAACCTTGGTGGGGGGTGGGCATTTTTATTATTTATTTTTTTTATTATTATTTTAATATTACATATTTAAAAAATATATATAATTACATTTTTCTTTTCTTTTTTTTGTCCCCCCTCCCTGCTTGATACCTGGCTAGGGAAGGGGGCAATCATTCCGTGGTGGTCCAGTGGATGGGCTGTGCAGGAGGGGGGCTGGGAGCAAGCTGTTACTTACCTTTACAGTAGCTCCCTTCTCCTCCGTGCCGTTCAGCTCCAGTGTAAATCTCGCGGTCTGCGTGCCGGGCAGACCTTTGCCACGGTAATCCGCGGCAACGCTCTGACGGCCGCGGCTCTCGCGAGACTTACACTGGAGCTGAACGGCACGGAGAAGAAGGGAGCTGAACGGAGCTGCTGTAAAGGTAAGTAACAGCTTGCTCCCAGCCCCCAACAGGACTGCCAGGCTTGAAAGGAGCCCGGCGGTCCTGGTCTGTATTATGGCAATGTAAGTTGCCATAATACAGACATTGACTCGAGTATAAGCCGAGTGGGGCTTTTTCAGCACAAAAAAATGTGCCGAAAAACTTGTTTTATACTCGAGTATATATGGTACATCTATTTCTAAATCTGAAGATTTCATTAGGCTTAGCTCCTATTTTTTTTCCTTTTACAATATTTTTTTTAAAGAAAGAAACATCTCAGTTTTTTGTTTTGTTTTTTGTATTATTGCAACATAAAAAAAAAGAATGGGCCTCTCTGGTTAAGCGCATGTGAAATCTGATATTTCCATTGGATGTCTGACCCTAGTAGGATTTTTAGTCCGCCAGAGTTGAAGTAGCATTCCTGAACTAATGGGTAACTTCCATGTCATCACAGAAATAAAATTGTCTGTGCAACAAACTAGGAAACTGTATGTCAATCTAAAACCGTAGTTTTCTTAACCTATTGTTGTCTAAAGCTAAAATATTTTCTCTAACTAGTTGTAGTTTTTTTTAAAAATTGTTTTTTTTGCTTCTTTTCTAGATGACCAGCTGCAGGAGACTTTGATGCACTTTGCTGCTCGGCTGGGCTTGTGTCGATTGTCAAAGTTTCTTCTGGAACAGCCTGGGGGACGAAGAGCTCTCAATATACAAAATAGCGAAGGTGCTACACCCTTGAGCCTGGCTATGGACAGAGGCTTCCTGAGATTAAATCACTTGTTGACAGAGTATGGATCACTTTTTATACATTGCCATGTAATGTAACCATAGTAGAAAATTATTTTACCCAGTTTCCAGTTATAATCTTTTAGTGGAAAAGTGATAAATCAATGGATTCAGCTTACTTTTGCTTTATGAATCCTATCTCACTCAGAAGATTGTAGAGCGACATTCTGTTAAATATGATTATAATATAAGATTTTCATTTGCAAACAAGAACAATATTTTATAAGATTGTAATATCTTCCAATTGGTATCTTCATTAACACTCTTTTATGTGATCAGGATTATGGCTCCAACTTTATGCCGAATGTAGTACTGCATAAAGCCAGTTCTTATATTAGACTGTTTATTTACAAGGAAAGGCTGATTTTTCATTTTCAATCGTGTGGGCAGTAAAAGTATAGTGCACAGTTTAATGTAAGTAATTACCATAAATGCGTGTGCTGCTATTTCTTCAGGCAAAGTAGGCATTTGAGTACCATTAAATTGGGTAATAGTAAGAACCCCTGGATGTTGGGTTAAGGTAAAATCCCCAGGATGTACTTGAAAACCAGAGTAATCTGAATGTCCGTTCCCTGGTTAAATACTTTATTATTATATTTTGCCAGAGTAGGTTTATTCGTGTAAATGAGAATATATCGGTGTTATAAGTATTCAGAAAGGAGACTGTACTTACTCACAATGTATACAAATAGTGCAAACTAAAAATCGTTATTACATATTGCTTTTTTTGCTATCTAAATTCAACTTGAATCTAAACAGAACAAATTGACAAGTTTCTGAGACTTAAAGGATTACTCCAATCACTGTGATCACTTCATTGATTTGAAGTCATCATGGTGCATCAATTCTACATATGCAGTGTTTCGTTTTGAAAACCTGCATATACAGAGATTAACTCCTCCTAGCAGGGGAGAATGACATCGGTGAAGATTGGTCAGGCTGAGAACTTTGACTCGGTGGTAGAATGGAGGTGAGTTTTAAGGTGTATTTATTTAAAGAGACACTCTACTCACCACAACAACTACAGCTTAATTGGGCAGACTAGATGGGCCGAATGGTTCTTATCTGCAGTCACATTCTATTTTTCTATGTTAATGTAGTTGTTCTGGTGAGTAGTCTGTGCCTGCAGGCTTTTTACTGTAAACACTGTTATTTCACAGAAAGAGCAGTGTTTAAGTTACAGCCAAGGGACACCTCCAGTACCCACTCCTCAGATGGCTACTAGATGTGCTTCCTGTGGCAGTGCTGCACAGTGTGCAGTACTGACATTGTGTTTCCACCTTCTGCAAGAAGACACTCCTAGAGGTGCAGTGTTTGCCAAATCATTATAAACCCATTATAATGTGATTGATAAATCGAAGTGGTGAGTGTGTACATTAACTTCTATTACTAATACATTTTACATGCTTACTAATGCATTCTATTGAAATATGCTTTTATTAAACTTGAAGGCCTCTCCCTCTTCCATACTCTAATCTCAAACTAATATCAATAGGACATTGCTTTGAATCTTTTCTAGTTTGCTCTCATGATCTTCTGATTGATTTAGACTAGAAAATATTTATTTTACTAGTGATATAGCAATGTGTTATTTAGCTTTCTACTGCTCATAAGCTAGAGCTTCTGTTTCCTAGCTAGTGAATATTTGGAAGCCTATTAAACTGGCAGTCTATTTTACTGCCATGTTCATTTCTAGATTTGTAAATCATAACATGTAATAATGTCATGCACATTGGCTTGTAAAGATCTCATCTCAAGCTATTTCTCTCTTTAGTTTTAAATAACCCAATAAAGTTATATTTAGGTGATTAGTGATCACATTTTGTTACTGATGTGAGATACTTCACAACTTTTTTTTTCTTTCTTTAATTTAAATTAAGTTCTTATAGCTTAGTCCTGGTACTTTAAACTCAGGGATCCCCCCTGGGCTGCACAACACAGTAGCAGTCTTCGATCTTGATAGATAAAGGTAGAGGTTGATAGAGGTAGATATCATAGTCATGATCTCATTAATAAACTGTGCAGGAAGATTGATAAGCATTGAGGGAGGACTGGCCGAGCTGCTTTTCTTATGTATTTGAACAGCTGTATAGCTCATAAGTGCCGGGTGACCGTACGGTAAAAGGATTTGAATAGAGCCAGTTATCTGTGTACAGATTTTTCGTTTTTCAAATAGACGCAGGGGACCAAAGAACAGGCATCTTCTTCTCCAACTTCTGAATAAAGCTGGACAAGCGCTAATCTCTTCTCTGCTGATATTTCATACACTGCTTTTAGCAGGGAGCGTTTGGCTTTGTTGGATTGGCTATTCTTTATCAGTAGCTGATCCATGCGTATCTCTTTAAGAACTCCTCCAATAGCAGAGCCATAGCTATCAAGTGTGAAGACACATTCTGTTTGTTTAGGTACAATTCTTTACTTTAACAGCACAAAGGTGTTAGTAGTTATACATACATGACATAATATGAATGTACTCCGAGATGGGGGAACTTTGGACAAAAAATACACTAAATATTATTTCATACATTGAGACAACCAACAGGTGGCAGTAAACTCTGTGTACAGTTTATATAGTTCACAATGCATTTGTAAAGCTTATTGAACTGCTTTATGGGTGAGGTGTTTTCTATTTCAATTCCAGTTTATAAAGGGAGGTATGCTTCTTCCTTCCGTTAGCTCCACTTGGCTAATGGACGTGGCAAGGGTGTTTTGCTAGCAAGAGCCAGTGTGCCTGTTTGTGTGCATTTCTATGGGGCCCTATCTTAGCTGTTTTCCTGACTCCTGCCTCTTCCACAATGGCTGCAGGTTCCTCCATGACGCCCACTTACTCCCCCCGCTGTGTCCCTTTAAAGTTTCTACTTTAACCTCCAGAATCATGTAAACATTTTTAGCATGGGTTCAGTGCTATATTGTCGCATAGCACTTGGATTGTATATTGTGCACTGTGCAGGCTATTAGAGTAAACTGAAAGGCTTGTAGTTATTGTGGAGCCAGTTTAAAGGGACACGCTCAGCACCATAACAACTTGATTACAATTCAACATCTTACCTTAATGGGTTAAGCAGATGTCAAACGAATTATCTTCATATTCTGGAAGTAGGGCATTACAAACTAAAAAATATCATATGAGAAAAAAATTTGAGAGTAACCATTTTATTTGGATTGTAGTTACATTTTGATTGACAATATTGTTTGATTGTTGGACCAAACAAATTAGGCCAAGCAGGGTAGAAAACTATAGAAATGACAGTGCAATGTATTATCATAAGCTATATCACTTGTGTTTTCTATTTGCATGTAATGAAATAATTTTTACTTTGATAATTTTACCTTTATAATGCTGTTGTATAATTTATTTTGGATATCTTCAAACTAAATATTTCCCAATTTCTTTTTAATCTTCTAATATTTTTTTTTCTTATCAAATTAGCCTCTGCCTAGTTCGTTGTACTTCTCTAAGGTGTTTGTGTGACAGAGACCCTGGCCAGCTTGTCTAAACCAGAGTTGCACATGTGGTGTTGTGTTTACAGATGCAATAGTTGCAAATACTATTACCATAACAACTTAATTGCAATGAGTTTTACAACCAACAATCTATCATGTTGTTTATACATTTTTGACTTCTATATATTGTCTTCATTGATATGCTTGTATGTGTTCCTTAAAGGACCACTCCCGTGGCCCTGAAGGGGGAGGAAGCGATTAATCCCTTACCTTTTTTACATCGCCGGGCTCCCTTGGCTCTGGGACTCTCCTCCCTCTTCTGATGTTATCAGCTGAATGCACATGCGCAGCAATACCCGCGCGCATTCATCCAGTCTCATAAGAAAGCATTCTCAATGCTTTCCTATGGACGCTGGCGTCTTCTCACTGTGAAAATCACAGTGAGAAGCTCGGAAGCGCCTCTAGCGGCTGTCAATGAGTCAGCCATTAGAGGCTGGATTAACCCTAAAGTAAACATAGCAGTTTCTCTGAAACTGCTATGTTTACAGCAGAAAGGGTTAATCCTAGATGGACCAGGCACCCATACCACTTCATTAAGCTGAAGTGGTCTGGGTGCCTATAGTGGTCATTTAACTTTCATTCGACTCATACATTGTAATGAATATAAATATAGGAAGAAAAAAAAAAAAAAGTAAAAACACTCCACCTTTCTTTAGTACCCCAGTATTTTGGATGTCATCTGAGGAGGGTTCTGTGCAATGTCATATATAATTAGCTTGTTTGAAGTCCATATTCTGATCAGAAAGTACATTTAGCAAATTGTTATCATAAATAAATATTATAAAGCACAGTTTTTAGAGCATCGTTTATCACAAATTCTAAAGAGTTAAATGCTTTTTTCCATTGTCATTGACTTCCTTCTCATTGATGCATTGGTACTGGAAGTTCTACAACAGAACACAAAGCCCCCTGTGCCATTCCTACCCACCTGCTTTAATATATTATTCAAACCATTGCAACTAATGACATTTGTACTATTTGCAGGAAGGTGCCGGATAGTCTGGCTCTGAATCTAGAGTACGCTTTCATTTCTAGTTATCAAAGTTAATAAATGAAGACAATATGCTATTTGGAACAAAGTTGTCCTATTTTTCATAACTTAACATGTTTGCAACTGTTCTTTGAGTTCCTGATGGAGTGCTTTTGGAACGACTTGGCACGGAGGTTACTTAGAACATTCTCTTTATAGCATTAACACTGAGCTGTACTATAGGGATATAAAGAAAAAAAATAAATGTGTGAGAAGGAGCAAGCTCAAATGAGCTTACAATCTACCGATAACTCATTTTACAAGTTAATGATCTTAGGGATTCCTATATAGACTATTTATAGCCTTACTATAATTGAGTTTAAATTAGTTTATAATTCACTTTGCAGTGATACAATGCAGAGCAAGACAACACAAATTATAAATTGAATGTCATGAAACCTTTTCTTTTTTTTTTGTGGCAACAAAATAGTGTGCTTGCTATTTTACATCTTTTAAACAGAGAAACCGATGCAGATTATTGTGGCGGAACACTTTTTTAAAATGACAAAATAAGGCAATATGATTTATTAGTCACCGGAGGCTGCATCGAATCCTGTTTCCCACAAGGCATAGTAGGCACATTCCTATAGACACCACAAAGCGAGGGGGAGTCTGGCTAGCAGCTGCTGCAAACTATACTTATTCATTTTAAATGTAACTTTTCATATTATAATGCTGCAGGAGGGCTATGATGTCACTTCCTGTTGGCCTATCCATGCTGTAAAGTTAAATTGTCATCCTTTATATATAGGTCTGAATATTATACAGATTTTACTGTTGCTAGTAACTGTGCGTAACGTTTCTTCCAAAAGTTTAATTTCACAGACCAAGAGAACCATTGCAGCAAGTCTTGGCTGCCCTGTCCACAAGCTTACAGTCTTTTCAGTGGGGAGCCCCACAGCTTTCGTTAAAATTAACATTCCATGATGCCTTGCAGCATATAGGCAAGTTAAAAAAAAGTTTAAAAAAAATCTCAACTCTGTTATTGCTATATCAGCTGAAGAGCCATGAGCTGATATGTTTCAGAAAGGAAAAAATACTATCCCCTTTGTTGGTGTCATAGGATAATCGTGGATTTTTTAGTTGTAATTGACGTAGTCAAATTGTTTTTATGTGGCGTATTAGGAATTGGGTAACTGTTGTATAATCATGTGCTGCCAGGGTTAAAGTTATGTTTGTAATAATAATAGATTTAATAATATCAAAATTATATGAGGTCACTGAGTACCTGCTAGACTTTGTTTTGCAAGCAGGTAGCCCTGTCCCCTCCCTTGTGGGTGAAGCAGGAAATCTTATGTTCAGGACCTGCTGCTAATATGCTTTTGTTAGGCTTGTAGCTCACCCCAAGACATTGCAACGTGCAATTGTCTATTCAAAAGCCAGGCTTCAATGCAGAATACAGTAAGTTTTCTTGCACCCTAGCCTGTTAATACAAAATATTGTAATGATCTGTTTATGTACTTTCTTTCTACAGTAAATCTTTATATATATATATATATATATATATATATATATATATATATATATATATATATAAAAATGTTATTCTAATACTTTGTATTGTTTGCCAGTTGTGCTGTATAGTAGCTGATAAGATCGTTGTTCTTTTTGAGGACTGGATGCATTCGTCTTTTATTTCTACCCACAGAAATTGTGCTGGTAACATAGGACAGGATGTGCTGGGGTTAAACTGTACAAGTGATACCTGAGTGTTTAGCTAATACGCAAGGTGTTTTAATCCATTAGGTATTCTGTTACAAAGCTCAAAGTGAACCTAAAATGGCTGCAAGCATGCAATCAGAAGTAAGGGAGAAATACAAAAATGATCAAATTAGTTAATATGCAAAACAGAACTACTTTTTGGTTTGGTATGGTAGTGACAGGTAGCAAATAATGCAGTTGTAATTGCCAATGCATTAGGGCTTATCATATTTCAATGTTTAAAAACCTGATCCTGATCAACAGTATATATTGCGTAGGCTAGAGTGCTATGAAAAATTTACCTGGTAAAAAATGCACATTTCCTAATCTCCAGGTTAGGAAAGACTAGAAGAATGTGTGTACATTGTCTGATTGAAACCCCAAGAAGCACATACTCTTATTTGTTGTAACATTTTGTATGACATAGGTTGAGGGGGGGGAAAAACTACTTGTTAGGGTTTTGGTGTAAATAGCAAGTAAGGCTGTAGAATATTTGGCTGAGCCTACTTTCAAATATCCGAAAAGAACAAAATACTCTGCACATTGCCTTTCCCCCCTCAACAGCCACCCACTCACCACTTTGCAGCTCCATCCCAAGGTAATTTGCAAAATTGCGTAGTTTCAGCCCAGGTGGGCTTTGATTATGCATGATTAAAACTTGTCTGGGCTAGAAATGTCATAATTTTGGGGATGTGCATTCTCCAATAAAATTATTCTCAACTACACCGTGCATTGTGTAGCTGTTTTCCTCTTTCTTCCTTCTTTCTAAGTTTGCAATGCTGTTAAAAAGAAAAAGGATGCTGAAATATAAAGATATTATGAGTATGTGATTGTGTCCTGATTGAAAATGAATTTCATAGGAAATAAAGACTGATTCCTCACTTTAAGTGGTCATACTACAAAGTTGTTCAAGCAAAAAAAGTTATCTACATCAATAAGTATTCAACCCCCACCTCCCAGTAATATCTGCAGTGATGCCAGTTCTGTCTAACCTATTACATCTTACTCTGTAGTAATAACATTTTGGCTGTATGATGGTTTTTTAATTACTGAGATTTAAAATAGCACTTTATTACTATGAATATTTTACACAGTGTCAGTCTGGTCAATGTTGTATGGGTAAACTATTGTATGTCCCATTAAAAACAAAAATTACTTATTGTCCTTTCCAGGATGGCATTTACCCATTTTTCAGTGCAAAAAAAAAAGACAATAGATTAAAACAATGCAAATTTTAAATAAAATTTTGAAGAATAAGAAAATATTCTTTAGAACATGGCTAGGCAGCCTTTTAGTGGTACTGTGCCAAAACAAGATTTTGAAGTCCCTTGGTGTGCTAAAATTGGTGTGTGTGTATGTTGCCGTATTGTGCCTGTGTTATTTGAAGGTACTGCATTTGCTTTGTAACATTGTATTTGTGCGTATGTGGGCTGTTATATTGTATGTCCATGAGTAGTTTGTGCTATTGTGCATGTTATCTATGAATGTTGGCTATATGGGACTCCTTGTAGAATTGTGTGTCTGGCTGATATGTCTTTTTGTGTGGGTCAGGTACAGATCAAGGGCAGGAGCGAAGATAGCTGCTGTGAGCTTCTCTACTCCAGTGCAGATTCCTGTAGTAGGGGCTGGGAGGAAGTAATCTGAGATGTGCTGCAATGTATAAATTCCAAGATTTTACTATTTTATCAATGATTTTATTAATGACACAGAGGCTCCTATTATGCTTTCTCTTTTATTTTCTCTCAGCGGCAAAGAGAAAAATATATAAACTTGAATGAAATATGAATAAAAGGATAACATAACAAATCTGCCTAGGAACAGGGCAGGGTTTTATCAGAGTCCATACAGATGTTTAAACAGTAATTGGATAAATACTTTCAAAAACATAACATACAGGGATACAGGGGAGGGCTGGCAGCCTTAGGCCTGGGGGGCAAAACCAGTCAAGTGGCCCATTGCACCACCAAATCAGTTCACCATCCATGCCCACCTTTTCCTGGTTTTATAACGGATATTGATGTTATGCTAATCAGTAGCTCTTTGCCATACCCGCTCCTTCACGGCTCCAGGCACTGCTTGTTGTGAGTGTGAGCCACTGTAAATTAGGGGCAGAGGGCACTTGCACTGCGGTAAAGATGGGGCTGGACAGGAGGAGAGTGCAGTGCAATCAGTGCACTCCCCTCCTGTGGGTCACCAGTAGACTGGTGCACCTGCCCAGGATCAGTGCCGGTGCAAGGATTTTTGCCGCCCTAGACAAAATAAAAATTTGCTGCCCCCCCATGTGACATCACAATGCCCCACCCATATGAACTAACGCCAGTGCTGCACACAGTGTGTGTTTACATTAAAAAGCCTGCAGGGACCAGCTATAGACACCAGAACCACTTCATTAAGCTATAGTGTCCCTTTAATGTGAGGTACATTATAGATTAGTGTCACTAATAATATACTAGATTGCCTACTTACAAGCAGATGAGGATGATGATGGGCTGCAGTTTGGCTCCACTGGTCTGGTGTAGAACAGGATCTCTGGAGGCTGTTTGCAACTGTGGTCACAAAATTCAATGTTCTGGGAGAATTGGAAGCAGCTCCATTTTTTGGGGCCCCTTACACAGCTCAAGGTCTGGGCCCCAGGGCCTGACGGTGAGTATGCCCATAAGGCCCACTCATAAGTTCCACCCACCCATGAGTTCGCTCACAGGGAGTGGAGTGTGTAGGGGATGTGTTATGTGTTATTGTAGAGGATCTAATATGTGTGCTTATGGTATGTAGTGTATAGGGTTACCAGTTTGTGCAGGTGATGTAGTGTGTTTGTGTGTAGTGGAAGCAGTGTGTATTTGTGTATAAGGGATGTATTATGTGTTTCTGGTTGTGTGTAAGGGATGCATTGTGTGAATCTGTGTTTGTATGCATAAGGGATGCAAGGTGTGTGTCTGTATGTGTGTGCATTGAGTGTAAGAGATGCATTGTGTTTCTGTGTGTATGTAAGAAAAGAAGTGTGTGTGTTTGCATATGTGTGTACGGGTTTGCATTGTCTGTTTCTGTGTATGTGTGCAAAGGATGCATTGTCTTTGTGTGTAAGGGTTGCATTGTGTGTGTGTGTGTAATGGATGCATTGTGTGTTTCTCTGTGTGTAAGGGAAGCATGTTGTGTTTCTGTGTATGTATAGGGATGCATTGTGTGTGTGTGCGCGCGCGTAGTGTGAAAGAGCTCCCTGTCTTGGCCCCTGTCCTATAGAGCTGCCCCTTCTGTCCCGTAGAGCTCTCCCCTGCACCTTAGTGGTCTCTCCTCTCCCCCACCCTCCCCTAGCGGTCTCTTCTCACACTCACCCACCCTCCCTGTGCTCTTCTCACTCCTCCCTCTATGTGTTCTCCTCACACCCCCTGTGTTCGTCTTACCCCCCTCCTCCCTGTGTTCTTCATACTTCCCCCCTTGGTCGTCTTACTCCCCCACCTGTTCTTCTTAACCCCCCTTCTTCTTATTGCTCCCCCTTCTTCTTCTTACCCCCCCTTCTTCTTCTTCCTCTTCCTCCCCCTTCTTCTTCTTACTCCCCCCATTTCTTCATACTCACCCTTCTTCTTACCCCCTCTTCTTCTTCTTACTCCCCACTCTTCTTCTTCTTACTCCCCACTCTTTTCTTACTACCCCTTCTTCTTCTTCTTACCCCCCTCTTTTCTTATCTCCCCTCCTTCTTACTCCGCCCTCCCCCTTTTCTTATTCCCCCCCCTCTTCTCCCCTCCTCTTCTTATTCCCCCTTTTTCCCCCCCTCCCCTCTTATTCCCCTTTTATCCCCCCCTCCCTCTTCTTATTCCCCCCTTTTATCCTCCCTCTTCTTATTCCCCTCTCCTCTTTATCCCCCCCTCCTCTTCTTCCCCTTTTTATCCCCTCCCACTCTTCTTATTCCCTCTCCTCTTTATCCCCCCTCCCCTCTTCTTATCCCAGCCTTCTTATTCCCCCCTCTTCTTATTCCCCTCCCTCCCCTCTTCTTACCCCCTCCCCTGTAGTGTGGCCGAGCTGCACTCCGGTCCGCGGTGACCGGCCGGCCGGAGTGATAGGAAGGTGCACACTCAGTGTGCACTTCCTGTCAGTCCGGTCGGTAACAGGAAACAGAAACTCCGTGCGGAACAGGAGTTTCTGTTTCCTGTAACCGGCCGGACTGACAGGAAGTGCACACTCAGTGTGCACCCTCCTATCACTCCGGCCGGCTGGCCGGCCACCGCGGAGTGCAGCTCGGCCACGCTACAGGGGAGGGGAGGGGAGGGGAGAAGCTGCAGCCGCCTGAGGCTCTTAACAGAGCGCTCGGGCGGCTGCAGTATTTAAAGGGCCGGCCCGCCGCGGCCGGCCTTACAGGAATTTAGGGCGGCCTGGGGGGCAATTGCCTCCCTGCCCTCCGGCCCAGCCCGCCCCTGCAGGGATATCATTTCTATTTAGTAGTAGCTGCTTGATCCAAGGAGATATCTGACTGCCATTTTGGGGTCTAGAAGCAATTTTTTTCCTAGTTTGCTGCAAAATTGGAAGTGTTTCAGACTGGATTTTTTGCCTTCTTTTGGATCAATAGCAAAAACATATGTGAGGAAGGCTGAACTTGATGGACGCAAGTCTCTTTTCAGCTATGTAATATGTAACTATGATGCAGGGAAAGTATATAAAGGGTCTTGAACTAGCCATCAATTTCCTCTTATTTGCCTGGAAGACTGAAGACCATAATCCAATCCGAAAACGTAAAAAAAACAGGAACAGGGCCATATAGGAAAACCATCCATGATGAAAATCAAGCTGTGAAGAAACGAAAGATATGGTAAAATCCAAACTCCGGACCCATCATAATATCAATTTAATCCCAAGGTCACAGGAATACAGCATAATCATAATGGTATCTAGCTCAGCCTAATTGTCTCACTAGCGATCCGGATATATACCCAGCCTATTTGTCCAAGCATTTTACACCTATGTAGACACATTTACTTACTACGACACCCTGCGGTTTAAAGTGTGTGGTTTAACATGGAATATTAGGCCATCAATACAAGCTAGTTTTATCATTTCCAGTCTAGCCTGGCATTACTCATTGTTATTACCATGTTATCATATGCGAAAAATATGCCAATGTTTCTGATACCATGCTACTGATGTACTAGAACTGTTTTTTACCGTCGTGGTATTGCAAGCCTGTTTGTCATCACATGCACAACAAAAAAACAAAAATAAAAATATATAATTATTACTATATTAAAAACATCCTAAAATTCCACAAGCAAAGGCTAAACCAGTGGTAGTCAACCTTGTTCTACCTACTGCCCACTAATGCATCTTTCTTGATGGAAAACTTTCCTTACCGCCCACCAGTTTTCGCTCAAGTGCGGAATATTTTTTAGAAAGGAGGGTGTTTTAAAAAAAATAAATGTACGTACATTTATCTTTTTATTTTTACTTGATGCATGTTTATAATGTTTTTAACTTTATAAAGTTTAATGAGAAAGCAATAAAGTAAATTGAAATTACCTTTACTAGTGATTAATGAGACCCTTGAGGTTGATGCTGCGAGACTAAAAATATTTGATATCCGGTTCGATTTTCGTAAGGAACAAACGAAGGTCTTCTCTTTCAGTGATATTCAGACGACTTCTCTGTTTGCGCATAATATAATTTCCCATCTGTGCGTCAGCTCCCTTCCTCTCCCTCCTCAATTCCCCTCCCCACCTTTTTTTTTCTTTCTCTTTTTTAACCTTACTTATAGCAATGCCCAGTAGGAAGGCTGAGCTAGGTAGCCCACTTACTATTACTTACTATAGCCCACTATAACAGACAGACACACACACACAAGAAACACATACACACATACAGACACACACACACACAAGACACACATACAAAGACACATACATACAGACACACACACACACACAAGACACACATACAAAGACACATACATACAGACACACACACACATAAGACATACATACAAAGACACACACACTCACATACAGACAGACATAAGACACATACATACAAAGACACACACACTCACATACAGACAGACATAAGACACATACATACAAAGACACACACTCACAGACAGACAGACATAAGACACATACATACAAAGACACACACTCACAGACAGAAATAAGACACATACAAAGACACATACACATACATACAAAGACTAGACACATATATACAAAGACACACACACTCACAGACAGACATAAGACACACATACAAAGACACACACACTCACATACAGACAGACATAAGACACACATACAAAGACACATACACATACATACAAAGACAAGACACACATACATACAGACAGTATATGTACAATATTTTAGTCACCCTCCTGTTTCCTACCTTTTAGGTGCAGGAGGGTGACTTTCCCTGGGGACCAGTGGTGGCTCAGGTGGATGGTTCCCACTCTGACTCCCTCTGCTTCCTCCCGTGCGGTCTGTGTGTTAGCTGGATGTAGTGTCACTTTCTCCCAGCGTGTGACCGGGCCCCCTTACAATCCACATCCATCTGGTTGCCCTGACAGCATGGGCCACCCGATGGACCCCTTGGACGGTTTGCCGTGCGGTCCGGGGCCGCAGATAGTGATGGGGTACCTGGTCTCAGGGGTACCGCCGGCTCGCACCTGCCCTCCCGACCACCCAAGCTCTGAAAGTGAGGAAATCCCTACCGCCCACCTGGAATCCTGAAACGCCCACTAGTGGGTGGTAGGGATCAGGTTGACGACCCATGGGCTAAACAAAGAAAACTTTGGCAGCCATACATTACCCTCTCCAGCTTCCTATTATACGCATTATATATTCTAAACAAGTACTTTGTCTCCAACTCCCATCAGTTCCCAATCCAAATCTAGTTTGTTCCCCTTCCCCCAATCTACTACTGTTCTGGCAGGCTTACCGGATAACCATGTAAGGTTGCCCTGGAGGAGTTTCAGTAGTGAGAATCTTTCCGCTGCATTTCAGAATTACATGGTGAATGTAAGCTCTGTATTTTCCAGAAATGTGTCGTAAATATAAAACTGAGCAGAATCGGACATCAGGGGTACAGAATTATTTATTTTTTTCCGGAGATTTGAGAATTTATATACTTGACTATGGAAGCAATTTGTTTGAGAAACACAAAACTCTGAATTTATTTGGAGTGGTCTTGGGAAATGTCAAGGAATCTGCAGCGAAGACTTTCCATGCATAAACAAAAAAATTGAATAGTCTGTGTAAGTAGTTTGTTCTGGGCATGTGAATACACTGTGGTGGTTATCGTGGATAGATGGCCTCTTTGACATTGCATAGATTATCCCATAAATCCCTGAAAGCAGTTATTTATAGGCACAGCAGGAGTTTCTGGGAGTTGTAGTTTAGTTTTTGCCTTTCTGCTTTTGAAAGCAAAGAGCTGAATTACAACATTTTGCGGGTTACTGGCATGAAAGGAGTGTTGGCTCGCCACACATGCTTGAATGACACAGTTTGCCTGCCACCCATGCATGAGCAGAATACTGCAGAAATGTGAGCATGCATTGTTTTCTTGCATTCTCTTAATGTTAGGCTGCTCTTTTGTTCTGCTTCTTGGGGACACCAAGGAAAGCATATGGATTTGGAATAACACGACTGCTATTGCAGATAGTTTCATACCTGATATAGAACACTCTGTAAACTTAGCTGCAGGTATGCATGCAACGAGCACCGAGTGCTCTCCCAACGTGTTACTTTGACTGTTGTCAGAGTCTAACACGGTATACCATCTGCCAGGTTGGCAGGTACAGACACAAACAAAAGAGCTTTTTTCTTTTAAAACTTTGTAATATTGACGTTTGTCAAGTATTTACCTGGACTCCTTTTACACTTAAAGCAAATTTAATTGAATGCATTTTTTCCAGGTGACAGGCCACTGTTTGCCTTCTTCCAGTAGTTTAACAGTGTATCACAAGCCTACCAGTTGTTTTTGTACCTGTTTCCATAGTATCATGGATTGACTCAGCCTTTGGGAGGGGAGTGTTAAGGTGTTGCTAAGGGAGGGACTTGTGTTGTTATTTCCAAATACTGATTAAGGAGCGTACAATTTTAATTTCCAGCAGTGTGATTAAACATTGCATAAAAAGTCATTTTACCTTGCAACATAAAATTCAAGGACACGTGGCTCTGAATAGATGAGCTATTACTTATGCATGAAGGCCTTTTTCTTTCCTATGCTATGATCATGTGTTTTGGTTATTTTCAGTAGTAAGCAGATATCTGTAATTATAGTTATATAATTTAATAAGAGATATCATCAGTAATTTCGAATTGCAGTTTTGAGCTAAACATTGCTTACATAACTCTGTAGTTGCCAGGAATGTACCATGCAAATAATTCCGAAAAAAATATAGGGTACACATAGAATTAATAAAGAATTGATTAACATCCACCCACTGCAGATATTTAATAAAATAACATTAAAAAAGTTAAATAACCACGATAAGATTATTAATTAATAGAATCCACTTTAAGAAATAGCTTCAAAGGGACACTCTGCCCAAAAAATAAGTCAATGTTTAGTAGATATACTCCCAGTGAAGACATGCATGCATTTTTTCACTTGGCTTATATCTAAAAACAGTTTGCAAAACCTATAGAGGCCTATACATCAGTCAGGTGACTATAACAAATAAGTGAAGTTTTCTGACTCCTTAACCCCTTAAGGACACAGCTTCAGAAGCTTGACTTACGCTTAATGACACAAGCAATTTTTGCATTTTCTTGCTGTTTGCGTTCAACTGCAATTTGCATCTCTCTCATTTATTGCACCGACACATATTATATACTGTTTTTTAAAGGACAGAAAGGGCTTTAATTTGATATAAGATATATATATATAAATGCTTACTTATTATAAAAAAAATACCGAAAAATGCAAAAAAAATGAAAAATATTGTTTTTTTTTACAGGTTTTGCAATAATAATGTGTGCATAATTAGTGCAGGTTAAGGAAAGTAATTAAAAATAAATTTATTTATTTGTTCTGATTTACAGAATATATAATGTGTCTGGGATTTTAAGTTTTTTTTGGTAGTTACAGGTCACAAAGCACAAGGAGTAAAATAAACTTTTAATGTGGAGCGATTTTAGAATTTGGTATGTTTGTCTTGTAAGCTTAATAGCCATAAAAGAAAACAAAATTGCCACACAAAAGTATATATTTATATAAAGTAGACATCACGGGCTATTTACCTAAGGTTGTTTTGACACTTTCTACGTAGCCATTTCACCGCCAACCTCTGCTAAATATTGGAGTAAAATTGTGTTCTTTTTGGTTTTTGGCACACAAACTTATAACAGAGAAATTCTCGTGTATATTTTGTAAAGTTGGTGTGTGCTATTCCTGTACAAAGTTTTATTTTGTGTTCAGTTATATCTGCTGAGTAAAATGACACCCCCATTGTATGTCTTTTGCACTATTTCGTGAAGTTACAGTGCCATACAGGATACCTGTCCTTTTCAGTATTCACAGTAGAATTTTGAGAGATGAATTTAATGAGCCTTAGCTTCCATTTGGGGTATTATAACAGTTTGACTGTTCAAAAAAACCCCACAAAGGCCTACCATTTGTAAAAGTAGACACTCCAGGGTATCTTATAAGGTGCATATTGTGCCTTAACATGCCCCCATTTTTTCACCAATATATGCCAAAGTATATGGTAAAAAAAAATTTTGTGCATTTTTTACATACGGATTGCATTTTTGCTGGGCGTTTTGTATATTTCATATGTGCCACTAAGTTCAAACCCCCAAATTATGCTCAGCTAAGTCTTCTGAGTAAAATGACACCCCATATGAATGTCTTTGGCACTATTTCGTGAAGCTACAGTGCCATATAGGAGACCTGTCCTTTACAGTATTCACAGTAGAATTTTGAGAGATGGATTTAATGAGCCTTAGCTTCCATTTGGGGTATTATAACAGTTTGACTGTTCAAAAAACCCCCACAAAGGCCTACCATTTGTAAAAGTAGACACTCCAGGGTATCTTATAAGGTGCATATTGTGCCTTAACATGCCCCCATTTTTTCACCAATATATGCCAAAGTATGTGGTAAAAAATAATTTTGTGCATTTTTTACATACGGATTGCATTTTTGCTGGGCGTTTTGTATATTTCATATGTGCCACTAAGTTCAAACCCCCCAAATTATGCTCAGCTAAGTCTTCTGAGTAAAATGACACCCCATATGAATGTCTTTGGCACTATTTCGTGAAGCTACAGTGCCATATAGGAGACCTGTCCTTTACAGTATTCACAGTAGAATTTTGAGAGATGGATTTAATGAGCCTTAGCTTCCATTTGGGGTATTATAACAGTTTGACTGTTCAAAAAACCCCCACAAAGGCCTACCATTTGTAAAAGTAGACACTCCAGGGTATCTCATAAGGTGCATATTGTGCCTTAACATACCCCATTTTTTCACCAATATATGCCAAAGTATGTGGTAAAAAAATTATTTTGTGCATTTTTTACATACGGATTGCATTTTTGCTGGGCGTTTTGTATATTTCATATGTGCCACTAAGTTCAAACCTCCCAAATTATGCTCAGCTAAGTCTTTTGAGTAAAAATACACCCCCAATGAATGTCTTTGTCACTATTTTGTGAAGCTACAGTGCCATATAGGAGACCAAGCCATATCCGTTTTTACCAAACTTTGAATTTTGACGCTGGGCCTATGTGCAATTTCCAAGCATCTTCGCAGGTTTTAAATTCAAACTACCCCACAAAGGCCTACCATTTCTTAAAGTAGACACCCCAGGGTGTTTCAAAAGGTATAGTTTGAACCTTAGCGTGGGATCATTTTTCCGCTAGCTTGTACCAGATGTAGTGGTAATAAGCGTTTTTTCTGCCTTTTTGACATACAAAGTGAGTTTGCACAGTATATTTTGCAAACCTTATGTGTGCTACGACTGTATAATACTTCATATGTTGCTCAGCTATGTCGGCTGAGTACAGCAATACCCCCGTATGTACCTTTGCCAGGTATGTGTGGACATCGGAGGGGCACATTTGGGACACAGCCATTCCAGTTTTTTTTTTCAAACTTTGAATTTTTATGCTGTGCCTATGTCCCATTTTAGAGTATTTTACCAGGCTATATAATCCAAATTCCCCATAAAGCCATACCATTTCTTAAAGAAGATATCCCAGGGTATTTCAAAAAGGCATATTTTGAACCTCAGCGTGGGATCATTTTTCCGCTAGCTTGTACCAAGTGTAGTGGTAATAAGCATTTTTTCTGCCTTTTTGACATACAAAGTGAGTTTGCACAGTATATTTTGCAAACCTTATGTGTGCTACGACTGTATAATACTTCATATGTTGCTCAGCTATGTCGGCTGAGTACAGCAATACCCCCGTATGTACCTTTGCCAGGTATGTGTGGACATCGGAGGGGCACATTTGGGACACAGCCATTCCAGTTTTTTTCAAACTTTGAATTTTTATGCTGTGCCTATGTCCCATTTTAGAGTATTTTACCAGGCTATATAATCCAAATTCCCCATAAAGCCATACCATTTCTTAAAGAAGACATCCCAGGGTATTTCAAAAGGCATATTTTGAACCTTAGTGTGGGATCATTTTTCCGCTAGCTTGTACCAAGTGTAGTGGTAATAAGCATTTTTTCTGCCTTTTTGACATACAAAGTGAGTTTGCGCAGCATATTTTGCAAACCTTATGTGTACTATGACTGTATAATACTTCATATGTTGCTCAGCTATGTCGGCTGAGTACAGCAATACCCCCGTATGTACCTTTGCCAGGTATATGTGGATGTTGAAGGGGCGCATTTGAGACGCAGCCATTCAGTTTTTTTCTAACTTTGAAGTTTTACGCTGTGTCCATGTTCCAATTTGGAATAGTTTAGACGGTTGGTTATTGAAACTTCCCCACAAACACATACTATTTATTAAAGAATACACCCTGGGGTAATTCAAAAGGCATATTTTGAACCTTGGCGTGGGATAATTTTTTCTCTAGTTTGTTCCAGGTGTAGTGGTAATGAGCGTTTTTAAAATGTATTTTTTTACTTTTTATAACTTTTTTACTTTTAAAAACTAGTTTTTAAACTTTTGTTTTGCTTATAAATTTTTTTTAAACTTTCCTAAACTTTCTTAAAACTTTTTTACAGATTTAACATTTTTCTAAGCTATTTTTTTACTGTTAACCCCTAACTAGCAGTACGCAGCACTAACAGTAAATTCCCCATTTTCCCATAACTCCCACCCACCCCAGCTAGCAAAATATATAGTTATAAAATATTTAAATTAATTAATTAAATAAATTGAACCCCTGAGGGTTAAAAAAAATAAATAAAAGTTAATCCTCAGGGGTTAAAAAAAATTAGATCACAGTATAATACTGTGATCTCTATTTGATCGCTGTAGGCAGTGATCGACTGGCAGGGAAGGGGTTAATTTTTATTTGGACTAGGTAAAGTGTGTTTTTTTGTTTTTATTACTTAAATGTTATTAAAACATTTTTTTAAGCTTAATTTTTAACTTTTTAAAGTTTCTTTTAAAACTTTTTTTTAACGTTAACCCCTAGTTAGCCTAACGCCAAATCCCCCAATTCCCCACTAACTTCCACCTACCCCAGCTATCTAAATATATAATTTAAAAATAATTTAATTAATTAATTTAATTAATTTAACCCCTGAGGGTTAAAAAAAAAAGAATTAACCCTCAGGGGTTAAAAAAAAAAATCAGATCATAGTAAAATGTAATCCCTGCCAATTGATCACTGTAGTCAGTGATCAATTGGCAGGGAAGGGGTTAATTTTTTATTAAAATGGGTAAGGGGGGGGACACTTTAAATTAACTTTATTTTTTTTAACAGCAGGGGGCAGGATCAGCACTGATCCGGCTCCCTGCACTTCACACAGAACCCGGAAGTGCAGGGAGCCGGTAGGTAAGTATTCAGAGCACATGTGCTCGCTCCGACTTGTGGTCAGAGCGAGCACATGTGCTGGGCAGCTTGACCGGGTGCTCCCGGTATGCCTCCAATGCAGAGGCATACCGGGAGCACCATTAACCCCGCGATCGCCGCGATAGCGGCGATCCGGGGTTAATTTTACCGCGTGACGGACGAGGTCCGTCACCCGTCGTTAAGGGTCTCCCCTGTGTGACGGACCTCGTCCGTCACCCGTCCTGAAGGGGTTAAAGAAGTCACAATCCAAATTGGACTTAAACCTTGGTTTATGACAAAAAAAAAAAAAAAAATGGAGCATTGAAGAGGTTTGCAACTAAATCACAGGCTGAACATTACAGACAGCCAATAACAGTAATGATACAAATAGGTGACAGGTGTGTAATTACCGATTATGGACCTTGCAGTATGTGTTTCCTTAAGGTATTTATAAACTGACAATTCATACTGTGTACATATCTTATCTTAGGCTGAAAAGAGACTTGCATCCATCAAGTTCAGACTTCCTCACATATGTTGTTGCTGTTGATCCAAACACATATGTTGACTGTTTTTGGATGGAGAAACAGGGTTTCTTGATGCCTCTGACATGTAATTTCAGGCTCTGATTTTGCCCTTAGTCCTGCCACTTGTCCTGCTTCAGGGAAGATCTGGGAAGGATAAGGCAGAGTAAATGAATGCAGTTCCCAATAATCTCTCCCTCGAGGTTCTGGTGCTTACTTGTGGAGTTAGAGCACAGTTACCCCATTGAGGGAACATTTACTGTGATCTGCACCTAAGAGAAGGGCAGATCACACTCTCCCCCGCATTTATCACCAATGGGTTTATCCCCGACTGACCAGCAGACATTTTGCCACACATGCTCTATAGTCTCCTAATGTGTATTTTGCCACACATGCGCAAGTCTCCCAATGCTTTTCTATGGGAAAGCATTGGATTGGCTGAGATCATTAATTATGTTGACCTCAGCCACGTGGGCTGATCAGGGTATGGCCAGTGCCGTTGGACCTGCGAGGCATTGAAATCTGAAATAAAGGTGAGTTTTCTCTTTATTTGCTGGGGAGGCGCTAAATAGGTTTTTTAACACTATAGGGTCAGGAATACACATTTGTACTCCTGACCCTATAGTGTTCCTTTAATGTTCATCTGCTGCTATTAATGTGTTTTAACTTAGTAATAAATGTGGAAAAGGCTATTGTTGTTTCCCTCTGTTTTACTATAGGAATTTTAGCAAACTTGAAAGTTTATTTATGAACGAGTATGTTTTGGTGAACTAACAAGTTTGAAATTGCTTCAGTTACACTAATCTTAAAGGAAATATGAAAAAAAAGTGGGGATTTTTCTTTTTTTTTTTTTTTTTGAGATATATATTCTTTCCAAAGAAAATATTTTGGCCTAAATTTTCTTAGCACTTTGTCAGCTCACTAATTGGAAAACACATGTAATATAGCAATAAACATCGCAGAAACCGCTCCTATTGGTTTTCATACCTTTTCAGATATCTAAAAGGTGGCCATATATTTTAGGAACAGCAAAGGGGTTTGATCTATAAAAGAGGTGTTGCAGCCTGTCATACATGCACATGATGCTAAGTGGGAAGCTCCACTCATTACAACCAATGCACACAGCTTTATTAAAGAGACTTTACACCCCTCAAAACAGGTTCATCTCAATGAAGTTGCCTTTACGTGGGAAATACCTTGCAACTGCATTACCTCAGGGCGTTAAACAGTTTTTGAATATTTTAAGCCTAAAGTTGGTTTCTTGGCACATGTCTGTCCTATCTCCTGCAGTCCTTGCTTTGGATGCAGCACTTATTCCTATATTTTTACTTGGTCACTTGACTCTCCCAGCATATCACTGCAACCCATTACAGTTTCAGTATCTACTGTAATTCTCAATGGGCAGCTAGGTGTGCCCTGACAGCATCAGCAATGGCCAGCAATGGAGGAGGCAGGACATACAGACATCAAGGGACCACCCTTTGATAAACTGTTATATAATGGTTAAACCCCTTGAGGTATATCAGGTCCAATGTACAGATCACCTATAAGGTGTGTGTGTGTGTACATAATAAAATGTGATACAAAATTAGTTATATATTTTATAGGAAAATGCCAATAGGCAGCATGTATTTTCTGTACTGGGGTAACCCCATATTCAAGTGTGATCTATCTTTAGTAGAGGAACAGCTTTATAAAATGAAAATTGCAATGTTTGTGTTTCAGAGAGGAAACTGGACAGCAGGACTTCTGTATTGAAGACTCTCATATTGAGCGTTTAGGAGAAATCTGTGTTAAGCACCACTGTAAGTTAAATGTTTACACTCTGACCGAGAAATCCGAACCCGAGGCTCAGACTGACATGGAAAAAAAGATTGAAGAATTGAGAACCTACATTCAAAGTCATTCAAACTGTCCGGTGAGCAATTGAAAACAAATCCCAAATCAGTGCTGAGTAATCTGCTTTTGTAGTATTGTTCAAAATATCTACTCTCAAACACTTGGGTTGAGTATGTGAAGTAATATAATAGCTGAAAAGTATTTTACATTCAGGTGAGATTCCCCTAATAGTAAGAGCTATTAACAAACAAATATTTTAAGAACTGTTGGTAAATGTTGTATATCCTTTTCTAGGAAAACATAATTTAGCATGTTTAACCTGCAAACTGTGAATAGTGACAAACAGATGTTAATGCTTCTGTAGCAGAACATGCTTAAATGGACACTATAGTCGCCAGAACAACTACAACTGAATGTAGTTGTTCTGGTGAGTATAATAGCTCCCTTCAGGCTTTTTGCAGTAAACATTGTCTTTTCAGATAAAATGCAGTGTTTACATTACATTACAGCCTAGGGGCACCCCCATTGCCCACTCCTCATATGGCTACTAAGGGTACTTCCTGTGGCAGTGCCACATGGAGACACTGAACTTTCTTCATACATATGCCGATTGCCCAGGACAGCGTTTGGCTCTGCCTCGTTCCACCTCTTTGGCTGTGCTCATCAAAATTGACAATCTCAGCCAATCCAATGCTTTCCTGATGTTCAGATACCTAATCCAGAAAGATGTACTTCTTAACACCCTCCAAAGCTGAAGCCTTTCATTTTATATTGTCTGCCTCCTTTCACACTTTAACATTTGCTATTCTGAGGCAGCCATGTTATTATAGCCCAGCATATTCGTGCCCTGGTGCTTGATTCATTGTACCTGATATCTGGTCCAGACATTATTCTTTGGTACAATCCTTCCACAGCTAGAGAGCCACCCCTGCATTGATTACAATTCATCAGATACGCATTGTGAGCTTAGCACACAGGATGTATGTGTACATGTATGCTGGGGAATTATTTTTCTCTCTTCATCTTCTGAAATTGATATAGAAAGGGCAGGTTCCTATAGAACAAGTCTTCCCTACAGTTTATCAACTGTTATTTTTTTTTATTTTTTTTATTTGTTCTTCAATAATTTTCCCATGTACATAACTCTTAAACAGTAGCTTTCATTGTACGTATTAAAGTTTTTAATCCGAAAATAAATAAAAGTTGTCGTCAAGCAAGGTATCCTTTAGATTATAACTTGTTTAAGATTGTGAAATACTTTGATATACTCTGGAGTGCTCAGGGATTCATATCCTTGTTCCATTTAAATGTAAAGATAAGAATGATGAACAAATATAAAGATGGGCTTCTGCTGTAATGATGCCAATCCAATGCCATCTCTGGGATAACTGAAATCAACTTAGGGTGTAATCATCTCACACTAAAATAATAGAAGGAACAGATTTGGCTTAAATCGACATTATAGGCATCAAAACAACTTTAGCTTAACCCCTTAAGGACGGCGGGCGTGCTATGCCGCCCTTGGGGACCCGGCTCTAAAGGCTGGGGGACAGCATAGCACGTCCCCGCCGTCCTATTCACTTAACTGGTCGTCGGCGATTGCGGTGGGAGGAATCACGTGGCATCCCAGGGAGCCTCCCGGCTCCTGTTCCGGCCCTCCTGGGCCATGTGATCGCGAGGTCCTTGCCTGTAAAATTTAAAATATAAAGTTACAACACAGTTTAAAATTAAATATATACTTAGATCATATATATATATTTAATATATATATATATATATATATATATATATATATATATAAACACATACACTAAGTGTATTTTAATATTAATATATATTCTACGTATATCAAGATACACGTAGAATGATATTGATTAAATATATTTATAATTATATATTTATATATAAAATAAATATGTAAATGTTAAAAAATAAATATATATGTGTAATTTCATTCTAACTGTATTTTAAAATATATATATATATATATTTAAATATGTGTGTGTATTGATATCAAAATACACGTAGAACGAAATTATATATCTATGCATTGTACAGCGCTACGGAATCTGGCGCTATATAAGTAATAATAATATACACAAGTATAGACGTATATATCACTATATATATATATATATATATTTCTACGTATATATTTATGTAATAATTTTACATAACTAGGTCATTTTATTAATTACAATTTGCAGGACCTGCCTGACATCCCAGACCGAAAGTCCAGGGAATTTAATTTGCAAGCACTATATTTAACCCTGTATCTTTCCAAGACACCATAAAACCTGTACATGGGGGGTACTGTTTTACTCACAAGACTTCGCTGAACACAAATATTATATTACACAAACAAACACAAAAATATATTACAACGATGATATCGTCAGTGAAAGTGACATTCTTTGCATTTTTCACACACAAATGGCACTTACACGGACGATATAATTGTTGTGATCTAATTTACTGTTTTGAAACACTAATATTTGTGTTCAGCGAAGTCTCTGGAGTATAACACTACCCCTCGTGTACAGGTTTTATGGGTTTTTCAAAAGTTACAGATTGAAATATAAGGCTTGCGTTTCAGGTTTTTCACATTGAAATTCGCCAGATTGGTTACGTTGCCTTTGAGACCGTATGGTAGCCCAGGAATGAAAATAACATCCATGATGGCATACCATTTGCAATAGTAGACAACTCAAGGTATTGCAAATGGGATATGTCCAGTCTTTTTTAGTAGCCACTTAGTCACAAACACTGGCCAAAATTGGCGTTCAAATTAGTTTTTTGCATTTTTCACACACAAATATTAACCCCAAATTTGGCCAGTGTTTGTGACCAAGTTGCTATTAAAAAAAGACTGGACATATACCCTATTTGCAATACCTTGGGTTGTCTACTATTGCAAATGGTATTCCATCATGGGGGTAATTCTCATTCCTGGGCTACCAAACAGTCACAAAAGCAACGTAACCAATATGGCAAATTTCAATGTGAAGAAAACTGAAAAATGTAACATGCTATAATTGACCCTGTAAATTCCCAAAACACCATAAAACCTGTACATAGGGTGTACTGTTGTACACGTGAGACATCACTGAATACAAATATGTGTATTTTATTGCAGTAAAAGCAAACCGTATTATGACATTCACTGTTAACATGTCACGTAGAACTAAAAAAATTTTTTTTAAATCTTTTCTCCCATTTTTTAAATATTTTATTCATATTAAATTGTTTCATACCTAAATATTTGATATTAAATGAAAGCCCTGTTTACAGCTCACTGATAAGTCTTTGCAAGTCTGGTGTTCTGGGCAATTCAAGTTAAGCTCCATAGACCTAAACGCCCAGAAAGTAATATGACTGGCTGTCTGGTTGACAGCTGGGGAGGTGTAGCAAAATTAATTTATAAAAGTGCCGGTTTCTCTTTCCCATGTAGCTGTCATCTAAACAATGCACAGTAAATGATAAATAGTACCTCCCCCTTCCCCCCTCTTTTTTGTTGATTGGCAGCCCATTTTTTCCTTCTTGAAATCTTTTTAATGTATTTCATAAATCTTTGCAGAGGACAAGACCAAATGTAGATGACCATAGCATAATCTGACTGCAGCTAATTTGCACCCAAAATAGTTAATTTTGTAAAAAAAAAAAAAAAATGTATAACCTACCGCTTCATGTAAAGTTGTTTATTTTTAGGGGGGCACGATAACTTTAAGAAATAGATGAGCCTTCCTTTTAAATGCTTATATGTGTTCAGTGGGTTGTTTAAAAAACCACTCCTTTTTCCTGTTGCAGTAACTGATCACTCACTGCAATTCAGGTTGCATAGTCGTAGATTTGAGTAGACTTTTGTACACATTCGGAAAAGGAATGAGAGTCATATAAAATCATCTAATTGAAATAATCTTTTAATAAAGTTAAATTAACTACATTCTAGACTTGTGGCTCCTTCCCACACTAAAACCCTTAAAAAGAGGGGTTTGTTCTAGAACAAATGGCATTTTTGTTTTACTTGTGAGCTTTCCCTGAGATCAACATCCTTAGTGTGTAGAGTTAAACGGAAGAGTTTATCTCATCACTATCTTTTATTAAAACTTAATTTGGGGAGAATTGTTGTGAATAATGGCAGGGTTAAACTCTTTTGCATTTATGCACCAAACTTCAAATTGTAGTGTATGTAAATCCAAATGCTGTTTTTCTCTAAAGTTTTAGAGAAAAATTTAAAACCTGCTAAAGACGCAGATTGACCATTTGAATAAGGCTGCCAAAGACAACAGGTTGACATACGCAGTAATTGTCAATTAAGGAGAAAGTAGATCTACAAAATGCTGACAAGCCTTGCGAGGTTTCAGGGGTTTCTATCTACAGTGTTAATATTTTATTGTACAGATATCATTAACCCCTTAAGGACCAAACTTCTGAAATAAAAGGGAATCATGACATGTCACACGTCATGTGTCCTTAAGGGATTAAAGTGTTTCTATCATGGTAAACAAGTTTAGTTAGAATGTAATGTGTATGTATATGTTCTATTCCGTTTTCCAGTACATCAACTACAGCACATGTCAAGCTGAAGGTATACAGAGAAGAGAAGGAATGAAACACTGTTTCTCTCTCCTCTTTTGTAATGTGTATGCTGGCTGTGACTAAACTTGATTGTGATATCCTTTCATAAATCTTTAAAGGAGCACTCCACTGCCACCTAGTAAAATATTTTTTAAAATTACTTTTAGTAGATATGTCCCCAATGCATACATGCATGCATTTTCAGGCATGTATTCATTGTGGGTACATCTTTAAAGAGTTTGCAGAGGCTGCAGCCTTTGTAAGCCCTCCCCTTTTTTTCTGGAAGAGACTTTCAGTCTCTTCACAGGAAATAACCAATTAGAGGCTTCTCATTGAGAAGCCTCTGACTTGGAGGTCACTTGCGCACATGCCCGCCCGTCTGCAACAGTAGAGCTGGTCTGAGGTCTGTGAGGGAGGGAGGGAGAGGCAGGCATGCTCAAGTAGAGCGTGGCTGCCACTTCTAACAGAAGTAGGAAGGAATCCTCCCTTTCTGTTTGACAGCCAGGGGTGAGGTTCCCTAGTTAATTTATAAAAGTGCTGATTTTTTAGAGAAATAAGCACTTTTATAAAATGGGCTTAAAGGACCACTATAGTGCCAGGAAAACAAACTCGTTTTCCTGGCACTGTAGTGTTAATAGGTCCCCCCCATTCTCAAGGCCCTCCTCCTGCCGGGCTATAGTTGAAGGAAGGGGTTAAACACTTACACCTATCCTCCTCCTCCTTTGGACGTCATTGGCTGAATGCGCAGCAAGAGCCACGTGCATTCAGTCAGTCCATAGGAAAGCATTATCAATGTTTTCCTATGGACGCTGGCGTCTTATCAATGAGACAGCCACTAGAGGCTGGATTAACCCATATGTAAACATAGCAGTTTCTCTGAAACTGCTATGTTTACAGCAGGCAGGGTTAACCCTAAATGGACCTGGCACCCAGACCATTTCATTGAGCTGAAGTGGTCTGGGTGCCTATAGTGGTCCTTTAAACTAAGCTACTCCTCACCCATAAAGCACTTCAGGAAGCTGAAATGCTTTTGGGGTGTGGAGTGGTCCTTTAATGTTTATTTTGAAACATAGCATCGCTCGAAAATAAGGTTAGCTCACGTTATAGCTGTTTTTCAATGTGTTTTTTTCAATTTATTGTTAGTATTGCTAATATATTTATCAATAATTCTTGATCCACCAGTTCTTTGCACCCCTATGGTTTTTCATTTGTGTTTGGGGAATAAGGAAATATACAATATTTATAACTCAATTTTCTTTGGTGCCACTGCTATATAATCTGTTTCTCCAAAGTAAAATTTTCAGGAGTGGGATTCCAATAGTGCTGGATTGAGCAACAGCTGTAAAACAGTTTATGAACTACGGCTTCCATCACCCATGGGATGATGGGAGTTGGAGTTTAGTAATGGCTGAAGTGATGCACATGATGGTATCAGATAAATATTTCAGTTGTAATTGCATCCACTATTGTCAGCTTGGTAACCTGGTTCTCTGTTTGTTTCAGGGTGTTTCTGTAAATACAGAGATGGAGTCTGTGTCTGAACAAACCACTGATGTATGTTCCATTCAACACAATGTAGAAAACAGTCTTGTTGATAAGAGTATGAACTCAGTAAGTTTTTTACCCAGAGACTCCAACGATGCTGATACAACAAATCTGATTCTAGTGGAGGCTTTCAACAAAGAGGACTGTAAGAATGAAAAATCCAAAGAAAACTGCACTGAGTTGAATCTGTTGGAAACTCTGGGTGGAGAAGTTACAGTGTTTTCCTTTGAAAGTAAAAATAAAGACACAGAAACCAAAGAGGAAGAGGAGGGACTTGTACCTATTGTAGAGGCAGAGACTAAATCAGCTACAAGCGACCGTATACAGAGTTCTTCCACCGAGCCACACACTACTGGAAATCATCTGTCTGGTGGCAATCCAAATGAGGAAATTGGAATGACATCAACTGCGATTGTTTTGGATCAAGAAGGCCTGTGTGAGAGAGATAGTACAAGTCAGGAAATGATAACCACTAAAGAGAGATCAACTTTAAATCCTTCAGTTGAAGAAGCTAAAATTCAACCTAGTGATCTACCACAAGCCATTGATGCAAATATGGGGCAGGCAATGTCTGGTTATTGCACCAGCAACTCGAACACTATTGAGTCACAGAGCTGTACGGAGAACAGTGACCAGGAAATCGTCGTGACGGAGTCCCTTGTAAACCTGCTGTCTGATGGAGATAAGACTTCTGTAGATGACAGTAATGAAAATTCCAGTCAGGAAATTGACCTGCCATTGCTACCGTGTAGCCACTCCGAATCTTTAGAGACAACAGATTTCACAAAAGAGAATGGATTTACCTTCATTGATGTATCTGGCCAAGTGGAAAATCAATCAAATACTGAAATGCCACAGGAAAAATGTGTTGATGTTCTAGATGAAAGTTTAGATCTTACAAGTGAAAGTGGGTTTCCTCATGTAGTAGCTAGTAGTCAGAATTTAGAGGACCTGCAGCTTTCAAAAGATTTCGGTCCCATGCTCCCACCACTTCCTGAACCTTCACCAGCAGATGTGGCCGAGGCTGAGTGCAATGTGTCAGTGACAGAAAGTAGTGAGGACATAACTCAAAATATTAGAGATACTCTGGATATTTCTGAGAGTAAACCGCAAATGGACTTTTTAGAAGAGGAGATGGAACAGACTTTCAAAATAGTGGAATTGAATGAGCCAGAAATCAAAACTGATTCAATTCAAACAGCAAACGAAGAAAACTCAGCGACTGCTGAATTGTCTTGTAGCAGCTGTTTAGAAAATACACAATACCAGGAAACAGGTGTTAATCAGAAGACAGAGCTTGAAGAAACGGATGGATCTCTTATTACTTGTGGTCCGGAACCCTGCAACCGTAACAATGATAACACTGAAGAATCGACAAACTCTGTACCTGATGTGCTAAATCAGTCACACACAATTCCTAGTACAGAATCGTGTGTAGCTGAGGTGTTGCAGGGGATTATAACAGAGGTGGAAACAATTCTGTCACCAGTCTGTGTAGAGAATAAAGAGCAACAGATAATGCCATGTGTTGAAAATGTTAAGCTTCCATCTGCTGGTAAGCCAGAGTTACTGCATGATGAAATCAATGTATGTGCTGAAGGCAAGTTGAATTTAGACAGTGACACTCCCTTGCTCTTTAATAATAATGAATGCCTGCTAAACCAGGAAGTACTCTCAGAGCATTCACTGCTCAGCAATGCAAGCACTGAAATGCAGGAGTCTGTTGTGACTACAACCTGCCAGCTAAACAATGTGTCTGCTAGCCAGCAGCAGGCCACCACCTGTGAACAAGATAACAAAGAAGAAATATCAAATGCAGTAAAGATTGAAACCAATATCCATGGAGCTCAAGATGATGTATTATGCTTGTCTCTTTTAAACCAAACTGAAATGCCAGTATCTGACATTAATTGCCAATTGCCATCAGAAGAAGGAACAAAACTGTGCTTAGATTTCAAACCGTGTACATCGATTAATAACCAAGCTGAACCAAATGAATCTGAATGTACAGTAAGTAAAGGTTCTGCAGAAATGATGGTGGAGAGCAAAGTTGAAGTTACTCAGGCCATGTCCCCAAACAATATCTTGGATCTAGGAACATCATGCCTTGTTTCTAGTGAGAAGGAGGAGCTTGAGGATGTTGTCAAGGATTCTTCAGTAGCGTACGATTCAGATGACGAGGATTCTGAAATTAAGGTCTCAAGAGCATCATTGCATCCAATAGCAGAAGAATCTTTACCGAATGAGGACTATGGAGATTCGGATACCTCTTCTCAGAGCAGTGATAATGAAACCTCCTCTAGTTTAAGTGATTCTGATAAGACTTTAGAATCAGATGTAGATGAAACGTCTACAGCCAAACAACCTGTGGATTCTGTAGACTGCTTGTGTACAGGGGAGGCTGCTGCTGTGACTGTGATTAAAAGTCCCAATGGTACTCCTGATGGAGAGAATATTGCGGTTTCTAGAATATTACCAAATGCGTTTACTCAGTCTTTTGATCATCTTCACGATGAACTGAATGATGTACCAGATTCTGGTGATGTCAGTGGTCCACTCAAAGATGAAGATTCGGGTCTAGACTTATCTGTAAACATGGAAGAGACTGCTGTTCACACCATACCTGACACAAATATCTCAGGTAAGCAAACTTTACCTCCTGTATACATTATTAAATTCCATGTTTTATTTGTTTAGGCTTACAAAGATAACATGAGAGCAACACTCTGCGGCACACATACTGGATTACAAAACAATGCCACCCTCAATTTCACAGTAAATATTTGTCTACTAGCATTATTTAATTTACATTATTCAGTTACTACAGATGTTTTAATTGTACAAATCAACAGTGCAGTACACTGACCCAAACCCTTCTTCTACAGTTTTTTTCTGTCCTCTGGATTGCTTTTACTAGATCCTTTGGAAAATAACATGGTTAATTAGCAGCAATGTTGTATAATTTATTTTTAAATCTGTGAATCAACCTCTTTTGCTCTTATTTAAATATTGCTTTATTGCAAATAATGTGTTTAATGCCATTTTTAAGGCTTTATTTTGCTGTTTAGTAATCATGGTTTTCTATAGATGAACGGAGTTGTCTGCCTTCTTTTCAGTACCTACTTTCCTCTTGCACATTGTTTATGTCAGACTTTTTAATTCCCTATGTTTGGGATACCTATTCCTCTTGCTGCAATTTGTAATTGGTTCTATTCCAGCCAGTGTCACTCACCTGTTGCATGATTAGCAAATAACTTTGGCTGGGTACACTTTAGCCTCAATTGATATATAATAATAATAAAATAAAAAAAAACAGATCTTAAAAAAATAAACTAAACCCTGATTTATACTATGTAGATCAGTAGGTAGGGTTCCTATTCCTGATATAGATTACATTATTATATAATATGATTTAGGATCTGTCTTTAGTTTGCTGCTCCCCCACCCCCAATGTGTTTATCAGTGTAATGCTACTCTGTTAATACCTGTGGCAGGCAATTTTGTGCAGGTCTTTTGTGGCTTACTTTGAAAAAGATTGCTCGCTGAGTTATATTAGTGTTTTTACCTTACCGAAAAGCCTACACGTTCAGGTGTTCATTTTAATGAAAATACATTGTTTTGCTCTTGCACTGATCTGTTAAGCAGTTGGCAGTATGACATTTCAGCTGTCTATAGGAGTGGCTGAAAGCCGACACTGGGGAGAGATAATTGCCACTTGCCTCTAGCTAGGCTGGTCCGACTACTCTTTGTACACTGTGATTAATTGTACACCTGCTGTCTGATGTGTGTGTGTGTTTTAAAGCATCACACATTCAGTGAGACTACAAATCTATTAAACGATCATCATGGCCCCATTCCATATATCCTTTAATCATGCAGTTTAAACGTATTCATTCTCGCATAGTTTTTATGAAAAAACACCTTTTTAAAGGGGAATTTTCTATTAGGTTCCTGCTAAAGTGTTTTGTTTTCTTGTGCCAGATTGTTGATGATTTCAAAGAGTAGATCATATGTTGTTAATTTAGCTTGTTCCTAAGCAATTCTAGACATTCCAATTTGTACTTTGATATTATCTATAGGCTGAGCTCTCGGTCTCTTCAGTTTAGCAAAACATTGTATTGAATTCTCAGTACAGTATACACTAAGGGGCATCCAAAATCTGATTGTCTAGGCGAAAAATGTGTAATGAATTGAAGCAACATAAGGATGAATTATTAAAATCGTGCCTTCTTGTTGAGGACCTGAACACCAGAGATATTTGTGTCTAGATAGTGGATCTGCACTTTGTAAACGATTGACAGAATTGTTGCTATTAGGTTGTAACATGGCTTTCTTATGTAAATTCTCTGCAAACAGATTTTGTATTGTAGCTCATAAGCCTGTTGGCATCTGATCTACATAAATACCTGGGCGGCTGTGATGCATATCCACACTAGGAAACTATTAAACACAGAGAGAAGGTCTGCCCAGATGGCATTTATGCAGGTTGAAAAAGTCCATGATTTGATTGTGTTACCAGCTATCGGCTGCTGCAGTAACCTGCCAATGGGATGAGTATTGCGTTTCTTTCTGTAAGGAGATTTTGTGATGCATATCACCTTGTAATGGAAATGCCAGGGATTCCAAGAAACAACAGTTTTACATCCAACTAATAATAAACGTAAGCACATACACTAGTGACCACAAGACATTTTGTAGTCCTAACAAAAAAAAATAAAAAATAAAAAAAAATATATATATATATATATATATATACCTCACACCACACACTACACACACACACACACACACACACACACACACACACACACACACACACATATATATATACACACACACACACACATACATATATATATATATATATATATATATATATAGTTTTATTTATGCAGCCCTAATAGGCTTTTTGGTATTTGACAGATGACACTACTTTGTATTTGAAGATATTGCAGTGGAATAAGCGAATATAAAATAGCATGTTTTTTCCTGTAATATTGATTATCTAGTGAAATTGATAAACTGCTAGCCATGATTCTCAGTGACAGGTTTATAATCCATAATCTTCTTTAGCAATGCTGATATATTTTTCCTGCCCCTTAAAATATTACAAAAAATATTACAATAAAATACTGAAGCACACTTAAAAACTTCCGCCTTTAGATAAATAGTTCACTGATAAGTGTCGAGTAGAGTGAATTTTATTAGTTGGAATAGTTAAGTTATCAGGGAGACCTCTCTAGCAGAGATAATTGCAAACTGTTCTCTAGAAATATGTTTTGAGAACCCCCCAAAATATTCTCTTCTTTTTAACAGAAAGTAATAATTTGTGACTGATGCCCTAAGATGACCTTTGATTAGAGTATCCCAATACCCAGGCAGTTATGTAGATGGATATATGTGTGTATATATACATAATTTATTTTTTAATATATAAATTTATATATATATTTTAACAACTGTTATATAAACAAGTAAAGGTCAATAAAAGAGCTTCTAATAGGTATGTAGTTTACAAGATGTAAGAGAAATGTAACCAGAGGGAAGAGGTATTGCATTATATTGTGTGTGTGTGTGTGTGTGTATATATTGTGAGAAAATAGTAAAGTAAAACGGTGAGATAGGATGAAGCAACTTACCGTAGTTAATGTAAAGTGTTTAAAAAGACATTGTCTGCCTAGTGCACTAAGTGTGTACATATCTTCCCAAATTTATACTAGCAGTCCCTGATTTTTGAATAGGCATCCAGGACACTACAGTGTTGGAAATTAGAGTTATAAGCATTCATTTTATAATAGTTTTAATTTTCTTTGTAAAAACAAGTTCAATTATTAAAATAATGTTTTCTTTTCATAGTGTTTTATAATTATCTTATTAGTTTGTACAGATTCAACAAATAGTTATGTTAAGGCCTAGTGATCGGAACGGTAAGTTTTGGAGGACCTTCCATACTAGTGTACATTTTTGGGCTGTGACAGTAGTGCACCAAAATGTTACCGGCTTGTGACTGTCCATTGAATCAGTGTGTCAGGGTTTGTAATGCTTTTTATTGCAAATGCTGATAACCACTCAGACAGATATTCTAGCTGATCTTTATTTTACCTATGCCACGACACAATGGATTCTTTCTCATTGTACTCTTTCAAAGTCTTTGCATCGCAGCATTCCGCAGACTTTTCATACCCCCTGGTAAAATAAGAGATGATCTGCCAACATTCAACAGGCAAATACAAGTCACAACAAAACTATGTGTTAATTGAATGGGTTACAAGACTCACCTGATGAAAAGCTCTTTTAAAATATGGATTGTTAGTTGCTACAGGTCAGGGTGAGGCACTTTCTTTGTAAAGGTTAGAGTATAAGCTTTTTTGACAACAGAGAACCTGTTGGCAATGATGCTCGCACTGAGAACTTGCTGCTACGGGTGTCTACAGATTAAACATGATGATAAATCCTAGGCTACCAAGAAACTAGAAAGAAACTACAGGTTCTTTAATTAAAATATAAACCATGTATTTCAGATCCATTTAATCTAGTACATTATGCCGGTATGGTATGCCCTTATGTCGTTGAATGAGTGGGACATTTCATTTTGGAATAGGATCCTTAAAGACCAAATAATTATAATGGAATTGACAATCACTAGTCTTTAAGAAGTTTAAGGGTTACTCTAACCTTCTGTAAAAAATGCATAATTACATTTCCATTGCCTTACTCAACATTAGTAACTAGCTCCCCCCCCACTCCCTTGTATAATGCTGTAAGTAAACCTTCTTAGAATCCAGGACTGGACAAAGTTTCCCGTGCTGTTTTGGATGCCACGGCGATGTCACTGCTGCTTGCTCTTTACTAATCAAGCATAGAGAAGCATTTGATTGGACCGGTCTAGTGGCTCAGAGCTCATGAGCTTTCAACCAGGTAGAGGAAGGAGGTTTTTTAAAATATTTTTTTCTTTCTTTTTTTTTTTTTTTAAACCTTAAATGTAGCGGGGAGGGGAGGGAACACCATAGCTTCCCCTTGCAGACAGAGCTGCATGGGAGAAGTTAATGACTTCTGTGTTGTGCATGCTGGTGACAGGTAATTTTTACTCAAAATTGACATTAGGCAACCAAAAGTCAAGTGTGCCACAAGGTTTAACTAGCCCCGGGCACAAAACTACAAATATCTCTGCATGTGCAGCGTTTCCTACAAGCATGTCCATATAAGCAGAAGTGGTCATGGTGGTTGGAGTAACCCTTTAAATGTATTCTTACTTTTTCATTTATATACAAGTTCATTCAGTGTCACCAATTACTGCAGTCTGTTTTTTTTTTATTTTGTATTTTTTTATTTCGAGGGGGCTTTATATCCAATTTAAAAAAATAAAACTTAAAGATGTTTTGTTGAGTTTGAACTGTGTTATCTGCCTTAGTGAAGGTTTTATTTTATCACCTGCTTATGAGAGCAGTGCTCCCCCTAAACATTAAAGTGTACACTCAATTTCTAAGTGTCTAGGCCAGTATGGGCACAATTTTAAAACTGTGGCAATCACTGTTGAAACTGAACCTTGTTAATGGTTGCTATGGTGATTACCTCCCCTGAAAATATGTGGTCATCTATTTCTGTCTGAGAGCAGTGGCTGAATAAGTGACCACATGCATTCTGTCCCCAAATATCTGAAGTTATGTGTGTTATGTGTTTATCTATCAACTTTAAAATAAATAAATAACCTGCCTCTTAATCTTTCAGTGCAGCTCTGGATCCACCCCTGTTTGCTGCTAGAAACATATTTATACATCTTCCCATTGCCTTACAGCAGAAAAAAAAATATTTATTTTTACTATGGTTAAAGGGACACTATAGTCAGCTGAACAACTTTAGCTTAATTAAGCAGTTTTGGTGTATAGAACATGCCCCTGCAGCCTCACTGCTCAATCCTCTGCCATTTAGGAGTTAAATCCCTTTGTTTATGAACCCTCGTCACACCTCCCTGCATGTGACTTGCACAGCCTTCCATAAACACTTCCTGTAAAGAGAGCCCTATTTAGGCTTTCTTTATTGCAAGTTCTGTTTAATTAAGATTTTCTTATCCCCTGCTATGTTAATAGCTTGCTAGACCCTGCAAGAGCCTCCTGTATGTAATTAAAGTTCAATTTAGAGGTTGAGATACAATTATTTAAGGTAAATTACCAGATTTTACTAATTACATGACGTAAAGTCATGATTTTATAAAGGACACGGAGGCGAATATTATGCTATCTCTTTCTTTATTATACCTCAGCAGCAAAGAGAAGGTATAAACATTCATAGAAAAAAGTTTTAACAGGTTCTCCAAAGGTTAACCTAACATCATACTCTTAACCAATAGGAACAGTCCTTCTATCTATAACTACCCATGTGACCTTTCCTCTCCCTCTTTCTTTGGTCATGCCAAAGCTGTATCTTTATAACTTGAGAAAAACACTGGAACGCTTTATCCGTTGTGTCGAACTTTCCCATATCCCGAACTTGTAGGAACTTGTCTGCGTGAACTGCGGTGACAACTGGTCATCCAGGGTGTCGCTGATTGTGAATTAAGCTGTAATGGGACAGAGAAAAAAGTGGTAAAATATGGTCTGAGGAACTGTTTGCCACAATGGTAGTGACTAAATCTTAGCATATGCATTAGGTACTACAGACTCACAAGTATCGAAAATAAATTTATCGTCCTAAATAATCGACTTAATTTGATACAAAGAAGACACCACAACGACCCTTATTCCATTGTTTATTTGGGTGGGAGTTTAACTCTTCTTCGCCGATATAGGCCTGATATACTTACCGGGTGGGCCAATATTCACCTCCGTGTCCTTTATAAAATCATGACTTTACGTCATGTAATTAGTAAAATCTGGTAATTTTATTAAAGGACACGGAGGCTCATATTATGCTAGTTTAAAGCTGTGCAATGACTGTTGATGATACGTGGTCTGTAGGGTGAAAATAATATTCCTTAAAGGTGGATTCGCGCGACCAATCTGCCGTCCGTAACAAATCTTCCAGCCTGCATCCCAAGTTGAATAGTTTAGATGCAATTGCCCCTCTAGTGGAGTGCGCTCCGTATACTGAGGTATCTATGTTTGCAGAGGTCATTATCCACTTCACCCATCGGGCTATCGTTATGGAAGATACTGGCTGGTGTGGTGAATTGACGGCCAGAAATAGTTCATGCTGTCCAGAGTTTCGAAATGCCTGTGTCCGTATTTCATACTCCTTGAGGCAGGCTACTGGGCACAGGTTTTTGTTGTGCGGGAATGCCGGATATGACACTGATGCTGTTGCTGATTTAGTACGTCTGGAAATGTTGAAAGTTACTCCCGTTGGAGTGAACGTACGTGCGTCGACGTCCAATGCCCGGACATCCGAGACTCTTTTACAGGATATTAGGCATAAGAGCATGGCCAGTTTTGCTGATAGTTTTTTCAGTGTGAGGTCAGAATTCTGTGGCCATTGTTCCAAAAGATTTGATACCAAATTCACGTCCCATATTGTACTATACCGGGGTCGTGGTGGTCTTGCCAATCGAATTCCGCATAGGAGCCTGCATACCAACAGATGTTTACCCGCTGGGAGTCCTTCAATACCTATGTGTCCAGCGGATATCACTGACCTGTATACATTGATGGTTCGGTACGCAAATCCTTGGTCGTATAGATGTGTAATAAAACGCAACAGGTGATTTACAGGAGCACATACGGGATCCACGTGTTGTTCCATGCACCAACCACTCCAGATGTTCCAAGCGTTAGAGTAGGATCGTCGTGTTCCAAGGGCCCAGGCTCCCGCCAGAAGGTCGAGAGTTGTTTGCGGAACGTTTGGCACGACCCAGGGTCCCCGGAAAGGAGCCACGCTAACAACCTGAGTTGTCCCTGCACCATCAGAGGGTGTGGGTTCCCATCTGGGTATGAAAGGAGACGTGGTTGCTCGGGTAGCATTCTGGGGAGATCTATGGACATCTCCATGAGTAAAGGGAACCAAGGCTGTGCAGTCCAGAATGGAGTTACGAGGACCAGGGATGTCCGTGCTCGGTCGAGGTGCACTAATGTTCGTGTCAGCAGGGCGAATGGAGGGAATGCGTATAGTCGTTTGTTCGGCCATGGTTGAAGAAATGCGTCTGTCGCTAACGCGTCTGGGTCCGGTCTCCAGCTGAAGAATTCTGGGAGTTGTGTATTCAACCGTGACGCAAACAGGTCTATATACATTGGACCCCATAGCGTCTGCAATCGTAGGAACGTCTCTCGGTTCAGGCGCCAATCGCTGGTATCCCGTAGGTGTCTGGAGTTCCAATCTGCTACGGTATTCGAAAGTCCCGGGATGTACTCGGCTTGTACTATTATGCTGCGTTCTAAGCAAAACTGCCAAAATTCTGTGGCCAAGTCTGCTAAAATTTTGGACTTGGTGCCGCCGAGGCGGTTGATGTACTGTACGGCTGATACGTTGTCCATCCTCAGGATGATGGAGCAATGCGTCACGGGGCCCAGGAGGCTCTTCAGCGCGGATGATCCCGCCATTAATTCCAGGCAGTTGATATGTAGTGTCTTCTCCGATTGGGACCATTTTCCGCCTGTGGAGGTATGTCCACAGCGCGCTCCCCAGCCCCGTGTGCTGGCATCTGATTCTATTACGCAATCTGGGATGTTGCCGAAGATTGCTCTGCCGTTCCACGCTTCCATGTGGTGTAGCCACCACCTGAGCTCCTCCTTGGCCGTGTGATCGAGTGGTACAGAGTCTGAGTAGGAGTGTCCTGAGCGTAGCTGTGCGGCTTTTAGTCTCTGCAGGGCCCTGTAGTGCAAGGGTCCCGTAAAGATCGCTTTTATGGAAGCGGAAAGGAGTCCAATTATTCTGGCTAGTTGTCTGACTGTGAGTGTCGGGCGAGCCAATGTTCTGCGGATCTCCTTCTTGATGATTTTCATCTTTGTGGGTGGTAAGCTTAGGGTCCCTAAGACCGCCCCTATCTCGAATCCTAGGAATTCTAAGGACTGGGAGGGGATTAGTACCGACTTCTCCCAATTGATTAGAAATCCCAGGTTTTGTAGTAGTGTTATTGCCCAATCTAAGTGTTGTTGTAGTAGTAGGGTGTCTTGGGCCATGATCAGCATATCGTCCAGATATATGATCATGCGAACCCCTCTGCTGCGTAGTAGTGCAACCACTGGTTTCAGCAGTTTCGTAAAGCACCATGGTGCTGATGATAGGCCAAACGGTAGGCACTGGAACCTCCATGTCCATGTCCCTGGCTCTGAGAGTCCCAACTGAATTGCAGGAGATGCTGACACTCCTTTGCAATGGGGATGGTGAGATATGCATCTTGGAGGTCTAGTTTGACCATCCAATCCCCTAGTCTGAGAAGATCTCGTAGGCAATGAATCCCTTCCATTTTGAAGTGATGATATCTTACAAACGCATTTAGTGGGCGTAGGTTGATCACTGGTCTTACCCCATCGCCTTTCTTGGGGACCAGGAACAGATTGCTCATGAAGCCTGGGGAGTGAGGTGCGACCTGATAGATCGCTCCCTTCTCCGCCAGTGCCCTGATTTCCTTCGACACAAGTTCTCTGTCCTAAGGGGAGAACACCATCCGCTGTGGCATTGCGGATTGGGTCTTTGACGAATTCTATATGGTACCCTGCTACCGTGTTGAGGATCCAGGCATCGGACGTGGGTCTGTGCCATGCCCTGATAAATTGGCGAAGTCTGCCCCCCACGTGTGAGGTACGAGAGAGGGAGAAGGGGAAAGCACTTACCATAAGGTCGTCGGCCGTATGTGGAACCCCTGTGACCTCTGGGCTGCCACGATCTGCCCCTGACCGGGAAGAAAGGTGTGGGGGTTCTGGTCTCCGTCTGAGGGAACCGTGGTGTCGTGAGGCCTCGGTAGCCACGGTGGGAGCTCCGTGAAGGGCGGCTGGACAGGCGGCCTCTGTACCTGCCAGCCCCTCCAAAAACCTTCGGGGAGAACACCCGTTTCAGGTTTGTCTGTGCCTTATCCAGGGCCGTAAATGTGCTCACGTAGTTGCCCAGTTCTTTTACAAAATTGTCTCCGAAAAGGAGGCCTTTTGCCTGGGGTCCAGGCTCGGTTATGGCCATGTTGACCAGTTTAGGGTCTATCTTCATGAGAATTGCCTTCCGCCTCTCAGTACTAAGTGCGGCATTGGAGTTGCCGATGAGGCAGATAGAGCGTTGCGCCCACTCCTGGATCACTAAGGGATCCAGTGGTGCGCCATCTGAGATTGTCGCTTCGACCAAGTCGAAGATTTTTGCGCTGGGACCCAAGGAGTCCAGCACCTTAGTCTGGCAGTGGCGGAGGGAGTAGTCTAGCCCTTTTTTGGCTTTCCAGCCAGCCTTACGCAGGAACTGGGCAATCTTGGGGTCCACTTCCGGTGTGGCGCAGGCCATATCGGGGACCGTTGGGCGTGGGCACTCTGCCCTTAACTTATTCCTGGTTGTTTTATCCAGGGGCTTCCTGATCCTGGCCGCTATATACTGGGCCACATGGTCTGCTGGGAACCAGTCTGTAGACCTAGGGTGTTGTAGGTCGTCTGGGTTAAATAGAGGCTCGCCCTGGGGGTCTAGGATGACGGAGTCATCCGTGAGTGCTTTACCCGTAATTGGTGTGACTGCTCGACTGCGCTCAGGGGAAGTCTCTCCCGATTCCAAAGAGCCGATATCCTCGGACTCACTCATTACCTCCTCTATGTCCGAACCAGAGTCGGATGTCTCTGTTTGGGCTTTTGCCCATTTCCACGTCCTCACCACTTTTGCCCGGTGGGTGGCTCTTTTGCGTGGGGGCCCTACGTCCTCAGTAGTGACAGGGCGTGTCCTGTCCATCGTGCTGTTTTTGGAGGTGTGTTTGCCCGTATGGTGGGTCTTCTCCGTAGCCTTACGGCAGCTGAGGGGCGCAGGCTTGTCAGTTTGGGCTTTGGGGCGGAGGCCGCTAGGGTTTGTGTTAGACGCCAGTATGGCATTACTAATGGACTGTGTCAGGGTTTCAGACATCGCCCCCATGGCCGTGACTATAGCTTGGGTGACCGATTTGGTCATGGTTGCATCCAGAAGCGAGTGAAACTCCTCCGAGTTCAACTGATCCATGGATGCCACGTCCTCTCCCAGTGGTGAGCATGGACGTGTTACCTGGGGCACATGGGGAATGGTGCCTTTACTGGCATCAGTGGGTGTGGAAACCCCTTGGTCCCTGAGGTGTTGCATTATGGACAGGTTAGACATAAAAAACACCTGGGACATGGAACTTGGAAACTGATATGGCAGGGTACACTGAGTGACACAGTGAATTTTGCCCCAGACTGCAACCAGTGTTGTCCGAAAATTTGTCCCTGGTAACCCTATGCAGGGAATGAACAATAGTAGTAAGTGGGCAGTGAGCACTGTGAATTATGTAAAAGGGGATTCAGGCACACACAAAGGCTGTCAGCTTACCGAGTGTTCCCTCCGGAATGGCCGCCAGGGAGCACTGGTAAACTGTCAGCCAATGGGTGAATGCCCGCCCTCTGGTACAGGGGGCGGGCGGGGGAAAAAAAGCGCAGCAAAAGCTACAACGGCTGCTGGCAATGGCCGCAGAGTCGCGCGGCCGTTACTGCGCATGCGCGAGCGGTCTCTGGATTCGGATCGCTCGCGCCGTGAACGTCCGCCGCGACCCGCCGAAAAGACAAGTGGGACGGGTAATAAACTACCCGGGGAGGTGAGGGAGGGGGGGTTAACCGCTGGAAGGGGGGGGAAACCCCAGGGAAGCCGGCTATCTGCACCAGGGGCAGATAGGTGCCGGTCGGTACAGCAGGGGGAGCAACACAAATCACAACAATGAAAAATCTGCAGAAAACAGAGGAAACATTACATAAATAACAATATGAATGAACCAGTTAAATAGATTGCTCTGAGGAGAGCTAAAAATGAGATGGTACTTAGCTGAGGCAGCAGCAAAGAAAGAGGGAGAGGAAAGGTCACATGGGTAGTTATAGATAGAAGGACTGTTCCTATTGGTTAAGAGTATGATTTTAGGTTAACCCTTGGAGAACCTGTTAAAACCTTTTTCTATGAATGTTTATACCTTCTCTTTGCTGCTGAGGTATAATAAAGAAAGAGATAGCATAATATGAGCCTCCGTGTCCTTTAATAAAATTACATCTGTTTGAAAGTGAAACCAGTTTTTTTTTTTTTTTTCATGCAGGCTCTGTCAATCATAGCCAGGGGAGGTGTGGTTAGGGCTGCATAAACAGAAACAAAGTGATTAAACTCCTAAATGACAGTGAATTGAGCAGTGAAATTGCAGGGGAATGATCTATACACTAAACTGCTTTATTTAGCTAAATTAATTTAGGTGACTATAGTGTCCCTTTAAGTGAAGATTGGCAGGTAATCCATGTTTTATTGATGCTACTATTGAGATAGAGTAGAATAACACCTAAATCCAGAATCCATGGTACTCATGAACTGTTTTAACCGCCACTAATTTTTTCCCCCTTTATCTGATAAGCAAAACAGAAATTTGTGAAACCAAATGCATTTAAAATACATTTTTTTTTAAAAAACATTTGTAACTGTAGAATTTGATATTTGTTGGGTTTGTTTCTTGTACTGTACTGATTTCTGAAATATGGGATTACAGATGTTTTTATACATTCACCCTAATTTTATGTCATAGTGTAAATGTTAAAGCAGATATTACCTATCTTCACTTGGATCAGATGTTAATCAAATATACAAAAAAAAATGCTGTAGTTTAAAGCATTAATTCACAGCTTGATTTTGTGTCTTGGCAGAAAACGCGACTGTCAAAGCAGAAGACGAAGTGGATTTTGTGAAATCGTTGGCATCAAGTTATAAGGTTTGTACTGTCGCATCTCGTGACCCTCCGTTTATTTTCCATTCACAAGTCTGTAATTTTAGCTTCTAGATTTTATTTTAATTTCAAAGTTGAATTCCTGAGCACCTTAAATCATTAAATTCTATAATATTCACTGTGAGTTGTTTGAGAAAAAGATTTTATTGGTCGCCAGTAGGAAGGTGGAACATCCTAATGTATTGCAAATCAACGCATTGTTTGACTTTTACTTATAATCTCTGGATAACCACATCCAAGTCTTTTTAAATTTTGGTCTTGACTTTTTGATTTGATGTGTTTCACATGTCTTTTTGAGAATAGGATAAAGTAGCAAGTTTATTAAAACGTTGTACTTACTAACATGACACCTCCATATTATAATAAAATGACTTAAATCACTATAACCTAGTTGCTTATATGTTGACCTCATAGTTACATACCAAGTTAAACTTGTTGACCATTTAGATAGAGCATTATGGGGAGCAGACAGTGAATTTACTTTTTACCAAGAGCTGTAATCACTAAAAAGTATTCCTACACTTAAAGGGACACTCCAGACCCCTACAGCACTTTACCTTGCTGAAATACTTTGTGTGAAGCTTGTGTCCTCTCTTTTTTTATTTTACAAAAAGTGAAGATTTCAGTTTAAATTAACATTGTATAAATTAACCTTGTCACACTCCCTGGCTGTCAATCAGATAACCGTTCCTGTTACTTCCTGGTTGTTTAAGTGGATTTTAATGTTTATTTTTTAATTTTACTGTGGAGTGTTCTTTTATGGTCCTGCAATCTTGCAATCTTTAAAGGACCACAATAGTGCCAGGAAAACATACTCGTTTTTCTGGCACTATAGTGCCCTGAGGGTGCCCCCACCCTCAGGGACCCCCTCCCATCCGGCTCTGGAAAGGGGAAAGGGGTAAAAACTTACCTTTTTCCAGCGCTGGGCGGAGAGCTCTCCTCCTTCTCTCCTCCTCCGTTCCGCCCCGTCGGCTGAATGCCGTAGCGGCAAAGCTCAGCAGCATTCAGCACGCATAAAAGCATTTACAATGCTTTCCTATGGGCGTGCTCTCACTGTGAAAATCACAGTGAGAAGCACGCAAGCGCTTCTAGTAACTGTCAATGAGACAGCCACTAGAGGAAATAGGGGAAGGCTTAACCCATTCACAAACATAGCAGTTTCTCTGAAACTGCTATGTTTATTAAAAAATGGGTTAACCCTAGCTGGACCTGGCACCCAGACCACTTCATTAAGCTGAAGTGGTCTGGGTGCCTAGAGTGGTCCTTTAATGAATATAAAACCACACACGGGGGCTATAAAGTAAGAGAGTAATTTATCAAGGTGGGCCCACAATGATTTTTGTTATGAAGTGAAGCACTGTTAACCTTAGATAAGTACTTCTCAACCCAGTCTTCAAGATACACAGTCCAGGGTTTAGACATTTCCATGTTCTGTTTCATTTTTGATACTAGCAAAATGTATGCCACTGTTGTTGGGAACCACTGCCTTAGATGATTAATATGGGTATTGTGTCAACCAAGGTTATTGTAAGGGGCATTTGAGGTAGTGATTAAAAACTGGAAGTAAAGTTGAGATATCACATTTGTTTTGTAGTTTGTTCCAGAGAGAGATAAGCATATATGAGGAAATGTTGACCTTGCAAGGTCCACGGGAGTATTCTCAATACTACTGTTGTAGGCAGTGTTATATGAAATCTATATGGATTGTTTTCTATTTTTTTTTTCTTTTATTCTAGGCTATGCTTTAAAAAAATAATATGCGATTAGTAGCTCTGCCTTCTTTATTTGAACTATTCACTAAACCAGCCAAGGATGGAGAATTGAAATGGAGTGAGAAATGTTAGGCCTAAGCAGCAGAACTGTACAAACTCTCCAAATCTGCTATTTTTCCAGTATGGGTGTTTTGGCCATAAATCTATGACTTCCTTGTCAGTTCTTAGCCATGTGTTTTTTCATGGCGACACATCGCATCCCACGTCCAACAATAATCACTCAACACGATCATATACATACATGCCTTATCCATGATGTTAGATGGTCACTGTTTGAGACAGTGTAGGATGCTCCAGTGATGGGAATTATTTAACTTTCTCTCCCCTAAGAGGCTTTGCTGGAGTGTCGGGTGGGCAAAGGTGAAAGCAAGCCATCAAGAACTATGGGTGAGAGTCACAACAAATTAAAGGAGCCCAGTTAACGTGTTTACTTTTACCAGCTGCAAATAATCTGAACATTGCATTTGCAATTTGGACAATAAATAAAGGATTTAACAGAAGCATTTAATGTAACTTTCTTTTTGTTGCTAGAGGGGTCCTGTCGATTTACTATTACATTTGCATAAATATAAATATATCCTTCGGAATAAAAAATGATTTATTTTTTCAATTGTGCTATTTAATATTCCTGACGCACCATTAAAGGGATTCTCTAGTGCCAGGAAAACAAACCCGTTATCCTGGCACTAGAGAATCCTGGACTGCCCACCACCCCATGTTTCTGAAGGGGTTAAAACCCCTTCAGACACTTACTTGAATCCAGCGCTGATGTCCTTCGGCGCTGGGTCAGGCTCCTCCCCCGCAGACGTCCGCTGGCAGGGAGACCTAATGCGCGTGTTCGGCTATTGCCGCGCACGCACATTAGACCTCACCATATGAAAGGATTATTAAATGGAGGTCCGCATGCATAGTGTGAGGAAGTCCAGTGTCGTTTAGACCAGTGTTTCCCAACCCAGTCCTCAAGGCACACCTACCAGTCCAGGATTTAGGGATTACCCAATTGTGTCTAAGGTGTTTTTTTTCTTCTTTGTAAAAACACCTTAGACACAACTGGGTAATCCCTAAATCCTGGACTGGTAGGTGTGCCTTGAGGACTGGGTTGGGAAACACTGGTTTAGACAACCAAAAGTCGTCTAAGAAGCTGGAAGTCCCTCTAGTGGCTGTCTGGGAGACAACCACTAGAGGAGGACTTAACCCTGCAAGGTAATTATTGCATTTTATAAAAACTGCAATAATTACACCTGCAGGGTTAAGCGTGAAGAGAGTTGGTACCCAGACCACTCCAATGAGCTGAAGTGGTCTTGGTGCCTACAGTGTCCCTTTAAGGTATTCTAAAATAAGAACAACATGGCACTTTTGTTTTTATGCATTTTTTGTTGTTTTGTTTTTCTTACCCTTTCAGAGCCACATGCATGCAATGCACAATTCATTGCACAGCAACACTTGTTGCTCACAGACCAAACACTGAAAGGGTAAAGGCTAAACACGGTTAGCTTTGCAGCTCAAGCCAAATTACTTGAAGTTTAATCAAATGTTAATTTTGTGTTATCGGCACAGTCTGCAAATAAGATCAAACCAGTGCAGAAAGTTGTTTCTTTTGTAGTTTCAGTGACTAACACCAGGGTGTTCCCTCGTCCTGAATTCTCTGGTAACCATCAAAACAAATCTCTTAGACGAATAACACAGCCCACACTTTTTTTTCAGAATGCAGAGCCACTCTCAGATGCCTGTCCCCACAAAGTACATTCTGTGGTGATGAAACTCAAGTAGGATTTATTTTTCCGGTTCCCCCTATTATAAGTAAGCATAGGCCACTGAAATATTTACATTCTTGCATCTTTTCCCCACATTTTGGTTCGTTTTGTTTCTGGGCATGGTCTGTGGAAAGTGTTCTGTAGGAGTTTGGGCAATGTTTCTTGTTGCTATGATTTATAGGAAAGCACAAATAGATCATTTTTACTAAAATAGATTAAAGCATACATAGAGGTTAAAACTTTACAGAGTTTTTTTGCTTTTTTGATAATGAATGCAGTCACCTGAATTTATCTCCCCCCCCCTCACCCCCCCTTCCCTCAATAAATCTGTTCTGCAATCTACCATGTAAAAAAATATATATATAAAACAAGCAGATCAGTAAACTCTTCAGATCAATCATTAATGCCTTACCTTTATAATGTATCACAAAAAACAAATCATTATTACCCCATAGTTTGTTTAAAGTAAAAAAAAAAAAGTTTGTTCTTAAAGGAACACTTACACCCCCATAATTTCATCTCCGCAAAGTTGTTATGGTGACAAGTGTGTCTGGATAACTCTTACCTTCAGGGGTTAAACTGTTTTCTGTTTAATCTCAAAGTGCCCCCCAACCCCTTCCCCTATACCTCTGTCTCTTACTTTTTTTCCTCGGCTGCCTCAGTGACTGGAAGGTTTGCCCAGTTTTGGGTAGAAAACTTTAGCTAGTGCTCTATCACTGGCAGCTCACTGAGAGTGATGGTACATACTAACTTGTATGACGTCTTGTGTAGAATTACATTTATTTATTCTAATTCAGTTAATGTTTTTGGGAATAGTAGAATTTAGATAAGTAATCAATAATTTGATGTGCATGTACCATGTGGTATTGGCACTGCAGTTTTAATAATAGCATTCCTTAAATCTGATTTGTCTGCGCTTAAAGTAATCACAGAAGCCCTTGCCACTCATGTCTTACTCATAAAAGTTCACTTTCCTTCATTAAGTGATTAGATGTCAGGTTGGCTGTCATTGTATATGGATGTTATATCAGCCAAAAGTGCAAGTAAAATAGTAATTTAAGGATAAAGGAGATATATTTTTTTTTCTTCTTGGCATTAGAGAGAATGGAAAAAGAAACGTACATACTTTATTTTTTATTTTTTTATTTTATTATTTTTTTTAAGAAAAAATGTTTGTTGATCAACCACTTATTTAAAGGAACACTATAGGGTCAGAAACACAAATATGTATTCCTGACACTATAGTGTTAAAACCACCATCTAGCCCCCCCCCCAAAGATTGTAAAACCTTACTTGTATTCAAGTGTGCAGCTCCTGGATTTGCCCCTGTTAGGCTGTGAACTGCTGACATCATCAGTAGTGGTGGTCTCAGCCAATCGCAATGCTTCCACATAGGATTGGCTGAGACTGTCAAGGAGGCAGATCAGGGGCAGAGCCAGCAAAAGTCAAACACAGCCCTGGACAATCAGCATCTCCTCATAGAGATGAATTAAATCAATGCATCTCTATGAGGAAAGTTCAGTGTCTGCATGCAGATGGTGGAGACACTGAATGGCAGTGCTGCTTACTCTGCAGCACTGCCCAAGGAAGCAGCTTTAGCAGCCATCTGAGGAGTGGCCAGTGGAGTTATCCCTAGGCTGTAATGTAAACACTGCATTTTCTCTGAAAAGTGTTTACAGCAAAAGGCCCGAAGGTAATGATTCTACTCACCAGAACAAATACAATAAGCTGTAGTTGTTCTGGTGACTATAGTGTCCCTTTAAACCTATCTGTGCCTTTCATCCTTGGAAAAACAAAAAGCCAGTAACCAATGTCAACGCTCATACGTATCTTATTTGTTTATTTTCAAATAGAAGAAACTGCCCATATAACTATGGCATCTCCTTTTTATTCCTTCCCTCACTACATGCTCTCCCATCAGCCTTCACTTCTGATGCCTTGATGGATCACATTATATTCTACTTAATCTATTCTTAGACAGTCACTCTCAATATGCAATAGCTATCTGACTTCTTCCTTGTGCTTGAAATCCAAAATGTCCAATTCAAAAAAAGCATAGATGACATTGTATTAAAACAGCTAACACTCTTACCTCATTGTCTTGTGGCTTCATTCTGAATATTTTAATATTGATAATGGTATTATTATTATGATTATTATTATTATTATTATTGCCATTTATATAGTGCCAACAGATTCCGTAGCGCTTTACAATATTATGAGAGGGGGATTTAGCTAAATAGGACAATAAAAAAAATTAAAAAAAAACTTACGGGAACAATAGGTTGAAGAGGACCCTGCTCAATTGAGCTTACATTCTATAGGAGGTAGTAAAAAACAAGTGCATTCTGGAGTTCGATGTTTACTCTGGCAGTTGTTAATGGCTGAAATATGGTGCCTTTAAGGTCCATGTGTGTCGGGACTTTGCCTACAGGTGTTCAGGTTTTATTTATATATCTATATCTATATATAGATATAGATATATAAATAGGGGGCATCTTGTATGTGGAAAAATACAGTGTGTGTGTGTGTGTATATATATATGTATCATATTTTTCCGTGTACACGATGCCCCCATGTATAAGATGACCCCTATTTTTTTATCCCAAAATTAAGAAACACATTTTAAACATCTATAGCACTGAAGTTCAGTTTGTCAGGATCTCTCACCTGTCCCAGGGCCCCCTCACACTCCGGTAGGCTGCTCCCCGAGGTCTTGCCTGCGGTAACCTGCCCATGAGAGATGTACGGGCAAGGCCTCACTCTGTAAAGTTTACCTGTAGTCCAGAGCCTGAGGTCTTGGCATATTTCAGAGTGATACGAGGAAGCATGCGGTTGCGCAAAATCTCCCAGACCCACGCACGCAATCGATCAAATTCACAGAGAAGTGCCTCTTCTGCTTCAAGTATGTCACAGAGATGTACAACACCGCCTATGCCTGCAGGAACCTGGCAGTAGCAAACCCAACTGTCAGCTGAGTGTTCTGTCAGCGAGTAGCCAAGTTTTGTGCCTAAATTGCGCTGTGTAAGTACCATAAGTATTTGGCTTAAAACAGGGTGCAGCAGAACCGAATACGCAGTTTTGAGGGGTTATAAAAAATGAACAGAGGTATATAGAGAAAAACTGTTTTTTGTTTTTTTCAAATTCAGCAGTAAATACCATTTTATATTCAATAAGTTTTGAAAGTGTAATCGAGAAGGCGGCCATTAGCAGCAACACACTGTTGGAGACGATCTCTGAAGTTTTGTACAGCTCGTTCACACATATTGCAGGGTATGGCGTTAACTTCTTCAATAATCTGCTCCCTTAGCTCTGGTAGGGTGTGAGGGCGATGTTTGAATACGTTTTCCTTCAGATACCCCAAAGAAAAAAATTGCAAATGCTCAAATCTGATGACTGCGCCGGCCATCCCACATCACCCGTCAGAGAGACCAGAAGCCCGGGGAACATTTCTTTCAAAACATTGAGTGAATTTTGGGCTGTGTCGGCTGTAGCCCCATCCTGTTGTAACCAGAACTCCCCCAATTACTCTTCTTCAACAAACTTTTCCATTCGGGCCATGTGTACCTCTTCTAAGCGTGGTACCAGTTTCCTCCAACTGCCTAACCCATGGCCAGATTGTGTTCGCATTAGGAACGGTGTTGTGGAATGTTGAACCGTTGCGATCAGTCTGGTTGTTTTCTAAATACGCCCGCACAGCAAAGCTTCGATGTACTCCGGTCCAAACCATATTGGCTACTGAAATGGGGTGACGGATGGAACACAATGAGACCAGGTGCACCTGCCTCCCCCTACCACAGCCTGAGCACTGACCCCTCAAAACTGCTTAATCGGTTCTGCTGCACCCTCTAATTAGATTTTTGAAGAAGCTACAGCCACATGCGACTAGCTTGGTTGGCTCCAAGGCCCTGTGCACAAGTGTTTGTTTTTAAACCCTGCAGTGACATTCTGTGTATAAGATTACCCCCAATTTTAGTCTAAAGAAATTTGAAAAAAACCATAGTCTTATACACGGAAAAATATATTATATAGATAAATAATTTGCTTGAATAGTGATAGCCAACCTGTTGGTTTGCTGGTGTTACCACAGCTTCAAGATATATCCCCAGCTGCTGTCAATCTACAACTGTCAAGGTGAAGGGAAAGCGACTCAGGATCTGACTTTTTGGCTAATCTTTCAAGAATGTATGTTTTGTAGGAAATGTGTGAAAAATATATATATATATATATATATATATATATATTTTTTTTTTTACTTATATATATACACACACCCTATTCCAAATTATGATTCAAATCCTATTTAAGTGTCACAAAGCTTAAATATTTTGTTTTTCAGTTTAACTCATGGATGGCATTGTGTCTCAGGGCTCTTTTGATCACTTAAGACAATCTCGGACACCTGTGATAAATTGCCAGGCAAACCCAATGTAAGGAAAACCTACTAAAGGAGGGTGTTCCACATTATTAAGCAGAGCACCATTTTCATGCAATATGGGGAAGAAAAAGGATCTCTCTGCTGCCGAAAAGAGTGAAATAGTTCAATGCCTTGGACGAGGTCTGAAAGCATGAGATATTTCACGAAAACTTAAGCGTGATCATCGCACTATTAAGAGATTTGTGGCTGATTCAGAGCACAGACTGGTTCGTGCAGATAGAGGCACATTGAGGAAGATTTCTGCCAGATCCATGCATCGGATCAAGAGAGCAGCTGCTAAAATACCATTACATAGCAGCAAACAGATATTTGAAGCTGCTGGTGCCTTTGGAGTCCCACAGACATCAAGGTGAGAGTCCTCCAGAGTCTTGGAACTGTGCATAAACCTTCTATTCGGCCACCACTAACCAATGCTCACAAGCAGAAATGGCTGCATTGGGCAGAAAAATACATGAAGACTAATTTTCAAACAGTCCTGTTCACTGATGAGTGCCGTGCAACCCTGCATGGACCAGATAGATGGAGTAGTGGATGGTTGGTGGACAGCCACCCTGTTCCAACAAGGCTGCAACGTCAGCAAGGCGGTGGTGGAGTCATGTTTTGGGCCGGAATCATGGGAAGAGAGCTGGTCGGCACCTTTAAGGTCCCCGAAGGTGTAAAGATAACCTCTGCAAAGTATGTGGAGTTTCTGACTGACCACTTTCTTCCCTGGTACAGAAGGAAGAACTTCTGTACTTCTGCTTTCCGTAATAAAATCATCTTCATGCATGACAATGCACCATCTCATGCTGCAAAGAATACCTCTGCATCAATGGCTGCTATGGGAATAAAAGGAGAGAAAGTCATGGTGTAGCCTCAATCCTCCCCTGACCTCAATCCTATTGAGAACCTTTGGAGCATCCTCAAGCAAAAGATCTATGAGGGTGGGAGGCAGTTTACATCCAAACAGCAGCTCTGGGAGGCTATTCTGACATCTTCCAAAAAAATTCAAGCAGAAACTGTCCAAAAACTCACAAGTCCAATGGATGCAAGACTTGTGAAGCTGCTATCAAATAAAGGGTCCTATGTTAAAATGTAACGTGACCTGTTAAAATGTTTAAAGAGTTAAAATGTTGTTATAATTTGATTGAAATAGCTTTTGATTTCAGTAAATATGCTGCAAAGTCAACAAATGACAATTTTCAGTTCTTTACAACCTATAAAGTGTTTTGAAACTTACTGTGCATAATAATTTGGAACAGTGCATTGTAAGTTTTTCATGTTTTAAAAAAAATACTGTTCTCATTAGGAGGTTTGTTCAATAAAATTTGAATTGTACTCTTAATAGTTAAAGGACCACTATAGTGCCAGGAAAACATACTCGCCCGTTCCGCCCGGCTCTGGAAGGGGGAAAGGGGTTAAAACTTACCTTTTTCCAGCGCTGGGCGGGGAGCTCTCCTCCTCCGTTCCTCCCCGTCAGCTGAATGCGCACACGCGGCAAGAGCTGCACGCGCATTTAGCCGGTCACATAGGAAAGCATTCATAATGCTTTCCTATGGACGCTGGCGTGCCCTCACTGTGAAAATCAATGAGACAGCCACTAGAGGAAATAGGGGAAGGCTTAACCCATTCATAAACATAGCAGTTTCTCTGAAACTGCTATGTTTATGAAAAAATGGGTTAACCCTAACTGGACCTGGCACCCAGACCACTTCATTAAGCTGAAGTGGTCTGGGTGCCTAGAGTGGTCTGGGTGCCTAGAGTGGTCCTTTAATAACATGAGAATTATGCTGACTGTTATTTACATCAATTATTTAGGTAAATGAGAAAAATATTTGCATAATAATTTGGAACAGGGTGTGTGTGTGTATGTATGTATATATATGTGTGTGTGTGTGTGTGTGTGTGTGTGTGTATATATATATATATGTATATGTGTGTATATATATATATATATATATAATTGAGTGTTGTAATTTCTGGGCTATTCTATTGCATTCTCATGTGATGTGTTTTTCTGGCAATTTTCCTATTTGCTATTATTTATACATTAATGCACCTTGCAACATTCCCTTTTCGTGGTTTACTTTAGGTTAAACACCTATCCCTTTACAGAGTGTTTTCTACCGCAAATGATGTTACCTGTTCCATAGATCCAAAGACTGCATTCTGTGACCGGAATGTTATGTCTGATTCTCGTTAAAATCTGCATTTAACCCCACTTGAAGTACTCTGGTCCTTTTTCGTATAGTTAAGGGATACTATAAGAGCTTTGTATTCCTGGCACATTAGCGCCCCTCCCACCCCTGCCCCCCCCACCCTGTAAATAAAGGGTTAAAACCCCTTATTTACCTACCTTTTCCCAGCACCGATGTCCCTTGGCGCTGGGCCGACATTCTGCCACCTCCTACAGCCCACGATGAGTGGGTGCTTATGCACGTGCGCGGCAAATGCAACATGCGCCGTAGACCTCCCCATAGGAAAGCATTGTTTTAATGTGGGGAAAAATCTGAGGCTGGATGTCCACATGCAGAGCGTGAAGATGTGCAGCGTCACATAACGGACCAGAGGTCCGTTTCGATTTAGGAAGCCCTCTAGTGGCTCTCTGGTAGACCACCACTGTCAGTGATATAATAAACAGAAAAAAATAGCAAAACATTTGAAAGACAAATACAGTGGTGGAAGGGCAGATAGTTTGGGCACACTACAGGAAAGGCGGAAAAAGGTACCAATGATGGAACAAAAGTATTTCACATATGAAAATGGCCCTTGCTCACAAAACGAACACAACTGTGCAAGTGAACACGTTTTTTATATAATGGGGAGAAACTACATTTATATGAATGTATTGTATTTTATTTGAAGAGTTAAGTGGAATAGCAGCTTTTGTTTATAGCGGTAATTCCACATATGGCCTGAGAAGGTCCAGTGTTGAAAATGCGAACCAGCCCTTTTCTCTCTCTATGTATCTATTTTGCATTGGTAGTTTTATAATAGCTTCAACTTAAATCTAAATACTTGTTAAATATCTAATGAAACTTTTTTTTTTTTAATAATTAAATGTTTATATTAAAACTGTGTAACCATTTGTGAATTTAAAACTAGGCTTTTACCATTGTCTCCTCCTTTATTTACTACTTCTTTCATTTTTCCAGTCAGTAAAGTCTCCCAGAACTGGCCTATAGATAGCTTGGTTTCTCGTGATAAGTAATTGTGACCTCAACTGTTATGTGAATGCATATTGCAGACATCCCTAGACATCCTGCTTTTGTGCAAGTTTATTATATTTGGAAGGTGATGTCATATTCTCTCGGCATGATCCTCTCTAGCTATTTTTGTAGAGTTGCTAATGTACACAGTAGAGAAGAAATAGATAATGGAGACTGGCAAGAAATGTTTATGTTCAACTTAAAAGATTGCAAACAAAAATTCTTTCCACCATCAGTTTATGCCATTCTTCACAAGTGTATATTGACCATCTACTCTGCTCAATATAACACTTGTGTAAAAAAACAGCAAAAAAACCCATTCACATCACCTGTGTACTTTTAAAGACATAAACCTACGCAGATTTATTTATTTAATGTATTGCTGGCCCAGATTATTTTCTTTATGTATAGCCATGTGAGACTAGTGATAGGTGCAATTTCTCTCTTGCTATTGCAGCAGGGCGATACATAAAGCATAAAGATACAAAACAGGCTTGCAATGCCACAACAGCATGAACAAGCACGACAGATCATACAATAGTACAGTAGTGTGACATTTGATATTAATGCACCCTTTTGAAAATGTAAGAGATTCAGGTTCTCTGTCTAAATGTGGGACAAGAGATAAACTGGTATACATATGAGACTAGCTAGACAGGAGGAGGAGTAGTCAAAGGATAAGAGTATAATAAAACAAGCTTAAATGAGACATACTGTACTATAGTGTACATCTAGTAATGATATGAATAAGATAGAAACATGCTTAGGAACTAGTAGTACACAGCTTAATATTCCACCCCAGGTAGCTCCGTAGACAACATAGTAACGTCCAGAACATGGAAGGACATATATATATTAAAAAAATAAAATAAAAAAATTAGGAAAGAAAACAAACAAAAATCTGCAGAGAACCAGGCAAAGTGAGGTGTGAGATATGGCCATAGGTCCAGGTCTCTGGTCAGCCTATATACCCACCAGGAGAGGACACACTCTTCATACAGCAAGCAAAGGTTATTTAGGGGTCAGGAGTGTTCCTTTAAATAAATGTTAAGTTAAAAAAAATATATATCTATTGATTGTGCTAGCATAACCATATAATATATATCCATACCTATAACAATTATAATGGTGCCTCTGTCAATAAGTTGTCATTATAAAGTTATTTGATGACAAATGACAACAGGTATGAGCAGGAGAACCTCCTAAAAATAAATCTCTTGCTCTGTCACACAGCACTCGCTCTGCAAATATACGCAATGAAGCTAGCATGTTGACATCTTTTATTCAACGGAAAAAGTATCATCTAAGACTCTTTTATGTGCTTGTAAATAAACTGGGATTATTTGCTTTTGATACCTCTTTTCTTTTATTCATGTTGTTTGAATTCTTACTTTGCCATAAATCCCTTCTAGACATTGTGTAAAGGGCCAGGTTTGTAAGCTTTGTTCAGACACTTTATTGAATTGCTGATTTCACGCTTCCTCTCTAAATACACAGTGACACATGTGCACCAATTCAGCACATGTACTAGATAAGTTAAGCTATTCATTGTCCCGCGTGATCTGCAAATAATTATTCAGCAGCTAAGCAGTTGGGTTCCCACTGAACAGTGTGCAGATCACTGAATATAAGTCAAACGATCCAGATTTTATTATTTTTTCAGGATTCTCAGACGTTTTTTTCTTTTTTTTTTGTTCGTGTTTGCCAGATATGTTTTGGCAAACTGTTTCTCTTCAAGATGGAAAAGTTTTTGGAAAATGTAAAAAGAATAGTGGGATTTATATAATTTCCTGACTTGCTTATAATATTCTGGCAGCGTATGTTTATATTTTTTAAAGTGTCCATTCTGATGTGTATGTATATGTGTACATGTATAATGAAAGAGTGGCTGAATTAAAGCAGCAATGTCACCCTTTCCCTGAAAGATAGATATTCCAAAGACAGAAATTCACTGAAATTCCAACTTAGTCGATATACTGAGACAATGTAGGGACTACTTTCCTCTGTATGTTTCCTACACTTTAAACTTCTAAAGACTGGATGGAGCTACTAACATCTAGAAGTATCATTCCCCAAACGCTGCAGGGAATTGGCACTATCTGTGGAGCATGTGCAAGAGCACAACAGTGATGTTGGCTTTTGGCGCTGAAGCATCAGGAGCTAAAGAGGACTCGCCAGAGAAAAATTAACTTGCCTTTACCTGCCCCCCGGACACTAAACACCCCATTGGCAAAGACTGGGGGTCTTTGTGAATTTTGCAAAACTCTGCAATGTCTCCAGACAGTAGTGGTTGTGTTGATTTAAGGACAGCAGCAAATAGTAGCTAGTGGCCAGGAGTATAATGCCAATCACTTTTTGACTGGCTAGGAAATATGCATCTTGCTGCTAAGATTTAAAAAAAAAAAAAAAAATAGTTTGACCTAAACTTAATTTTAGAAAAGTTATGTAATATAAAATATGCATAATGGTAGAGCTTTTACGATGGGAAAAAAATGCCATAGAGGAGAGAATTGTCCTTGTTGTATTTTTGTATTTTTATTTTTTTTATTTTTGTATGCCCACTTACTCTTGACTAGAACCTCTGTTCATATGTCCCAATTGTGCAAACTTTGAGATCCTGTCTCACAGTCCCAAAATTGTGCCTTATTGTCCTCCATCTGGCAATACCAAGAAAATGTTCTTAATTAATGCAGCTTGAGTGCATCATATAGACGTGCTGAGTAACCTTAGGGCACTAAGACCATGGTCAAGGTTGATTAGAAGCACACTGCGCATCATCTGCCCTTAAAGGAACACTCCACATTCCATTTGTGTGTTAAATATAAATCTGCACGTTTCTTATTTGGGGCAGAAATACCTCTCTGACTGTCAGTCAGAAAGCCAGGGAGGTTTTCTTCTGCTTCCATTAGCTCCACATAGCAAATGGAAGTGTGTGATGCCCTGTGCTAGTGTGCTCATGTCTTCTCGCCTTCTCAGTGACATATATTACAGCTCATTGAGAAGCATTGGAAAGCTCCAATTACCGTGACTCACATGCGGCTCCAGCACAGTCTTCTCGCTCTGAAAAAGGGAAGAACTTGCAAATGCAGCAGACAAGGGATCTGCAGCTACTGCAATAAGTTCTTGGTTATACCTTTAATGAAAAAAAATGCATGCTTTTTTTATTGCTGGTAGATCTACTAAATAGTGATTTGAAAAAAATTGCGCAATGGAATGTAACCTTAATTGAGTTTGACAAGGTTTCTGTCAATCTGCCAAATAGAGCACTATTGACAGGCACCAGTTTCGTGTCCATTCCTACTTTTGTATGGAGGTATACCTGCATCATAACATATTTATATCCATAAAGACAAATGCTTATATATGGTACATACTTGCTTTGTTAAATATTAATGAGAAAAAGGACATCATAATACACAGTTTGTCCTTAATGTCACCGTCACTCAACCAGTTCCAAAATCAGCTGTCAGATGTTATGCAGGGACGGAGAGCTCAGTTTTACTTTCATTTAATATAACGCGAAGTTGACTAACTTGGTTTAGCCTTACCATTAATGCTCTCTAGAATGTACAGGAAAGGACTTCTGTGTGCAGTTTGTTGGCATTCATTGACCTGGTCCAGAGGCTGGCCCAGATCTATCATAGTGGAACCTCTGCAATCCTAAAGATTGGATTTAATAATCCATTGCACACCAGTGAGCAAATTTTTGTTTATGAATTAACTCCATTTACCATTTGTGTGACCAACAATTCTGAATTGAAATCTAAATCATTCTAATCATTGGCAGCATATAATATTATATATAAGAGATACTGGAGTTGACGATCTACTCTTACCAACAAGCCTTTCATATTGTGCACAATCACCCCTTACTTTATATCAACAGAAATAACTCATTTGCATTTTTCTCTTTTCTCATAGAACAGAATCCTGGTACCAATGAGACATCTTTTTATGTGTTCATATGCTTCAAAACACTTATCAGATTATGAGATCAATGTTCTTTATCATATCGAGCTTCCTCTTTCAAAGAAAAAGCACGACAAACTGGCCACTTCTCCGAACCAGATCTACTCATACTTAGGAGGAGCTATAGAAAATGGTTTCCACTCTTATGTATATGGTGATTAGCAGTAAGGGAATGCATCAGCTTTTCAAAACTAACCCTACTGATTATTTAAAGCAGAACTTTTAAATTATTTAGTCACTTACCTCCACTGTCCTTTGTGATCAGTGCTGCAATATTTCCAAGATGCTCTTTGTAAGGACCAGCATTGTTTTCTACATGATATCCTGCAGAAAACATCCAAAAGTAAAGAAATGGATGATTCTGTGAATTTGGAGTATTGATGTATCCATTCTTTTTTTTATTTTTGCTTCACACGTTACAGAGCTCCAATAAGAAATATAGTCTGTAACCTTTAAACCAAATGTCTCTGAAGCTATTACACTAGTTGAAAAACACTAAACACATGATGTAGGTAATTTAGATAAATACATTTAATGGTACTAAACGGTATGAAAGTGACTGGTCCATTTTAATTTCAAAAGTAATAGCAAATAGAACTTTGGATAGCTCCTATAATTCATTCATTTATCCGTAAACTGTGAGCAATTTACACCCACATAATATTACGCATATATCTTGCATTCCTTGGGGTTGTAGTATTATCTCTCGTGTTGGCTGCTGTTTCTTGGAGGCTTTATGCAGCATTCCTATAAACAAGCTCGGCATATTATCGCAAGCAGACACGAGTCCTGTGAGAAAATGAGTTGCGCTTACAATTGCGTACATCTAAATTGACAAACGTTACAGTAATATATGGATGCCCAGTGGAATTTACCAAAAAATACATCTCATGGCCAGATATCATAAGGCTTCTTTAACATTTAGACATTTATATGTATAATTATTCTTTGAGTGTATACTTGTTGACACTGATTAAGGCGTGAATCTCTCTATGGTACAAGGAAGTGTGCAGTCTCTGCCTTAGATATACCTCTGGTGGGGGCTAGGCTATAAAAGCCAGTGACCCTTATTCAGTGTTAACATGCGAGGAATTATAACCAAATCAATGCGATAAAATGGCTATAGTAACTAAAAAGAACCTGCGATAACTTAGTTCCTAATGATGTTCAATGTAGACTGAAATGGTTGAAGCATCTACGCTGTGTCCTTTTAAGGAATAACATGGTACAGAAATAAGGGGAATAGTGTAGCAGGTTGAAAACATAAATTGTAGATTTTTTTTTTTATAGCAGACTACTGTTTAGCCATCAGAAGATCCAGGTTATTTCTTCATAGGTTGCCAAAAAATACTTGGCCTATTCCTGTTTTAAAACAATTAAAGATGGAAAGAGTTATGAAAATAAGAAAAAAATCAATGGTAAGATTTAAATAATTCCCTATTTGTTTAGGCTCTAGGATGTTTTTTTTTTTTTTTGTACTTTTATTTAATTTGGCAATAATAATTAAACACAAATATATATCCAGTGACCTAAAATTGCGTTGTCTTTTACCCGTCTATATATACTTTACTGATAATTTTTTTTTTTTTTAACATTACATGATTTTAAAATAAAATGTTATTTGTATTTAATTTCAATGAGGGCTAGTGCTAGGATTAGGCATGCACATATAAATATGTCAGTATACACATTTGTCTTTGTATGAATGCAGCAGCAACATCCAAGGAAGAGGTTGCTATTTATGACTTCTGCCATTAATTCAGCCTTTCTCCCCTTCCTCACATCCTGGGAGTGACTGTTTTATTCATAGTATATTCTGACCGTTTTAGCAGATTTAAAGCGGCACTGTCATGCCGAACTTACCTTTCCTCAATCTCTTCCTCTTCTCCCCCTCTCTCGGGATCTGTTCTTCTTTTCTTCCTGTCTTCTTTAGTTTTCTTTAAAATCATAAGACAAAGTAGGGACTCTTTGCCTTATGGGGGATTCCTCCGCTTGACCAGCTCTGACCAGCGGAGGAGCAAAGTGTGCTTCATTTCCGCTGGTCAGAGCAATTTTCCCATGATCCCTAGCTTTCCTCAGTGTTCCCACAATGCTTCCTGTCATTTTACACTAAACTGCCGAATTGCGTTCTAACTGAATGAGAACAGTCTGTTCGTTTCTTTTAGAACGCAATTCGGCACTTTATTCGGATCAGAATTTCATTCGAATGAATGAAACTCTGATCCTATTCTTGCTGTGGCTGCATCTTGCAGCCGCTTAGTAGATAACTCCCTAATTCCCATGGTATCAGGGAGTTATCTACTAAAAGACTGAAAGACCTAAATTGGTCTTTCAGCCAACTTTACTAATACCAAGTAAAAATTACTTAGTATTAGTAAGTAATATGCCCCTACTCGCTATACTGCGAGTAGGGGCATGTCTGGTAAACAGTGAGCAGCCTGTGGCTGCTCACTGTAAAAAAAACTATAAAACTATGGGGGCCATAATGAGAATGGGGGGGACCTACTGCCCCCCCCCCGGCCCCCACCCCTGGGCGGCAGGTGGGGGCCATAATGAGAATGGGGGGGGGGCCTACTGCCCCCCCCGGCCCCCACCCCTGGGCGGCGGGTGGGGGCCATAAGGAGAATGGGGGGGGAGACCTTGAAATCCCCCCCCTGGGTGCGGGTGGGGCCATAGTGAGAATGAAGGGGGGAAACTCCCCATTCTCACAGGCGTGGTGTAAAATAACACAGATGGGGGACCTGCCCCGCCCCCATCCTGGGCGGCCAGTGGGGGTGTAATGAAGGGGTTCTGCCCCGTCCCCACCCTGGCGTCAGGCTGCACGTGAGAAAAGGGGACCTGATTGGCTTTTTACCCCAATTCGGTGGAGCGCTCTATTGCAGGGACCTGTCCTACCCAAGCCCGGGCTGCGGGAGGGGCAGTAAGTAAATCCCCCAGCCCAAGTGACTAGGGTTTCCAAGCCCTAGTTTTCACCCCACCAAATGAAAGCCCTTCTACCCCCCTCCCCTAACAAATAGTGAGGCTGGAATAAAATAACAACTGTCTTTGTCATTAAACTTACCAGCGACGTTTGATTTTTCAAATCTTCCAATCAGCCCCAAAAAGGCATTTTGGCCAAACCATCATAACCGTTCTTCTTTGAATTTTCCCACGCTGTGTAAAATGACACAGACTGTGATTACTGGGCTCTGAAACTATCCAATCATAGTGTCTGTAAACATTTTACAGCGCTTGAGTTCTTTTGAATTTTCCCCACGCTGTGTGGTAATGACATTGGGGTATACTGTGATTGATGGCTTGAAATCCATCCAATTATATAGTGTTTGTAAATATTTTACACAGCTGCGGAAAGTTCTTTTGAATTTTCCCACGCTGTGTAAAATGACAAAGAGCACTCTGATTGGCTTAAACCCACCAATCAGAGTGTTCTTAGCCTAATTGCAGGGCGGGGCAAGGCTTAATAAGCCTTCCCCCGCCCTGCGGAGCTCAGTCTGCGCCGAGCCCTCCATGGGTGAAGATGGATTATTTTTTTGAGCTCGGGTTTTTTCTTTTTCGTCTGGTTTTTTTTTTTTGCGCTCGGGATTTTTATTTTATTTTCAATTCGACGGTTATGATGGTTTTTTTATTTGGCCTTTTTGGGGGCTGAAAAATTAAGATTTGAGAAAAAAGAAGACATCGAATGGTAAGTTTAATTTTATTTTACAGGTTAGTTATTTTATCCCCCCCTCACTATTTTTTAGGGTGAGGGGGGTAGGTAGGGACTTGTTTTTGGTAGTGGGTGACTAGGGGCTTGGGGACCCCTCTAGCCTTGGGAGGACTTAGGCCCCCACCACGCCCAGGGTGGGGCTGGTGTGAGGACAGAAGCCCCCTCACATCTCTCATGGCCCCCACCACGCCCAGGTAAATGGGAGTATTGCCCCCCCCTCATTCTCACTATGGCCCCCACCCGCCGCCCAGGGGTGGGGGGGGGGCAGTAGGTCCCCCCCCATTCTCATTATGGCCTCCGCCCAGGGGTGGGGGCTGGGGGGGGCAGTAGGTCCCCCCCCATTCTCATTATGGCCCCCACCCGCCGCCCAGGGGTGGGGGGGGGAGTACTGCCCCCCCCTCATTCTCACTATGGCCCCCACCCGCCGCCCAGGGGTGGGGGCCGGGGGGGCAGTAGGTCCCCCCCCCATTCTCATTATGGCCCCCGCCCAGGGGTGGGGGGAGTACTGCCCCCCCCCTCATTCTCACTGTTTAGGGGTGGGGGCCAATAGTTGTTGTTTTTTTGTTTTTTTTTACAGTGAGCAGCCACAGGCTGCTCACTGTTTAGTGGACATGCCCCTACTCGCGGTATAGCGAGTAGGGGCATTTGGGAGATTTTTATCTCCCTTGTGCTATTATGGGGGTCATATTGACCCCCATAGAGTGAGAGGGGGACCTGGGGGGGCTTATGAAGTGGTGGGGAGCACTGCTCCCTGCCGCTTCTATAGTTACATATTACAAGGAGGGAGCTGCATGCCGGTAGCTCCCTCCTTGTAATAAACTGAACGAACAAACAAACACTGATACATTGTGTTTGTTTGTTTGTTCGGCTGATATTTCTATTCACTCATTCGTCTGTCTGATGAATGAATGAATAGATGAAATTCCCGTTCGCATGTCCAGGTGTTTCACTGGGCATGTGCGGGAATCTCACAGTCTGTCTAGTGTGGGCTGATGACGTGTCCCTGAGGGACTTCACCTACCCACACAAAGATGGCGGCGCCCTGAATATAGATCGGGGTAGAAAATAAGGATTAAAAAATAGGTAATGCTGGGGGCTTAGGCGCATTTGGGGGTGACTAGTGAGTCAATTGGATATAGTGGAGGCGGGAGAGGGGTTAAAAAAAACAAAACAGAATTCGGCATGACAGTGCCGCTTTAAGAAGACCTCCAAATTTATAGTTAGTGAAATATAGTTTGTGAAATATTCATACATCTGTTATATGGTGCATATATAAAAAATGTGAGTGTTATGTGCAAAAACTGATTTAAAAAAATCTGACGGATTTAATAAGATTGCACCAAAAAATGTCTGACCAATTAGATGGAAAAGTGTCGGCGACACTTTGCTAATTGTCACCGTCCGTTCTGTACTGAGAGGGACAGAAACAATGGCGTCACCTGCTGTCTGCTATTGTAACTCCTATCAATCTTGTGGATTTATAAGTATCCTACATTTATAATAGAGTTTGCATTGAAATTCTTGTTTGGGACACACATGGGTCCAATGCCAGTTGCACTGGTCACATTTCACATAAAGTGGAGCCCTGGGGCTCGGGTGTACTTGTCTGCTACTTATTCAAGATCATTTTTGGCCTGATTTTGTATCACAGGAGGGAGGGATCATTCTTGCTGTAAGAACATGGATTTTAAATGTATCACCTGTCCTTGAGGGAAGTTAATTTGCTTTTCAGTTAGATTTATCATTCATAATTATCTGCTGCATATTGTTTAGCTAACTGAGAAAAGAAAAGCATCTGAGCTGACAGATTCAATTACATTGCACAGAAACAGGCCTGTATGAAATGGACTCCCACTCCGGTTGCTATAGCAGATAATACACTTACAGTAAGCAGTGATACTGTAGATTATGATTATATAGCACACTCTTCAGTGATAGTCTCTTCCAATAACTCAATTTTAAGCCTGCAAATAACATATTACATTATTGCGCTTAAAGAAAAAAGTGTAGTATACATACTTTGACGAAAGCAACTTCACCACTGGTTTTTGGCGGTGCCTGTTTGCCAGCCTCCTACCCTGGGACTATGGGCCCTGTGATAACCCATGTTCAAAAGTACTGTTTCTGCCCCTTGGACTTTTAACTGGAACAGGATCAAATATGTGGCGGCGGCCATCTTAAATTGTGCAGCAGTGTTTTGTCGTCGAGTGTATGGAACTGTTTTGGGCATGGGACCATGTGCACGGTGGGGCTAAAATAAGACTTCCAGGAAATCCCTGAACCGATCTGGGTGATTTTTGGATATGTTGTTTACCCAGATATGGGCTATCAGGGATTTTTGTGGGGATATGTTGTATTTTGGGGTACTTTTTGGGCTTTGTAAAAATGTATGTTTTTTTTCTGCTTAATGTTAATTAAGTTAGTCCATTGTCTTCACAGGCAGAGGGGAGGGATTGTGTACACTGTATGGGAGTGTCTGAATGTAAACCTCTGTCTTTATTGGCTTGTATGTTTTGTATACTGTGCCCAACCAGATCCGCTTGGGCTGTATAACTTGTATATAAGACCAGTGTGTGCCATTAAACTTTCTGTTCCTGATTTACCCTCAATCTAGAGTCTTGTCTCTTATTGGGGGAAACTGCTACAAGGGATTGCTATGCTCTTCATACTCCCTTGCATAATCACTAGCTGTTGTAAGAGCTGTTCCTGCTTCGCTCTCTGGAGGAAGAGAGGTTCACCCACTGGAACCTGGAGCCTTGTCTTAGGTCCAGGGTGGGTAGGAGACGGCGAGACCCCAACTAAGCTGCGGCGGTTGTGGAGTCTGCGGTGGTTGTGGTGTCCGGTGCGGTGCTTATAGTCCTCGGCGTCAACTAGGAAGCATCCATTAACGGAGGTACCCAGTCGAGGTGCCAGGTGATCCGTTACACATACCATCATCATTTGATTGATGTCCTCCAGTTGTACTTATTTCCACTGCTTATGTCAGTATTTATGTGCATATGTATTGTGAGAAATTAATGCCATCTAGCAGTTCTAGAGATATCATAATAAACCTGAGAATGGTTTATAAATATCTGCAGATCCCTGAGATGGCATCATATTCCAGTAATAAATGCTTCACCGTTAATTGTCCTTTATATTATGATCGTGTATAGGTTAGTGCAAGTGTTAGATCTTTTGTCGGAGGTGCTAATATTTAGTGCAGTGTGTTAGTGATGTTTGGGTTAAATTGTTGTCTAGGATTTTACTGTAAGGACAGCACTGGCACGAATTGCAATAATTCAGGTTTGTGTTCCTATAGTGTTCCTTTAAGAACACATGCTTAAACACAACAAAGATTTTTATTATTTTAAGGCAATAAAAAAATAACACATGTAACTGTCACATGGCAAGTACAGGAAGTTATATATTTGTTATATTGCAGACTTCAGCGTGTATCTTGTTTAATGCAATGGTTTTAGGATTCTGTGTGTATTACACAGCTCATATCATAGAAAAGAGTCACATAACTGTCAACAGTCCCAGTTGTGGCTAGACACTCCTGATTGGATGATAAAAATAAAACACAAAATATTAGAGTCCCTCTGCTCACCATAACAACTTGGCATGATTTTCCCACGGTGGTTTGTAACTGAAATTACATCTAATCGTTTCTGCAGCTATAATCTAGCCTCTGGAACTGATCTGTCAAAGGGAGGCAGTTTTACTTGCGTTTGCGATGTGCACATGCACAACTTGGATGGACTGTAGTTATACTAGTCATTATCTAGGGTAATCACTCTTGTGCACTAGTATAACACAACTTAAGTATTTTTAAAGGTAATTTTTATTCTTCTATATATTTTTAAAACATTTATGCTTTCTGTGCATAAAAAAAAAAAAAAAATTAGGATAATTTCCTGCTGATTATGTCGCTTTAATATATTAAAAGTGCTGCACAAAATTTTTAAGAATTGATAAGTTCACACCAGTAAAAAATGCAGACTATGATAAATTTATCCTATTGTCATTCCTATTTATTTTTGTATCTACAAGACATACAGTGAGGTAATATATACTCACGCAACAATTGGGATACAGTTGTTAAAGAAAAATAAACAATACATGCAATATGTCAAAGAAAATAGTAAGATGACACTTTTACAAGTAGCACTTACTATAATGTAGATTTTATGTCTCCTTAAGGGTGCCTCCCCCAAAGGTATTGGGGCTAACACCTTCTCTCCCTCTGTATGGATCTTTTTACTGGAACCAAGATGTCTTCAGGAACCAAAATCAGGAATCCAGTGAAGTATTGATAATTGCTTTATTGGCAATAGGTACAAATAAAATATAAAATTCAGAATAAGAAATAAAAGATAAAAACGGTCCTACGTGTTTCATCCAATCCGTGTGGACTTCCTCAGGGACCAACTGTGGCGGAATCAACCTCGCCACTGGGCATTGGAGAAGACTGATTGCCAGTCTCCTGCCCTGTGACTATGGCCCCATGTTTAACACTGTTCTTTTTCCCTGCAGAAAGGCTGGTTCGTGCCTTTCTGCAGACTTTCTGCAGACTGGTAAAGTCACGAACACCGCTGAGATAGCGATGCCATGGAGCCCAGCCGTATACTGAAAGACTGTATGAAAGACTTTGGCTCCATGGTGACTGAACTGTATGTATGTGATCTGAGCGCCATCCGGTAGTAATGGGCGCTCAGATCTAAGCTATCTGGGGATAGGTAGAATGTGTATGTTCTATGTGATAATGTAACAGTATGTAATTTTATGTCTTTTATTGTCCTTTGTCTGCCATGTGGTTAATGGAGTTTTGCCTCTGTCCTTGGAGATAATTGGATTACTTTCTAATTATCTCCAGGACAGAGAGGAGGGATTGTGATGCATTGTGGGATTGTAAGCTGGTGATTGGTCAATGTCCAATATGTTTCCCATCTGGTGGGCTATGATTATATGTATTAAACCAGCCAAATAAAATACAATGTAGAATCTATTGATTCTTATTTAACCCCTTCTCTATTCTTATTTAACCCCTTGTCTTCATACATAAATATTAAAGTGCTTAATGACTATCACAATAGATAATCTATCACAGTATATTTTTAACCCAGTGGTTCCCAAGCTTTTTAGGTTTAAGGCGCCTTTAATATTTTTCCAAGGCGCCCCAAGTCAAAATTATTTTTAAGGTTGTATATATGTACAGCACAGTGGCATAAACTGGGCCCCTGTTAGACAGAAATGCTTGCCATTCAAGAACAGATCCAGAACCTAGTCTTGGGAGGGGCACTGGTAGATTATTTAAAGAAACTCCAGGCACAATTGTAGTGGTTATGTTGCCAGTAGTGCTATAGTGCCCTCCCAGAGTAAGTAGTAAAACTGTTTAAGAACAGTTTGACAACTTACCTGGCATCTGCCGGGATAGGGGGCTGTAGAAGTTGATAGGGGCAGTAATGTGTGTGAGGAGTGCAATATGTGTGTGTGTGAGTGGCGGAGTGTGTATTTGAGGGGTGCAGTGTCTGTGTATGTGGGGCAGCTTGTGCGTGAGGGGTACTGTGTTTGCGTATGGGGCAGTTATTGTGTGGTGTGGAGGTGGGAGGGCAAATTCATGGATATATCATTTAAAAAAAATAAATATAATACTTTTAATATCCCCCTGCTTACCTTTGCCTGGGGGATGGAGGGGGGTGGGTATTTCCTGCAATCCCTGGTGGTCCTGTGGGTAAGCCCTGGTGGTCCCAGTGGTGAGAGTGAACGCTAGCAGCCTCAAAAGCTGCTAGAGTTAAGTCTCGCGAGATTCGGTGCATTGTCGTGGTAACCGCGGCAACGCTCCGAGCTTGCAAGAGGGGAACCCGACTGAGCTGCAAATTAGAGCTCCCCTGGGTTCTCTCTCCCTCCCCTCCCGGCTGCCAGCATTACACTTCTAGCGGGCTGGAGAAGGGAGATCTCTGCAGAGCCGGCAGGGGAGGGGGAGGCACAGTTCCCAGTGCTATGATCATAGCTCCCCTATATGCCCGTCGCTGCACCTATGCGGCACACAGTTTGGGAACCACTGTTTTAATCAATTCATAGAGTTCTCTTAATTTTTTAAGTGTTCTTATTCTTAAAGTGTGATTATATCAATGATATTTTTATATTAAAAAATAAATAAATAAATCATTATTCAGTTATTAGTTTAATTGTTGGATATACCTAATCTTATGTAGTCTAAAGAAAACAAACCAAATCTATATCTACATTTAATCCTTTCAGTTCTAACCCTATGAATCTAGTATGTGTTTAACCCTATCGCCCCCGTCCCCTCTCTCCAATGAGGGTATACCTTTTCAATGGAAATTCTTAAAATTAAAAGCTGGACAAGAGTTACAATGTATTGGGATCGAATGGGATGTATAGCTCCTTTTTACGTTATTTATATGTTCCAGAGTTCTAATTTTCAGGCTTCTTTTTGTACGGCCTATATATTGTTTACTGCATGGACACTCCAGCATATACACTACATAGTCCGTGCAGCAGTCAATATTTGCCTTGATTGGGAAGTCTTCTTCCGTGGTCACACTTACAAATCTACAAGTTTTAGTCATATTTATCATGGAATATGCTTTACAATTCCCACATACTTCAAAGCCCTTTTCTTTCATGGTTAAATTGTTTTTTCTTCCTTTTTCCTTATGTAGCTAGGTGCCAACATATTCTTCAGATTTGTTTTTTTTCTAAACACTAATTTTGGGTATTTTGGTAAATACACCCCCAATATTGGATCTTTCAGTATAATGGACCAAAATGTGTTTAAACTTTTTTTTTTTTTTTAATTTTTCATGATGTACATTATATTTTGTATAAAAAACATATTGAAAGTTGTTCTTCCAGTTTTCCTCCTTTTGTTTGTCCATGAAGCTCATGCCTACCCCTCTGTGACATCAATCTAATTTCCTCCTCTATACTATTTTTACTGTAGCCTTTTTGAACTAATTTATTCTTAATAAATGCCTGTTATCTAAAATCTTATATTTCTGAACAATTCCATCTCACTCTTGTGAATTGTCCTTTTGCTATTTTTCCTCAACCAGGGTCTGTAATGACTACTTCTCTTATGCACATAGCTGTTTCCGTCCGTAGGTTTGAAGAAGCATTTAGATCTCCCTTATAAGACAAAGAGAAATCCAAAAAATCAATCTTCCTCTTTTTCTATGTTGATGTAAAATTTAAATTATACTGATAGAATTGCGATAATCAACAAAACTGTTAAGGATTGATATCCTTTCAAAATTAAAATAACGTCATCGCCGGAGCACCAGGTTTTCACCCCAGTCATGACCAAATCACATTGTTCGATCTTCCCAACTTCTCGTATAGGTATTGGCATAACTGAGGGCAAATCTGGTGCCCATGGCAGTGAAATGGATTGTGAAAGAAAGGATTTCAATTCTCTGGATGTCTCTTCATCTTCCTCCATATAAAATTCTACCACTTCTATTCCTAAGTCATGGCTAATCACAGTGACGTCACATCTAGTGTCCCCCAGCTGTACTCTTTTTGCCACTCTATACTCTTAATTTTCTGTAGGAACACTTTGGTGACCTTAATATAAAAATTTTCTTTCTAGGCATATTTTTGTAGATATCGATAAAGGCTGAGAGGTTAGCTGTCAATTAATTTGTACCGCTGATAATGGGACGGCCTGGAGGGCTTAGAAGACATTTGTGCATTTTAGGCAAAAAATAAAATATCGGAATAGTTGGATTATTTGGGAACAAAAAATCTAAATTATTTTATGAAATGTCTTCCCTAGTTGCTACTCCCAGAAGTTGTTTTAGAGAAGTATTAAAATAGTTTGTAGGGTCTGTTTTTAACTCTACATCTGTGTTTGTCTCCTAAGATATTTTTTGCTTCTTTTAGATCGTATTCCATTGCCATTATTACTATCCCCCCCACCTTTGTCCGCCTCTTTTATTACAAATCTTCTCTCTCAGTTAACCTCTTTAGACATATACTTTCTACTTTAGTTAAATTATTCTACCTCTTTCCTCTTTCTTAGATATTAGTTTTTTGATAAAGGCCCTTACTTTGATTAGTGAAGAAGTGAGATTTTGCTCTAAAATGTTCATGAGAGATTTTTACACTATCTGTTTGTTTTAGGGTTATAGGATATTTAGGAAAGTGGCTTTTAACAGTCATTGATATAATGAATTTTATTAAATCAATATATAGCTCAAAACTGTCAGCCTCCTTATTGGGGCAAATTTCATGCCTCTTTGTAACAATTGAATCTCTGTGTTTTTGATAGTGGGATCCCAGATAAATTAAATATCCCCCTATCGGTTTCCTTTTTGGAAAGAATTATTCCCTCCTGTGTGGGTTTGTGTGTTTCTCCAATCTCAACCTTTTCTGTGGGGTCTCTGTACTTGTAGGAGAATAACGATTGGGATGTTTTTATTCTTCTCTCCTTGGATGAAAATAATTGGTTATAGTTCATTCTTTTGGGGCTTGTGTCTTCCCCCCAAAATTTTAACTTTGGTAGTTGGTATATGCATTTCTCTTATTAAAGTCTAAATTACTTCTTTATGCTTGTGCATATTATCTTCCACCTCTGTTATCCTCTACTGACCTCCTGTTATTATTTGTTGTATTAACTCTTTCCCCATTTGGTATAGGGTCCTTTCTTTGACAATGGAAAGTGTTAAAAGGACTTACTTTATTACCCCTGTATGGAGATTTTCTCCTTTTAGACATAGGAGTTCTATGGGCTTTCATATTTCTTAAAGGAATACATGTTGAACCTCTTTTGAACATGTTGAACCTAAATTTTATTTTTTATACAAAAGGTGGTGTTAGTTTTATCCTTTCTGACTCTCCAGTATTTCTTACTCTTGGTGCCCACAATTCTTTCATCCAAATTGTTTAATCTATTCTGTAAGATCTCCTCTTTTTCTTTGACCACTTCACTCTCTAGATCTATATTTGGATTAGACTCCAGTGAGCTTAACACCCTCAAAATAGTTGGAGCTGGTTAAAATGACCATTCTGGGGACCATAACTAGTTCATCTCAATGAAGTTGTTATAGAGTCTGGAGTTACTGGGCAACATATGTTTAACCCCAAATTTTTCTTGACCTATGCCCTGCTTCCTCCAGCCCTGACATTACTACAGAAGTGTTTCGCTTTGGTGCCAATGATAGGCTGAGAGCATTACCGGCAATCTCATCCTATCCCTGGCTGCTCATCAAGAAAAATGTTTTAGAAATACTGTCTAGTCTTGCATACTAAGTGTTTTCTTTCACCTAATTGCCACTACTTTGTTTGCACCCAACACCATTTCAAAAAATATATTTATATATTTGATAGGGTTCACACTTCTGTAATAATGTGCATTCGGCATACAGAATGCTAATGAATCAATTGAAACAAACTAGTTTATACTTTTTATTTGGCCAGCTCAATGTATAGATGACACGTAATGCCTCATAACATCACTGTAGCATTTTCCATGACAAGTTCTATTGCAATATTTTCACTGTAAATAATTAGAGACTGCCAGACTCAGGAGAAAACTGTGGCTTGATTGATTGAATAATGAACTAGTGGGAGGATCTTTCAGTCCTGTATTGGGGCCTTAAAACACTCTTTTCAGATCACTAATTCTCCAGGATTTGCCATGTGAACACAGGCTAGTAATACCCATTTAGCAGGCCTTGTTTGGGAAATACCTGACTACATAGGAGTTGTGAAAGCCGTTTTGGATTATAATGACCATCTTCACCCAGTTATTGACTACTGAAAGACTATACCCTGGTAGTAATGAGTGTTGAAGTCTAATGAAATACTTAAGATGTGTGCTTAAAAGAAAGTCTACTTTTTTATAAGATTGGATTTGTGGTGGTGGTGGTGGTGTGTGTGTCATAAATACTGAGCCAAATACCTGCTCACATTCAGCAATTTGCAAGTTTCTTTGTCATCTTTGCAAAGAGAAATACGTTTGCACTATGCTTTGAAACATCTGGAAATGATTGCTGCTCTGGAAACAAATATGTTGCGTCAGCAAATAATTATAGATTCACAATTTCCTTCTTCCAAACAACATTTTGAAGAAAGAGCTTATAGCAGAGAATTCTGAGCCGCAGGATTCTAGTGATTTGAAAATGATAGTCTTATGCTAAAAACACGTCATAATGATATCAGTTCCAAAGAATAGGGAGCCATCAGTGATGCAAACAAATGAGATAGCAGACTACTGTAAGCATACGAGAAACTCACATATTTCTGGATGACTTGTCCTTTTGTAATATTTGAAGGCAGTAAGTCCATTTGACAACAGCATGATGATTGATGTTTTGAAGAATTTATAGGCAAACATTGTTATTGTTTACTGCTCACAGGTATTTCATATAGTTTTCCTAATAAAGTGCTTTGTTTTGTTTTAAAAAAAAAAAAATAGCAGAAATTCCTGTACCTCTGATCCTCATGTTTGTTGTTTTGTTTTTTTGTTTTTGTTGTAAATGACAGGTGTGTGTTAAAATTTATATTTTGGCCTATGACATTAAAAAAAGTGTTGTCTGTTTTAACCCCTTCACTGTCAGTCTGTTTGTTACTTAGCCCACCCATGTGGCGAAGAAAGGGATTCCTCTTTTTGTGTCTGCCTAGGTTTGTAGACCCTCCTTATCAATTCCCAACATGTTAAAGGACCAGGCTTTAATATGGTTTTAATTGATTGTATTTTTGCATTGAAACAGGCCATATTTCCAGTTTTTCTCTACAGATACTGTGGTTATGGGGCACAGAGAATTCCTTGGTGTGTGTGTGTGTCATGTAACATAATATATTCCACTGCAATAGGACCAAAGGTTTGTTGAGGTCTTTGAATTAGAATCAATATGGCTGCCGACTAGAGAGGAAATTAAAGCCAAGAGCACAAGTCAATCACTCACTGTAGCAGTGATTTGTTTCCTTTTACATAATTTTCCTGCTGGAGAGTTAGATTTGCATTAGTTTACAAAACCACTAGTATATATTTATTTCACTGTAATATGGGAAAACTACAGACCACATAACATACACATTGGCCTGTAATCGGTGTTCAGAATTGGTAGGTTCTGCAAAGGTTTGCGGTTTAACAGAATACATATAAGAGAAATTTGAAACCAATGTTCTAAAATTTACAGCCAAAACAATTAAGCTAGAAAAATTCCTTAAAGGGACACTCCTGGCACCAAAACAACTTCATTTAAATGAAGTTGTTATGGTGCCAGGCGACCCCTGGAGGTACTCTTACGTCAAGGGGTTAAACCGTTCTCCAACTGTTTAAACCCAAAGTTGCCTCCAGCGGTGATGTCCACTCCCACTGATGGCATCTAGCTTCTGAATTTTCAGATTATAGGTTTGAGGGTTACATCATTCTGGACCGGTTTAACCCCTTGAGGTAAGAGTGCCTCCAGGAGCCTTCTGGCACCATAACAATATCATTTAGATGAAGTTGTTTTGGTGTCTGGAGTGTCCCTTTAATAACCCCTCAAGGACCAAACTTCTGGAATAAAAGGGAATCATGACATGTCACACATCTCATGTGTCCTTAAGGGGTTAAGTCAGGTATGTTATATATTCTGTTCAAGCTGTAGTTTCAGTTCACTATTTAGTGAATAATGATTTTAGTGTTTAGTTCTGTACAGCAGTGCACAAGTTAAGCCTTTGTCTAATGGGATCATGTGTGGTAAAGTGAATTGAGTTTATGTAAGGTTGTATGGGGGAGTGAATAGGCGGGTCATCCTAAATTGGTACCTTTTTTATTGTTCTAAAAAGCATTTAATCAGTTACTGAATGGAAAATAAAATGGTTATTAAAAACTGTAAACAAACACTTTATTTCTGTTCCAGATTTAGGGTTCTTGATAAATAACTCCCATTATAGATATGTACAGCTATGTTATGGTTTTTTTTTCCAGTGAACTTTTCTGGGATATTCTGTGGCTCACCAGCAGTGCAAACTGCAAAGCCGATCACAACCTTTGTAGTAGTTTTACCATTCGCAAAACCTTGGTTAGGGTTTTCTGATCAATAGTGCTTTATTTTTTTGAATGTTTTCAATTTTTATTTAGTGAATGTTTTTAGCATTTTTTGTTTTTGTTTTTTCCTAATTGGGGGGGGGGGCGCGTATTGAGCAAGTCTTAGTTTATGGAATCTTTAACCAGGGAATGGGTGTTCTAAATGTACCCATTTCAGTTTATTGATTTCAGAAGTCTGTGTGTGTCTATATATATATATATATATATATATATATATATGCTACATTTCACCTCCTCCCTTACTAACCCCCCAGTCTTTCCATTGCAAGGTCGTCTGTTCAAACTGACACACAGTACAGTTAAAAGCTATATGGAAAGGTTTCTCTCCCATGAGAGGGATGTGGAGTGTGTGATGCTGAAGGAGAGGGGGGAGGGTGGGATGGGTGGAACTCCCGGAACACAGGAAGCCATGTGGCAGGGTAAAACTTCATGGGCCCCAGCTGATGTGAATGAGAGCATTGACAGAAGCAAATTAGTCAGGCTCACAGAGTGCTGTCACGAAAACGACAGGGAGAAAACGCCAAAATCTGAACACCCCATATTCTAAAAAGAAACTGTTGTTTCTTCTTTTGTCTTCCAAGAATTTCTGATGGGTTCCTCTTTTTGTTTTTGTATGTGTGAGTAAAAATCTTTTGCTTTTTTCCACATCGTTGTTTGACCCAAGTCTGATTGTGCTCAGAACTTTTTTTTTTTTTTTTTTTTTGGAAATTCTTGTAAGGGCTGCAAAAATCTTAGATTTGCAATAGGACAACTACAGTGATTCTTATTTTCTCATTGCTCAAAGCTAGCTTTAAGGACATTGTCTGAGAATATGAGTCAAGCTTTCGAGTGCTGAACAGAAAAAAAAAAAAAATTATAAAAGAAATGACGTCTAGAGAGGGAGTGGCTTTTCCCCTTTGAGTTGTGATTGGAAATAAAAACCATATTCAAAGGGAAAAAAAAAAATCTCATCAGTCCTGAATATGGTGAAGAGATTTTTGCAGCAGTCTCAGATTTCTCCTGTAAAAACGAATTCTGGAATTCTGTGAGTAAATGCAAGAAGAAACACAGGCTGGGATCTATTCTTCAGATTTGCACATCAGAGGATGAAATGTTGAAGTCATGTCTAGACAATAACGTATTTGTTTTGGTTTTGGGATTTTTTTTCCTCCCGTCTTGGTGTTTTTTGGACTTGCCCAAATCAGCCAGCTTTATTTTCGCATTGGCTCATTTGAAGATTTTTGTAACCGGCCGTTACCAATTTGCTGCTTCATCTGGTGAGCTCCTTTGGTGACTTTTTATTTTGGATTTTATCTGAACTTGCAAGGACCAAGTTTGATTTAGTCCTATAGTGGAAATGTTTTTCTGGACAAGGAATCAAATAGTGTTGGGATTTTTGGGGGAGGATACAGCCAGTCCTCTATTCTCCCAGTGACCAAGGATCTGTAGGGGATTGCTTTGTAACTTATCCCTTTCTCAAGTCTTTGGAAAGATGTATGAGAGGTACAAGAGACGTTATAGCCTGTGTGACATTTCTAAAGTCGACAGAACGGTAGATGTGGTGCTATTAAAGGTAGATATCCTTTTCTTAATACTTTGTTTTGTTTTACAGTATCTGATTTGTCGTCGTCCCCCCCTCCTATACTGCTGTTCCATTTATTTGCTTTTGTTAAAACTATCTGTTTTGCAATCATTTATTCTCTTAATGTACAAATGTGAAGTACACAATTTTTTAAATGTGTAAAACGGAGATTATGATCTAATGTTCTTCTATGCATGGTAAGGTGGCTGAGATAATGTTTCATCACATGTAAAAAAACCCCCACTAACAACAAACATTCCTCTAAAAATCCCCTATTTATTATATTATACTTGACATAAACCTTTTGGGAAGTGAGCGAGTAGGTCACGTTCTATTTTATATTTGTTCATGGCAGTTATGAGGAAATGATCAAATTGATGTAGCTTCCGTTTGTTTTAGTTTTTGCAAGCAGAATGTAATATCTGTTCTTTATGAAGGTCTTAGTACTTTGCTGTATATTTTGTTAGCAGAGCAATCCCTTTTGTGCTAAATATAGCTGGCTCAAGGTGGCAGTCTGACAATGTTCCACTCTTCTAACGGTTTTAGGTGAGACTCTTTGCAGTGGACATATAGGGCAGTACACCATACCCAGACACTTGCCGCACAAACCAAACGTTGGAGCTAAAAGACCTATAACTGCCATCACATAAACACTGCTTAGTTGACAGACCAAATGTGTACAGATTTACTTCTTCCACTTTCTGGTTTTGTGTTAATGTATTGTTATACAACCCTTAAATTAAACTGGATTATATATGCCTTGCACACAACCTGATTTTCCAGTTTAGTTTTTTTTCCCCCAAGTCAGAAATGGAGCGGAAATTTAACCTGATGCTGCTGGAATCTTGAGATGACCTGTCTGGGTACCACACTAATTAGGAGTACATTCAATGAAATGTTAGTGGCGGCAGCAATCGTGTTTTGTTAACATGCTACATATGCGATAGCTAGAGTATAACCAACTTTATTACAGGAAACATAATGGCGATAAAATTAATGTCACTATTATATTCATATCAAACAAATGTACATCTGGATTCATACATGTGGTACAAAAAACAAGTTTCTTTAAAAAAAAAAAAAAAAACACCATGCAATATATTTTGAGATATATATATATATATATTTTTTTTTTTTGTAAGTCTAGAAACAACTTGCTGATGTCGTCTATAATACCACTCACCATCAGCTGGCCTTTGGCTAGCTAGGGATAACCAGAAAAACTGCTACCTCCTTGTACTCATGTAAAATCTTCAGGTCAGAGTTTGTTTGTTAGGCCTTATTGAATTCATCTCAGTTTGCTATATCTATAACCAATTTAGGGTCCAAGTCAATGATTATTTTTTTTTTTGATTTATTTTTTTTGATTTATTTTTTTTTTATACATACAGATTGATCAGTATTTCTTCAGTGCCGAGTATCACATGCATGTCATGCAGGGAAAAAAAAAAAGCATATTTGTAATTCTAGATAATGTAGTTTTACATAAAGATGAAATATACATAGAAATCGTGCTCTTAACTATTTTTAACAAGAAATTGTTTGACTTTATTGTTACACAATAACATGATTGATATAATTCCAAGCAAATTACAATCTGTTCTGAGTCACAGCAAAGTGTGTCAAATGTCAGCATTTCTTGGACAGAGTATTTAAGAAAATATTGTTAGAGACACTAAAGGATCTGAGCTAATTTAGGGAATCTTAATAATGAGCAAATGCCTTAACAAATAAAAAATAAAAATGAATAAAAAAATATACTCCTCTTAGAATGTTTGTCATTTGCTACAAACATTCATCTTTTTTTCAGAATGCATATGTTAAAGATGGATAGGGGCACTGCTGACAGGTTGACAAAAGTTATTCATTCTTTTGTTATGGAGGTAATTAATATGCAAGCAAAAGATTAATATTACAGAAAAAGAAAATTTGAATGCAAATGTACTTATACAGATTTCAGGAAGTTGATGAATAATTTCTGCCAATGCTGTAATACAGGAGTATGGTGTGTATCCTATATCATAGCAGATGTGTAGTCCCTCCAGCAATACGTTTCAATTGTGTAAAACTTTGAATACATCTACTTGCTCAGATTAAAAGAAGCAACTAGTTTAGTACTTTTTAATGGATAATTTTCCTGTGATTCATTTGGCTGAGCAAGTTACTAGACACAGGGCCCTCACCTTCTCTTGCTTGGGTCTGCACCTTCATGCCAAAATATGGAGAAAGTGGAAGACCGTTGGAAAGTAGATGTACAGTGTTCATAGGTTTAGTAATCAAAGTTGAAGTACAATAACATCCGGTAAGCCACATATTGCTAACCAATTTTCTTTAAACCTGCGGCAGTAATACTAAACGCACGGTACAAATGTTGCCAAAATTCTCAAATCTGCTCTAAAAACAAATTCTTACTTGATGTTTAACTAAAGGGTTTCACTCTGCGTCTAAACTCAAAGGCAGTGAGGAGCATTGCAAATTTTGACCCAAATAACCAAATTATAAAAACATTTATCAACACGACTTTTATTTTCCAACTTGGCTATTTCGGCCTAAACATTTAGAGAGCCAGATGAACCAAGAAATACTTTCCAACGCTTGTATTAGTTGACCTAAAAATGAAAGTATGAACTTTTCACTTTGTAACTTTGTAACATAGCAACTCACACTGGAAGGGTTGTGGGTGCACAGCAAGGTAAGTGTCAAACCACTCTTAAACCATTTGACAGATTACTGCCAGCCGCTCCAGGAGACTACCGCTACCACTCAATGAATGGTTATGTTGCAGCATGTCCCTTTAAACATTTGTGTGTTTAATATTCTTTTCATTAATATTTGTTAATGATTCCAGGAATGTCCTGGCGATAAATATATTTCTCTTGTTTACAATAATTTCCCATTAAAATATGTTGTTCTTTTCAAAGTCCGTGATACTTATTTTGAAAATGTTCATTTGCTTTGGCATTGTGATCTAGATCATTATCTTAAATTGTATGCTGTCTTCTGTCGATTCTTTTTTTTTTATGAATATTTATATTAATGTTTTATTATCTGTGCTCAGAATTACCTTTGCTGTACTAATTTTATTTAAAAAGATTTTTAACTAACCAAATATTTTCTTATCCATTTTTCACTAATTGCCTATCTTTTAATTTTGCAAAACACTGTCATCGTTACCAGAAGCAGTTCAAAGTCCTAGAACTGATATAAAACTTTTTTCTTTTTGCTCAATTAGCATTTATTTGCTTATTTTTTTTTATATATACATGTTACATTATTTGTAATACTTATTTTTTTAATTTTCTTCTTTTCCAGATCAACAGAGAGAGCTGCTGTCCTATAGACCCCTGTTCACACACAGACCTGCTTGGATCAAAACAATCAAATGACACTGCAGGTACTCACACATTACATACAATGTGTAGATTAAGTCACAGTTAGTTATTCTTGTTGTTTTGCTTAAAAAAAAAAAAAAAATATTTTTCAGAATATGAACACACTGGAATATAACATATGCCCATATATTTTTTTTCAATTTGACAATTTTTATTTTTGTGTTTAAAAGGGGGTTATGGGTACAGAAAGGGATGGGTGGGGAGAGTCTCGCAGGTATGACATATCATAATTGTGCAACAATGTGTCATACAGATCTTTTTTTGGGGGGGGGATCAACGCATTGTACATTGGTGATTTAAATAACATAGGTTGCAGTTCACATTCGGTGTCACAGTAATCCAATATATGTTGGCATTAAAGCTTACACATTGTTGCATTGTCTTCCCAGAGTCCCCGCTTGTACATTTGGTATAGCATTGGGTAGGTCTGCTTGACCTTGCGTGTAACTGCGGGATGGGGGGGGGTGAAGAGGAGGCGTCCCAGGGTGGTCCTATTTCACCATCCTGGACTTCCCTCTCAATGAAGTAATGGGAAAGGTGGGGGTGTGTGGGGGGACATGCCCATATATTTTAATGAGAATCGTAGAACAAACAAATATATATAACAGCCAGATGCATATCTTGCCTCTTTTGTGGTCTCTTGCACCCCTGTGTGTGTCTATTGCATCCCTTTTCCCTCACCCACTATGTGTCTCTTACACCTATTCCCTGATGTAGCTTGACCTTAAGGACCGCAGTATAGAGGATCTTCTTTAACCTCTACCTAGTGTGACATGAAGTTGCTTAGTGCTCCCAGCAAGCAGCTTCCTGTCATACCTTGTGAAGGCCCCCTCCAGCCGGTCATCATGACATTTTGACGGGTGACACTAGGAATAGGGGGCGCAGACAGTTTTGTTTTTTTATTGCAAATTTTGGGGCAAAAATAATGCATCACATATTCTGCAAAGATGGTAATTCATTTTGCTGCTGCCTACGCTATTCCCCTCCTACAACCAACCAACCTTCTGTTCCTTTTATTCACAATGCTGTACATGATGCTGTACACAATATCATGCCAACAAGGGCTACAGAATCTTGAAACACCGCTCAAAGCATTATAACTACTTATTCTAATTGAAGTGGTTATTGCCCATGGAGTCCCCATATGTTGTCCCACTTTAGTGTTAAACTGTGTTCAAACAGCTTAACACTGAATGTGGATCCCTTCACACAGCCATCTCTGCTGCTTTGGCTAATGCATGCACATTTGTTTGACCAATAATGGGCGGAGCCGTTTAGCTTAGAGCTTCATTTGACTCTCATCCTATCACAGCTGCCCAATTCTGGTTCAAATTGGTATAGCTTAAAGATCTTCATATCAATGAGGTGGTCTGGCTGCAGTAGCTCTGTATTTATAAACCATATAGCCACTGGCGATGCTTCCGCGTTGAGAAAAAAGTAAATTTGCTGCACATTGGATAGGCTGACATCATATAGATTGATATGCTCAGCCAGGGAGGTGGGGAGGCCGCAGAGAGAGCAGTGCGGTTCTGGAGAAAATGTTTGTAAAACTTAATTTGTGTCCGTACTGCTAAACTGCCACAGCAGACTACAATGTTAGGAATTTGTTTGTATTCCTAACAGTATGGTGTAGTATTCCTTTAAGCAGAGTGTAATCTCTACTCTTTCCCTACCTCTAGTCGGGGCTAGGCTGCATGCTGCGAGGATCTGACACACCGTGTTTGAACATAGTTTAACACTGACAGGAGAGACAATGCCAGGAGACCTCAGGCACTATAACCACTTCAATTAGATGAAGTGTTTACATTGCCTAGATCTTCCCTTTAAGTGGGCTTACAGGTTAAGTGAGTCACTTCCTTGTTTGAGTAGAGCACACTAGAGATCCTTTGAGGCCTGGGAATTTGAAGCAAATAAAGAGACTTCAAACATAGGTATCTTTTTATTTATTACATTTTATTTGTGTAGTAAATACAAAGGAAAGTATAATTTCCAGCCTCGTGTATCCTTTTAAAGAAATATATATGTAGCCAAACTACTGAAAATGAAATCACAGATTTTAAATAGATTGAAGATTGTGTAATTATAATGCCAAATTATTGGCCTAGTGCAATGTTTCACTATTATTGTATGGTATCTATTTAGGAAAGTATTCTTACTCGGATACCTGCAGTTTGCCACTGAGCATGTATTTTATTATTATATATATTTTTTTTCTCTTTTATTTTAGCTGAATGCTTTTAAGAGAACCAACTAACTTGCTGACCAAGTCTGAGAGATTTTTTTTTTTTGTGGTGGTGGGGAGGTTGTTTTCCTTTTTCCCATTTCTTTTCTGTGATTTTAAGATTATGGGGACTATAAATTACATTTAAAAATGTTTTAGTGCCACTAAGAAAACACTTCTAAAGATATTGCATTTGTGTTTTGTAACACAGAACAGAGATAGCTAATCAGATGACTTGCGTCTGCTTTCTATCTTCTAAAATTAAATTAAATAAATATTCCGTGCTAGTTCGTGGAGTTCATTAAGAATCAAGTTGGTTATCTTTGGCACTACAAAATGCTCACAATTTGGCATCATGGGAAATATAGTTTGAAAACATCTATGTTGCCAAAGTTCGCCACCACGAATCATATTCCGCCTTCTCACTGCAGGATTTGCCATTGCAATAATAAACTAAGATTTCTGTGTCTTTTTCAAGAGTACACGTGATGTTTCTAAACATAAGAATAGATATAAAATTTTTAAAAATATTTTATAGTAATAAGGTGTTAACTAGTGCTTTATGGTGAATAGTTCAGTAATATAGCAAGACTGTCTGAAGATTAATTTTACTTTTTAAATCTGGTTCTTTTATCATGTCAAAATGTGAATTTTAAAGTTTATTATTATTTATATAGCGCCATCAGATTCCGTAGCGCTGTACAATGGGTGTACTAACAGATGTGTAATTGTAACCAGACACTAGAGGTTGGATTAACCCTGCAATGTAAAAATAGGAGTTTCTCTCAAATTTCTATGTTTACATCTGAAGGATTAAAACCTGGGGGACCTGGCACCCAGACCACTTCATTGAGCTGAAGTGGTCTGGGTGACTATAATGGTCCTTTAAGTTTGATGTTTTAATTTTCCCATGAAGGCCTTTTCTGTCACAGTTCAGCTCTGCTTCCATTTACTGTATTGCTCATTATCACATTATTGTGATAATGATTCTTGCGATTCCTTGTGGGTTTTCCATGCGAGTGTCAACTAACAGATTTTCAACCAGTTCTATTTCTGTATGTCTTTTGAAAAGCCAGCTTGCAGTCTGTCTGTTATTATTGTGTCTCCATATACTTGGCAGTTTATTTCAAAGAGAACTTTAATAATGTAGCAAGGCCATCTGAAGATAAATTTTACTTTTAAATCGGGTTATTTTTATCATGTTAGAATGTGAATTTGACAGTTTGGAGCAATTATTTATTTTCTAATCTTTTCAAGTGGAAATAGAATTTTGCAATACTTGGTGATTTTCAGTAGAATGAGCTGTGTGGTCTTACACTAAAAAAGGCTCTTTAGAAATGTAGCAATTTATGTGAAACATGTAAAACAGCCCTAATGTTAAGAATTAATTTTCTTGCCACCAGATTGCCAGCAGATTGTGGAGGACGGGTTGGGTACAGAAAGCTCATCTCGACAAATGCTGACTAGGGATTCTGTGAGTGACGCAGATTTAATTTGCGTGCCTCCCGAAATCTTGGATGAAATGGTTTTCACAAAGGTGAGTTGTTAAACTTTCAGATTCTAGTTCTTATTTTTGAACTCGTTCTATACTGTGTGAATACTATATTCTACTTCTACTCTGTAAAAATGCCCTTTCCCTTAAGATTGTGATGTGTTTCAGATAAAGGGCAGTTATTTTTCTGAGAACCTGCTTATTTTAGAGAGACAAAGAGAACGTTACCTGCGCTCTGGCCTAAATCCCCATGTGCATTTAAACAAAAATGGAGGCTCTTTAGTTTTATTCTAATGGCCATTTGAATATATAAGCTCACCAGCCACGTCAAGGCAAGCCTCAATAGGTGAGTTCCTACACTAGCCATTAGATATGCTGATATCAGCCAAGAGTCTCCAGTGAGACAGGAAGGGGTATTTTATAAACCCTTTAACATTTAACCCTTTATAGGGCTTCTGCACATACAATAAACTTTGCTGATATCAGACAAAGTGAGACAGAAAGGGGTGTTTTATAAACCCTAAAGAGCCTCCATTTTTGTTTAAATGCACATGGGGATTTAGGCCAGAGCGCAGGTAACGTTTTCTTTGTTTTTACTATGTATTTTAAGCTGTTGGATACTAAGCCACTGCTGCTGTAATCGCGGTGCTTTATCTTTGTGTTTGTTTATGAATTTTGTATCACTCAGCTATGTTACATTGCTGCCAGCCTTCCCACGTTTGTCTTATTAAGACTTTATAAGTATGTAGGGGCAGCACCCCTTCGTTTCTCATCAGAGAAATTTGCCTTTTAGCTGATAACAGCAAGGTGATTTGTATGTTATAGCCCTATTCAGGGTGAAGTATGTAGGGGTTTATAAAACACCCTTTCATGTCTCATTAGAGATGTCTATACTTTGTCTGATACCAGCAAAGTTTATTGCCCTATAAAGGGTTAAATGTTAAAGGGTTTATAAAACCTCTATATCTATATAAAACCTCTATACCTCTTCTATATTCCCCTGGGTTGTAAAATGGTGGAATATGACTTTTTTTTTTTATTATAAAGAAAAGGTACTGTTTATTAGATATACTCCCAATGACAATATGCATGTATTTAATTTGTTTTTTGCAGGGGGGAGAAGGGGAGGGGTGGTATCTAAAAACAGCTTGAGAAACAAACCATTCACTTGTCCTGCTGCCTTTGGTAGCCCTTTCTAACACTTCCGAGACTTTCTGTGGCTGTCCAATCACAGACTTCCCAATTCAGCTAAGTGATAAGTCTTCGCAAGGCAGGTGTTCTGGGTAATTGCTGCCTCTTGAGGTTAGCTCCAGTGACTTAACCCCTTAAGGACCAAACTTCTGGAATAAAAGGGAATCATGACATGTCACACATGTCACACGTCATGTGTCCTTAAGGGGTTAAAGGGACCCCCGTTTTCCTGGCACTGCATAATCCTGCAGTGCTCCTCTCCCTCCCATCCCATGATGTCCCTCGAGCTGGGTCAAGCTCCGCCCACTTTCCTTCCCCGCCAACATCCGCATTATTCAATGCTTTCCTATGGGGATTCTGGCGACGCTGGAGGTCCTCATGCATAGCGTGAGGACGTCCAGTGTAGTTTAAAACAATTTTCGTGTTTTAAGAACCCGGTCTTTCTTGAAGTTTATAGAAACTGCGATAATTACACTTGCAGGGTTAAGGGTGATGGGAGTTGGCACCCAGACCACTCCAATGGGCAGAAGTGGTCTGGGTGCCTGGAGTGTCCCTTTAACCAAACCAGGAAGTAACAGAACATGTAATCTGCGTGAATACCAAAAGGGTGTAACCACTATAATTTTTTAAAGTGTTATTTTCTATTAACATTTGTAATTTTTTTAAACTGAAAAAAGAGGGCATATTTTCCACAAATAAAGCTTTCCAGCAAGCTAGAGTGCTTTAGGGGTCTGGAGTGTCCATTTAAGGCTTGCCATATCTAAAATGATGTCCTGAATTGTATTTAAATTATTTCTACAATCCCTTTCTGGAATTCTAACCTATATTGGACAATCTTTAAGTCCAATTTGGGGTTCAGACGTTGCTGTATTCATTCTGGGCACTCAGTATTGATTACATTTCTTTGAGATTTATCAAAGTTTTTTCAGCCATGTTTCATACATTTATCCATATGTGTGAAATTGACTTTCATGTCCTTATATGACAGAAGTAGAATGTTATCTTAATCTTTATTAATGGCAGAGTCTGAATTTGTTTCACAATAATTGGTTACAAATTGATTTTCCTCATGGGAGGATGATTTTTTTTTGTGTGCCAGGTTGCACATGGGTCATAGGCAGTGATTCATAATAAACTGGTACTTGGTCCTTTGCCTACACTTTTTCATTTTCCCAGAGGAACATTCTTAAATGTCATTTTATTTGCATCTAAGTGACTTGACCATATTCTCCATTTTTCAAGTTATCCCCTCTATTCATTGTACCAGCTAAACAAAATATGATATAAAATACAGTGGAACCTCAGAACTCGAACTTAATCAGTTCCAGAAGGCTGTTCGAGTTTAAATTTGTTTGAGAACTGAATTAAAATTTCCCTTAAGAATGTATGTAATTTTGATTAATCCATCCCATACCCCCAAAATTATCATCTACAGTAGTTTTACACAGATCTACAGCCCTAGCGGCAACAACTCCACGCTAGATTTATCAGGTTCATGACTTGGATGGGTCTTAAGGGATGCATTTAGTAGGTGTGAAGTGCGTGCTCTGTGTCTTAGCAGGGAAAATTAACCCTCTCTCTCCCTAGTGTGCTACCAACCACATGTATCAATAGTGAGTTCACCAAGCTTTGCTTATTCCCAGTGATTCACGCCAATTATTCTCCTTTAAAGAGTGTAGTCCATAATATGTTAAATATTGTAAAGCTGAGTAAGTATGTACTCAACTGTGAGTAGTTATGGTAGTAATGATTTTAACAAAGAGAGGTTAGTGCCACTTGATATGTTCGACTACCGAATTGTTCGGGTTCTGAGATTCCACTGTAATATGATGTATAGTAATGTGTCTCGGGATGTGTTCAATTTGACAGTTTATTTTTAACTGAAAATATGCTATTATAGGAATGCTATTATAGGAAAAACACTTCTACAAAAAGCTAAATTTCAACTTAAAAATTGTCAAAAACTGAGATAAACTGCTATGACTGTGACACTTTGGCAGAGGGAAGTTATTCAGTTATCAACCAGTTCTGAATGTAAACCGCATTTGTTATGCATTTATACCAGAGATAATTTATGTGACAAAAAGCAATATTCATATTCGCAGTTAAGATGGTTGGCTAGTATAGGTATTGCCAAAATGGCTGCTGCCAGCACTGAGAATCAAAATCTGTAAGTAGTGATTCAGACACAGTATGAACCTTACATCAATCACACAAATGGAAACAATCTCTAAAGAAATAGTGTATAAGGTTTAAATCTTTGTAGAAAAGCGAGGAAACTAAACCAACTCAGAATTACTAATATAAACACAAGAATCAATAATAAGTACTTCAGGCGCCTTACACCAACAACAGTAAATACCCCTACAAAAACGTACACGTTTTAAACAGAGTAAGATTCAAAAAGCAGGTGAGACTGAATCTGGATCCTGGGATCAGCTAAACAGTGAACAATTTGAAAAACTGAATTATAATCAATAATTCAGCATGAATAACTAAACTCTTATAGAAATAAAAGCACGAAAGAATGGAGAACGAATCAAATCAAACTGATTAAATATCAATAAGATCTCTGCCCTGTTCCAACTATGTTCTTTTCCTGAGCTATGTGTGCCCAGTGTCAATACAGTTTTGTTTGTGTGTTTGTAATTTGCTGCTATGGCAATAAGTATAGAAAGATTAATAATAATATGAGTCTCCTGTTTGAAATAGAATTGCAGTCTGAATTTTGGATTTAAGTGATTTGTATCTATTGTGTTAATGTGGGATGGCAGAGTTTAGCCTGAGATGGGAAATTTTAAATGCTCATTTCCCCTTGAGCTACACTCCCCTTGAAGATGTTGACAATTTATTTTTTTTGTTGTTTTTTTTTTTAACTGCTTACTATCTTTCTAGATAAAGTTATTTACGTTGTGCACATTTTTTTTTAAAATCCCTTGCTATTGCAGTAATCCACTAAATATAGAAATAGGCCTGACAGGTTTTAGGAAAATAGTTTTTGGTGACATGACTTCAGTGCGATATCTAACTCAAGATTATAACAAATTTCAAATTCAAAATCCTGTTGCAGTGTCGTGTATACATGAAGCTGGCAATAGGTAGCATATGACTCATCATATCCATTCTGTGCACTTCTTTCCAGTGGGTAGGGAAAGGCACATTTTAAATTCATGTGTTGGAGAGAGGATCCCATTAAAACTTTGCGGTTGCTGTCTTGGTCACACTAGGGCAGTAGGAAAGAGCAACATTCAGCCCATATGGCTCTCGTCAATTAATCCACTAATGTGGCATTGAAGCAGCCTTCTGTAACAGCTGCCCTTTAGCTGCTGCCTGACCGCACCTCTTTTTGGCTGGCTATAGGGAATAGGGGTAATTATAGTTAACCCTTTCTCAGATATGTTTTGTAAAAAGATATGTATCATTTTTAATCCTCTGCTTTTATTGAAATTCAGGTAATACATTTAATGACCAATATTATCTGCAGACTACTCATAAACTGTTCATTGTATGCACATAAAAAGGCTCTCTAATAAATCCAGCGCTGGTTAACAGCAATCATTTTCCACAGGGTAGGAAAAGACCACAGCCCAGACTGTGTGATGTCATCTTCTGTAAATGACCGGAAATCCTCGCCCTCCCTCACTTAATGATTGGAACTTCAAGGCTCTCCCTGTCTGTGACTTTACTCATCCCCTTCCTATGCTCGAACACCATGTGCAATATTCCGTTTCTAAAAGAGGAGTGTTGCTGCCGTCTTGGTGCTATTACAATTTATTTCAAGGAAAATACACACACACACACACACACTCTCTCTCCCTCTTCAAAGGAGGTCTTTGCTCTGGTTAAGTAAAACAGTAAACTGTTTTCTGATGTAATTTATCCATGACAAAAAAAAAAAGTATCTTGTTATCACAAAGCTTTCTTACCAATATTACTACAGTGTTATGTGTAAATCGACAGTTGAGACTTTACTAAAGTCCGTGAGAGGACAGGGTTTTCAGGAACGGGGGGAATGGTGAGGAAAAAGAGATTACGACAAAGTGTAGAAAAATGTAAACATAAAGTGTTGACACCCATTGCCTGAAAAACTTGGATGACAGAAGTTTATTTAATATATTCACTTCTGCTTATAATTTGACAACACTATAATAAATAGTATTTAAAGTGATGATTGCACTATAAAACCATCAGAAACTCAAGTTCGACAGCTCCTCATTAAATTTAAACCTGCTATTTCGGTTTCCTAGATTCATAGACACAGACTGAGAATTTCCAGTGTAACATACTTGTAAATTACTGACTTTAAGTTGTGCTTTAGGCCATTAAACTCTTCAGGAAAATCCCAGTAGCAAGGAATTGGTTAACCATGGTCCAGAAAAGTGTAAAGGTTAAAACCTCCTGTAGTGATTCCCAGAACCAAGTCAGTCCTCAAACTGTTTCTAAGCCATATTGTAGGGGTGTCTACTATAGACCATGCAGCTCTTTTGTCTATTAATTGCTCTGTGAGTCTGACAACACTCTGCTTCTCCCCCCTATCCCCAAATCTCCAATCATCCTCAGCCAAGAAATCTCCATAATATTCTATTCCACCAGCAGCTGGAGCGGGCAGTTTGCCCAACTGAGGCCTGATGTTTATGGCTCTCTGTTTGATATGTGTTAGCATTAGTAAAGGAATAGGCATGCCTTCCTGCCCTGCCGGCTTATGCATTCATGGTTAACGTAATGCATTGCAGGTGTTAAGTGAATGGATGCAGAATTGGTTAGGCTTTGAGCCAGTAAAATATTTGGTTGTAGCAGAAAGTACATTCTTCGACTTAACACTGGCCTCTTGTTCCATTTCCTTTCTGCCTGTTTTTTTTCTTTCTTTTTTTCCCCTTTTTTGTTTCTTTTTCATATTTTTTATTTTTTTTTTTCCAGTGGTCTTTGCTAGAATGTGTTTATTTTTAAGAGACTTGTGTTGCTACTCTGTAGTTTATTTTCTACTGTGTAAAAAAAAAAACTGATCACAGATATTGCAACAGTGTTTCACAGAAGGATGAGTACTGGATGAGATCACTTCCTAATGTGCACAGACATATTTTTTTGTCTGCTTTGTGGAGTTTTTATTATTTCTTTATGCTCATAAAGAATCATCATTACGAACATTCTTTGTAGGTCAATAACAATACAGTCAGAGTTTGTATGCAAAATATCATAGGATTAAAATAAATGTTTAACCCACACAATTCTGTATATAATGTAGCATTGATTTCCCTGTGTGAACGAACTGCCAGGATACTCAGATGCACACCAGAAAACAAAAACTCCAAAATATTACTTTAATGAATTAAAAAATAAAATTAAAAAAAATCTATTAATTGTAAATGACATATTACACATCCGTTATAAAAATTTTTAGTTTTTCTCTCTATTTCATTCTATTAGTTAATAATAGATTTTCCATCAAAATAACCATGATAGAATAGTTTTGTGTGGACCCCTACTATTCAAAGAAGAAGAAGAAGAAAAAAAAAAAAAACGTTGAAAATCTTGGTGCTCTGAAAGGGGAAAAAAAATTCTATTAAGCAAATATTTTATCATATATCTATTTCTTCCACCGTCCGGATTGCAGGGTTCACTCAGCCTTTCATCTTCTAGACATAGATAAAATAGGAGTAATAAATTGGTTGACAGTAATATCTCTTAATCACCAGCTTATTTTGTTAAATCCTAAAATGTTGTTAAAGAACTTTAAATCCCTTTTGGTAGAAAAGAGCTATGTTAAAATTATTTAATTATAGATGTCTCCGATTACACAATTTGAACAAATACCTCCTTTAAAAACAAAATAATTATTTTATAATATTGAACTGAACGTACAGTGTCATTGAGTAAGTAACCACAAGTTCCAGGCACCCCAGATGTATATAAACTAGACTTTCTTTTATGCTCAGCCGTTTGTGTTTTTTTTTTGCTTTTTGTTTGTTTTTGTTTTTTTTAATCAGCATTTTCTTCTTGGGCTATTTTCAGTTACAGTGTTCCTTATGGTTTAACGTTTAAATCAAGCAGCACATTTCAGCCAAGCTATCATTTCATGAATTTGTGTTAAGTGATACCTTACAAATATTAAATTGCTTTTATTAACACCTTTCATAGATTAGGAACAGTACACTGACTAATTTCTCCATATTTCCCAGAATTATCTGTGGGTCAAGCAATAATATTACAACAGTACACTCTAAACACAAATATTGCTGTTGTCATAGTGAAACTCAAAGATTGTGAAAGCTTACAAAATATTACCTTTGTTTTAACTGGCAATTCGTGAAGAAAACAAAAAAAATTCCAAAAATAACACCTAAAAAACAGATGGTCTGTACACTCAGTTGTAGAATATAGAGCTTAGATTCTTCATCCGGACCAACTACAAACATTTCCCGCTGCCAAAATCAGAACATTGAGTCTTGGCTCTGATAAGTCTTCTGTTACTCACTACAACATTGGTACATTTTCCCACATTTTGTAGAGAGCCACTTAATCCCCTAATAAACCAGATTATGTAATGTATGTAATAATCTATAATCATTTGAAGATCTAGTATTCTATCTAAAAAAAAAAATATTTTAGGGTGATGATATGATTTTGTGTTTTCAGCTTGAAGAACAGTCCCTCTGTGATGCCACTAGTTCCTGTTCATCGACAGATGACACTACGTCTCTTGGAAGGAACTCTTCCCGTGGCAGTGATATTTCACTTCCGCCTGGCTTGAACTTGAAAAGGCACAAGGATAGGCACAGCCTAGACAGCTGCTGCAGTAGTACAGTGACCGCATCTGTGGAGGAAAGAGAAAGTGAACACACTGAGGTATCGGAGTTGGAAGGAGAGGAGATGGATAGCATTACTGAAGTTTCTGCAGCTTCATCCAGGTCTAAGAGCTCCATGCGCTCACTTTCTCCATTCAGGCGGCACAGCTGGGAGCCTGGTAAACCTTCAGGCAGTGATACAGGGATCAATCGCAGGAGGTAAGCATAATATTGCAAAGTAGTTTGTACTTTGTCACTCCCAATGTTCAGAATTTGAAAGCACCTAAATCAGTCATTTTCTGGAAAGTGGAAAATTGGATCTCAAACCTGATTCCTATACATTCATTTCTAAATTGAGATTCAAATTATTCTAACTTGACTAAATAAATAGATACACATTCCATGCTCAGTTTCAATGTACAATTGTTAGCAAAGTCTATTAATCAGGGTCTTTCACATAATTTCATAAATACACAGAACTATAAATATTTGCAAGAAATTAAAGGGTTACTCCAAGCATCAAACCACTATAGCCCGCTCTAGTGGTTATGATGCCAGGAGTACCCCGGTCCTGTTCCGTGCTGGGCTCCGAGGAGTCCTGCTGGTTTTGGAGACGTATATTGACGTACATCCAGATGCCAATGCCGCTCTTAGCCAATGAATGACATTCTGTGAAATAAAATGTGCACAGAATTGAAAATAACCAACCCAGAACTATAGTTCCCTTCTGGCTGATGACACCCCAATGACTACCGGACGAGAAGTTACACCTCCAGCAGCAAAAGGGTTAAACTCAGTATGTGCAGTATTCCATATTGAAATGGTCATGGTGGTTGGCGAACCTTTCAAAGGACTACTATAGGCACCCAGACCACTTCAGCTCAATGAAGTGGTCTGGGTGCCAGGTCCATCTAGGATTAACCCTGCCTGCTGTAAACATAGCAGTTTCAGAGAATCTGCTATGTTTACATATGGGTTAATCCAGCCTATAGTGGCTGTCTCATTGACAGCCGCTAGAGGCACTTCCGCGCTTCTCACTGTGATTTTCACACTGAGAAGACGCCAGCGTCCAAAGGAGAAAGGTAAGCCTTTAACCCCTTTATCCCCCTAGAGCCTGGTGGGAGGGGGGCCCATGAGGGTGGCGGGGGACCTATCAACACTGTAGTGCCAGGAAAACGAGTTTGTTTTCCTGGCACTATAGTGGTCATTTAAGTAACAAGAAATTTAACCTTTCTTGAGACAAAATTGAAATAGCAATAGGTGTGTTTTTCAACCCTAGATTGCTTGTTGCTTTTTTTTCCTGTAGCATTAAAAAGATATTTAGCATTAATTAGTACTGTTTGCAATAAAACCAAAGCTAATGGTGGATAAACCTTTTAATAATGCATAAGTAAATTGATAAATATTACTAGCGTAATTTCAATCAGGAAGAGTCATCTGATGTTGAAAAACAGTATGTTGCAGAAAAAGAGCGAATAGTATGTAAAAAAAAAAGTGTGTAGAAGGAAAAAAAAATATGCAAGTACATTGATAACACACTTGCACCTGTCTTATTTGTACAAAGTTACAGATGTCACAGTAAAGTTTCTTATAAAAGAATACGCTTCAGTGATGTTTTTAACTGGATGAGCAACACATTTTTTAACGTTTTATTCGTTTTATCAAGGCTTTGCTCAGTACACTGTAATAGAGGAACAAATAAAAACAATTTTCACTGTAACCAGAATCAAATCTAAAAGCAAGAGGGTCTGATACCAACAGTAGGCAAGGGTGAGATACCATCCCGAGTACGCTCCCAACAGAACTGCCATTAAAGGTCTGAAGAGGTGTCAGAGTAGAAGTAGACAAACAAAAGAGAGAACAGAAGATGATGAGTAAGGAAAGGAGGCTGAGAACAAAAAAAATCTACCCAGGTTCACACCATGAGAATGTTGATGGTAACTTCCCGAATACAAAAAATTACTGTTTAGTAAATGTACCACCAAGAACAACATTTATGAATTTAACTTGGCTTTTTTTTTTTTTTTAATTGAGGATAAATCTAAAAACAGCTTGCAAAACCTACTGTTCTCATGTCTGCAGCCTTTGCAAGCCCTCTTCTTCTAAACCAGCCCAGGCTTTCTGTGGCTGTCCCATCACAGACTTCCCAATGTAGCTCAATGTGAAGATTGCTCTTTGCTAGTGTCTATCTCTTGAGTTTATCTCCACCGAGTCATCTGATTGATAGTTGGGGTTTGTAACATGGTTACGTTTAAAGAGTATTATTTTGTGAAAAAAAGACACTCTTCACACATAAGGCACTTCAGCAAACTGTGTCTGGAGTGTCCCTTTAAGTCCTTTACAGGGCAAAGTCTTACCCCACAGTTGAGTGTTCTTTTGTTTTTTTTCAATAAACAAATATTAAAATTTAAGTGTTGAAATCTGCCTCTTTCATTGGTCCCTGCCAATCAGCATTACAATCTTCTCCTTTTCACCTGGCAGGCAGTATAGAGAAATCATACAGGGAGGAGAGAAAAAAACCCAAAGCATCTATTTCGCCTCTTCATTTGAAATGTTTGAGATGAAGTTATTATGGTGCCCAGATTGTTCCTTTAATAAAAATATATAAGAACATAGAGCATCCCATGAAAAAGAGTTTGACATGCTCTTTAATATTTTATTAGGTGGCGTACAGTGCCCCTTTACGAACAGTCCAGGAAACCAAGCTTCATCAGTACAATATGGAAATTAGGGGGATTATTTATTAATATTTGTGCTCAATTACGATAATATGTTACAACTTGATGCAGGCGGAGTAATGGGTTGTAAACAGGAGTACATACTTATTTATATAACGGAAATTATTATTTTAGCAGTCTGTAGTCCTCCCAACTTCACCAGTTGTATGTCAATTTATAAGACCTTTGACTCAGATGCAGTAAATACAAAGTCTGCCTAAGGCTCTGTTCGCTAACTTTGGCACCAAAATGCTTTTGAACCAGATTTTCCATGCTGCTCATCATGGACTAACTGTATAGTTCGAAAACATCTGCGTTGCCAGATTTTCCTGCAGTGATCTAAGGATATGTGCAACTGTCAGTATCTGGTCATTCCAAGACTTATAGGGTGTAACAATTACCCTGGAACAAATAAATCCAGATTTATTTTATTGACTTGAGTTCTTAGCATTTCATATCTTAAATTGCAATTTCACTATGTGAACTTGCTATCAAAGGACAGTATGCACACTGAGCATTAGGTACATGAGTAATATGTCTAGAGCCCATCCAGTCTGTTCCACACACCACAGGACCCAGGCTACTCCTTGTGCCCCATCATAAAATATGCGTTAGTTATTTTAAACCTGAAAACCATGGGCATGTATTAGCATTATATTCTGCCCTTTTGGACTGAATTTGTTTGACAATAATATTAAATGTGCAAACCGTACAGCTAATTAATTGTGTTTAACATCCTATAGAATTATAACACATGGCTTTGAAAACTGCTAAGTAAGGGAGTTTTGACATAGATTAGATGTGATCATATTGAAATTGCAAATGGGGAAACATTGCAAGGCTTTTGTGCTAAAGAAACCCAAATACACGGCAATAATCACTAATACAGACCAGATGCAACAAAATCACTTCTGCATTGCTTATTTGAAACCATCAGCCATGTTTGTGTTATGAGATGAGTTAATATGAAGCTTAAACTGCGCTACAAAACATTTACCAGAACTTACATTGACCTGTAACTTAGAGGTAGCTTACGTTAAATAAACATGGAAGATTTGTTTGTACTAGTGTAATACTCTACCTGCGGCCTAGTGGGTCTCTCTCCATTAAAGTCACTGTGCGTCACTCTCCAGTCGTTACCTGTATACACTGTTTCATTTCATTCTCTTCTGCTCAATTCTGATCACTGTTCATGATTCATTTTCAGTTCATTGCGAGCTCTGGGGGATGTTGTAAGGAGGCCTTCAGCTCATAGAAGAAGGTATCAAGCTAACAGATTATCTATACTTTTCTGCTCACATTTACTAACCTTCACACTTTGTGTGTGACACCAGTTGACTAGTATACGACCCAATGATCTAATATCAAGAATATATATGTAAAATATACAAGTGTCACATATACATTTCTCTCACAGCACTTCTCGCAAATATCCCTTTTGATTGTATAGAAACGCTTAACTTTTAATGTGCTGGAAATGACCATGGCTGCCTTCCCTAAAACCTTTCTGTGTGTTCTCTTTATAACCGAATATTAAATTATTAAATACGACTGATGTTTAAAAATAGAAAAACACAATAGTTTAAGACTATTTAGTGAATAAGCCTCAACTGCATAGATGTGCACTCACAAGAAATAGGAGTTGACAGGCATTTTACGGTCCCTTCCCTCAAAAGGTTTTTTTCTGCAACTAACAAATAAACGCAAATATAGTTTTTTTTTCTCTCTCTCTCTCTCTCTCTCTCTCTCTCTCTCTCTCTCTCTCTCTCTCTCTCTCTCTCTCTCTCTCTCTCATATCCTTTGGAGGAAAAATCTTTTTACAAGCATTGAAGTTTTCCTTTTATGCCAAAGAAAATCCTTTAATATTCAAGAAAAGAGGATCTGACCCCCTAACATATTGAGGGGAGGTACCCTGATATGTGTGTTAACTCATACTTCTTGTGAGTGCACATCAATGCACTCTCTCTCTCTCTCTCTCTCTCTCTCTCTCTCTCTCTCATATCCTTTGGAGGAAAAATCTTTTTACAAGCATTGAAGTTTTCCTTTTATGCCAAAGAAAATCCTTTAATATTCAAGAAAAGAGGATCTGACCCCCTAACATATTGAGGGGAGGTACCCTGATATGTGTGTTAACTCATACTTCTTGTGAGTGCACATCAATGCATTTGTGGCTTATTGTGTATATATATGTGTATATATATAAAAATATTTTTCTACTTTTGGAATACTTACCCATTTTGTATTTTTTAATATTTAGTATAAGACCCAATCAGAAAGCTTGTGATGTATTGAGAGTTCCTGCTGTAAAGTTACTGCTTTTTAAGTGTATATTGTTTGAAGGCTATTTCAGTCTAAATACAGTAACCTTGCCTCTTTGCAGTAGTGCTGGGTATATATTATATATACTATGCAATGTAAATCTGCAGATATTCCATATTATAATAATGTGGGGCTATGTTTAACCACTAACCACTCCGTTACAGGGAGAAAAAGATATCTGTATCTGGTAATCCTTTTCCAGCAAATGTAGGATTCTATGAAAATTTCCAGTGTGCAAAGTACAAAACAGAGTTATCAACTCTGTAATGTGTAATAATTTACATCTTTCAACATGAAGCCTCACATGTGTACCAAGAACATACATGAGCACGCGTGCACGCCCATTGCATGCTTTACTGGGCATGTTTGAGTGGCAGTTATTTATATTCCGTGTAGAGTTGAGGTGGTTAGAATTCCACCGTTCCATTTTCTCTTCAGAAAAAAGTACACATTGCTTCTTTTTCATCTGACCATAGACAAAAAAAAAAAAAAACTACCCCACACCCACCATAAATAAATGTATCTGTGCATTTTACGGCATAAAGCATTCCCTTTCACATAATTTCCTGTGGCATTATTATAACCAATGTCTACGTCACTTTCTGGTACCCCAGAGTCCTATCTAATTATAGCTCATTATCTCATTGATCATTAACTCTTCATCTTCATGTTATTTGCATTACCACCATTAACATATTCCATTTCACCTTTCTTTGTGGTTACTTACCTAGTATGAGCTGGTGTCCTTCTGATGCACAATACACTTCTATTGGTGGTGACTTTAACTATCGAAGGTATAGTATTAAGTGACAGGTGAAAATAGCTTTTACCCTTCCTTGTGCTTAAACCAAGAGCTGCTGTTTTGGATCTGCTTTGTCAGTGTGTCCCTTTGCTCTCAGCATGAAGCCAATTGCAACTCAACAGGTTCTCCTCATTTAGTATGATTCTTCCGCGTATTAAATATCTTTAGATTAGCTCTGTCCATAAAAGTCAAGGATAGTTTTTCATGTTCAGACTTTATATAAACTTCTTGCTGGGATGTTATTTTGTATTCTTTGACACATGAGTTCTGTGTTCCAGTGGCTGTGCTCACCTACACTAGTGGGACATGTGTATTACCGGTAGTGGCCTTCTGACACTATTAGTCTTATTGCTTTATACAATTAAAGTTTGTAAAGTGGGTTTTCAACAAAAGGATAGATGGTCTTTTGAACCTGTTTGGAAAGGATGCATTGGGGTTGTTCCGCTGCAATGCTTCTCTCCCATGTATGTGTAGTATGCCTATACCTGATTAATTACCTTGAAAACTGAGCTGAGGCTGGAGTATGTGTATAAACATTGTGGCACTCAACAGAATTCTACTTGCTAACTAACCAATATATTTTTGCCTGTTTGCAGTTGTAGCTCATATAACTATGCTTGCCATTTAAAAAAAAAAAAAACTTGTCAGCTTTTTAAGTGTGCATTTTAGTTTGCGATCTTCTGTTGGTAGTACAGCTCACCCAACAGCATGCTATTTGTGTAGTTACAGCCTGGAAGGTTTAGCAGGCGATGCTGAAGATAGTCAGAGCCCAACAAGTACACTGGAGTCTTCTAACAGCAGCTCCAGGAATTTCCGTGGAAGACAAAATTATGAAGGAGAGGACAGAGGGTCCTTAGTTTCTCTCACAGAAGAAGAACAAGAATCTGATCAAAGATCAAAAAGGACATTCCAGCAGAAGGTAACTGGTTTATAAAGAATACTTGCAATGGTGAGGTTCCTAGCGCATGTCAGATCCGGGTATGGCAGCTGGTACTTCCCAAACCAGAGTATCTTCTATTTGTCAGTAACTAGCTAAAGGTCAGGAAATGGCACACAGAAGCAGTGCCTTCTGGGTGTCCTCAAACCCATATGGTGTTGAGTCAGTATGGAAAATATGAAGACAGAATAAAGTGTAGTATATTCTGTAGGTGGTGAGGTAAAATAAGAAAAATTACACTATTTTCTGGGGCTTATGTTCGGCTCCAAATAAATGCGTCCGTGTCGAGCGTTCACGGGTAAATCCTTCCAAATTGCAGTGTCACAGATATTCACCAAATACATAAAATGAGAATAAAAAACAGAAAAATTGTGCTCTCTGTTTTGTTATGAAGGCAAAATAAAAGTAGATATACTCACAAAAGGAGAGCAAAGAAATTGGGTTGTTGCTCAATCCTGTGTAGTGTAGGTGGTTTCCTCCCCATCAAGGAGGTAGAAAGTGTGACTCCTCAGGATAAAATCTTAAGGCATAAAATCAGGAAGGTCCAGGTAAAGTAAAAAAAAAAGGTTTTATTTAAAACAAAGATAATAAAACCATAAAATAAAAACACTAACATGTTTCACCCAAAGGGACTTTTTATTTATTTATTTTTGTTTTAAAAAGCCCCTTTGGGTGAAACGCGTTAGTGTTTTTATGTTATCAGTTTTAATTTCTTTGTTTTAAATAAAACTATTTTTTTTTTTACCTTACCTGGACCTTCCTGATTTTATGCCTGAAGATTTTATCCAGAATATAGATTTTATCCAGAATATACTACACTATATTCTGTTTTCTGTCTTCATATTTTCCATACTGACTCACCACCATACAAGTTTGAGGACACCCAGAAGGTGCTGCTTTCCTGTGCCCGTTTTCTGGTTTATTAAGAATGTTTACATCATATGAATCCCACATTAGTCTGTTTCTCTAGAACAGTGGTACCCAATCTTTTTTGGGACAAAGCTCACTTACTTTTTTCTGTTTACCTTTATGACCAGTTTCTAAACATCATATTTTCTTAAAACCTTTAGTTGAAACAAAAATATACTTGCAGTGCAAATTGTCCTAATTGGATGGTGAACCCAATTTTAATGCTGACAATATTTAAACCATGCATTTTAAGAACTGCATTTAACTTATTTCAGGCCTGACTTCAGTGTGTTTTCTTGCCACACTTTGAGATAGTTTAAGGCACACCAGTCTGCCACAGCACACTGTTTGGAAACCACTGCTCTAGAGTATTCATGATATCACAGATATACATTTCTAGAGACGTATGGAGCTAATGAACAATTTGGCTGTTAATAGTATCACAGCCTATAGTAAAAACTACTTGTTCATCTGGCCTTCCTTTACTAGGTAGAATGAGTGTAGGGTTCCACATAGCAAGGCTTTTCATGCTCCATAGGTTGGTTATTCCAATTTTGATCAGAAAAATAATCACATCCTTTATGATTATCATACTAGGAGTTTGCAGTTCCAGCCTCTTTGCATTTAAACTGCAGCAGTATGCTTCATTTTCCCTTCCCCCATCTGGGAGCTTTCATGTCACAAACACATACTTTAATCATTATAACCATGATAAATGTCAAAAGGATCATTTATTTATCATAAAAAGGTATACAAGCATAAAGAAAATTGTTAGATTAGAAAATAGGAAAAAAACCTACATATCCCATGTAACCTCACCGTTGTTTCCTCATTCATTGGTTGCTTGTGCTGCGAAAATAAACAGGAGGTTCAAATGAAGTTTGTTGTCTTGTTCAAGTCTTTAAGTCTATAACTCTCAACACAGGCTTGATCTTGACTTTCTATTAATGAGGGGTTTACCCTTTATCAGTGCCGGTTGTGTAACCAAAGTTGTGCATTAGGCATGCCAGTGCATTCTAATGATTATGCAAAATACACAGTGCTTCCATTCCAAACATTAGGAGAACATGCATTGGCTGATTGATCTCCTATATCATGGTGTTGCATGCATTAGGGATTTGCCACACATGGCGAATGACTTTTTTTTGTGTGTATGTATCCTATCAAAAATACATTAAAATAAAGGGGGGTCAAATCCAGCTTGAAGTGCCCCTTTTACATCTTTTCCTTTTACTCCTATAATTGTGTTTTTTGGTACAGCTTAGTTCAGTAATATTGAGTTATTGCAATGACCACACTCCTTAGTGATTATATTACACATTTGTACTGCCAGCGACTAAATCCGCAGAAAGATTTGGATAGATTTCAAAGTTTATCATAATTAACCTTTTGTTCTTTTGACAACAGGACTGTGAAAGATCCCATATGCGTGGGTTAATATACTCCAGTTCAGCTCCACCTCCACATTTGACGAAGTCCATGTCACTTAGTACAATCAGCCATCCAACAACAGAAAGTGAGTGAAATCATATGCCTCTGACCTGCTCTTTGTATATCAGCTGGTACATGTTATCAGGAAACTGCGGCTGGAAACAGATTTCAGAGGATTCAAAATATGGTGACACACAACTATAAATATTGTAAAGTGGCACTAAACTATAAACCCCTTTCATTTTTTTAATTTGTCTTTCTGTTCAATAATTCTAAGTGACTATGTACAACTTTATTGTAGTAAACAGATGCAAATAGCTAATCCTACTTGCTACATGAACTAGAAGAGACCAAAAATCCAATGGGCACATATTTAGAACATGTAAATCACATCATTAGTGTGTAAAATCAGGGGTTTTGCAAGCTCACAACATTTAGTAGTGTAAAATAATTTTTTATTTTTTTTTAACTTCAGAAGAGGGGAGTTTATCTTTAAAGGCGATTTTATTCTGCTGCTGTCTTTACTTCTTGTGCAATCGCAGAATAAATAGTGTTGGCACAAATATATGATTACTACCAGAAAAAAAAAAAGCTGTGACGAAATAAAAAAAGTGATCGGATCATTGATTATTCGTTTTAATTAGACACTGCAAAACAAATTACAAAAATGTCCTATTTTAATATCTCATTTTTGCAATACCTTCATGCTATATCTGCTATCACAGTGTAAGGATAAGAAAATTGCACTTTGCCATTTTTCTGCTTGCTTGTAAAGCCCCTTAAAATATATATATATGTACTAATAGATCATGCTTTGCGAACAAAATAATAGCATTGTTAATTCATTCACTTACTGATTACTCGATGAGTGATTGTCAGACATTTTAATGAGACTTACATCATATATACACATACCCTATTTGTTTAACTTTAATTCACCTGTCATTTTAATTTAGTAAAAAACTAACACTCTGATAGCCCTGCTTTTCCTGTTTTGTGCACTCTGTAGAACTTTACTGCCTGAAAAGTTATCCCATCACTCCCACTTAGTAATGCCAAGTAGTTGCTGGTTTATAACATAAAATGTAGCTGCACTGTGCAGTTGGATTGCGCGGTGGCCATGAGGTTCCTATGTGTATATTCAACTAAGATTATTTAAATACGTATCCTAACACCACAGTGCTATACAAAACATTCCAAGCTCGCTGTAGTGAAACCTAACCTAGAGCCAAACAGTTGCCAGTCCCTGCCTCAACCACTAATCGAATAGCTGGATGTTCCTAAGCAGAAACGTCCGTTAGCTCATCGGTAGAGCGTGATAAGGTTGCACAGTAGAGGATATCAGTCGTTACCCCTTATATCTATAGGAGTTGCCTCTATATAATATTAGAGGCAAAAAAAGACCCTATGTTTACACCAAAGAAAGTTTACATTTTTTTTTACCTAAATATACATATATAATATAATGCATGTAGTCAGATTTTGTTAAAATGTTTTGCTGTGCAAAAAAAAAAAATGAACCCACTCTAAACATCAGAATGTTTCCTTGCATTTGAGGCTTATTTACAAGTTGTTGCTATTAATTGTTTAAAAAAAAAAAAAAAATACAAAAAATGGTGAAGGTTAATTCTGAATTTTCTGGTATCCAGGTTTAGTGATAAGTTAATCACCACACTTCTGTCTAAACAGTTCGAAGTAAGCCCTGTTATTTGTATCATTACATGGTTCAACAATCTGCGTGTTCGTTTAAAGGCATCATAATAGATTTTGTCTCCATCACTGCTTAGATGTAGCGTCTATTAGCCATTTAATACAGTTGCAAGAAAAAGTATGTGAACCCTTTGGAATGATATGGATTTCTACACAAATTGGTCATAAAATGTGATCTGATCATCATCTAAGTCATAACAATAGACAATCACAGTCTGCTTAAACTAATAACACACAAAGATTTAAATGTTGCCATGTTTTTATTGAACACACTATGTAAACATTCACAGTGCAGGTGGAAAAAGTCTGTGAACCCCTAGACTAATGACATCTCCAAGAGCTAATTGGAGTGAGATGTCAGCCAGCTGGAGTTGAATCAATGAGATGAGATTGGAGATGTTGGTTACAGCTGCCCTGCCCTATAAAAAAACAAAAAAAAACAAAACACCAGTTCTGGATTTGCTTTTCACAAGAAGCATTGCCTGATGTGAATGATGCCTCGCACAAAAGAGCTGTCAGAAGACCTACGATTAAGAATTGTTGACTTACATAAAGCTGGAAAGGGTTATAAAAGTATCTCCAAAAGCCTTGCTGCTCATCCGTCCACGGTAAGACAAATTGTCTATAAATGGAGAAAGTTCAGCACTGCTGCTACTCTCCCTAGGAGTGGCCGTCCTGTAAAGATGACTGCAAGAGCACAGTGCAGACTACTCAATACGTGAAGAAGAATCCTAGAGTGTCAGCTAAAGACTTACAAAAGTTACTGGCAAATGCTAACATCCCTGTTAGCGAATCTACAATACGTAAAACACTAAACAAGAAGGGATTTAATGGGAGGATACCACAGAGAAAGCCACTGCTGTCCAAACGAAACATTGCTGCATGTTTACAGCACCTGGATGTTCCACAACAGTACTGGCAAAATATTCTGTGGACAGATGAAACCAAATTTGAGTTGTTTGGAAGAAACACACAACACTAAGTGTGGTGAAAAAGAGGCACAGCACACCAACATCAAAACCTCATCCCAACTGTGAAGTATGGTGGTGGTGGCATCATGGTTTGGGGCTGCTTTGCTGCATCAGGGTCTGGACGGATTGCTATCATCGAAGGAAAAATGAAATCCCAAGTTTATCAAGACATTTTGCAGGAGAACTTAAGGCCATCTGTCTACCAGCTGAAGCTCAACAGAAGATGGGCTTTGCAACAGGACAATGACCCAAAGCATAGAAGTAAATCAACAACAGAATGGCTTAAACAGAAGAAAATACGCCTTCTGAAGTGGCCCAGTCGCCTCCTGACCTCAACCTGATTGAGATGCTGTGGCATGACCTCAAGAAAGCGATTCACACCAGACATCCCAAGAATATTGCTGAACTGAAACCGTTCTGTTAAGAGGAATGGTCAAGAATTACTCCTGAACGTTGTGCACGTTTGATCTGCAACTACAGGAAATGTTTGGTTGAAGTTATTGCTGCCAAAGGAGGTTCAACCAGTTATTAAATCCAAGGGTTCACATACTTTTTCCACCTGCACTGTGAATGTTTACATGGTGTGTTCAATAAAAACATGGCAACATTTCATTCTTTGTGTGTTATTAGTTTAAGCAGACTGTGATTGTCTATTGTTGTGACTTAAATGATCAGATCACATTTTATGACCAATTTGTGTAGAAATCCATATCATTGCAAAGGGTTCACATACTTTTTCTTGCAACTGTAAGAGGTGGAAGTTCCACTGGAAATGACATTCTTTCCTTAAGTAATCTGCTTATGATCTTTATCTGAATGGTACACAAATAATTCAAACGTTTTCCATTGACTTTTCACCTTTTATTAAATGGTCATATTTTCATCTACTTTGTCATGTAATATAACACATCATGCTGCATCTCTGCTACTGCCTGTACTTGCGCATCTTCTTTTCTCCATGTAGACGTTATTTGCTAAACCAGAATACTGTGGAAAATTGGCAAGGCAAATGCATATTTTAGGCATAAAATAGCCATGGTCGAAAAAGCAAAGTTGAATATTTTTTACAATGAGATGGTTGTGGCCTAAAATTTGCAATCCCCTTCTCAGTTCTCTTCAAATCTTGGCTTAGTGAATAGCGCTGCATGCTTCTCTTGCTTATATTCAATATGCATGCTCTAACATCTGCTGTTAACCCACTTCTCAGCTCAGGGACGGATACGACCAAAGAGGCGAATTTCCTTCTCCTTCAGCATCTCTCCGCTTGTTCCTAAGTCTAAGCATATGTTTTCTATTGGCTCTTCGTCCAGTGATGAGGAGTCTGATAGTAAGTAATTGTCACTCGACCTGAGAACTATGTTCAAACCCATTGTGAGATCTGATATTTCTGATACATGTATCAATACGTCATCTGGTGATACAAGTGTATGCTTTGCTTCGGCTGCTTGTGCATGTGTATTTAATTCTGCATCATTGTCTGAGCGATATGTCATCAGCAGTCCATCTTGTTTTTATTGTTTTATTTAATTGTATTCAGTGGGAAAGTCAGAATTAATTGTTAGTGAAGATATGGAGTGCTCATTTCATAAAGTATTTAAATTTGACTAAAATGTAACACTTTTTTGCACCATTTTATTAGTTTCCTTTTTGGGTGTTTTCTAAATTAAGCTCTTCCTGTAAAAGTCAGTGCTATCTCTGGTCTGTGCCCTTATATACATAAATATGATACTTTTGATACCTCGTTTTTGAAAAATAACAAAATAACTATCCATGAAGTCAGGAGGACATCATTCATTGCACTTTACGCAGCTGATAATGATTTACATGGTGGTAGATATCCAATGAATTGTTAGAACTGTTAAACATTACAAGCAATACCTGGAAAAAAAAAATATAAAAAAATCTACACTGGATTTACAGAAAGATCGATAGGCAGGCTTGAGATTCATGGTGGTAGATGATTGAATGAAAATACACATAAAAAAACACAATATGTCACAAACATGAGTTATGGTTAGGTCTGACAAACGGTGGAAAGCAGACCAATGTTTAGGAGATTTTAGCATAAAATAGATTGCACATTTGAAGTTTGAGCGAACATACTGTTTTCATTGACCCATTGACAGTAGGTGCAAGTTGAGCTCCTAAGAGTGTGCATGCAATCAGGCTCTGAATATTTATAAGGCTATTTCTGTGAACTATAAGACCTGTGGTCCCGGTTACATACTATATAAATAACCCTTACACATTAAAGGAACACTATAGGTGAATCAGTGCAACTCCATGTGGAAAGTTCTGTGTCTTTGTGCAGAGGGTGGAGGCACTGAATGGCAGTGTTGCACATTGTGCAACACTGCCCCAGGAAGCACATGTCGTAGCCAACTGAGGGGTGGCTAGTGGAGGTATCCCTAGGCTGTAATGTAAACACTGCATTTTCTCTGAAAAGACTGTGTTTACTGCAGAAAACCTGAAGGGAATTATTATACTCACCAGAACAAATGCAATAAGCTGTAGTTGTAGTTGTTCTGGTGATAATAGTGGTTACTTATAAATAGTGATATTGAAAGATAATCCTGGAGAGCAGGATAAATCATTTTCAGATGTACTATATTGTCTAATAAGTGAGTGTGTGTGTGTGTGTGTGTGTACCATTTTCCAAATGTTTTCTGATTATTTGCTGTAACTTTTTCAGGCTCCCGCTCATTAAGTATTACAAGCAGCTCTTTGTCTCAGAGGTAAGCAGATATTTTATTCTAGAAACATACATAACAGGACAGTTGACCACTTACATAACTTTTTAAAGGACCAATGCTTATTGTTTTATTTTGCATGGTAATAATAATTGCATGTATGTAAATGTTTCCTGAAAAGATTTGTTGCTGGAAATTTCACACCACTCTTCCAGGACAGGAACACAAGCTGTAATTTTAATGAGAACAATAGTATACAATGTTTTCATTAGTTTATCATTTTTAGTCTTCAATATTATGTACCACAACGTTTCTGGTAGCATGAGAATATTAATATAATTGGTATTATTGTTTGACAGTACAGTGCCTCTTATATATGTTGTAATCAATACAAATATTAGCATAAAAAAATGACTGTACATTATCAATGCTTCATTTCAATCCTAGAAAGAGATTTACTATGGCATGATAGGTTAGTTGGAGAAACTTCTCAAGGTTCCATATTATCAACTCTTCTAGGATAAAGTAGCCCAGCAGGCGAACTGCATACCTCTCTTACTGTGGTTTCTCTTATCCATTAATTTTTCATGAGAAGTTTTCCATATTTTACTGCCAATACTCAATCCCAGCATTGGTACTTTTCTACAAGACTTTGTGTCTAGCTTTTTAAAGTGCATAGTTACTTTGGCTGGAGTAATGGATCTTATGAAGTCAGTATTATAATTTTATTTCATTAGGGTAGGTAAAAAATTTACCACATTTAGTACACAGATTTACCATCTGAACATCCTATGTTAGAAGCATAATTTGCCTGTATTGTAATGCTAGTAAAATATTGTAATTTGGATTTGCTTTAGAATGACCATTCTATATTCGTTTTCCATGTCTTAGTATATCTGAAGAAAGTTGCAACCACTTGCCTCCAAGCCCCTCTCGCAAAGAGGAGCTAAAAGGAGGGACAAAAGTAAGCCGAACATTTAGCTACCTCAGGAATAAAATGTCCAGCGGCAAAAAAACCAAGGTACGTGCACGGTTTAGCAAAAAACACATTATTTTTCTTCTTTGTGTATTGTATAGATATGTGTCTTGAAATAATTAGCTGTGATGGTTGTTGTTTGGGAACCTTCTTTGTGTGACGGGTTAAAGATCTTTAAGCCCCTATTAAAATTTTTGTGGTGGTTTTCTGAAGGTGAGAAGACTGTATCCCTTTAATTTGTGTCAAAGCAAAATAAAAAATATATATATTTTTTGCATTTAGTAGCTTTAACTTGGCAGTTTGTTGGCTCTATTATGTTTTTTTTTTCATCTTAATGTGGAAGAGATTCACTTAAAAATAGACCTATAATCCACAAGTATTTGTACCGTACGATCCCCCTCAGTTAAAATATCTAGCGAATTTCATATTATCTGACATTTCCTTCCTGAACTATGCTGTGAAATTCATGTGTACTGTGTGGCTCATTGTCAAAATATTATGGTTGCAGCAACTCCTATTCTATTATGGGATTGACCTGGGTGCTTTGTGAGAAATGGGTCACTAATGGACCTAGTTTTAGTTTAGATCTCCATACAAACTCCATAAAGCAGCGATGGCTTCCTTGGTCCTCCAGATGTTTGTGGATAACATTTCCCATGATGCTCAGCCGGACTAAACACAGATGTAATTCACAAACATCTATGTGGTTGCCAAGGTTAGTGTTGGACATCACTTGCTTAAAAGGTGAAAAGTTCAATACATCTTTAAAATCTTTTCGAGCAATTTGGTTAAACCAATATAAAGATAAAATGGTATTCTCATGAGATCTGTATGTTTAATAGTTACACAGCTGAGGATAGACATACATTCTAAAAGTTTAGCCTTTCTATTAAATTAATAAAATGATCTAATCAATGTATTTGAAAATTAATAACACATGTATACGTGAAAATGTGTTTACAGTTAGACTGTGCACATGTGTTGCCGCAGTGTGCGTTTTGTCTTCCAATCTCCAATGCTCCCTCCTTCTGTAGACCATTGAGGGGGGAGGTATACTTAAGCACATTGGTTTTATCAGCATAGCAGCAGCTGAAATCCAAAGCCAGGAAGTGTAGGCAACATAATGACATCAATATATGTTGTTGTTTCCATTTGTTATCAAATATGCCCACTTAATTATAAACTGCAAATGTGCTGCACTTTAAAAAACACATGTATGTTTTGACATTTACACCAAGAAAGACCTTAGTCATGTTATAGCCTTCCTTGGGTAAGACATCCCATCGAACATTGTAAGAAAGAAGAGTTATACGAAAAGTGACATCTTGATCGTCATGTATGCTGATTTTGCACTTATGTGTATGAGTGCTTTTTCACGTGTGAGCGTAATATTGCTTTTATTTTATTTATTTATTTTCAAGGTAAATGTGTATTCTTGCAATTTTAGACTACATGCAGCTTTCTAATTTTAAGCATGTGATGCTAAGACTCTTGAGACATTATTATTATTTTTTTTATACGACTACAGTTTAACATATTTTTAATTGACCTGTTGATATTCACTGGTGGAGTGAATTATGCTTTCTGCACATGCATGGAGCAAACATGTCTTCAGAGCCCCCTTGCCTTATTTAATGTTTTCTCGTATTTATGTGGGACGCACCATGAAAATAGTGCACAGGTCACAGTCTGCCATCTCCTTTATTTCATCCCTATCTGCAGTGCAGTGTCTTCATTCAAATAGTATTTGAAGAGAAGTTTTTATAAATTAAGAGATCAATACTGTATTGTGGATGGCGTTTTCCACATCAGGTGTAAAAGTGCATTTATGACAAAGGGCAAAACAAAAGTAATTCCCGGGCGAACTATTTTAGAACATTCTATTGGTTTCTACTGTCATTGCTCCTTTAAGGGACATGCATCACTTGACCAGCAAGCATACACTTTCAAAACAAGTATTCAAACCAAAATGAAGCGAAAAAAAATCCAGGCTGTAGGAGCTTTTCCCTGCAGTCATGGGGGAAAAGGGCACTGATTGGTTAGATCAGTGCCCCCATGGAATAGATTTGGGAAGCATAAGAAAGAAGAAACAGGTAAACTTGCAAAAACGTCATATTTAACTGCTTTTTCAGCCAGCAGAGTGAGGCAACTGTGTCATTCAAAGCCAAAGTTTTTAAATGAGACAGTTGTCTCAAAGTGATGCGTGTTCCTTAATGATTTTGCCCCCAAATAGTGCTTGCTTCTGGCTTAATAAATATGGCCTAAAGTGCAGTGTGTTGTGAAATGGTATTCCTGCTTCACTCTGTACTCTGTACCATACTGCATTGAAATGCTGACAGCTGTATGCAGGCACAGGCCTAGATCTTGGCTCCTGCACTTGATTATGATGATGATAATTGTGGGGCGAGGCCCACAGACTTTGTTCCTGATGATTAAAAGGTTTCAGCTGGGCTCTTAAAAGCCTTTGTCTATCAGAACTGTACGTTTGCTAAATAGGAGTATGGTCCATATACGTTCAGATTATAATTTTTTATTTTACGCTTTGCATGTCGCTTTCCTCTCCACATTAGCAGTGTTTTATATGTAAGAGCTAATTTACAAGGAGTCTACATGTGATTAGTTACATGGAATAAAATGATATTAAATGTTGCAGCAGAGTCGTTTCTTCACACACACCTCCCACATGTTCACACATATGCAATAGGCTGGAGGTACATACAATAATTTACGGAACATTATGCAAGCAGAACGCAGTTCTCTTTTCTGATGCATAATGTATAGGATGCATTCTGACATCAACATGTGGTCAGAAAATGCAAAAATTACATGTGGTTGAATAACACCACTTTTTTCTTCTGTAATGAACCAAACCGGTGATATGATGTTTTATAGATTAGAATCAAAATGCTTTTATTTGCATGACAAATGTCAGTACAATGTACTGGTTGGTTCAGTCAATAAAACTGCGTTCATACGTTAGTATATACCGTATATTGGAACATGTGTTAAGAACTTAATATGATGTGTATGTAATATGTTCAGTGATGCATTCCATTGTTGTGTTGCTTTAGAGCAGGGGTAGGTAACCTCTTAGTGGCAAAAAAAAAAAAAAAGATTTTGAAGTCCCTTGATGTGCCAGTCCTATTTATTTATTTATTTATTTTAATGTGTGTATATGTTGTTGTTATGGAGCAGGTGCTTTATAGGATTTTATTTTTGCATATGTGGGTTGTGTTTTATTGTGTATGTGAGCAGTTTGTTGTATTGTAATGCTTGTTACCTGTATAAAAGACACCTGTCCACAGAAGCAATCAATCGGATTCCAATCTCTCCACCATGACCAAGACCAAAGAGCTGTCCAAGGATGTCAGGGACAAGATTGTAGACCTATACAAGGCTAGAATAGGCTACAAGACAAGGTGACAACAGTTGGTGCTGTTGGAAGAAACACAAAATAACTGTCAGTCTTCCTCGGCCTGGTGCTCCATGCAAGATCTCACCTCGTGGAGTTTCACTGATCATTAGAACGGTGAGTAATCAGCCCAGAACTACACGGGAGGATCTTGTTTATGATCTCAAGGCAGCTAGAGCCATAGTCACCAAGAAAACAATTGGTAACACCCTATGCCGCGAAGGACTGAAATATTGCAGTGCCCGCAAGGTCCCCCTGCTCATGAAAAAGCACATGTACAGGCCCATCTGAGGTTTGCCAATAAACATCTGAATAATTCAGAGGAGAACTGGGTGAAAGTGTTGTGGTCAGATGAGACCAAAATCGAGCTCTTTGGCATCAACTCAACTCGCTGTGTTTGGAGGAGGAGGAATGCTGCATATGACCCTAAGAACACCAACCCCACCGTCAAACATGGAGGTGGAAACATTATGCTTTGGGGGTCTTTTTCTGCTAAGGGGACAGGACAACTGCACCGCATCAAAGAGACGATGAATGGGGCCATGTACCGTCAGATCTTGGGTGAGATCCTTCTTCCCTTTAGCCAGGGCATTGAAAATGGGTCCTGGATGGGTATTCCAGCATGACAATGACTCAAAACACCAAAGCCAAGGCAACAAAGGAGTGGCTCAAGAAGAAGCACATTAAAGTCCTAGAGTGGCCTAGCCAGTCACCAGACCGTAATCCCATAGGAAATCTGTGGAGGGAGCTGAAGGGACGAGTTGCCAAACGTCCGCCTCAAAACCTTAACGACTTGGAGAGGATCTGCAATGAGGAGTGGGACAAAATCCCTCCTGAGATGTGTGCAAACCTGGCGGCCAACTACAAGAAACATCTGACCTCTGTGATTGCGAACAAGGGTTTTGCCAACAAGTACTAAGTCGAAGGGGTCAAATACTTATTTCCCTCACTGACATGCAAATCACTTCATAACTTTTTTGACATGCGTTTTTCTGGATTTTTTTTTTTATTCTATCTCTCACTATTAAAATACACCTACCATTAAAATTATTGACTGATCATTTCTTTGTCAGTGAGCAAACGTTCAAAATCAGCAGGGGATCAAATACTTTTCCCCTTACTGTACTTGTGGACCAAAGAGATGGAAGGCATTTCTATATTTGAGCCTGCTACTTTGAAACGCCATGATCTAGTATTTCCACACTCCTCAATAAAAAACCATTTAATCTAAGTAATGTCATACAGTCGATCCTCCTCCTTCCTACCCCTCTAACAATCATACTCCACATTCCTCTCCCTTCCACCTTCCCTCCCTCTTTTTTTTTTCCCATTGTGCCATATGTTTACCTCCCTTCCTCTGTACCTCCTGTAGCCATTACACCTCATATCTCCCACAATAATTCTGTAACCATTATGCTTTAACCTTCCTCAACCACCAGACTCTTCTCCACTTTAACTACAAGCTTCTCATCCCACTTCACGTTGAGACGTAAAGGTTTTCCAGGCTGTACTAGTACTGACAGTATTGTCAGACATTGTTGCCTTTTCTTTTGGCATTTACAGAGTCAGACACTGCAATTTATATGAAGCCATCATATTCTTTCTAAAAGGTCTGAAGAAACTGTTAGGAAGTCTGTGGTTTAAAAAAAAAAAAAAAAAAAAAAAGCGGAAGTCACAAAGTCTTAAGTTAAAACTTACTCGCCCTTAATTTGCTTTGCTCTCTACCAGTGAGATGCACCAAGAGTTGCAGTGCCAGCCCCATATGCAGTATTTTGGCACTTTTTTCCCCCACCCCTCCTTATTTGTTGGAATTTATGATGAAAAGCATGCTTTGGGGTAAATTTATCGAAGTTCCGCAAATTAGAATTGGATACAGACCGTTTGAGGTAAGAGCTGTATTCCATTCAATATGATGCTTATTAAAAAAGAAGAGTACTCTATAAATACTGATCTTGGGTTTTGTATTTTTAAATATATTAATACAGGGATAGGTTTATAACTAAGACTTCCTGATACCAACCCAAGTTGCAGTTTATTGCATTTATAACAAGTGTTCCTGAGCTGGCAGTGATGATTTTATAACTGAGGCAGATATAGCAGAATTGTGATATTCATTGCCCAGTCAGGTCCCGGTTTGTAATTTCAAACTGGATAATAAACGTAGCACCCTTCTGTTGTTGTTGACTACTGTCTAAAGGGACACTGCACTGCCAAAATACAAAATAAATAAAAACCACAATTTAGTAGATGTACCCCAAATGAAAACTTGCATGCATTTAATTATGCATTTTTCATTGGGGGTATATATAAAAACAGCTTACACAAACTGCAGATCTCATGTCTGCTGCCTTTGCAAACTTTCTGTGGCTGTCCAATCACAGACTTCCCAATGCAGCTCAATGAGAAGTCTTTGTAAGGCAGATGATGGCACTTAAAGAATCTTAAACTCAAATAACTCGGTAATAATTGTCAAATGTTTGTGCAAAGTGACATTTGTGTGAAGCAAAACGTTTCCCTGCACTATACAATGCTGTGTTCCCCAACAGCATCTCTGTAAGGTCTGGTATAATCGGAGGAAATTACAGCAAAGGGAAATTGAGTAATTTAGGTTGTGCAAAAGTAGCCTCATTTATACTTGGTATGTAGCTTTTACTATAATATATAAATACTGTTTCTGCACCATGGCATTCCTAGTGTCATATTTGCCACATTGTGCCTTATGCATGTACACCTAAGCATTAATCGCTACTTTAAAAATATGTACCTTACGCAGTGACCTGGTTTGTAACCACTGTTAGAGATGCATGGTTCCTGATTGCAGTATACTTAAAAGACATTAACTCATTTCACTGAAGTTGCATAACAGTTAAAGGACAACTGTCCCCTTCCAAACTATATTTTAGTTTAATAATCTTTTCATCGGGTATTCAAAGGAAAAAGATTTTCTTAAAGGGACACTATAGTCACCAGAACAAATACAGCTTAATGTAGTTGTTCTGGTGTGTATAGTTAGTCCCTGTGGACTTTAAGCTGTAAACATTACCTTTTAAGAGATAAGTCAGTGTTTAGATTGCAGCCTAGGAACACCTCCAGTGGCAGTCACTCAGATGGCCACTAGAGGTGCCTCCTGGGTTGTGCAGCATCTTCACTCTCTGTATGGAGATGCTGAACTTTCCCTATAGAGAAGCATTAGTTCTGATGATGTCAGCCAATGAGGCAGTTTGGGTTCCTTTAAAATGAAGTATATGTTCGAGAAAAAAAATCTTTGTTACGTTTATTATATGGCAGGAGTCTTCAGCCATATACATCCACCTTGAGTCAGACAGTGATTGAAAACCAACAGTCGCCAATCTTTCCTGCTTCACTCCCTAAACAGAAGCAGGGAAGACTATAAAGACTGTCTGACCCAAAGTGCAGACAATCTTTGCACTTTAAACCTACTAATTGCATTTCAAAGGCCTCTCCATGCACACTCAATTTGTTCTTTGTTACAGAATGGGAAAGTTTTAGATAACCTTGGCTCTAGTTCAGGGGTAGGCAACCTTTTAGCAGTATTGTGCCAATATAGGATTGTGATGTCCCGTAGCGTTGCCGTCCTATTTTTTTTTTTAAATTGAACTATTTGCTGCCGTATTCTGCTTCTGTTATTTTTACTGTACTTGCTTTGTATCGTTGTATTTGTCCGTATTTGAGCAATTATATTGTATATGTTCATGAGTAGTTTATGGTATTGTGTATGATACATATGAATGTGGGCTGTGTATAGGGGCTGCTTGTGGAATTGGGTGGATGGATATGTCACATTGTGTGTTTGGGGTATTGCATGTGAGAGGCTGCATGTGGGGTTGTGTGCATGTATGTGGATTGTTAGTGGTGTTGCGTTTAAGCGGATTGTGTGTGTGTTTGTGTGTGGGCTGTCTGTATCATTTGTATGAGGGAAGGGTTATTCTGCATTTCTGTGTATATCTAGCAGTGTGGGTGGCTTCCCTCGGTTCCAGTGGGGACCAGGCCAGCCAGATACAGGTCAAGGACAGGAGCTGCAACAGCAACTGCGAGTTTCTCTACTACAGTGTGGATTCCCATTCACAAGTGCTGGAATGAAGTGCTCTGAGATCACTTCCTCTACGTGCTGCAATGCATAAATTGAGGATTGTCCTTCACCACCTCTTCGTATTAGCAGATATCTGAAGTGTTACTGGGACTCCTGATAGGCCAGAGCCTGTTTGGCTCTAGCAGCCTTGAGTGCCGTGCAAAGGTACCTCGAGTGCCGTGCATGGCACTAGTGCCGTAGGTTGCCTACCCCTGCTCTAGTTCATACAAAACTAGGCCTACCAAGGCTGTGTTCAGCACACCAACAGTTTATGAAATCTGTTTATTAGTGGGACCTTCCAATATGTAATTCTAAATAACTCTAAGGAGACCATCTTTTGTTTTTAGCCTTTGACAATGTCTACGAGTAATCAAAAATAATGCAAAGTGGCTGCCTATGGATGTTCATAAAACCAACTAAATATAAGCCATGATTTTGTATGTAATTTCTATGTTTCTTCTTAAAATTCTAGAAGTACAAGAATCAGGAATAACTGCTGCTGTGGTCTGATTTCATTTTGGGGTTTACTCACTAAACGACATATTGTATTAAATTGAAAACACAATTTTAGGTTAGTGTCTGATATGAAAAAGCTAATTATTTAGCTCGACTATAGTCCCAGGTTGGCCATTTTAGCCTGAATTTCACACTAGTTTTCCATTTCATTGCAATTATGTGTTTAGTGAATAACTCCTTTTGTCTTTACTTTTTCTAGATTGGAAAATGTGAAAGTAAAGCACATTGAAAATAGCAGTTCTACTTAAAACTTCAAAGATGTTTTATTTCTGGAAACACAGAGCTATAATTGTGTCAAATTGTCTTCCGCAGACCGGTTGCAGGTCCCCGTAGCATATACCTAGATGTCAGTTTTCATTCAAGAGTAGAAATTGAGCTCCATAATTTCCATAAATCACATTCTTCCTTAACAAGGAAATTGCTTAAATAACTTTTTCCTTTTTGTAGCATATGCAGGTGTATTTATAGCTCTCTTTTAGACACAGCTCTGATTCTTTTGCTTTATAGTGCTTATTTTTATAGAAAACCCACCTAATTTTAGATGCTTCACCTCTATTATATTGTATACTGTAATCTATATTGCTGTCTTATCATGTGATGTTTTCACTTACCTATGTACCCCATTTTATTTTCCTTCTGCAATGCTGGTCGATAATAATCTGTATTCCAATATTAAAGGGATACTCTAGGCACCAAATTAAATTTGGCTTAAAGGGTTATACCAATCACCATGACCACTTAAGTGATTTGTTTGCATGCTCAGTTTGTATAGTTTTTTTCCCAAACACTGTTTTGCTGTATTCTATATCTTGACCCTGCGTTTTCTGTCCTGTGTCATCCATCCTAAATTAATTTATTAGATGCTGGCTAGCTTTCCGTCCCTTCCAACTTGCAATGTTTCTCCAATAAGACAGTTAGTATTGTCTTTAGGAAACTGAGCAAAGGTTTCTGTGAGTAATAGTTAATTGTGCGTGCGTGCGTGCGTGCGTGCGTGCGTGCGTGTGTATCTCTCTGAATGTGCATCTTCGAGAAACTCCTACTCCGCTCATAAACCCAGCACTTTCAAAAACCCCATATATATTCTTTAAACATGATTTGATCATTTTATTCTGTACTGTATAGAAATGCAAAAGCAACTGGTCCAAAATAGACAAAATGCAATAAAGGTCCAGGGCATATATATATATATATATATTACACAAGATCCAGCGCACTCACTTATCTACTAAACAGCAACATCAATGTTGACCGTTTTTATTAGTTTTTTTAAAAACACTTGTTCTAGGCAAAAATAATGGGGGTTTAGTTACATTATATGATCATACATTGCATAAGCCTGCCACAACGTCAATGTACCCCATCTTTGGCAGGTATATTTGGGAGTCTAGCCAACTCCTTGGTTTTGCACCCCTCCCTGTCACATGTGCCTCATCCCAGGACCCTATTTAGCCTTGTACTGCAGAGAGCCCAAGATGGAATTTTTTACCCTAGTAAATGGGTTAATCTCATAAGAGCAGACATTAGGCTGTTAGAATAGGACCTGCCAAAGATGGGGTACATTGACGTTGTGGCAGGCTTATGCAATGTATGATCATATATTGTAACTAAACCCCCATTATTTTTGCCTAGAACAAGTGTTTTTAAAAAACTAATAAAATCTGTCAACATTGAAGTTGCTGTTTAGTAGATTAGTGAGTGCGCTGGATTTTGTGTATTGTATAAATTGGCTCCAAGCAGCACCCCATTTATGCATGTTTAGGTGAGTGTAGCCCCCTGGATATATCGATATAGTTTCACCATGATTTCATACTTAAATGAATAAACTTCCACATTTGAACTGAAAGTGTCATAATTGAGAATGATGATAAAATCTTAATTTTGCCTATTTGATAGCCTGTTTATTTTAGACATCTTTGTACATACCATAGTAGTTTAGAAAAGAAGACTTTGGAGACTTGTTTTGACTTTTTTTTTTTTTTTCTTTTTTTCATTTTCAAACAAATCTAATCATTTCTACTCAACAGGAAAAAGAAAAAGAGAAAACAAAGGAAAAGGATCCCAAGGAGAAAGAAAAAGATAAAAAGACTATAAATGGACACCTTTTTAGCTCTATGCCGATCGTGGCTCCCATTACTTGCAACAATTGCTCCAAAGGCTTTTCTGGGAAAGATGGATATTTGTGTGCAAGTAAGTTCAATTTCTTAAAGCCGATTTATTAGGGATATTTATATTATCTGCACTATATGAGCTAGAGATTAGAGTAAACTTCACTATAATGAGTTAATTAAGAAGTGTTCTGCTTTTTTTCTTTTTTTGGGTGGTTTGTTTTTAAGGAAATAATTGCTCAACACACACAGAAGTAGACATTTCCTCTTTATTGTTAGCTAAACAACCTTTTGTTTGTTACTAGAATATTAAACACAGTTTTCAACTGTTTAAAGCAAAACTGTTAATTCTAGTGAATATTTCTTATTCTTGGGCGTTTTTGACATCAGTGAGATTTCAGAATAATAATTCACCTAAAACAACATCTTTACATCACTCGTTTTAGCGGGAAAACTGCTCTAATTTGATAACACTTAAAAAGAGATATATATATATATATATATATATATATATATATATTTAATATCATATATAATAATAGAAGCTGGAGTCTACCACACCAGGCAAGACCCAAGGTGCAGACTGTGCAAAGAGGCCTCCGAGACAGTCCAGCACCCAGTATCCAGATGCAAGATGTTAGCAGGAACAGCATACACGGAGAGACACAACCAAGTTGCTGGGATTGTGTACCGAAACATCTGCACAGAATATGGAATGGACATGCCTAAGTCCAGATAGGAGATACCACCAAGGGTAGTTGAGAATGACAGGGCTAAGATCCTGTGGGACTTCAACATCCAGACAGACAAGCAGGTGCTGGCCAACCAACCAGACATCGTGGTGGAAGTCGAGGAACGAAATACTGCAGTCGTGGTGGATGTGGCAATACCCAGTGACTATAACATCAGGAAGAAGGCACAAGAGAAGGTGGACAAATACCAAGGACTGAAAGAAGAACTAGAAAGGATGTGGAAAGTGAAGACCATAGTAGGCCCAGTTGTTATAGGATCCCTCGGGGCTGCGAGTCCCAAGTTAGGGGAGTGGCTTTAACAGATTCCAGGTGGGACATCTGAGATCGCTGTACAGAAGAGTGCAGTTCTAGGAACAGCTAAGATACTGCGTAGAACCCTCAAACACCCTGGCCTCTGGTAGAGGACCCAAGAATGAGGACTAAACATACCACCCAGGAGGGGTGAGAAAATCAATTTATTTATATTGCTGTTAAAAAAAATATTTATCATAATGAATGTGGCTTTCTCTTTGTTTTTCAATTGTTGTAATCTGTTTTAAGAGAGACTTACCATAATTAAGGGTGGCTACCATAGAACATTAAAGGCCCACTATAGTGCCAGGAAAACAAACTTGTTTTCCTAGCAATATATTGTTAATAGGTCCCCCCCACCTTCATGGCCCCCCTCACGCTGTGCTCTAGGGGTAGGAAGGGGTTAAAAGCTTACCTTTCTCCATCGCCGGGGACTCACCTCCCTCTTCTGACGTCATCGGCTGAATGCGCATGCGTGGCAAGACCCGCACGCGCATTCAGTCAGTCCATAGGTAAGCATTTCTCAATGCTTTCCTATGGATGCTGGCGTCTTCTCTCTGTGAAAATCACAGTGAGAAGCGTGGAAGCACCTCTAGCTGCTGTCAATGAGATAGCCACTAGAGGCTGGATTAACCCTGTTGTAAACATAGTAGTTCTCTGAAACTGCTTTGTTTACAGCAGGCAGGGTTAACCCTAGATGGATCTGGCACCCAGACCACTTCATTAAGCTGAAGTGGTCTGGGTGCCAATAGTGGTCCTTTAACTGCAGATTTGTGTTAAACACATTGCTGCCCTCTCGGTGCATTTTTCATGAATGCTCCGTTTTAAGGGGTAATCACTGTGCCCATACCATAAATGCGTCTAGCCAAAATATTCTGTGGCATGTTGGAGTCTTTTAAAATGTCTTAAATAAAATAAAATGCTCTTAGAAGAATATCATAAAATATCATGTAGAATTCTTATTTGTGTGCTGTTGATTAATGCAAAGTGGTTTTGGATGCCCAACTTTTTCTTAAATTTAACTGTGTTGTTGAGTGTTTGGGTTTTTATGCATCCATATAGCCCTTGATATATCCTGTTTGCAGAGCGAAGTACTTTATAAGAGGCACGTTTTTCTCTGTTAATATCCCAGCTTCCTGTTCTCCCTGCCCAATCATAGACACATATCTATCTGGGTACATGATGTTCCAGTTACCATAAAACATATGATCCAACAGTTTATTATGCTGAACATAGCTTTTGGCCTAGTGAAACAACCATTTACATGCTGTCTTTTTACAGAGTGGGAATTGTGATTGCAACTTCTATTTAATTATAAGCAAGAATGACTCAAGGGAACAGGTTTGACTGGATTACATAAAGGCTCATATTTATATGCTTATTTTTAGATTTATATGCAGCAGATACATTTGTGCATGGGCCATATTTTCTAGTTCAAAGGTTTATGGGCAAATAAAAGCAAGAAAAAGAACAGCATTTATTAACACAGAATAGTATATTATATTGTGTAAAAAAAAAAAAATATATATATATATATATATAATTATAGTTCTGAAACCTATAATGTGCATTTATTTATTCCCAAGCAATCTGTGACATTTTAAGTTCACACTGTCAAAGGATGATGTGGTTACCATCATTCAGTGCTTGGTGCAACAGAGACCCTAAAGCAGTGATGCATAAACTTGGTGTGGTGGACCAGATATGGTCAACATTATTGGCAATTGAACTGTTTGTACATTGTGTTTCTCGAGAAAATCATTTAGCCTAATTACTGGCTGGAAAACTTGCTGTTGCTACAATAGGATAGTCATCACTGGAATACATACTTCCTGATGGCAGCTTCTTGTTGTAACTGTGGACCTTATAAGGTCCTTCAGGGTTCGTCACCAAAGTGTGAATACTTAGTGTGTTGAAAAGTAATCTGAACTGGAAGCATAGCTGACTGAGTATAAAATTCACTTTGAATTCTCACTTGTGCAAATAACTCTAATTGTGCGGCTTTCATCTTGCAGCTGAGCTGCCTGTGCTTAGATTTTACAGAGGTTAACGTGAGCAGATGGGGAGCAGTGACATGGTGAAAAAATGGCGACTTCCTTAAAAACCTGTGCAGTAAATAAATTAAATAAAAATGGGTGCGGCCAAACAATGTTTGTGCAGAAGAGGAGTAAAAATGTACTTTAATAAAAGCAAACCAGATGTAGATTGCTTTATAGCACAGGAAAAACTGAGTGAGAGACATACATGGTAATAACACTGCCTAAAAAGCTGAGAACTTCAGACCTGGTACAAACTAATCTGTGACGAAACTTGTTTATTTCCATACTGGTGTGCGACTGCAGACATTACAGTTTTATAGACCTCATCCTCAGATTTCTTCATATCTTCATTGTAGTTGGAAAAATGGAGATTCCTCTCAGGATAGCTAGGTCTGTTTACTGAACTGTATAAAGACTCAAAATGATGTTAAAAAGCATGACAAATAGTCACTGCTATAGTAAAAAAAAAAGTTGTAACCTCATAACTAAGGTCTGGGAAACCGAATATTAAAGGAGCACTATAGGGTCAGGAACATAAACATGTATTCCTGACCCTATAGGGTTAAAACCACCATCTAGCCACCATGGGCCCCTCGTGCATTCCTAAAAATAGTAAAATCTTACTTGTATTCAAGCCTGAAGCTGTAACTCTGCATGCAGTTTGCCTCAGAAAAACAAACTCTGCTGACATCATCAGAAATGGTAGCCTGATCCAATCACAGTGCTTCTCCATAGGATTGGCTGAGACTGACAAAGAGGCAGATCAGGGGCAGAGCCAGCATGATTCAAACACAGCCCTGGTTAATCAGCATGTCCTCATAGAGATTAATTGAATCAATGAATCTCAATGAGGAAAGTTCAGGGTCTGCATGCAAAGGGTGGAGACACTGAATGTTTGGATGAATTTTAGGCAACCATGACCCATGAAGGATATCTAACAGCTATCTGTGGAGTGACCAGTGAAGTTATCACTAGGCTGTAATGTAAACCCTGCATTTTCTCTGAAAATACAGTGTTTACGGCAAAAAGCCTGAAGGTAATGATTCTACTCACCAGAACAAATAAAATAAGCTGTACTTGTTCTGGTGACTACAGTGTCCCTTTAAACTAAAGCTAAGGTTTGGCCATGAAAATCTTAGACATTTGACAGGTATGTTTAAATACCTGTCAAATGTCTAAGAATTTCACGGCCAATCCTTAGCTTTAATTTAACCCCTTAAGGACACATGACATGTGTGACATGTCATGATTCCCTTTTATTCCAGACGTTTGGTCCTTAAGGGGTTAAAGGGACACTGTAGTCACCAGAACAAGTAAAGCTTATTGGATTTGTTCTGGTGAGTAGAATCATTACCTTCAATAATTCCTCATGGAACGCATTGATACTTCTTTTTCCTCTCTTGTCTTGTGTGGAGAAGGTTAGTTAGTGCTTTTACAATGTAAACATACACATGGTTATTTGATAAACCAGGATTATGGACAATTGGCAAGGGAACTGCGAGATTTAGAACAACATAGCAGAGTTAAAAAATGTTTTTTTATTCAGTTGCTTGGCCTAAAATTTTAACTTCTTTGACGATCCAATTGAGTGAATAATTCTGCAGGTGGGAAAGTATAGATATACGGTACATTGTTTTATACAAATTATCTCCCCCCCCCCGTTTGCACTCAATGGAATTACCTGCATTCCATTTTGCTTATATGTCAACACACACTGCTCCGCCTCTTTAACTGTTTACCGAATGGGATGCTGCAGTGTTTAGATGATAGACTAACACCTGTTGAGCCATGTGGGATGTGCATTTGGTGATTCAATGAATGTGCTAAACATGCAGCTGTATAGATTTTCCAGAGACAGTAAGTGCCAGGCTTTTCTATCAGTCTTTGAATTCTCCTGGATTCAATGAAGATGCATTTGCATGCATAGCATTTGCTTATGAAGGGCTATAGGTTTGCTTAAATGGTGTTATTGTTTCCTGCATCAAACCAGTTACAATGTAGCTTTTATTTGTAATGTAACATAGAATTTGAGGAAGAAACAATAAATCCATGTAATATGACTACTGTATATCTAAATTGCTAAACTGACACTAAAGCTTTATGTTTAGGGATTGTTGAAGTATATTACTATAACTTTGTCACATCTGCCGGGAGGCTCGCGTGCATGTATATCCCTATAACATGGCCGTGTGTTAGTGTCTGTCTGTGTCAGGCTATTAAGCTTTAATTGTACCATTTGAAGAGCTGAAATGCTATGGTTTGGATAGTAGAAACAATATGTAATGAGAATGTATTGTAAGTTTAAAGACTATTCTTTAACATTGAGATTTCTACAGTTATCACTACTTCTTGGCCTCTGTGGATTTTATTTATCTCTGTAATTTTGTTTTGATAAAAAGTTAACGCAAACAGCATAAAATTGTGATATAAATTTAATTTTGTGCATGTAAATATAAAATTTATATCAGATTTTTTTTTTCTTCTGTAGAGTGTTTAAACCACATTTTGTTTTTCATTCTGCTCATGCATGTGTTTGGAGTAAAAAGAAATATAAAAGAGATATTCTGGGCTGTAACTTAAACTGTGCTGTAACTTAATTATTATTTTTATTATTTATATAGCGCCAGCAAATTCCATAGTGCTGTACAATGGGAAAATGTACAATCATGATTGTCATGAACAATTAATCAATATTTTGCTAATTGCTCTGCATTTTGGACTTTTTCCCAGAAATACTTATGTATAAACCCTGTTATTGCTGAAACTTTATCATGTTGCTGAAAGACTGCTGTGATTCTTCATCACAGTTAAATTCCTTTTGAGATATTCCTAACTGATGCAAATCAGTATAAATGTTCAGAATTAAAGAATTTGAAATCACAAACTTTCCCTTATATGATTGAATGATGTTTGCTTGGTACCTGGGAGGCAGACGGTACATAAGAGGAAGTTATTCCTTATCAGTGAAGCTGGGCCAGCTATTTTTTTTAATGACGTAGCTCATAAAATATTTTTTCTGAGGATACAAGTTCATGTAAATCACAAAGATAAGGCAGAGAGTGGAAGGAACACTTTAGAGAGAGGAACACTTTCACTGGGATGACCGCAAAGTAAGGTAAGAAGATACTTCAAAATTGGACTGCACACAGTGTGGTATTAATCTGTAGTGGATGATATTCTTGTCTGAATCCTTTACACATCTGCCGGGAGCGTCTGTGTGAGCACCACAGATTTTTCTAGGATACCACATGGCTTGAAAAGCAACTTTAAGTTTACGTGGCTTTTGAGGACAATTCCGCTGCTCTGGAATCTAAACACAAGAGACAATTCAGGCAAACCAAGTACAGATCTTAGGCAAAGTGCTACATCTATAGCAATTCGTACAAATACCCCACTATATTCTTTGGCGATTGCTCGAAACGTAGTACTTTTGTTCTAGAATAGCTACAATTCTCTTCCGATAAATGATTCCATTCCGTCGATCAATCTTTTTGTGTTGCTTTGGTTTTGTTGTGTACCCTGTCAGATACAAAATGTCCTTCTGTAAATAGGTTGTTTTCATCATCTTAACTAGAACTATTTATTTTTATTTTTTTTTAATTGTCTAGCATGACAGTTTTTTTTTTTTTTAAATCCAAATTTAGTCATCTCTTTCGACACCTATGCCAAATGGCCAGTGCAACGTTGGCACGTTGCAGAGCTGAGTCAGCTGCTATTTTATCTAATTGTCATTTTTATTATGGTTTAGTAAATACATTAATATGCAAGGTTGGATAGGGGACGGGGCTAAAGTGAAGATGTGATAACCTTGTTTTAAAATGTATCGGCTTAGCTTTAAGTTCCTCTTGGTTTATCATGTTTGCCTGCTGCTTGTTGTTTCGTAGTGGTGTTTTTATTTATTTTAAGCTAAAGAAACCCCTCAAACCTAGGGTACTGCATTAATATACAGTGTGTGCATTGTTTTGCGTGGTTGCTTTAATATACATTAAAATACTTTTACTTTTGTGTCAAGTGTGATATCTCAGTTCAGCAACTTAAGATATCTGTGCCTGGGCATGACCTAATCTGTGATACATGTGTATGAGATTAGCCAGATGGTGGTCTCCATGTAAATATTCAATATAAGGAGGTCATTGTTAGAGTGTTTGCCAATTCCTCTCCTCCAGCATCATTCTTCCCCACTGTCAGTTTTTAAGGTTAACCTCATATGAGCGCAGGTTAATAAGTTGCTCGACCATTTTCACAGATACACATGTTGACACGTACTCTGGTATGGCTTGATCCTTATTTATATATTGTGTTATACTGATACTGAACTGAATGTAAATAGGTTTATATGTGTGTGATTTAATTTGCAGTTGTGTTTTTTTTCCCATATTGGCTCCATATGTAAGATTGGGTGGATCTACATATGTTTTAAAGAGGAAGTGCTGCCAAAATTGAAGTTGGAAGAGGTCTTTTTCGCTTATAATTTTTTTTGAATATCTTACCCCATTGCTCCAATAAAGTATTGAAATCGTTCTACTCTACAACATATTTACATTTTTTTTCTGCTTTTGGTGCATGAATATTTGTTTACACAGCCCTTGCCACTGCTCCGTATTTCCCTATTATATATGTTCTTATCTTATGACCTAGTTAACGCCAAACATACATATACCATTAAATTATTCAAATATTCAGTGTATTTGAAGTAATAAACAGATGGCTTGCCACCTGTAGTAGAACTAGAAACAACTGGAAAGTTGTATGTTGTCTGTCATTGGTCTTTACAATTATTAATTACAATTTTTTAATCTAAATATAAAACCTTTCATATGATATCCTTCATATAATCTATTGAACACTGGCACTTATAAATGGATATGATACATGATGTTTACGGGATTTGCACCTCCTGCAATTTCCTTTCACTGGAAAATAAAATAATTGTAAATTATCTAGATTGTTACTTCTCAAACTTGATGATCAGCCTGGTCACATCTGTAAAAATAATGGCTTTCCAGTGAACTGTGGATGTCCATTTTGAAATGTTGGCAAAAAAAAAACCTGCCTGAGTAGCACTGATTTAGACTTTCATTCCCTTTGATGATCAAGAAACAACTTTAATTTAACCCCTTAAGGACACAACTTCTAGAATAAAAGGGAATCATGAGGGAATATATCCGTCATGTGTCCTTAAGGGGTTAATGAAGTTTTGGTTGTATACGTCATACCCTTTAAGTCTCACGTCTCAATTCTCTGCCATTTAGGATTTAAATCAATTTTGTTTCTTTCCATGCAACATGAAAAAAAATGGTTTTATTTTCAGCCAGATGTTAACTTGATTTAGAAATGTTTATCTCCTGCTCTGTAAATGTTACTTTAATCACACACAGGAGGCTCCTGTAAGGTCTGGAAAGTTATTAACCAAAGTAGAAGATTGGAAATTCTAGATTAAACAGACTGCACAATTCAGGAAACTAAAATATCAAGGTTCTTTTTTAGGAAGTGTTTAGAAAGGCTGCCACGTGCAGGGAGATGTGACTAGGGCTGTACAAACAAAGTGATTTAACACTTAAATGGAAGAGAATCGAGCAGTGAGAATGCAGGGGCATGAGCTGTACACCAAAACTGCTTAATTTGTTCTGATGCCTAAAGTGTCCTTTTAGGGGTACACTTATATGTTCAGGAACTGGTAACCATTTTCTACTCCTTGAGAACTGTGTTGCGATTGTTTGTGTTTCATTGTGTATATGTATGTATTTTGTGCTGCATGTGGAATTCCACAACGTGCTGTTGCGATCATATACAAAAATTTTATGAAGAATTGCAGCGCAAATGTAATAGATATAGATTTTTATATAGATAGATAGTGAGGGCCTGTTCATCCGCTCTCAGCATTGTTGTATGGAAATAAGTAGTAGGAATTCTAGTGATGCAAATGATCCATTATTTGTATATGTACTGACTTTATTAAATTGGTTCACATTGGAGGCAGCCTGACGTAGAAACAGACTGGGTAAACTGATATTTTATGCTCTGGGGGAGAGGCTTAACATCTCACGATTTGTTTTGCAATGTTGTAATTTTTGTAAGTGACTGGTGTAGCTGCGAAGATGTCTAATACATTATTCATCCCTTTGGTGCAGAGCTGATTAGGAGTGTTCTATTCAGATACAACCATTTTATGTTGTCCTATAATTACATCATGGCATGCTACATTGGGTAACTGAGGAGTGGGGTGTTTCCTTAAATACACAAACACTAAAAGTACATCTTGGGAGTTCTGTTCTGTTTCATGTGTTAACATGTGATCCAAATGCTCGAGGGTAAATTTGCGATTACAGTACGCGGCTGATAATCAGGATAATTAGAAGTGATTATATAATGACTAAATGAAACACCACAAAACAATCTGCTATTGTTTAAAGTGCTATTGTAACAACAATAAACAACGTTTTAGCAGATATTCAGGCTCAACCCCTAATATTTCTAAATTATTATGAAATATTGTCATTCAGGTTCGGGTATAATGAAATAGCACACATACACCAAATTTGTTTTATTTCATTATAGAAGAAAAGATAATTGATCACTATAATTAACCAGTATTAATGGCTGAACATCAGCCAAGACCTTTGCTTTTTTTAATTATTACAGCACTTAAAACAATAGTAACATAGAAACATAGAATGTGACGGCAGATAAGAACCATTCGGCCCATCTAGTCTGCCCAATTTTCTAAATACTTTCATTAGTCCCTAGCCTTATCTTATAGTTAGGATAGCCTTATGCCTATCCCACGCATGCTTAAACTCCTTTACTGTGTTAACCTCTACCACTTCAGCTGGAAGGCTATTCCATCCATCCACTACCCTCTCAGTAAAGTAATACTTCCTGATATTATTTTTAAACCTTTGTCCCTCTAATTTAAGACTATGTCCTCTTGTTGTGGTAGTTTTTCTTCTTTTAAATATAGTCTCCTCCTTTACTGTGTTGATTCCCTTTATATATTTAAATGTTTCTATCATATCCCCCCTGTCTCGTCTTTCCTCCAAGCTATACATGTTAAGATCCTTTAACCTTTCCTGGTAAGTTTTATCATGCAATCCATGAACCAGTTTAGTAGCCCTTCTCTGATGTCTCTCTAAAGTATCAATATACTTCTGTAGATACAGTCTCCAGTACTGTGTACAATACTCCAAGTGAGGTCTCACCAGTGTTCTGTACAATGGCATGAGCACTTCCCTCTTTGTACTGATAATACCTCTCCCTATACAACCAAGCATTCTGCTAGCATTTCCTGCTGCTCTATTACATTGTAGATTGTTTAGTGACATTTAAATGATCTGTTATTTATGTCTCTTTATATTACCTGCAAGATTATATGTACAAAGATTATTCTAGATGCTTATGCTAGATCTCCTGTGCTGTCACAAAGGAAGCCTGGCAAAACTTTGGTATGTTGTTTATAACCACATTCTGGAGCCTAATTTAACATATCAGTATTTGTCTATCTGAAAACTGGGTAAATCAATTTAGACTGTGATTAAAGGTACTATTTAAAAATGAGAAGCTCTTTAGTCTGCCTCTTGCATAATTTTATGAGTGTTGAAGTTTGGTCTCTTAGTCCCTACGCACCATTATTTATAGAGATTTGTGTGCACAGGCCATTCCCGAAGTTCTACTATTAAAGGGCCTGAACTTGCAATTCTGGCAGCTGAATAGAATAAAAAAAAAAAAAAAACTGTGCTTTTTATATGTCAAAAGAAAATTCCCAGCTTTGTTTACTCCAACTTGAGTTCCTGAGCACCATCCTTATTGAGGTCTATGGGAGTGGTTCAAAACACAGTCTCTTGTCATTTAATTGTTCTGCATAGAGTCTGTTTAATATATTTTTCTCCTATTATATTAATTTGGTAGCAAGATGAAATTCTATCCTCTTTAAAAAGAGCAGACATAGGTTGTAGGGTCAATAACTACTACAGAGTGTTATTGATATGATGCCCAGAGTACCCAAGAAGGACCCTCCCATTGTTAGCAGGCAAACCTTTTTTGGATTTCTTAACAGTGATTGTCAGTCACCAGTCACTGCTCCTTTCTTCCACTACAGCCATCAGAGAACCGGAAGCTCTCTGTCTGAGCTAAGCCCAGCAGTGCAGGGCATAGCTCATTGGCTGAGAGCCATCATCTGAAATTATCAATGAGCTAACTGTCACGGTTCTCACCGTGCCATACAGACGGCAAGACGTGGCTGTCCTATAAGTGCCAAACAGGGGATTTGAACCTGGGTCCTTTTCTGTCCTGGGCCTGCTTACTTGCCTTTGAGCCACCGCAGTTCTGATTCTTTCAAGCTTTCTAGCCCTATTATTCCTGGCTATGTCTGCAGCACTGGGGATTGGATTTATTCTATGGTCATTGCTGTGCTTCACCTGAGACTGATCATTCATCTGCTGGGTATATAAACTGCCCCTCCCTGAGAACATTATCAAGTCTTTGATCCTGGTGTATGTGTTCAGTTCCTGTTTTCTAGTCTCCTGAACTTGTATTCCTTATTGACCCTGGCTTCTGACTCCGGCTACACTTCGTTTATCCTGATCTCTGGCATCTCTTGACTTCGGCTACACTTCGTTTATCCTGATCTCTGGCATCTCTTGACTTCGGCTACACTTCGTTTATCCTGATCTCTGGCATCTCTTGACTTCGGCTACACTTCGTTTATCCTGATCTCTGGCATCCTTTGACTTCGTCTATCCCTCGACTATTTTGCTGTTTGTGTCCTTGTCAGTACTGCTTTGGAACACCTTTATTGCACAGCCCCCATGCACAAATTCACAGTCCAGGTGGCTTCTTACCTGGTCACCTTGGACTGTCTTTCTGCAAGGGTGAGCAAACATATCTGCGCTACAGACTCCTACCTCAGATAAGACCCTGACAAAAGACTTTTTCATCATGGAGTCTGCAGAAATGTGCAAGCAGCTTACCTAGCAAGTGTCCAACCTGGCCCAGACTGTTTCGGAGTTGCAGAGAGAAGTTCTGATTCGTAAAGGCACAGTATGCCCAGCACCGGAACCTGCTCATTCTGCGCCTTTTGTCGTTATGCCTGAGAAATTTGATGGTAGCTATACATCCTTCCAGTACTTTAAGGTGAACTACAAATTGCTGTTTGCCTTGAAGCCTTGGACTTATGCTACCGACTTCATAATGGTCCGAGCGGCTATCAACCTGCTGTCTGGACGGATCAAAACATGGGCACACCAGATGTTGCAGACGAAGAGTTCTGTCCTTGAAGAGTTCTGTCCTTGAAGAGTTCTGTCCTTGAAGAGTTCTGTCCTTGAAGAGTTCTGTCCTTGAAGAGTTCTGTCCTTGAAGAGTTCTGTCCTTGAAGAGTTCTGTCCTTGAAGAGTTCTGTCCTTGAAGAGTTCTGTCCTTCATGACAGCTATGGAATAACAGTGCAAGACCTCTAGTAAGACCAATGTTACAAAGCCTGCTCCACGTACCAGAGGATCCCAGATTCCCAGAAACAGGGATATACAGTACCAACGTCAAACCTCCGTGTTGCCTTCTTACGATCCAGTTCCTAGGAAGACTTCAGAGGTAAACAATATTCCTTTCGACTCTGAGGAACCTATGGATATAGGACTTGTCCCATTCAAAGTGACGCATAAAAAAAAGAAACCAGAGGAGAAGCCATGGCCTTTGTTTTTATTCATCTCTCATTGCCCTGTTCGTCCACCTATGCCTCCAGCTCTCCGACTGGCTACTACCATTCTTTGTCCTATGAACTCTGCATATGCATAATTCAAAATATGGCAGTTAAAATTAAAATGAAGTATTATCATGTAGTGTTTTTTTTTGTTTGTTTTTTTTATTCAATTGAACTTTAGAGGTGTAAACATTCACAAGTTTTCCCTTGTGTTTAGTAATTATAAACATCTGTGCCAAAGCTGAAATACACGGGTTTTAAGACATATAGTGTATCACCCATAAGTCTCTGATATTAAAGGGACACTATAGTCACCAGAACAACTACAGCTTAATTTAGTTGTTCTGGTGAGTATAGTAGCTCCCTTCAGGCATTTTCATGTAAACACTGCGGCGCTGGAAATAAGGGGAGTTTTAAACTTTCATAGGGGGACTAAGGGCGGACAAGCCTCCTAAATGGTGGGTTTAGCACTATAGGGTCAGGAATACGTGTTTGTGTTCCTGACCCTATAGTGATTATTTAAGCAGAAAATACACCCAAGTTAAAAGTTAAAACTCTGTGCAGCTGGTAAGGAGGAGAAAAATCAACCGGAGGAGGTGAAAGAACAGTTCAAGTACACACAAATATATATTCAGAGGAATACATTTATGCATTCACTATCTTAGAATACATAAATGCATTCCTCTGAATATATATTTGTGTATACTTGAACTGTACTTTCAACTCTTCAGACTGATTTTTCTTCTCCATCCCAGTTCCACAGATTTTGAACTCTTTAGGGTGTATTTTCATTAGGGTGTATTTTCTGCTTATTATCAGAGACTGATGTGTAATCTACTATACATACACATAGATACATTGATCAGCTAGAACAATCAAGCCACTGGCAGGGGAAATTAATATTGATTAAATTGTTACAATGGCACCTGCCAATGGGTGGTGATGTATTAGGCAGTATGTGAACTGGCAGTTCTTAAATTTCACGTGTTGGAAGCAGGAAAAATTGGCAAGCAAAAAGATTTGAGCGACTTTGACAAGGGCCAAATAGCATTGGCCAGACGACTAGGCCAGTGCATTGCCAAAATAATAAATTTTGTATGGGGCTCCCAGTATGCAGTCGTTGGTAAGTACCAAAACTGGTGCAAGAAAGGACAACTGATGATCCAGGGTCATGAGTGGAAGGCTCCTTAAAGAACATGGAAACCTAAGGCTAGCCCAGTCTAGTTTGATTACATTGCTAAAAAACGTAATGCTGGCCATGATAGGCATCCGAACACACAGGGCATTACAGTTTGCTGTATTGCCACAGACCAGTCAGAGTGCCCATGATGACCTCTTGCAAAGTGCCAAAAGTGCCTTCATCAGAACTGAACCATTGAGCAATGGAAGAAGGTTGCCTGATCTGATGGCCAGGTGCCTGGTGAAGAGATGTCTGTAGGATGCATTATTGGAAGAAAGCAGGCTAGCAGAAGCAGTGTTATACCCAGGGCAATGTTCTGCTGGGAAATCTTAGGTCCCGGCATTCATGTGAATGTTACTTTTACTTATATCTCCGACCTACAGACCATCTGCACCCCTTAATTGTGTTCCTAAATTGTTCGTGAATGGTTTAGTAACATGACAAATAGTTCAAGGTGTTGTCTTGGCCTCCAAATTCCCCAGATCACAATACAATTGAGCATCTGTGGAGTGTGCTGGAACAACAAATCCGATGCTTGGAAGCACCACCTTGCAAATTGCAAGACTTAAAGGATTTGCTGCCATAGTCTTGACAGATATCACAGACCCTGTTCAGAGGTATTGTGAACTCCATGCCTCTACTCATCAGAGCTGTTTTGGCAGCAGGAGGGGACCTACATGATATTAGGAAAGAGGTTTTAATGTTGTGGCTGATCAGTGTGTGTGTATGTGTAGAGAGAGAGAGAGTAAGAATTGTAGCTATATTAGTCCAGTGATGTAAAATAACAGATTCATTTGTATCTTGTAATATCTTTTTTGTTTTTTTTTTTAATTGGCCTAATACAATTTTGGGATGACAAGCTTTCAGGACCTCACTTTCTCAAGTTGAAAGCATTTCTGAGCAAAAAAAACCCCACAACACATAGAATTTCGAGTTGTGATACTAGGGTTAAAACGACATTAAAATAGACACCATTCTCACAGAGTCGTAAATATTTTGTGTAAGGATCACAGAGTGAGGAGGGAGAGAGGAAACAACAAACAGTGCAGGATGTCAATAGAAGCGGGAGAGGTAAAAAAAAAAAAAACTAAAAAAAACAAATAATAATAATTACACAGAATAATAATCCATGTACTCACAGCCAAGAATCAAGAATATGCAAGAAGGTATCCTATATACAAACTATGCATACATATATGTAATTTGAAATGTTGACAGGCATGTACTAAAAGGGACAATTTAATTGTAGGGGTGTGGTGAGGTAATTTATACAACAAAATGCTATGTAGTACATACACAATGTATCTTATGTACACAGACAGTTTTATAGACACATTTATTGTAGTTTAAAGACTCATTACTGTAAGTATTGTTGCTGTGGAGTTCTGTTATACACTCAGACACACCACCAATATGGAACTCCTAGAAAAGAGGGACAATAGGCTAGAAAAAGAGGCGAAGGAGATTTGGGTACAAAATAGGGACATTTGTGATGCGTGAGAGTAGTTTAGGATCTTGAATTTTAGAGGTCTGTGTCTACAGCAGTTGGAGGGTGAAGAGTTAATTACCTAGCGTTTGCAACAAGCATACCCCTAAACCCTTCTTATATTTGTATTTATTTCATCATTCTACTGGATTCTACAATAATCAGTATCACTGTTTATGCTGTACTGACAAAAAGGGTCCCCTTTTGACACTTGAATACTTTGGGTAATTCTGTCATTATCGGTCTTGGTTAGACCTTTCAGTGTTTATGCTGGTACCTGTGATCCTCTTTATTGCTGCACATAGTATCTTTAGATCATCTAACATGCAAGGCAGTTTCTGCATTTATTTATATATTTATTGCAAACACATTTTACTAGATAAAGGGTCATTGTAACTGCATGGAATGTAGAAATCAGAGTACGGCTTGTGCAATTCTCTTGTTAACCAGTATATTTCTCCAATTATGTCTCATAAACATAATAGATTATACTGTTCTTTCAACACATTTGATCAAATGTAGTTGCCAGATAAAAGGTTGAAAATGAGGTTCAAGTAAAGACTTATTTAACCCCGTATAAATGTATATGTCCTCTAGTTCAAAGTTTTTGCCAATAGGGAGGTTATTTTTTTTTTTAATTAGAAATAAATTGTGAAAACAATTTCCTACCATGAATAAAAGTGAAATTGTGTCTTTGCACAAACCTATTTCCTTCCTGTAGAGGGGGTTATTGGTAGTTTATAGGGCAGGTTCTGTTACCTCTTAGTTGTTTGCACTGCATTAAGAGCTGATTCGCAAACCAGGGATTTGTTTTACAAAACCTACACCAAAGGAAAGAGTTGAAAAAAAAAATATTCCAGCTCAGGCAAATTTGAGTAGTTTTGCTGCTTTTCTGTTTGTGTCAAAAGTACACATATCTTTGTTATGACACAGCCACTGAAAGAAGTTTTAGCTAAACATGACTATTGTTTATGAAGACAAACTAAACAATCCGCATTATGCTGTATTTTTCAACTTAGATTTCAATTCGCTACAATATGCCATATTGACAATATCATACAATATTTAATAATCACCCCCTTATTTCAGACAATGTAGCAGATGACAGTACTAAGTGTTAGTTTTTATGTGTTAGTCAATGAAAAGTCTAATAAATTATTTTATTACATATTTTAGTATGTGGTACACATCCAATATTGTTAAATGAAATGCAAAAACATCTGCATAATAGTTTGATTTGCTGTCTCTTTAACAGATTTTTAGTACACCTGCTTAAGTTGTTTGTTCTGACGTCTAGATACCAGCATTCAAATGATCTGCAAATTCTCTGTAACTACCCCAGATCGTATCCCAGTGGGTGTCTGCAATACCAGACTGGTCTCTGTGAAAGTGACTGCTGATACTGATCTGTTGTTGTTTGAGTGTAGTTAAGCTATAATTATTGGTAGAATTCTGCTTTACTGTGTGATTTTACAAATGAAACATTTAACCTTGTATTTGTTTTCCTTTTTCATCAGATTGCAACTCAATTGTACACAAGGCCTGCAGAGAGAGCTACTTTACCTGCACAAAGTTCAAAATGAAGGTAATGAGTCATATTCTTGTTTATCAGTATATTTATATAGCTCTCTGATCTATTTGTAGTGATTTCATCTAATCCTGTGATATTTTAATCAGGATACTAAAGATATGTTAAAGATATTAAATAAAAGGGTAATAATTGTTTCAGCAGAACTTGTAAAACCCAAATTTAAGATTAGGGGTGCTCCTTTTCATTTGACTTTCAAGGTATAACAAAGGGGTCCTTAGATACATAATAGAAGAAAGGAATGATAAACAGATTGCAGGATGCATACAGGTGTTGGCAGATTATAATTTTTATAAAATCATTGAATGGTTACAGGATATGTAAAAGGACTGACCGTTTACAGAAAAGGTATATGGATTGGTAAATTGCAGCATTTGTCAGAGGATCATCCAATTACTAGATGTAAGAGGGATCATTAGATTAGGGGTTCTGATATGGGGTCATCCGTTCACTGGAGCTGTATGGAGATTGACTGACTATTGGACCTGTAGAGGGGGTTTACGTGATCTTCATGGGGTTGGCAGCTTCATTGTATTTGGTAGGGAGCAGCAGATTAGTGGATTATAATATATTTATGAACTACTTATTACTTGATTTAAAGCATTCTCAAATGCAATATAGTAAAAGGGACATGCAAGTATGTTAAGTGAGAATAAGTGTTAGTCTGCTTATGACTGTGAAGATGTTATAGACTGAAAGAAAACAGATTGACGCTACCATTGAGATATAGTATTTTCTATAAATTGCAACATAACAAGTAAGTGTATCTGGCAAGTTGTTGTTATACTTAAAATGTGCTTAGTGTATTTTTATGTGCAGATCGGCAACAACAAAAAAATTATATGGTTAAAAAAAATAAAAGGTAATTTTGACTAAAATTGTAAAGTAAATAAATCCTTTGAAGCTTCCTTCCTTTGAGTCACTAAAGAATTGAAGGAGGAAACGACAGAAGAAGAATCAGGCAGCTGGGTTGTGTGATAAAAATATTCCAATCCCTAGGCAGTTTGAACACATTCCTAAAGGTGTGGTGTTTTCCCAAAACAAACCAGCCACACCTATACTGTGTGGCACAGTCACATGTTGTCTAAGGCTGCCTGCACCATCAGTGTCTCTTACAGCTATTAGAAGAGTACAGAACTTTGTTTATTTACATTGGAAAATAATCCTGAGAACCAGATAAGATTTGTTTTTTGTACCCCTTTCAGAATCAGAAGGTTCTTCAAGCGAATGATACCTCTTCTTTACCAGTGGTAATGAGAAACAAAGGTGGGTTTTTGTACTTAGTAATAATGACATTTTTACTTTATAATTATAATATATCATTGTAGAGACTGCATCAGTATATATTTCCGCATACATTTTCAAGTGACATCTTTCCTAAGGTCCCTCCAAAATAGTAAGCCTAAACATTTTTCTCATTCGTTGCTTCGGATGAGGAGGTACAGTTGTTGTGGCTTAAACAGCAAAAAATATGAATAGGTTCTAAGAATGAAACCGTTTCAGAAAGAAATCTCTCCTTAAATGCAATTTAAGTGTTTACTTGCTTGCAAGAAGTAGAGAATTGTGGACCAAATATCTTGAGAGTTTTTGCTTGCCAATAAATACGTTAAACAAAGAGAGAAAACATATGTTATTCCTCCCACATTTACTACACTCTCACCTATCTGGCATTCCTTTAGTTTTAATAAGAGATAAAGTAATGGGTACACTTCTGTACTCAATATTGTCAACGCACAGCTGTTTCCCTTCAAGTCAAAAGCCCTGGTGGTTGTAATAATGATGCATGACCAGCTCCCATTAATTGCTCTGGGGAAGCATGGCTTATGTAGAGCTTCTCGGTTATTTACAGTTAGGAATAGGATTGGCTGAAAAATCTCAGCCACATCCTCTTTATAATAGTTGTCAATGGAAGCAGATCATGTCTCCGGATAAAAGATAAACATTCACTGGTAAGTATACTCATTCATTTATTTTAATGAAATGTCTAAAATGTGTTAGAGTTCACCCAGGATTTTCCCTTTGAGGTCGATATATATATATATGCCTACTTCAGTATCCTCATAGGTTGATCTCCATTGAGCAGGGCCTTCTAAGCCAGTAAATATCTCCTTTCTGTAATTGTAAAAGATCTGCAGAATATGCTGGCTCTATATGAATGCTAATAATAACAATGTGTAGTAACGTGTGCTTTCAACCTGTAGCGTGTATAATTTGTAATGTGACGTAACATTAAAGAGCTGGTTTGACAGTTCTTGAATTATCCTCTGCTTTTCTGTTGAGGTGACGTGAACAGTGGGTGTAAAATGTACTGCTTGTTTTCTGCTGGTTAGAAATATTAAATTCTAAAACATAACCACATCTCTACATTATCCTTTGTATCCCTAAAGTTATGTAAACCAATTGAACAGCACAGATTTCTTATGCTGAGGCACGTGCCATTTATTTTTCATGCTATTTCTTTTCTCTTTAGGCTCACAGCCGAAGGAGCGGCCTCGCTCTGCAATTGTTGCCCCAGATGAAAATACATTCTCTGCACTCATAACCACCAGAAGGCCTCAGACACTCTCCATTTCAAAGAGTATATCAACGCAGAATATTGCAGGGTGAGTTAATGTTTGCCAATAAATCCCTTTCAAACAATGGCTTGTATTTGATTTAAAGTACTGTTTTTAATTGTTCAGTCTTTGGGTTTAAATCAAATTATACTTTGTGAAACACATTTCAGTGTAAAATATAGAAGTTTCTGTATTTGACATATTTGAATATAATTATTAACAAAGTAGTATTTGAGGTCACTATAGACCACTAATACAATATCTTAGTTGGCCAGATTAAGGGTCTAACGGGATGGCCCACTTTTTGTTGTTGTGGAACTGTAGAAATTTGTGATGATTTTCTAATTCTGCTTTCTGCAGGGTTGGCTGTGATGAAAGCCTTCTGGGTACCTGGAAATTCTTGTCCCAGTCAACTGATTCTCTGCACAAAATCTGCAAGGTCAACGAATCTATGGAGTCTCTTATTGATGAAGGTGAGTCTCTATACCAGTTGTAACTTTGGTAGAATAACATTCAATAAAACATTTTTTTCATGATTAGAAAGATGTAAGCTGACGGCATATTCCCCCTACTCAATAACAAGATATTAATATATTACGTGCTCATTTTTTTCATGAAGAATTGTCACACGATGTCTGCATCTCTACATAGATAGAAATTATTTTACTTGTGATGATGATGACCTTACAAAGTGTTAGTAGTCGTTACTGCTTTTATCATACACTGTTTCTTAAGTCTCCTTTGGTGAGGAAAATTGTAAATCAGTTTACACAAAAGTTTCTTGTAGATTATGAGAAGCAGCTTTGGGGTTTGTGATCTGGTAATGACGTATGGCGTGTTTGCGAGAGTTCTCAATTCAGATTTATTTATTTTTTGTGATCAAAGGAATGGATCTGAATGAGGGGCAACTCATGGGTGATTTTGAAATAGATTCGAAACAACTGGAGGCAGAATCCTGGAGTCAAGTGGTGGACAGCAAATTCCTTCGTCAGCACAAGAAAGATGTGGTGAAGCGTCAGGATGTAATCTATGGTAGTAAATTTGGTGTTTCTTGAAATGTATTCTAGCACAGGGATGGTCTTTTTGTTTTAGCCCTAGACCTGCTGAGGTTCATGCACTCCTCTGCCAATATGTAGCACATGATTTGTTTACCAGCATGGCACACACATCGATCAGACATTTAATTACTACATGACGTCTGTAGTAGATCTAAGATATTCTTTCCAGAGCATCTCTCTTGAGTGTGAATGCCTTCACCTTAGTTTGTTAATGATTTACGCAACCTGTCATACTTTCAGGTTCAGTGCCTAGTCATTCAGGAATAAATGCTATCTATGTGTTACCCGTGGTGTCTGGTCAGGCTAATATATGTACACCTGGATAAATCCTTTAATGGCCTTCTTTTTACCTTCTTAATAACCAGAGCTAATGCAGACTGAAATGCATCATGTACGGACACTAAAGATCATGAGTGATGTATACAGCCGTGGAATGATGACAGAGCTGCAGTTTGAACAGACTATGATAGACAAGATGTTCCCCTGTCTAGATGACTTGTTGAATATCCACAGTCAGTACTTCCAGCAGATTCTTGAAAGAAAGAAGGAGTCTATGGTTGAAAAGAGTGACAAGAATTTTGTCATCAATAGAATAGGAGACATTCTTGTCAACCAGGTAAGGATGGGGGATCAGTGTTCAGATTCACTATACGTATGCACATTGTATACCAGTAATGTCATTGTGTAAGTTAATCTTGATAGATTTGTATATATATATATTACACTCTATATGGACAAAAGTATTTTGACACACCTCTTAATATTGAATTAAGGTGTTTCAATCAGATCTAATGCCACTGGTGAATATAATCAAGCACCTAGCAGTCTACATTTACAAACATTTGTGAAAAACTAGGTAGTTCTGAAGACCTCAGTGAATTCAAGCTTGGTACTTTAATAGGATGCCACCTTTGCAAGAAGTCAGATTGTGAAATTTCATCTCTGCTAGATATTCCACGGTCAACTGTAAGTGGCAATTATTGGGAAGTGGAAGTGTTTAGGCACAGCAGAAGACCAAATAAAGTCACAGAGTGCTGAGGAGCATAGTGCATAAAAGTCACCAATGCTCTGCTGGTTTTTATTGCTGAAGAGTTCCAAACTTCCACTGGCATTAGTATTAGCAGAAACATGGCGGGAGCTTCATGGAATGGGTTTCCATGGGCGAGCAACTGTGTGCAAACCTCACATCAATGCTAAGCGTCGGATCAATGCTGGACTCTGGATCATTGGAAACGTATTCTGAGGAGTGAGGAATCACGCTTCTCTGACTGGCAGTCAGGTTGTTGAGTCTTGGTGTGGCAGATGCCTGGAGACTGCATTGTGCCAACGGTATGGGGTTTTTCAGAGGTTGGGCTGGGCCCCTTACTTCCATTGAAGGGAAATCAAATGCTTCTGCATATCAAGACATTTTGTGCAATGTATGCTTCCAACTTTGTGGGAACAGTTTGAGGAAGGCCCTTTACTATTCCAGCATGACTGTGCCCCACCGCGCATAAAGACATGGCTAGATGAGTTTGGTGTGGAAGAACTGACCTCAAACCCATCGAACAATTTGGGATGAACAGCAACAGATATCGCTAGCCAGACCTTCTCATCCAGCATCAATGCCTGGCCTCACAAATGCTTTACTGGATGAATAGGTAAAAAAAATCCCACAGAAGAACTCCAAATTTTTGTAGAGAGCCTTCCCATAAGAATGGAAGCTGTTATAGCGTCAAAAATTGGACCAACTACATATTCATGTCTGTATTTAGAAAGCTATGGCATAAGAGTCCTTGTTGGTGTAATGGTCAGGTGTCCCAATACATTTGTCCATATAGTGTATGTATAATGATGTTATGGAGACATCATAACCACCCATGAGTTTCCCAGAAATCCTAGATGGCACTATTTTCCTCAATAAAGACACACCAACACACAGCTGCCTCTCATTATAGTGGCGGAATGTGCCAATCAGGAGTGCAACTCCCACTGACCTCTGAAAGATTGACCACACCACACCTCTCCTTCCTCCCCCCGTGTTGTCTAATGCAGGAATGCAACTGTTAAGCCTATCAACCTCTGTTAACTATAGTGATGTACTACTTACTTGGCTTAGCTGCACCTTACTATTGTTATTGGACTTATTCTGATAAAGCCTATATGTCAAATTTGTTGATTGAATGCAACTCCTATTCAAGTATGAAAATATTATAAAAATTGACAGATGGAGATATGTTTTCATAGAGAAAATAACGCATAGGTTCAACATTGGAATAACAGAGCCAAGCAAGACACAGACATACATGTATCTTGAACCCCGAGAGAGACCATAATGGGTATTGGGCAGTAAGACGAATAGCACATATGTCTGTATGGAGGAGCCTCTGTTAATGTAAGAGCCCAACAGCAAGACCACATGTATGCTGAGAGCAGGGGGAGAGCTGAGACTCACTACAGCTCATGATCCCACCAGCTGCTCCCTCCATCTTTACACTGTGTCCCTAGTTGGTTTATATCCTGGCAAATCAAATAACCTGATGACAATGAAAAAAGTGTAATTGAACATGCGTGGGAGGAGCAGGTTTCCTCATTTGAGATGTTGTAGGCTTTATGAAAGCTCATGCAGGAGACAAGCCCTACCCTAACAACGCCTTCGGAAAGAAGCATTAAATCTGGTCTGATGAGTAAAGCCAGATGGGGGGGATTGGCAGACTAGGTGGAAGGAACAAGTGGTTCTTTGCCACTGATAATGTCTGTGTAATAGTGTTGGCTTGAATATTGTGCTTATTTTTCTAGTCAGTACATTTTTTCCTTCCGTAGGATTAGTATATGACATGCTGTGCAAATTAAACAAATTACTAGTTATGAATCTGGCATAAACAAACTCGGTATTTGGTTGATACAGGTTTTGCTTTCTATGAGTCATCTAGCAAGCACACGTTAAGCCAGTAAAGAGCAAGCTGAAACAAAGTTGTTAGTGTTTGAGCAAATTACAGGGTAGATTTTATTTTTATTTTTTTACTTTAACATCGGAAACTTTGTATTAAATGCATTTTCTGTTTACTGAAAAGCTTAGTGGCTTTACATTTAATGAATTGATGCTGTTTACTCAGTTTTCGGGTGAAAATGCAGAGCGGATGAAGAAAACATATGGTAAATTCTGTGGACACCATAATGAGGCTGTGAATTACTACAAGGACATACTTTCCAAAGAGAAGCGGTTTCAGGCCTTCATCAAGGTACAGAAAGCTAAAGTCCCCTGATTTTTGCATTGCTAAGAAAGCTCCCATTAAGTCTTAACACATCTACTTTTTCTGCTTATTTTAGAAAAAGATGAGCAGTGGTGTGGTGCGGAGATTAGGAATACCAGAATGTATACTGCTGGTTACCCAAAGGATTACAAAGTATCCTGTTCTTTTACAAAGGATTCTACAGTATACCAAGGGTGAGGGTCTGCCAAGCTGTAGTGAAATGTTACATTACTTTACAGAATATCATATATGGGCAAATGTTTTGTCACATTCATCATGACACGTGAATTTTTAGTGTTCAGGATATATTCAGACAATATTGCTATGCAATCAGGGCCATACTAAAAAGAGAATCATCTAGAAGAAATATGCACGTTTTGATTGCTTAATCCATACGTCATCCACGGAAAATTAAAATGTAAATTTAAAAAAGTGATAGATGGCTATTTTAAAATATAATAAATGAGACCAAGCTCTACCCATTGCCTAAGATTTTGCAATTGAGATGAATATAACCATTAACCAGGTTTCCCAACAATCTTTTGGCTTAAAATAATGTGTTTTACAATAATGTATGCATAAGACCATGAGGTGCCAAAACCAGTGATTGTATTTGTCACCTCATCATGCATAAAGTGGCTGCCCTGGTCACTGTTTATAAATAATTTAAACAAAATATCGAGCATTTCCCCAATCCAGTGACAAATAATTCTCAGCTACTTCCTCCTTTTTTTTTTTTTTAATTATAGCAAAAGGAAATGTTGAGGAAAATGATTGGAGATCTCTGTGGTACCCAAATCAGGAAGCCTAGTAGGAGTTGTCACAAGCTTTTCTGAGCTCTGCATTATGATTCATTGGAATGACATCTGTTTTTAAGTGCTTATATTTAATGATTTGGAAATACATTGGGAGGGTGGGCCGAATAGTTGACAATTGAATGTTTACATTTTAGTTTTATATCTTATTAAATGAATCTGTTACAGAAAATGATGTGGAGCATAAGGATGTGGCACAATCCTTGAATCTGGTAAAGGATGTGATAACTGCGGTCAATAGTGAAGTCAATGAGTATGAGAAGGAGATGCGTTTACATGAAATCTATAGCAGGACAGATAGCAAGTCTATCCAAAGGATGAAGAGCGGTCAGATGTTTGCTAAAGAGGATCTAAAACGGTGGAAGTTAATTAGAGATGGTTCAGTCTTCTTAAAGTCTTCAGCTGGTCGATTAAAAGGTTGGTCATATTTTAAATAATGGTATCAGCAGCATAGACACCACTGAAGGAGAGCATTTTAAAATTCTACTGCTAAAAGCTTTTAAGAGGAGCTTAAATATCTTTTAAAATGTTTCTAATATGATATGCTTCAAGTTGAGTTGCTAGGTCACATGTTAACGGAGGGATGCTTATGAAAAATATTTACATCAGTGCACTCTTATACATAGAGACCAAAAGTATGATGGCTTCATAAGCATTTCTAAACCATTTGCAGCTCTGACGGTTGACGAGAACAATGTTAAGAGTTTTCAGCCCATGTGCTCAATCTTCTGCAGAAATGAAAGCTGAAGTTGTGGTGGTGTTGACCGCTATTTACGCTGGCTGTAGCTTGACAGCAGCCAACAAACTTAATTTTAATGTAGATGTTTTTGTTTTGTAAACTGTAAATCTACAAACTATTTTGCCAGGGCTTTGAGGAAAACACAGAATGATGTATCAACATATTTTAGTAGCAACTCTGCTGGCATGAATTCAACTTTAGGATAAGATTTTCTTTAATGAGAGACCTTAAAGTATTATCTTTGTGTCCAACATCCTTAAAGATTTGCATCACACACCAAAATGTCTAGATAAGCTTCTAATGGTTAGGAAATTGGACAATAATAGCCATGATGATAAACTACAGGACAGCAGTTCTCTATATTCTAAACATTCTATTTAATGCATTTTGGTCACATCATTTGGGATGGTAGACTTAGTCACCTTCACCCACAACAGATCCAGTGCGAAGGACAACCAGTTCTGCCACTCTCCACCCTCCTGGACAAACGTTTGTTTTTAAATGTTCCATCATTGCTAAAATTACAAGACTTTGTAACCTGGCTTTCATTTGGCTTCAGACTTGTCTAATTGGCAGAAAAGGGAATATAAAAGGAAACAAAAAAAAAACCCTCTACTTTTAAGCCATCTAAACTGCACAAGGACCACATTGCATGACAATCATTTTAAAGAAACCAGTCCAATTTATGTAACCCATTGCAGGCTTTTGCCATTCATTTCACCTGTGGTTTTTAATAGCAACTGAGAGCATTAGCAAAAGACAGAACATGTTCCATTTTAATCTGAGCCGGTACTGAAAATAAACGGTCTGACTTCAAATATAGTAGGCTATTCAGTAAGGGCTCATTAGATTACAGAAAGAAAATTGGCAATGTTTATGTGTAGACAAGGAAAGATGTAGATGTATTTCATTTTGCTTAATTTTTTTCCCCCATTTAAATTTTTGTTTCACTTTTTTCTCTCACAGATGTCTTGGCCGTTCTGCTGTCTGGCATTCTTGTCTTCCTTCAAGAAAAGGATCAGAAATATGTGTTTGCATCACTGGTGAGAAAACATTTGCATCAGTGACATAATACGTGATGATAAAAAAATGACCACAATTAAAGCATATAAAGAGTTCAGTAATATTTCATGGGATATCGCTGTAATACAAGTAGTAATGGAATCTACCTTTGCCACAACCAGCACCGGGCACTACAAAAGTCTTCTTGGAGTGCAAGCTACTATGATGTGTGTGTATGTGTGTGTGTGTGTGTGTGTGTGTGTGTGTGTGTGTGTATATATATATATATATATATATATATATATATATATATATATATATATATTATATATATATATTATATATATATTATATATAATATATATATATCTCTAAAACTTGCCAGTAGCCATTGTGGAAATTTAGCCATGATAGGTTGCAGTGGAGACTAAATTTTAAGACCTGGCCAGTAGTATGTATGTATATAGACTACTAGATAGGCCCTAAAATGTACTCTCCCACACATGGTGTATAGATCATGCCCCTGAAGTCTTACTTCTCAATTCTCTGCAATTTAGGAGTTAGAGCACTTTTGTTTCTGTTTATGCAGCCCTAGCCACACCTCCTCTGACTGTGACTGACACAGCCTGCATGTAAACACAATGGTTTCATTTTAAATAAGATGTAACTTACTTTGAAAGTTTGTATCTCCTACTCTATAAATTGAACTTTAATCACATACAGGAGAATCCTGCATTTACTGTTAGGTGTCTGTTTACAGGAAGTGTTTAGGAAAGCTGTGCAAGTCACATGTATAAACAACGCGATTTAACTCCTAAATGGCCGATAATTGAGCAGTGAGACTGCATGGGCATGATCTGTACACCAAAATATTTTTGGGGGAGTAACCCCCTGAAGTTTGTATCCCCTTCCACTTTCAGATTATAAAGATTTGTGGAGTGGAGTAGAAAATACTTAAACTAGCAACATTGTGACAATTTGAAGTGGTAGAGGTTAACACAGTGAAGAAGTTTAAGGATGCGTGGGATAGGCATAAGGCTCTCCTAGCTATAAGATAAGGTTAGGGACTAATGAAAGTATTTAGAAAATTGGGCAGACTAGATGGGCCGATTGGTTCTTATCTGCCGTCACATTCTATGTTTCTATACATTTAGATATAACATCAATAAATCATACATTCACCTTTAATGCATTCATCCAAATCACAAATCAGTGGGGTCTGCATGCAGTTTCAGGCAGATCCATTCCACACTAGACTTAAGAGCCTCATTCTAGGTTTCTAATTTTTAGATTTTTGTTATGGGATCAAGAGTTAAATAATAATATTGGTAAGGTCTGTGAATATAAATTTCACATCGTTGTTAAAAGTAATTCATGACATGAGTACAGTGTTTTTTTTGTTTGCAATAAATATAAATGTATTTATTAGTTACCTAAAGGGCTACTCACTAGCGTGTGAATTGTCAGGAATTCAAAATTAATTTGAAGTGATTTGTTACTCTCTTTTTTGTGCAAAAGAGGGAAACAAAAAAAATGCTGGTTTGGAGTTTTTTTTGTTTTTTTTCTACTTTAGCTATTTTGGCTGAAGTGTGGCATTCACTTTGAACTAACTTCTTAATCCTGGAAATATACACTTTAGTGAATCAATGTGCTAGATATTTTTGTTAGAAAGTTCATGCATTTGTAAATCAATCATGTTTTTGTCCTTTCAGGATCAGAAATCTACTGTAATTTCCTTAAAGAAGCTGATTGTTAGGGAAGTAGCACATGAAGAAAAGGGCTTGTTCCTGATAACAATGGGGGTGAAGGATCCAGAGATGGTGGAAGTTCACGCAAGTTCTAAAGAGGAACGCAACAGCTGGATTCAAACAATCCAAGATACCATGAACACAATGTATGTGGCTTATGCGACATATTCACGTCATCACCTTGTATCAATTTCTTTCATAGTCCACATTGACTCTCTCATTTTGTTTTTCAGGCACAAAGATGAGGATGAGGGAGTCCCAAGTGAGTCAGAAGAAGAAAGGAGAATATTGGACACCAAAACAAAAGAACTTAAAGGTTATTTGCCATTATTTTTGTTCTAGAGGCTAATTTTGAAAATATATTTAGTTTGATCGCTATTTATTTATTAATGCCCAACTTTCGCTGCCACACACTAATTTACACACTAAAAGACCTAGTAACCATAAATTATAACATGCTGTAAAGTAGGACTCCACTCGCCCCTCATGGTTTGCAAGTACAAATTAAAAAATAAACCCTGGCATATGATTTTTGGCATTAGCAGTACAGCACAGGGATTCTGATATCCCTTCTATGGTGTGTGTCTCTTGCACTGTCCTGAGTGTTACAATGATGCTCTCCGATCACACTCTGACTGCTGGGATTTCTGGCACATTACATTTATTATTATTATTTATTTTTTAATGGTAGCAGAGCAACTTCCATGTAGTGTGTTTCCACATAGATTTACACACACAAACCTACAGACATGCAAGTACACAGACATGTATCCTCACTGTCAGTCAGTTATGCACAGACACTCCCTAAAAAATTTGACGATACACACATCATTTACATAGAGAAATTCACCACTCAAACATATATATTTACAGAGAAATAACAACATAAAGAATTTATTTTTTATTTTATTTTTTTAAATACTTCTAAAACAAACCAAAATCCAAACTATTCTGCATGTGTATGTATTTTCAAAGACCTATAAAAATAAGTACACATTTTATATTTGTGTGCAAACATAAATACTCACATCCTACTGGTACTGCGCACACTCCGTTGCTGCAGGCAAAACATGAATCAAAAATAAAATATGTATCAGTTGTGGCAAGTAACAGGGCTGTTCACTAAACTGAGAATTTTTTGAATTCAAAGTTAATTTGAAATTTAAGGTCAAAGTATCTGAGCTGAAAGCATAGCTGACTGGAAGACTTTTTCACTTTCAACTAATCTTTCCTTATATTCAAAATTAACTTTGAATTCACTTTAAGTCCCAACAATTCTCACTTTAGTGAGTAACCCTGTATGTTTTAAATCTGGCTAGGAGGTTTTTGGGTACTGTTCTGGATCCATTGTTTACAAGTAAGCTTAACAAACATTTAGAAAAACAAATACAAATTATAAAGAAATAATATGTACTACAAATACATTTTAAAGGCAGTATTTGAAGTCTGCTGTTTTTTTTTTTAAATCAGGCCTTGTTTTGGATACTGCCTCTTGATGGCAGCAGTGAAGCTGCATTTTCTTCACACTGTAAGCTAGAGTTGATGACTCATTTTTTTTTAGATCAACTACATCTGAAAGATAAACAAATTATAACATTACTGGAAGAAAAGCACAAGATTTTTCAAAGTTTGACGGACTGCTTTTTAAATGAAGACAGCCCTCCCTCTGTCACTAGTAGGATTTTGTTCAGAGCAAACACAGAAGAAGCTCAGAGAGGAGAACCAGTGATGAAAAGTGCAATGAAAGAGGGTAAGATACAGCAGCATTTTAATTTATCAGTATATCTGTGAAAGCACCATTAATTGGCATCTCAGGCTGATCATGAAGAGGAAACACTTTGTAAAATTTTATATACCCTATGGTAGAGGTTCCGAAAAGCTGGATCCCCAGATGGTTTAGAACTCCAACTCCCATGAAGCATCTTGGAAGCTGTAGTTTTAAAACATCTGGAGATCTACCTTTTCGAGCACCCCTGCCCTATAGTCTGGGCAAAATAAGTTATTCTCAATCTTTCCCTCTCTTTGGCCCCGACAGGATAGAACAAAAAAAAAATTACAATACACAAATAACAAATCACAACAGTGAAAAATTAGTAACAATGAATTGGTGAACACAAACTCACATATAGAAACATAGAATGTGACAGCAGATAAGAATCATTCGGCCCATCTAGTCTGCCCAATTTTCTAAATACTTTCATTAGTCCCTAGTCTTATCTTATAGTTAGGATAGCCTTATGCCTATCCCACGCATGCTTAAACTCCTTTACTGTGTTAACATCTACCACTTCAGCTGGAAGGCTATTCCATGCATCCACTACCCTCTCAGTAAAGTAATACTTCCTGATATTATTTTTAAACTTTGTCCCTCTAATTTAAGACTATGTCCTCTTGTTGTGGTAGTTTTTCTTCTTTTAAATATAGTCTCCTCCTTTACTGTGTTGATTCCCTTTATGTATTTAAATGTTTCTATCATATCCCCCCTGTCTCGTCTTTCCTCCAAGCTATACATGTTAAGATCCTTTAACCTTTCCTGGTAAGTTTTATCCCGCAATCCATGAACCAGTTTAGTAGCCCTTCTCTGAACCCTCTCTAAGGTATCAATATCCTTCTGAAGATACGGTCTCCAGTACTGTGTACAATACTCCAAGTGAGGTCTCACCAGTGTTCTGTACAATGGCATGAGCACTTCCCTCTTTCTACTGCTAATACCTCTCCCTATATATAGGAAGGTAGAATAGACACAAGATGGATATGGGGAATGAATACAAAGTGGTGGGGTGAAAATGTAAATAGAAATAGTGTACTGCTTTAAGATTATAGGGAGCATCAACATCTGTGACATCAGTCATTAATAAAACTAAAATAAATGAGTAAGTGAACAATGCGCTAAAACATTATTATTGTACACTATAACAACTTTTTAATAGATGTAATAAGCAGCACATTATAAATTTCAATAGCCCAAAAAACAAACAAAAAAAAAAACACTTAAAATCAATATATCATACACAAAGGTTAGCTGTGTCTTCAAAACAAAGTTTGGTGTTTGTGATAACCGCAATACATACAATTTATATTCAAAGTACACTATGTAATCAATATACTTCAATAAAGTGCTTCTTAACAATTGTGCAAATTACATAATAACCCTAAGTGCAATGTGCATGTTAAACACTCACAATATATGGTAAATCCATTCAGTTGATTTGAATGAGGGAAAAATACATATAGTGTGATACTGTTCTAGCCAACCACATTGATCTGATACTGTAACACACCATCTGACAAATCATTAACCCATAACCCGCAGCACACCAGGTGAGGGGAATGGGAGAACTAAATCATACTCTCCAAAGTATGGGATGGAGGGGTTGGCTGCTCAACTGGTCAACTGTGAATCTTCACAGAGCAATAATTTGTGTGAGTGAACAAGGTGATGATTCCTGCTGTTAAAAAAAAGGGGCTGTGTGACACAGGTTTCGTTTTTCAATGTATTTAAAACACTTTAGTTTGCTAAAAATGTGTTTTCCCTTATTTTACAAAAAAATGAGAAATTGGCACTTTTATAAATTAACCTGGTTACACCCCCCTGGCTTTCAGATAACAGGTCCTGACTATTCCTGGTTGTTTAGCTCAATGAAGCTAGAGGCAGCAATTGCCCAGAGCACCTGTCTTGCAAAGACTTCACATTGGACTGCATTGGGAAGTCTATAATAGGACAGACACAGAAAGCCTGGGAAAGGTTAGAAGGGGAAGGTGTTTTGTGTAAAGCAGTGGAGTGTCCCTTTAAATGTTCATGCACCATCCATCCACCATTTATTAATTTGGAGAAATGTCTCTAGAATGAATGAATGAATGTGTGTTTTTTCAGTTATTTGAGATGGTTTTTAAGGCTGTGTGTAAGAACTGACTCATAGCAATGCTGAGGCAGTTTGGCAAATTACACATAGTAAATCTAGTGAATTAACCAACTGTAATTTATCTGCTTACTGATTTTCTGAATTTGTATTTTTAAATGTAGAATTTAATGAATAACATTGTGGAAGTTTTACTAGCCCAATTAGTTTTTTTACATTTTAGTTGAAACACTTCAAACTTTAGTGAACAAGAATTTGTGGGGCAATGTTGGCCAGCATATTCCAAGTCCTGCAGATACGGATCCTAGTGTGGGACCCATTTCTCTGCCCAGAAGAGCTGAGACATTTGGAGGGTTTGACAGCCATCAACTCAGTGCTTCAAAAAGTAAGTTTCATACCTTTTGGCCCCATTTACTTTAAATTTAAATTAAATGATTTCCTTGATTAACAATCACAGAGCATGGGCATCAGAACTTCTGACACTGAGTTCTGCTAAAGAGACATGGAAAACAGTAAAAAAATATATATAAAACAACAGATTAGCAATAATAAAACATACTCATATTTGAAGTTCCTGCGTTTGCTGCAAATATTCTTGCTTTGCTGCTTCTATTGTGGTTCTGCCAAGACCAGGAAGTGAGTCAGCCAATCATAATCTGCTTTCTATCCCATAAGCAATGCTTTGTTAGCACTTCAAGGGCCTTTGAGTTGTAGTTCAATTGTCAACTTTCTACTTTAGCAAGATAACGGCTATGCAATACTCATAAAGTCATGATATAATAGTATTTTGGGAGCAGAAACATTTTGCTGGTTTGGAGGGATGGCCAGAGAGAAAGGGTTTTATCGATGAATACTGATTACTCAACAGCAGCAACAAAAATTGAAAATTACAATTTTCATATTTTAATACGTTTAGTTGTCCCAAACGTTTATCAGATATTTATTTGTGAGTTGTGAAAAGAAAATTAAATCCTCACCTCTGTCCTGCAAATGTAAACCTCCATTTTAGCTTTATGTCAATCCTTTGCACTTGGCAGTCAGCATAAAACGGGTACACAGAGAAGAAAAGTGCGTGCCTTCGCTAAATGGTATTGTTATGTCTTTTACTAAATTATTTATATAAATTTAAAAGAAAACATAGTAGTGCTTGAGAAAGGTTAATAGTCATATTCAGTATTTTATTATATGGTGCAATAAGGTTCTTCTCTAAAACATCAGTTCTATATATGTGTCGCTGAAGTGCCTGTTGAAGGCCATATCTTTGTTGTAATGTGTTCCTGGTAATGGTTAGTGGTTTGCTTATATCAAACTGTATGGTCAATAGGAGTCTGCAGTATCACTTAATTTGACATCTTCCCATTGGATAGTTTGGCAGAACTATTGACCTTTTTGTCTTTTATTTAAGCTGGCGAGAAAGAAGATGGTGAAGACACACAGGATCTTAGAAGAACAGAATCCGATAGTGTTCTGAAGAAGGTAAGGCCTTCTGTAGTAATGTTTTAGAATATTAGCAGGTTTGATTAAAGGAACACTATAGGGTCAGGAACACAAACATGTATTCCTGACCCTACAGTGTTAAAAACACCATCTAGCCCCTTGCTCCCCCTCCTCCCTCCCACCTCCCTAAATATAGCAAAGTCTTACTTGTATTCCAGTCTGCTGGTTCTTCCCCTGATCTGCCTGCTTGACTTGACATCCTCATTAGTTATGATCTGAGCCAATTACAATGCTTTCCTACAGGAAAGCATTGGATTGGCTAATACTGTCAAGAAGGCAGATCACGGGCAGGAGCCAGCATAAGCTAAACACAGCCCTGGCCAATCAGCATCTCCTCATAGAGATGCATTGAATTAAAGTTTGCAGAGAATGGAGACACTGTCAGTACTGCGCACTGTACAGCACTGTCCCAGGAAGCATCTCTTGTAGCCATCTGAGGAGTGGCCATTGGAGGTATCCCTAGGCTGTAATTTTCTCTGCAAAAAGTCTGAAGGGAATAATTATACTCACCAGAACAAATACAATAAGCTGTAGCTGTTCTGGTGACTTTAGTGTCCCTTTAAGCTACACAAAAATACCTAAGAAACAATACAATGTTCTATAATATCACTATTCTTCTTAATGGGTTACTGCTAACAGATGGAACATTGCAGGACTTTTTCTAAATACCAGTTGACCGTTTTTCATTAAATTGGAGATTAATCACGTTAGATTTTTATTTACAACTAAGTTTACTAGCCAGTAAGTCTTTTAGGTGTCCAACTGAATTCAGTAAATGTAATACTCTATAAAAATTACTTTTTATGTTTGTGTGCACTGTCATTTGCCTGTGTGCATCACAAGAACCACAGCCGTAAAGTACATTATAGTTTTGTGTATTTATAGATTGATGAAGAGTAAATTATGTGCCTTACATTTATCTCTGATCATATTATGCCTCTGAGTTGTATAACTGCATCATAGTTTGACTATTTTATCTACTGTTTTGCTTTCTTGCCACAGGGTGTGAATGCTAGTTTGATATTTAAAAGGAATAGTGAGGTAAGGAAATTGTATTTTGTTTTAACCTCAAATTGCATTAAAATGTATATAATTCCTGTGTAGAAGGGAGTTCATTGTGTAATTATCTGCAAAGTTCTCAGTCAGTGATTCTTCCCTTAAAGTTATTTGGATCACGTTTATCTACTGAGGCTAGTTTTAACATAGCAATGTGTGCCTGCCAGTCTTACATGATTTAAGCGAAAGGGTCTGCTTCTGATAAGTTAGAAAATCTACATGCTTAATTAGCCAACTTGCCAATAAATGTTATATTTACCGAGAGCTTGTATCCTAGTCTTTACATCCACTGCCACCACAATAATGCTGATACAATGGAGAGAGTTTAAATAATATCTCTGCTCTCCATTTGCTACAGTTTGACCAGTGCACTGTACAGGTGAGACTTTATAACAAGATTTGCATAATATACCATTTCTTTACACAAAATGCTTTGGTAATGTATACATTGCTGAGTTGGTCATTATGTCCGTTATGTCATAGTAATATTTTCTCTCTCACTCACTCTTATTTTGTATTATTGCAGCAAGTTCTTCAGTCTGTTACCACTCTCCATAGTCTCCTGAGCACATTGCATGTAAGTTTTGGTTTGGGTTTTTTTGTGGGGGTGGGGGGGTGGAGAGGGGTGGCAGGTTTTGCTTCCTGTAAGGGGACTGGTTTTCACTGTGCAGTGGACAGCCCTATAGGACCACCTCCAATGAATTTCTGAAAGTTTCTTGTATTTGTTTTGTTCTGTTATTAGGTATGGTTGGAGAATTGGTAACTGAGCTATTTTAAAAATTGCTGAATACGTTCGCAAGCTAATGTCATATATGTAACTTTGTTCTTTCTCAAATAGAATGTTATAAACCACTGTTTTAACCATCATACTTTCTTAAATGTATTGATGTAAAGTACCTGCACAGATTTATTTGATTCCAAAGAAGCCACATATGTGTTATGTCTTCATCCGATTATAATGTAATATAGTACATAAAGTACACAAATTGCTTGGCTCTGTCCTAAATGCTGTAGACAAATCCTATCAATACTCCAACTGGTCCCTCCAGTGCTTCCAGTGCCATTGAATTATCGGTTTTTCAAGACCTCGTGAGAAGTTCTTCAATGAGCAAATTTTATTTTGTCCCAATTGATATGAACGCTTCAACCCATCTTATGGGGGATATAATGAAGATTCTGCAGCTACTGCTGTAGGGAGCTTTGCCCACCAGGAAGCGACTTACCAATCATGGTGCTTAACGTTCTGTAGTACTGTGGAATCTGTCCTTTAGTCAGTGCTTTATGGAAACCGCTAGGAAGCTAACTGCTAACCTGCCACCCCCAGAAAGTAATAACATCTAGTACAGTGGTATTGTTGCAAAAAAGTTGTACAGTATGGCTGGGTAGGAAGAACAGAAATGCTAAAGAAAAATGGTAAACTGTAACATAACCTATACAATGTGCCTAACATATGGGTGCTTAGAATGCATCCCTATCGTTAAAAAGTTTTAGTTTCTAGTACATTTTGTAAAATGTTTATTATTGGGTAAAGGTTTGCTTAGCACATGTGAATACACATAGTAATTTAAATTTGTACAGACATTCAGCCTGAATTATTTACTGATTTAATTGGATACTATTGAACTTTCTTCAGGCGGTGGTGTTACAGCAGGACAGCTACATAGAGGATCAGAAGATGCATCTCAGTGAAAAGGCCCTCACAAGGACTTTTTCCAGGCCAAACTCCTTGATTGAGCAGGAAAAGCAGAGGAGCCTAGAAAAACAGAGACAGGATTTTGCAAACCTTCAAAAGCAGCAAGCACAGCATGTGGAAGAGAAACGCAAAAGGGAACGTGAATGGGATATAAGGGAGAAGGAGCTCACAGAGCGGGAAACACGGCTAGCACAACGAGAAGAGTTGGCAAGCAAGGGCCTCCAGGAAATGGAGCATGAAAAGTCTGAGCTTCAAAGCAGGAAAGATGAATACCAACGTGACCTGGAACGTCTAAGGGCAGCCCAAAAACAACTGGAAAAGGAACGAGAACAATTTAAGAAAGACATGGAAGGTTTATCTGAAAAGAAGAGAACAGACCTCAACCAGGTAAAGTCTCACATCCTTATGTAGAGACCATTGAGTACAATAGTATATAATCAATATGGCACTATCTTTTAGACAGATAGATATACAGACAGACATATACACACAGGGTGGGACAAAAATTCAGAGTAGGGTTTATGGAGTCAATAACTTTACTATTAATGAAGCAGTTTCAATGATGCTACATACAATGAATGCTTAACGTATGGAGATTTATTTGACTAGATACGGAAGAAGACATTGTTTTATGAGCTCCATTTGCTGCCTTGCAAAGGCAGGCTTTTTTGATTGCATTGTTCATAACATTAGTTAATGTTTGAAGATCTAGCACTCGAATTTATGCAAGGATATTCTCCTTGAGCTGCTCAAATGTACACTGTTTGCTCACGTACACCCGCTCCTTCAGATATCCCCACTGGAAGTGATCGGGAGCTGAAAGGTTGTGCAAACATGGCAGCCAATTAATCTGGGAATTTCTATCTGCTCACCAAACAGTTGTCTCAGGAGGTCTATTGTGGCCCTGGCTGTATGAGCAGTAGTACCATCCTGTTAAAACCACATTTCAGGACGATTTTCCACTGCAGGACATAATACATTTCCAATCATATCCAAATATTTTCCATATAATATAGTCCTTGGGGTCAACAGGCTCTAAGTTTGATAAATCGGTTTTACTCTAACCAATGATCAGCCGTTTGAGGGTCTTGAAATTGCTGAATTACTTAATATGATTTTATATTTTACACTATATACAGCAGTACACTTTCTTTACGTTTTTGTTTAACATATAATGATCGTTCATATTGTTTTTGATGTCCATACTGCCTAGAAACCGGCAATGTGAAAAAGCCCTTGAAACTAACTGCATTTACGGTTTCTCCAGGTTTCCACTCAACATGATAAACTCAGCAAAGTACCCTCACTTCCTGCTGGCATGGAGTCCAAATGGCATAGCTCTGGTTCACCAAAACAGGAGCCTTTAGAAACAGAACTCTCTGCTTCACCCAAAAGAGACAGTTTGTTACGGACCGATAGCAAGCAGAAAGGAAAAACCCACTTCCTCTGGCATGGCACAAATCAAACTAACAAGGTATCAAAGCCAAAGGACAAGAAAGAGAAGAAAAAGGGCAAAGGAGGGCGATCTCCAACCACAGGTAAATAGATCACCTCACCTACTACTTGAAAATCACGTCCTTCAGTGTCTTGTCTTTTGTATTCATCAATAAGTTACACATACCCGTGGCACTCGTGGGTTAATTCACTAAGCAGTGGATTGTGATGAATTGCCTGCTAAATTGCTCCTTTCTGGTTGTTCTAGAACACATTGACTGGAGGAGTCAATAATGCAGTAGTCATGCTTATAAAAATAAACTGTTGAGTAGATCAGCCTAATTTCTGTAATGATAAACAACATAAACAGGCTAGGCAAACCCATCTATACAGTTAGGCTACTAATGTAGTCTAGTCTTATTGTGAAAAGATTGCTATGAAGGTAAGATCAGGCTAATTTTCAGGCTGGGCAATCTTGAATTGAAGACTGCCTGTACTGTACCATAGCTAGATTAACTCGGTAAGAGAGGATAAACGTGACTGCAACAAGCACATAAGGTGCTCACTAGGGATGCACCAGAATAAAAATTATGGGCCAAAAATTCAGGATGCCCTTGGCCAAAAACCAAAACTGAAAAGGACTTTTTTTCCCCAAAAAAGGGAGGGGGTGACAGAGTGACTGAGGGAGGGGGTGACAGAGTGACTGAGGGAGTGGGGTGACAGAGTGACTGAGGGAGTGGGGTGACAGAGTGACTGAGGGAGTGGGGTGACAGAGTGACTGAGGGAGTGGGGTGACAGAGTGAGGGGGTGACAGAGTGAGGGGGTGACTGAGTGACTGAGGGAGTGGGGTGACTGAGTGAATAGTAATACATTTGTTTCCCTGGTGGTGCAGTGCCCTGGCTCCCTGGTGGTCCAGTGTGCTGTCTCTCCAGTCTGCTGCTCCGCTGGTTGTGAGCTGCAGACTGCTGTATCTCATGATATCCAGAAGTCAGAGCGTTGCTGTGGTAACGCTCTGATTGGCCAGAGATTGCACCTGGTGGAGCTGTAGACTGTGCTGGCTCTCTCCCTCATCAGACAGGAGGCGCCTCACAACCAATGGCACACAGGGCAAGCTGCTGGGCCCCCTTTTTCGACTGAAATTACCCTTTTTTTTTGGACCGAAATGGGATAGGCCCATTTTCGGCCAGAATTTCGGTGCTCACAGATTGTGATACAGGTGAAGACTTGTCATACTGTCAAAAAAATGCATTCAGCAGATAAGCCTATAATCAATTCAACATGCCTTGACATTGAGCTTTGTATCCTAAAGCATGCTCGTGATACAGGAGTCTATCTATGCCGTGGTAGAATTAAAGGGCTTGTATATAAAATGATCATAACTGAGAAGCACACATGCTAATGGGTAAATAAACAGGTTGCCATAAAATAGCTTTAGGTTAAATTGAAAATAAAATTAGAATAAAATAATGCTGCACAATATATTAGATTATTACGAGGGAATTTTATCTAGCTACTCAGCAAGCTTCACTGATGGGGGAACTGCCATTCCAGCATAACTAGATCATATTACAGGGCAACATCAAGGGTTGTCAATAGATTTCACCAAATTCCCGTGCGTGCCATAAGGGTCCTGTAATGAGGCCAAGTTCCAGCTTTCTGTTGGTGGCTCCAGGCCTCCTGAAAAGCCAATATGCGTTTATCGCTGTTATGGTCACCAAAGGCACCGTAAACAATGGTACAGTAGACCCTCCGAGTGTGCGGGACATGCACCTTGAGTCCCTCAGCCTGGGAATGATATAGCAGGCCCCAGCCAGCCTGGAATGGAACAGTGCTTCTGGCAATCTGGGTTTCCTCGTCTTGGTCTTCTGGTGCCATAGTGTAGACATAATCAATCATGTAGGGCCAGATAATGGAGCTCTTAACCCTGGGAGGTGAGTAGGGTAGATGGCTTTCACTTCCATGCATCCCTGCCATCATGCTCTGTCTAAAACTCAATTTCTGCCAAAATTCCCCAAAGATTGCATCCAGCAACAGGTCTCGTGGTATGATAGGAAGCATAGCGCCCGCCATTTCAGGTCGTGCAATTGGATCGAGCTTAAGCAACAGTAGCAAGTGCTGGGTTACAGTCCCATTCATGTCAGGTATTTGGGGCTGGAGTGCTGGTGCTGGGATAATCCCTACCGTAAAGGGGATGGGAACTGCCACTGCATCTAGGAAATAGGAGATGTATAGAGTCCCACAAGGGGAAACTAACACCAGGAGAGCTCCACTGTATAAGAAATGAGAAAGGGGAGCCCTACCTTTAATCAATCTAAGGATCCTTAGATTTATACATCACCTACTCCTATTTCCTACATATTTTGGAGGGTTACCCCCTCATTGGAGCTCCCTATTAGGTGGTTACAGTGGTGCAGCTCATGAGCCCTTGACTTGTATCCGGACTCCTGAACTGCACTCTGTTTACTTTGTTTTGCCACTGCATCTACTCTTTCCATCAGAATGGCCAGTGGGAAGATTGGCCGCCTCTCCCACACCCGCACCCACAGATAGGCCGCAAAAATGCTTTGAGGGCAGGCTGCTCGGTGTGTGTCTAAAACACTACAAAATGAATCAGATTTATGTGAGAGGGTATCCACAGCTTGTAGTTTGCCAGATTTGTCGTGGTAAAAAGTCGATTAGATCGCAGAAAATGAGTTTCTCACACAGAGCTTGCTCTACATGCGACCGAAAAACTCGGAAGCCAGACCCAGCCCCCCCTTTATAACATATATTACACAGACATAACCTTATGTAATGTTTTATTGTACCTTGGTGTTAGGATATTGTTAACCTTTAACAGTGCTTGACAATGGAAACTAACTCCATCTTGGTTTTTTTTGTTTTGTTTTTTCAGATACACATTGTGTGGCAGGAGCGACCCCAGAAGAAGAGATTTTCTGCTGATCCCAATAATCCTTTGGGCAATCTGGACATTATCAGAGGAGCCTGATCCCTTGTGTGCCAGCTGTGCTAAATGGCACTTCTTTGGTACATCTTTGAACTTGTTGCAATGACTGTTCTTTCCCGGGCTTGTATCACTTGCCTGGCACTAGAGAAGCTTTCCTATATGGAGGTTCTATATCCACGGATTACTGTACAAGCTTTCCACAATCAGACCACACAGACAAGATATGTTACAATGCAAATCTAAACATTTGATATTGCTTCCTTCTCTTACCTTGCACCATGTCAACAATTAATTCTAGGACTGCTTTTTGTGTTCATGGCAGTTGATTCAACTTGGAGCTTTTTTTTGAAGGTTCACCCCTTATCTTTCACATTACACAATTCTCATTGCTCAAGGTACCAGCACCTGATTGTTCAATTACGCTCCTGACAAAATAGGAAGAGTGGTTAATGATGTATATTTCCTAACACCAAAAACACAGAACATCTACTTGTTGGATGCAGTTCTGTACTTGAGCTAGAATTTGCAATTCCACCTCTGCATTTCCTTAATATGCAGCGATTCCAAAGAGAACCTAATAGGATATGCTTGGAATAGAACATTAAATCTTATTATTTTTAGGAACACTGTTAACATCTTCAGATGGTATTATGAGCAGATTATTTTCTGGTTAAGATTCTGCCCTTGGAAAAAAAAAATACAGTTATTAAACATCACTGCGTGTATGCTAAATTGGGAATATTAACAATTGGGGCTTACTCTCAGATTTAAATTAATTTTGATTTAATTTATTTTTTTTGCCTCAAGCCTTTTATGAGATTGCTAAAAAAAAATGATATATATATATATTATTTCAGGTGTATGCCCTCATACGTATTTGGAGCAATTTTTTATGACCATGTATACGCTCCTTTATAGAATCTGCCTGCAGAGGGCAGTATATACATTCAATGCAGAAAACGTACATTTCGCAGACCAAAGTACTGTTGAATACCAAACTCACTCCATTTCTTTGCCTGAATATCAGGGATGATCTAGTGCACAGCTCTTGAATATCAGTGAATGCTTATAATGTAAGCAAGGCAGCCACTAGGAAATAGTCTAATTTCAGTCACAGGTCTCAATTCCTTCATTGACTAACACTTCACTAAAGCTTTTCTACACTGTGATCTCTTAGCAAACAATATGCAACAATTCTCCCAGGGTAGAGGAAGGTGGGTCAATCCCCCTAAATTACACTCTATAAAACCGACTCTATATAGAAATTGACAAATTAAAAAGAAAATTAGCTTTATACCCACTTTAAATGTTTTATTCAACATCACAGTTACACAGCACTTTTACAAAGTGAGCATTAAGCTGCACGCTGTGTGTTCTATAAGCCCTCTGTAACTCTCGGATTTTCATCATTGTGCAGAGTCTGATCTTTCATTTTTCTTCCAAATGGGAAGAAATATATTTTTGAAATTAATGTAAATTCTCCCCTAGAGCATTCTACTTTTTAAATTTTATTTTATTTTTGTGAGTGGGTTATTATTGCTTTTTTTGTAGACACTGTGCAAGTATCTCTTATTTGATGAGCTTGTACTGGAAGCCATTCTTTTTATTTGTACTCATGTACCACTATTCTTTAACCAGGTGATCAGGCTAGCTCTGCAATCTAACATTAGAGTTTGTTGCCACATTGTTATAAGTGCAGCCACCTATATATTCTAAAAGTGCTTCAACATAACTAGGCCTATTCACTAAACAAGGAGATATCTTAATTTAAGAGAGCTGGGAAAAATCTATTGAATTGGAGATAGTTTTTCAAATTTGGGTATTTCATCAGAAATATTGCAGTCTCGTGTCATGTTAACGCAAGGTACTGTTGTGTTTGTAGTCTGCTTGCTTGTTACAGTCTGCTTTATGTTCAACTGATACGTGTTCTGTGGTTTTAGGAAGAAATGGGTTCTTCTACATTCAGTCTTTAAATTAGGGCAGTCACATCTCTTAGAGCAAAAGGGAGTTATTAACTGAAACTTATTCTCAATTGTTAACCCCAATTTAACTTCATCAGAATTAAGTTTTATAATGTGTTTATATGTATTAAATCCTAGTTCTACGTATACAGTCTATTGAATCAATTGCAGCTCCTGTTGTTGTTGGAGCACAATCCCCATTATTAATGAATTGTTGTCCAACAAGCAGTTTGCCCACCATTCTAGAGGTTTACAAACTACATATGTTCGGTTTCTTTTTTTTTTTCTTTTTTTTCTTCATCTTCCTTGTTCTACGGTTTCCTCTGCTTTAAAAAAAAAAAAAAAAAGAAAAAGAACCACTATGCACTTTACAAACCCCGTTCTACATTTTTACAGTCAAGAAGACAATCACCAATTTATTCATTATCTAGCACAATTGCAACCAATGTGCACACTGTGTAAATTGTAAAATGTTTTTAATTCTCCTGAGTGAGAATTGCTTGAAATAAGTTTTTTTGGGTGTTTTTTTTTTGGCAAGGCAGAGGGTGGGGGCTTTAAAATCTATTCTGTGACCTAAGCTATTGAAACAAGTCTGTTTTGATGCTGATGTTCCAAGTTTAATGATTGTCATTGCTTATCAAATAGTCAAGCAATGGCCAAAAATTCCAAACCACTCATGCACAGTTTAATTTTGTTGTTTTAAGCTAGCGGTTAATGATGTACAGGTTATATGTTGTATTTAGGTATGATTAAGCAGTATTTCTCACTGGACAAAAGGTGAAGTCCTATCGTCCACAAGTCATACACTCTGGAAACCAGAGTGCAAAAAAATCAAGGTTTTAGCTCAGAACCTAATGGTGATATGGTGTCTGATGGATGGGGTTAAACACCTTTTTTGAAGCTTTAAATTAATTCTTTGACTTAATGCTGCTTGCGACCTCACCCACCAAGTTGCTTTCTAGGGAATTAGAGCACTTACACTTCTGTTGATGTGGTCTGATCTTCCAATATCCACAGTAACTGTGGTAGGTGTCCTGTGTAAAAGCAGGCAGTAGTACCAGCCTTGAAGGAGTAGAATTCTTCCTTGACTGCCAAGGTAACTGCAATGCAAATATAGAACTTATTTTGTAAAAAAGGTTTTTCATTACCTGTGTTTTGTTTTTTGTTTTACACATTTTGTCCTGTTACTTTTTTGGTTTTGTCCTCTTATTTTCTTCCCATGTTACAAATTATTTGGGTTGTAAAAGTCCTATCATATATCACACCCTTCACCAGTCTGACAGTCGAAGGGATTTCAACATCATGAGCTACATACCCATGACATTCCGTATGCACCCAAACTCCTGCTGGTCAGGTTGTAAAAACAATATAGCAAATAAAAGCCAATATAGTTATGTTATATCTCATATGAGACTGTAATTTTGTGTCTGTGTATAGCTAATTTTATAAAATACTCAAGTTGAAATGGTTCCTTACCGTATGACATGATATAATTGAAGAATTATTACATACATTGAAAATAAGAAAAAGCAAGGTCTGGTATCTTGACTACATGTAAATCTCACCTTGTCATGCCTATTACCTGTGATTAATCTTTAATTTGACACAAGGCGAGCAGGATGAGGCATTATACTGTACTATAAGGTCCTGTAACTGACCCGGAGATGGGTTACTGCGTCTGCAAATAAATTCAAGCACTTCAGAAAATGCGGCAGTCCTTCTTTTGTTTTTATCCTGATGTGTATTGTATATATTTCTGTTTCTAACTCCTATCTACAATGCTTCCATTACTCTTGTCATTTTACATCCTTCCATCTATGGTTCTTGTAAACGGCAAGAGTAAATGGAGATATTTATGCATTATAAGAATATATTCGTTAAATTCCAGTTTTTTTTTTTACCCTTGGTTAGATATAGTAAAAACTAGTCAACAACAGAAGATGTTCCAGTTCTGCCAAGACTTTTAAAATACATTTTTAATTGAGCAGTTAACAATTAAAATGTCAGACATGGGTGTGCAATTTTATCTATGGCGGATATCCTGTACAAAAGGTGACCGAGATATTTGGTATAGATTCTCTGTGTCAGAGAATATGCCGATTAGAATGTCAGTGGAAAAACTCCACTGTGGCATTTTACATCCTAAACGTTCTATACATAATGAGTGTAAAGAATATTTTGAGATGCTTTTTTTTATCGTGCATTCTAAATCATACTTGCATTCCATTTCATCGTGTCTGTGCTATAAAATTAGCAGAGTGGTTTCATGTAATCTTTTACTAATTTGGACTGCACTAGAGTTATCAACAAAATGCTCAGGAGGTTTAGAACACAAAGTATACCTCTGCTTTTTGTTTTATACATACGTGTACTAAAGAACACGTGGATGAGTCATTTAAAGATCTCACTGCCCACCCATCAGATATAAGCTCTAGAGTAGTGCCAAGGCATTCTGCAACATGGTGCCATTTTGACATCTTTAAATAACCAGAAACATTATGCTAAATGCTATTGTATTTTTTTTTCTACAGGCTGTAAAGAAATGGGGGAAAAAACACATATAAAACCTAATTATTTTATGTTAATGTGTAAGTATGTAAAAACTGTACAAGTCTCTATATTGTTCTGTAATTTGACAGTTTAATTTGTAACTAGCTTTAATTTATCTTTCTTTTTTCTAGTTTACTAGTTTTCCTAGTAATTTTCTCTAAATAAATACATTTCTTTACCTGTATGTTGGCTATTTTGTATTATTACATATGTGATTGTGTGTATGTATTTGTATGTGTATAGGTGTGTGTGTGTGTGTAGACCCACCTGCTTAATATTGTGTAGGTCCTGCCAAAATAACTCTATTGCGTTGAGGCAAGAATTCCACAAGGCCTCTGTGGTACATGGCACTTAGTCATTAGTAGCAGACCTTTACATCCTGCAAGTTGCAAGGTAGGGCCTCCATGGGTCGGATCTGTTATTTCAGCACATCCCACAGATACTCAATCAGATTGAGATCTGTGTAATTTAGAGGCCAAAGCAAAGCTGTGAACTCTTAGTTATGTTAAATCATTCCTGAACAATGTTTGCAGTGGGGCAGCGTGTATTATCCTGCTGATAATATTGGGTTGGTTGGCCACTACATGCTTGTCTTCCTGGATGTGAACGGATCACAGGAACTTTTCATTCTCAACTACCCATTGTGGTATAGCCCATCTGAATTTAGGCATGTCTAGCCCATATTCTGTGCAGATATTTTGTTACAGAATCCCACCAATTTGGTTGTGCCGCTCAGTGTATGCTGTACCTGCTGAAATCTTGCACACTGCTACTTTGTGCTGGATTGTCTGAGGACTTTTTGCACAGTCTGCACCCCGGGTCATGTCTGGTGTGTTAGACCCTTGCTTCTATTGATCTAGTGCTGAGTTCCTGCACTATGCTGCTAGGATTAGTGCTGTCTTTCTGTCCTGCATTTTCCAACCACTGGTAGGATTTTGTAATGTAAGCCACATGCACTATCAGGCGGTGCTACACATGGAGAGGTTTGCCTTGCCATGCAACCTCCTCTTTTTCTGCATCCTCTGTTATTGTCTCAGGCATTCCCTTAGCAGTTAATCTTTAGGAGTCATCTTCATGATGTATTTGTGGATGCTCTTTCTTTCATCCAGGACTGTAGCCTTGACACTGATCAGGCCCTGACCTCCTTCCTTCCGGTTCGTGTATAGTCTCTGTGAGCTGAATTTCAGGTGGAGTCTTCCGTTCCGGGACTTGACATCCATGGCAAACAATTAGTCTCTTGGCCGGGTTATTATTCCAGCTGGGTACCTGATGACTGGTAGGGGATTTGTGTTAATGACTTGGCTCTTGTTGTTGTCTGACTCTCTGGCGGTACTTGGATGTTGCTTCCCCCCTTGCTTCTTCCTCAAGGTTGCCAGGTTCTTGTAGCTATTCTCTACATTTCCTATTTGATCTACTGGTACTTGAACTCCTTGTGTCCTGATCACCTTCTCTCTTTTTGCTATCATCCGCCCACACTTACCTAGTCCGAACGACATTTCGTTGCCCTTGCTGTATATTTAGGTGGATCAGTGAGTAGTCACCTACTCTACATGGATATATATATATATATATATATTAACTGAGATATAATACTGTACCCAAGCAGATTCTGAGAATTTTCCAACACATCTATTTTGGTCTAATCCTTGCATTTCCCTACATCGTTATCTACAATTCCTAGTTTAAAAATATTATGAGTGATTTGTTTAAAGGGACACTATAGTCACCTGAACATCTTTTGCTTAATTAAGCAGTTTTGGTGTATAGAACATGCCCCTGCAGCCTCACTGCTCAATCCTCTGCCATTTAGGAGTTAAATCCCTTTGTTTATGAACCCTAGTCACACCTCCCTGCATGTGACTTGCACAGCCTTCCATAAACACTTCCTGTAAAGAGAGCCCTATTTAGGCTTTCTTTATTGCAAGTTCTGTTTAATTAAAATTTTCTTATCCCCTGCTATGTTAATAGCTTGCTAGACCCTGCAAGAGCCTCCTGTATGTGATTAAAGTTCAATTTACAGAGAAAGAGATACAATTTAAGGTAAATTACATCTGTTTTAAAATGAAACCATTTTTTTTTTAAAATGCAGGCTCTGTCAATTATAGCCAGGGGAGGTGTGGCTAGGGCTGCATAAACAGAAACAAAGTGATTTAACTCCTAAATGACAGTGAATTGAGCAGTGAAATGATCTATACACTAAAACTGCTTTATTTAGCTAAAGTAATTTAGGTGACTATAGTGTTCCTTTAAGAATTGGGATACTTACTTTATTAAAATAGAACAAAAATGTCAAAGCATGCTTGAAAATAAGAAAAATCGCAGTGCTTTCCAAGTAAGGTATTTTATAAATCTATTCTAGGCATTGCATATGGAAGGATGAGTTAAAAAAAAACAAAAAAAAAAAAACCTTTTAAGTATAGCTTACCATTTGTAATGCAAACTCAGTATTTGATGATCACCTTAAGTGGTTATACATACTAGGTAGGTGGCAGAGATGTAATATCTGCAACTTATCAGTACATACAGGAAGATGAAGCAACATTACCTAAATATTAACATTGAGACTTGTGAGGGAAAAAAGTCAGTTTTCTTTTCACAGGTATTACTATTAACTCAATCTAAATCTTAAATGCTGAATTGATCCCTCATTAAGATAGTTGCACATATTTTGGGATTATTGAATATGAAGCTACTTAGTTTAAAAACCAACCAGACTTATGATGGAAATACCAACCTGATGAATTTACCAACCAATGAGAATAAAAGTATATTTTACGGAAACAAATCTCAAATACCCACTTCCCTCATAATAAATGTGATAAACATCTTTCTGGGAAGAGAGCCAGCCAAGAAAAATATATTTATAGAAACTTCATGAATTAATATTAAAAGTGGCAAAATAAAGACAATAAGCAGGGAGGACAATTTTTTAGATTTACTTTTCTGAAATAGAACGTTTGGGAACAGATATTGGTCTTCCAAACATTGCATTGCTGTACAAAGCCATCTGTTGATATATAAAGCCATAATATTATTCACTATTATTAGGATGTTTTTGGTCCCCGACTAACACACTGTGCGCCAGATCCTAGATGGACAATCTTGTCAGAAACGTCTTCTCTTTCAGGACTCTACATGGCCAAGCTACATTAGGTATATCTATTATTTGTGTGTCTGTGTACACCCGTCAACATGGATCTGTGTGCATTTCTGAGATTAGAGACTTGTGTGTGTGAGCATCAGGAAGTAGGGTTTATTGGACCCCAAATAGGAAGACAACTTGATCAATGACTGCCAGGTAAATTGAATTTGAGAACCCTGATTTCAGTCAACAAAGGAGAAATGATTTTCATTATTTAGTTAATTGGAAACCATTCATATTCACTGAATTCATCTGAGAAAATGCAAAATTTTTATTTGGTAAGCAGATTTAAAACGGTTAAACATATCTATGGTGTATGTAAGGAAATGGAGTTTAAGGAACATCACTAGTAAGATCAAATTAACTTGTCCATGCCTACTCTTCAAATACAAAGGGTTCTCTTCAAATACAAAGGGTTCTATTCAAATAAATGGTACCCTGGAGTTTGCTTTGTCCCCATATGTTAAAGATATGGTCACCATACTCACTACTGCAGCAGTGTCACAAATATTAATAGTGATCCTTTCCATCCTGTTTAGACTGGAAAATGCAAACCAGTCAGTGGCGTACATACCAGGGTCGCAGGGGTCGCGGCCGCGACCGGGCTCGGCCCACCAGGGGGCCCGGCCGCCCCTGCGACCCGGTATGTACGCCCAGGGCCAGCCTCTTCCCCTGGGGGGCCCAGGAGCCGACCACCCCAGGGCCCCCCGAGGCTGGCCCTGCTGACCCCAGCAGGCAGGTGGCCGCGCGAGGGAGCACTCAGTGCTCCCTCTTCAGCTCCCTCGCGCACCGCACTGATACCGGAGCCGGAAGATGACGTCATCTTCCGGCGCCGGCATCCCTACGCGGCGCGCGAGGGAGCTAAAGAGGGAGCACACAGGGGAAAGTGCTCCCTCGCGCACCGGCCGGCCAGGCAGCCCGCCCACCCAGTGACCAGGAGCCCAGCAGCACCACTGGACCCCAGGGAATCCCCCCAGCACTCCAAAAGGTAAGGAGGCTGGGGGGATTAAATTTGAAAAAAAAAATGTGTGTGTGTGTGTGTTAGTGTGTGTGTGTTAGTGTATGTGTGTGTGTGTTAGAGTGTGTGTTATGTGTGTGTTAGTGTATGTGTGTGTTAGAGTGTGTGTGTGTTAGAGTGTGTGTCAGTGTGTGTGTCTGTTATTGGGTGTGTGTCTGCTAGTGAGTGTGTTACTGTGTGTGTCTGTTACGGAGTGTGTTTGATGTCTGTTAGTGAGTGTGTGTTTGTCAGTGAAAGTGTATGTATGTCTGTCGCTGAGTGTGTCTCTGTCAGTAAATGTGTGTGTCTGTTAGCTAGTGTGTATGTGTCTGTTCGTGAGAGTGTGTGTGTGTGTCTTCAGCATTTACCTTTCTCCAGCATCGGACTCCCCAGTGTCTGCCACTCAGCTCCGAAATGCACATGCGCGGCAAGAGGCGCGCGCGCATTTAAACCGCCCATAGGAAAGCATTACTCAATGCTTTCCTATGGACGTTCAGTGTCTTCTCACTGTGATTTTCACAGTGAGAATCGCGGAAGCTCCTCTAGCAGCTGTCAATGAGACAGCCACCAGAGGCTGGATTAACCCTCAGTGAAACATAGCCGTTTCTCTGAAACGGCTATGTTTTCAGCTGCAGGGTTAAAACTAGAGGGACCTGGCACCCAGACCACTTAATTGAGCTGATGTGATCTGGGTGTCTGTAGTGGTCCTTTAAGTGTGTGTGCATACCGCGGTCGCGGGGTCGCAGCCCTGCAACCCCTGCGACCAGGTGCCCGCCACCATGTGTTGCGACCCCGACCCGCGCTGATTAAGGGGGGGGAGGGGGGAGGGGCCACGGATCAATTTTTGCACCGGGGCCCCATGGGTCATGTGTACGCCACTGAAACCAGTATAATACTTGTAATTACATGCACAGCCACAAGGGAGACCACTTCTGAACAAGTACTCGAGACGTTGTGGAACCAAAGTAAATCGGGTGGGACAGCCTTTCATCATAATGTTGGCACCGCTTAGAAAGCATACATTAAACCATGCAGTTTTCTACAGGCAAAATTAGATCTTGACGTAAGGAAAACAATTAGTAGAATGGGAGAACCAACTCTATCCATGTCCCTAGTTAAATAGGTGTTGTCTCCCTTTCCTCAAAATTTCAAATACATAAAAAAACAAAACAAAACAAAAAAACGTTTTACTTCTCTTTTTCCAGTACGGAAGCTCCCTCAGTGCTTTTTACCTCTTGCCTCCCACAAAGTCATGGAGGAGGCATGGCCTCCCCACGATGGCCCAACCTAATGCTCCTCATAGAGAAGAACGTATCTGCAGCGAGCACTGTTTGCATCATATAGGAAAGCGTTGAATCTGTTTTACTTGGTCAGTGATGTGGAGGTGGCTCTAGTCCATAATGAACCCTGCAATGTAAAATTTTCAGTTTCTAACAGACTGCAGGACCAGTGCACCCAGGCCACATCATTGTGATGATGTGTCCTGGGGTGACTTTGTTGTTGTCCTTAAACATATGTTATGCTTTTCTTATCTTAAACAATGAAACATATGCTCTTAAAAGCTACAGCAGATGGTTGAACAAGCAAAAAAAAAAAAAAGTGTGTGTATGTATATGATACACACACTGTGAAGTAACAACATTAAAACTCTGTTACTGGGATCACTGAACAAATCCACACTGGACACACAGTTCCAAAAGGATTCAACAAACAATTCTTTATTTTTGGACAAGGACTAATCCTTCCTTAAACATATAGTTTAAAATCTTAATATAACAAGTGAAAGAAAGGACGCTAGAAATTATCTCAAATTCCTTTTTAACAGATAGCCGCACCATTACAGTGTTAACCCAACAAATAAACACTCAATGTTAGAAAGAAAAGAAAAAGGTGCACTGTGTCTTTAAGACCAAATGTATGGTAAAAAAAAAACTGTTGTGTAATAGTGCAATGATAAAGTCCAAAAAAACTTTGATATAGCACTTAAAAAGTGCTATTGCAATAATCTTATAAATGCACAAAAGTGCAATTTCAAATATGTGCAAAATTGCCCTTTTAAAATCACACTTACAGGATGCCACCTTTAATCATACCACTCAATGGAGTATCACAATATGTGGTCAAAGGGGTTAATTAGGTTAATACATAGAAAGCAAAAAATATGAGGCTTCATACTTGCTTTACCTTCTTTACTGAAACCTCCAGCAGCAAATAAATAGTTAACAGAACTTTTCAAAACAACCAATCAGAACAAAATAACAGCAGTATAAAACCACTTGGGCAGACCCTCCCACTTCCTCTTTCTTTGCTGCTGCCTTCAGGTGAGCACTGACCAACTCAGAGTTGTCTCTGCTCAGGGTTGTTTTTTTCTGCATGGTACTTACTGGCTGTGTTACTTGCTGTGTCACTTGTATACTGTATTTGTGGATTTTGCTGGGCTGTTTGTGGGGTGGATGCCCTGCTCCCTGTTCAGGGGTTTGGATGTTTTTGCTTTACCCTGTTTTCACAGCCGTGAGGCTTCCCCCTAGCTGGCCCTTGCGATGTGCACTCTGGCGGTTTCCTCCTGGGCTCTACCGCCCCCACACTCTCCCCCTCACTACCCAGTTGCTCCCCACGACCGCATACCGAGCCATTTTTTAAAAGATTTTACTCACGGCAGTACCTCGATTTTTGCGAACGCGGCGGCCACGTGGTCTGCCATGCGTCTGGGCAGCCCGGTCTCACTCACTCCGCTGCCCTGCTGTCTTCTGGCCATGTGGCCAGCCTCCCCTCTCACCTCTGGATGATGTTACTTGCCCTTCTTGCAGGGGACTGCATGCAGGGAGTTTTTTTTTTCCCACAAGGTTTCACTCTGGCCTTATGGAACATGAAGTCCCAGTGGCTGACATAATAAGTGATATACCCAATGCTCACTGTATTGTTTACTGTGATACAAACCTACACCTATTTAACCTGCCATAAACACACTTATACTCCTCAGGTGGGCTGACAGCATGCCTTACAGCCCTATCATTACAGGGGGTGACTCCCCCTTCCCCCCTCTACTTTACTGGGGCACTGTCCCTGCTTATACTGCCCTCTACTGGGCCATACTGCTGTGCAAGTGGCACTATTGTGGGTTGGGTGACCCCCCCCATCTGACAACACTGCTGGACCTTCGGTGTCCTATTATATTCATACTGAGGGTGACCCCCTACCGCTGTATACTCTGCCGGCCCCACGTTGTCCTATTATAATCATGCTGAGGGTGACCCCCTCCCGCTTACTGCACTGCTGGATCTGCAGTGTCCTGTTGTAATCATACCGAGAGTGACTGCCTCCCGCTGACTTCACTACTGTACTTTCAATGTCCTGTTATCATCATACTGAGGGTGACCCCCTCCTGCTGACTGCACTGCTGGACCTGCAGTGTCCTGTTATGTTCATAATGAGGGTGACCCTCTCCCGCTGATTGCACTGCTGTACTTACAGTGTCCTGTTATACTCATACTGAGGGTGATACCCCTCCTGCGGACTACACTGCTGGACCTGCAGTGTTCTGTTATGTTCATTATGAGGGTGACCCCCTCCCGCTGACTGCACTGCGGTATTTACAGTGTCCTGTGACAATCATACTGAGGGTGACCCCCTCCTGATTGCTGCACTGCTGGACCTGCAGTGTCCTGTTATGGTTATAATGAGGGTGACCCCCTCCTGCTGTCTACACTGCTGGATCTGCAGTGCCTTGTTATATTCATAATACGGCTGCCCCTACTGCCGACGGCATTACTGTACCTACAGTGTCCTTTTATATCCATACTGAGGGTGACCCCCTCCCCTGCTGGTCTATACTGCTTGTGCTTGTTGGGTGACCCCCTCTTGCACGCTGGGTGACCCCCAGCTGGCCGCACCAGGTACCACACTGACGGTGTTACCTCTATGGCAGTGAAACCGTCACGGCTGACTGAGCAGATTTCCGCGCACGGAAGGTCTCCAGGCCTGGCTTCATGCTGCCTTGGTGAACTCATTGCCTGAAGTCCTCGTTGCCCTACATGGTGACGCTCTACCGACCACCCTGGACTCTGCAGCTGGCGCCTCAGGTGCTCGAGACTCCGACTCGGCGACTCCCTCTGCTCTGTGGATATGGACTCCACATGTAATAGGCCTTGGAAAGGCCATGGCGCTCCCACCGATGAAGAGGAGCTGCCTGACGAGTTGGACAAGATGGCCAGTTTTCATGAATAAGTCCAGAAAAGACCCCGCAGAGACCTGGAACAGGTTTTGCGCTCTGCCCAGGACTAACTGCACGTTGACACAGATGTCCATCAGGGCGGATGATGCTCTACAAAGTGGAACACCGGTGGATGCTAACTCTCCTTCGTGAATGAGCCCAGTGGTCCGTCTCTTTGTTCATAAGGAAACGCCTATTTGGCCCTGTGGCGGAACCAGCCTCACCACTAGGCATTGTAGAAGACTGATTGCCAGCCTCCTGCCATGTGACTATGGCCCCTGGGATGTATTGCCTGCTCTCCTGTACTGCTGAGGATTGCTACCAACTAGGTGGATTTGGCTATGGAGCTTGTGTAGTGCCCTCTGTTGGTAGCAACAGTAATATGCACTACCTGAATAGCAAGACTGGTAATTTGCATATTCGCCAATTCTGCAGGCAGGAGAGACATTTTGTGTTAATTATGGTCTTCCCCACCCATTTATAAATAAGTAATTATGTTATAATAAGTCACTGTATGTTGCCTGCTATGATTTGATTGTTTGTCATTTTATTGAGTTTTCACAGCAATGTTAATGTAATGACCATATGGGCTAGTCCCAAGTAAAATAAAGTTTTAAACAGTTCTACTTCACCCTCAGTTTGGAGTCCTGTCTCTTATTGGGAGGAATCTGCTACAAGGGATTGCTATGCTCTGCGTATTCCCTTGCTATAATCACTCCTAAGCTCTTTTAAGAGCTTGTTCCTGCTTCGCTCGGAAGGAAGAGAGGTTCTGCCTGCGGTGGTTGTGTTGTCTAATAGAGTGCTTGGAGCCCGCAAGAAGCGCTAGGAGCATCCATCAACAGAGGTACCCAGTCGGGGTGCCAGGTGATCCGTTACAGGCCCTATCCCCTGAACGCCGCAAAGTCGCCCTGTCCAAGCTGGACAGCAAGTTGGCGGATTTGGCATCCAAGGAACTGGATCTGCTCTTCGGGATGCCTTCGCGAACGACTTGAACCGATACGTTTCTATTTATACGTCTCTCGACTAGACACAGTTATCTCTCAGGTGTTGCCCGGATTCAGGAACAATTTTGTTCTCAATCTGCATGCCCTCGACGCATATATCTCCTGTTGACATTTCAAGATGGAGGACACTCGTCTCCTCGGAGACCTGTTCTGTGAGGGTGATTGGTTCTCTCAACTGGATCCGAGGAAGCCTGCCTGGGTTTCGCCATCAACATGGAAATATTGGAACTGACTCACTCTCAGTCGATCCAGTTTTCAGTTTTTTCGTGGAATATTCGGTTCAGGCAGCGCTCCGTCTTTCGATGCCCAAGGTGACTACCTTCAGGAAAGATATCAGATGTATGCTCCGCATCCCGCAGGTCATGCTGAGGGACCTGGCCTGACCGATAGGCCTGTTGTCATCCTTCATTGAAGCCATCGTACCAGGACCTTGCACTATCAGACACTCCAACGCCTGAAGACTCGCTATCTCAGGTCTTCGGCCTTGTACGACCAAGTCATGTGGCTTTCGGAGAAAACTCATCTAGAACTTCATCAGTGACTTCGACATATGGAAACCCGGAACAGCAAGGCGATTTTCCGACTCCAACCAGACTTCGTCCTGGAATCTGACGCCAGCTGTATGGGATGGGGCGCTACTTGCGATGGCGTGGCGACTGGTGGACTCCGGAGGACAGAGCTCCTCACGTCTACTGTCTAGAACTAACTGCAGGTTCGTTCACAATTCGCAGCTTCACCAGGGGAAGAATTACTGCTCTCTGCCTCCCTGCATGGACAACGTCCCGACTGTCCGCTCCGGTCTGCAGTTGCATTTCACGTAGGATCTCTATCAAGACTGTCTGGACAAGAATTAGTCACTTGTGGCGGAATATCTCACATGACGAGACAATCATGTAGCGGACGGGTTATCCCGACACTGGAGAGGCACCAACGATTGGCTACTTCACCCTCTGGTGTTTCGAGTACTGGACTCATTCCGAGCCCCCCTTCACTCAGATCTGATTGCATCCAGGGCGAACTGTCAAACAGATTGTTTCTTCAGTTGGCTTCCGGACCCATCAGCGAGGTGGTGGCCGCGTTTTCAAAGACTGGCCTCCCTCGGGGGCGTATGCGTTCCCTCTTTTTTTCTACAGATCAATTCGGACATAGCATCAGACCATACTCCAGGGAGTGTAGTTTCCCCTGGTCACACTAATTTGGTGGTGGTCAACCGTGGTTCCCTCTCTTGCTGGAGAGAAGACCCTCTACTACTCCGTGTCTCCTATGGGATCCTCAAGAAGATCCACATACATTGATATTAGAGGATCGCCTACCAGTAGTGGCTTGGACCATTTGTGGGGTACTGGGATTTGTCATACCTATCGACAACGGTTAGTGAGTTCCTCCGGGACTCCTGGGCAACCTGGCACCAGGTGATCATACCTGCACTGGCATGACTGGTGTCTGGAGAGATGTTTGGATCCCTTTACGGCCCCTATCATGGCTGTCCTAAACTGCCTGGCTGAATTGTTTTCTCAGGGTACGTTGTATGGGGCCATTTACGTCTTAGGTCAGCTAGCTCGATGGCTCATGTGCCTTCTCAAGATTCTGGCAGGGCTAAGGACCCCTTGGTCTGCAGACTACTTCGAGGGTTACGCCTTTCAGGACACCTACCTCTTGCTATTCCTCAGTTTAGGATGTATAGCTTGTTCTGCGCTTCCCTGAGGAGTGGCCTGATGCCAAGGATTTGTCTTTGTGCCAGCTTTCCGCTTGGCCAGCTCCCCTGTTAGATCTTGTATTTTTTCATCACGTTCTGCTCTTTGTGCTTCCGACTGTTGGATCTTTTTCCTTCTCACCGGACGGTGTGTCTGTTTCTATTCCGCGGAGGACCATATCTATTAGTCTTCTGAATTGTATCCCTAATCTTCAGATAGGCCACGTCTCTGTGTGGCACGTTGCCTACGGACGTATAGATCCAAGACCTCGTTCTTTCTGCTCTTGGGCAGCTGTTGATATCCTATGTCCGACCGTTTAGAGCAGTTTCTGCACCTTTGCTCGCTCATTGGATTTGGTGGTTTCTCTCATCGACTGGCATTGCAAGTTTCTTTGGGACACATTTGGATGAGGGTGCTGCAGCTTCAGCAGCTCTAGAAGCTGGTGGGTCCCTTCTGGATTTTTTCTCTGCACCGTTGATTGGTCTGGGAAATCGACTTTCCGTTCCTTTTATTTCCATCCTCGATCTTATGTTTCTTCTGCTTTTTTATGTTTAGGTGTTCAAATTGCAAATATGAAGCCTCCTGTCTTGCCATAAAATTAGGGATTATTCTAGCCTTGGTGAGGGAATAATCTAAATTTTATTAAAATTAAAGACAGAAGGCAAATATTTACCCCCTTTTTACATTTCCCTCCCTGGATTTTTTATTTTTTTTCTCTTATGATTAATTGGGGATATTGTTATGTTTTTGTACATGCACGGTCTTGTATAATAAAGATTATTTCTATTATACGGTGGTGATTATCTGTGTGCGTTTTATTCATCATTAATAAAGTACTATGAAGTTCAAGTGATATTGTATGGATATGACATCTTGCTTTGACAGTTTACTTTCACAATGTTTCTTTTTTTCTTGCAGTGTAATCTGTTTTTTAGACATGTGCAATTCGTTTCGGTCCGAATTCGAATTCGGACATTCGGGTACTTCCGAATAGCTGAATTGCCGACTTGTTGAAGTTCCGAAGCACAGTATTGCCTAAGTACTAATATACTTACCTAGTGGAAGAATGAAGAATGTTACACTGTATACAATTTTAAATCAAAAGTATACAACACTTACAACAATCAAGTAACATACATTTATATAAAATGAGTTACTTAGCCTGTCAATGTAATTACAGGAATGCATAAGTAGATAACCCCCTAATTCCCGCGGCATTAGGGAGCTATCTCCTAAAAGGCTCAAAGACCTAAACTGGTATTTCAGACAAATTTACTAATACTAAGTAAAGATTACTTAGTATTAGTAAATTATGCTCCTACTCGCTATACCGCGAGTATGGGCATGTCTATTAAACAGTGAGCAGCCTGTGGCTGCTCCCTGTAAAAAAAACTACAAAAAAATAAATATATATATTTCCCCCCCCCCCCAGCCCTCGCCCCTGAACGGCGGGTGGGGGCCCTAAAGAAGAATAAGGGGGGGGACCTATTCTCCTCCCCCTGGCCCCCACCCATGAGCGGCAGGTGGGTGCCTTAAAGAAGAATAAGGGGAGACCTATTGTCCTCCCCCCCCCCGAGCGGTGGGTGGGGGCCCTAAATATCAATAAAGGGGGGGACCTATTGTCATCCCCCTGGTCCCCACCCCTGAGTGGCGGGTGGGGGCCCTAAATTTAGAATAAGGAGGGACCTTTTGTCCTCCCCCCTGGCCCCCACCCCTGGGTGATGGGTGGGGGCCCTAAATAAAAATGTAACCCCCCTCCCCCGGTCACCACTCCCCCTAAAAACTAACCCCTACCTACCCCCCTCATCTTAATAATAATGAGGGGGGACCCTTATCTAAATAACTGTGTAAAAAAAAAAAAAAATAATAATAAAACTTACCATTTGATGTCTTCTTTCTTCTAAACTCTTCTTTTTTCAGCCCCAAAAAAGACAAAATAAAAATCCATAATAACGACTCACTTAAAAAAAAAAAAAAGCATCCATCTACACCCATGGAGGGCCCCGAACAGACTGAGCTCTGCATGGCGGGGGAAGGCTTATAAAGCCTTGCCCCGCCCAGCAATTAGGCTCAGAGCACTCTGATTAGTGGGTTTAAGCCATCCAATCAGAGTGCTCTGACAGGTAAATGAAGAGACTGACAGGTAAGTCTCTACATTTACCTGTCACAGCACTGTGATTGGTTACTTTCAATCCACCAATCAGAGAATGAGTCAAATTACACAGCGTGGGAAAATTCCAAAGAACTTTCCCACGCTGTGTAAAATGACACAGAGCACTCTAATTGGTGGATTTCAAACCAACCAATCAGAGTGCTGTGACAGGTAAATGTAGAGACTTACCTGTCAGTCTCTTCATTTACCTGTCAGAGCACTGATTGGATGGCTTAACCCCTTAAGGACATATGACGTGTGACATGTCATGATTCCCTTTTATTCCAGAAGTTTGGTCCTTTAGGGGTTAAACCCAACAATCAGAGTGCTCTGAGCCTAATTGCTGGGCAGGGCAAGGCTTTATAAGCCTTCCCCCGCCCTGCAGAGCTCAGTCTGCGTGGAGCCCTCCGTGGGTGAAGATGGATTTTTTTTTTTTGCGCTAGGTTTTTTTTTTTTTTTAAAGTGCGTTGGTTATTATGGATTTTTATTTTGCCTTTTTTGGTGCTGAAAAAAGAAGAGTTTAGAAGAAAGAAGACATCAAATGGTAAGTTTAATTATTTTTTTTTTTTACAGGTATTTAGATAAGGGTCCCCCCTCATTATTTTTAGGATTAGGGGAGTAGGTAGGGGTTATTTTTTTTTGGGAGGGGGTGACAAGGGGTTTGGGGACCCCTAGTTACCTGGGGGGGCTACATTTTATTTAGGGCCCCTATCCGCCGCTCAGGGGTGGGAGTCAGGGAGGAGGACAATAGGTCCCCCCCCCCTTATTCTAATTTAGGGCCTCCACCCACCAACATCATCTGTCAGGGGAGACCTATTGAGCATGCGCGGCCGCCAGTGGGGGAGACCTAATGCGCATGCGCGGCAATGCACGCGCATTAGACCTCCCCATAGGAAAGCATTGAAAAATGCTTTCCTGTGGGGATTTCAGCGACGCTGGAGGTCATCACATAGCGTGCTGTGCTTCCTCTACCCAAACGCCCCTGCCATACGTTGAAGTGATTCTCACTCTCCCCTCTCTGTATTTTTTCCATCATCCTTTAGAGTGTAAGCTCTTCACCTACTTTTTCCTATATATGAATTGTGTTTCGTTAGAATGGTCTTGTTTTACCTGTTCAGCGCTGCTAAATATTTTGATATGCTATATAATTGTAGATTTTAATTGTAATATCATAACCCTGCTTAAGAGGAGACCCGGTGCTCAACAGGACCAGGTAAGAGGGCAATCAGTTGTAAAAGAGTTTGCCCCCTTAATGGGGAATGGCAGCAGAGTAGGATATAAGGAGGGTGTGTATTGGTCAGCCTTGATTTATTGCACTTCCTTGTCCATACTCTGCATTCCAAGTAGGATGGTACCATCTTTACAGTTTACCTCTTCATTCTACACAAATAAAACAAGATTTAATTTAAAACTCAGTAAATACTTCCCAAAGTACAGCCTGGTGACATTTCATGTGCTATTCCATGGAAGTAGGTGCAGCAGTTAATATAAACAGAACACTTAGTGCCAGTTACTATACATTCCAAGAGGTTTCTGCCAGAATTCCATGTAAACACAGGTGTTATTTTTAGCATCCGCATATTTTTTCTTCACTAAATTTACTCTAATGTTCATTTTTGATAAACAATTTTTATTTTGAAATCTTACACTTTGAGAAGTTGAATTTTGGATCTAGATAGCCAGATCTAAGTCAAATATTCATCATAACTTCCCTGATGAACAATCAAACCGTCCATCCATGCTTATGTTCAATTCCATATCATAGAACGAAACACGTTGGCTGTTTCTGTCAGGGATTCAGTAGGTGCGGTTTCATAGCACATTACACATATTGTCACAATGTGTGGCAAGTGAAATATTTGAGTGAGATTAAGCAGTTGTTGCATGGGTTATGGTAATACGGTTACTTGTAGTCCAAGACATGAGGGACTGAATGTTTAAAGGACCACTATAGTGGTCTGGGTGCCAGGTCCCCCAGGTTTTAACCCTTCAGATGTAAACATATGTTAATCCAGCCTCTAGTGGCGCTTCTGCAACGCTAAATGCGAAAATCGCATTGAGCACGCAGAATGTCCATAGGAAAGCATTGAGCGGGAGGGGTGGGGGGGACCTAAGGATTATATAGTGTCAGGAAAACAAGTTTGTTTTCCTGACACTATAGTGATCCTTTAAGTGCTAAAGAGTGCCTGTCATGATATAATACAACTTAATCTTAAATTATAGGGGATCAAATTTCATCTATACATTGTGTTACGAATTTGCTAGCAAATGTCTAGATTTCTCTAAAATGAGAGATTAAAAACAGTCCCTTTTTGCACCTCCTGTCAGTCTATTCGGTGTGTGCTGCTTGGCCCAGAGGTAAGAATTATTGTACAATTGTGTTTCATCCCTCTCCTGCATAAACCTGTTAAGGAAGCACAAACTTGCTTTCCATAACGGGTTGAAAGTCCCCAACATGTTGAGCTTTATGATAAATAAAACCTATCTATTCTTTCTCACTCTCTTCCTTCTCAGGCTGTTTGTCTCCATGCTGCTCTCGGCTCTCACATAAAGCGTGCCCCTCCTTCCTCCTGTAGGCATTGCTTTCTCTTAGCCTGAAGGCAAACAGGAGACATGCTTAGAGGAGAGTTTCACTGATAACAGACATGCAGAGCACATTTTAAAATATGGCCAGTGGTTTAGGACTTAACATTTTAAGCATTTTTCACGTGGTGGTAAAGGAAACGTCTGCAAAAAAGCAGAAGAAACCAGTCACCCTCTCCATTAGCACACTGACATTGATGGAAATACAAGTCTGTAAATAAGCTATTTGTATAAACACTGCACTGCGATCAACTGTCCACAAACAAACGTGTGCAGAAAAAAAAGATAATGATGTGTGCATTGTTATTGTATGTGATTGTTACATTTGTATTATTTACACGCTCCACAAGCATCGTGCTTGCTGACAGAGGCTTGCTTAGCAAGTCTGGATCTATTCCCAGTCAGGAAGTATGGAGCATTCCCATGATGAAATACACTCTTAACACATCTCAGTCAACATAATGTTATCGTGATCCAGGCAAGCACCAGAAGCTAATAAATAATAAAATATTAAATGCAAATCACTATACAGGGAATGGTTTTAACTCCAACAAAGAGGCAGGTAACCCCATGAAAAAGCAAAATGCTTTGCAATGCGCTTTTCTGTCCATGCTGCATTTCTATCTAGTAGTGTATTGTGAACATTCTTACAGTATTGAACTCCAACCTTTTTTTCTATGTAAAACATTGTGAAATAAAAACGTAACTCACCGGCAATCCTGCACTGGACGAGGGCCTTCCATGTCATGTCTGAGTCACGCCCTTCCTCTTAGTGGTCTAATCAGAGAAAAATATGATTAAACCATTTCACAGGTTCAGAGCGCATGCACTGAGCCAGCGAGGGGAGAGTATAGGTGGTGGCAGGGAGTTAGGAAGGGAGGTTTAAGCTTCCGCTTTCAGGCACTGCCTGCAAGGATAAAAGCTTGGCACATTTGTTTCCAGAATGCAGTGCGCATCGATGACAAAACATACTTTAGTTGATTTCAAATCACTGTAGAATTCATGTTGGTTGGAGTAAGTAACCCTTTAATGATACCACATGCTTTGTAAATGAACCACACTGGTTAATAAAATGTGCATATGTCTAAGTCTGTTGACCACGCAGAATGTGGATTTCATGGATATGAAGGTCTATGCATAGTGTTTCTCTTAAAAATTCCACATTAAAAGGTCAAAAATGAAAAGACAAACTAGGAGACTTCAATGTACAGTTGTTTTTACGCGACTTGTTTTTAATTTTACACCAGTTTTTCATTTTATACTGAAAATCCATCAGGAATTCACATTTGGGAAGACAAACAATATACAATATAGAAAGTGTCTAGTTCTGACCTGAACCACAGGGCAACATCTTTGTATATGAACAATTTATTTTCGATCATAAAATTACAAATATGTATCAAACTTTGACATCATTGATAAACCACACCAGACAATCCTGGTATGCCTCTCGGGACTGTCACGATACAAAAGATACCAGTCCTGCTGAACTTCCTGGAGAACTGGGTGCAGAGCAAAACAATTCTATACATTTATTAAACTGTATTTCAAAAGCCACAAGCAGTATGATGTTTCAATCTTTATTTTCAACTTTTGAGTTTTTTTTTTTTTTTATATCGGTATCTTAAATAAAAGGTACAACATATACAGATAATGTGCCTTATACAGTGCATTCACCCTTTTAATGAATCATCACAAAGTGCTTCACGGTAAGTCAAGTAATGCCTTACTGTACTTATTGGGTCAACCTCAAAGACTAAATGGACCCCTGAACACAAACATTAAGTTCCATCTTCATCATCTGTTGGCCTCCTGCTCGTACATTGTCATTTAAGATAGACAAGAAACAATAGGGGTTATGTATAAAAAGTGTCGGCAAAGATATAAAAGGGTGGAGTCACCAAGGGGATGTGTCTGCTGGACCTCATTGTGATTTCCATCTTACAGTCGTCCACTTTTTTGAATACAACACAATTTACACATAACCCTCCAATGTTTCCCCCACATTCATATTTTTGTATTTATTTTTTATAAAGATTCCTCTCATTTGTCCTTATGCACACTAGATTTTTATCACCCTTCACTTCTCTGTGCAACAGAATATTACAAAGCAACTCTTGAGTAAATCTCCAGATTTGAACAAACCTGACTCAAAATAGTGTTATAATTTCAAAATTGAAAATTACTTTGTAAGTTTAAAGACACCGCTCTCCCCTCTCACCTCTGTATTCTTGTTTCCAGATCCTGGCGTTTGATTTTGATAGGTGATGTGTCACCTTTGCACTCTTGGGTGCTGTAAGAGTTCAAAATGAATTCAATGGAATGCTCTCAGACGATCTCACAGCCATGTAACATGCTATATGCATCAATTGTGTGGAAAGTATTTGTTTTCATCAGTCCTTAAGAGTGATGGCTCATGGGAAGCTAGATACGGGAGGCAAAAGCTGCCACATTTACCAAACTATTCTCCATTAGCACTATATCAAGACACAAAGACAATTTTATTTTAAAGATTTTTGCTGTAACTGAAACACAGCAACCACTGGCATGAAAAAAAAAAAACTGTACCGAGGATACCTAAAATACCGCTCTTGAATTTATGCAATAACAAAAAGAAATACTCTTAATACAAAAATATTAATAAATACAATAAGTAACAATTGGCCTCAGATATTTTTTTTTTTTTAACTTTATATAGAAGATGCCTACATAACTCTGTGCATGTTTAATCTGATGGTTAATTAACCCCCATGGCATTAATAAGCAAGGTTAACCTTGCCCAAAATGTAAAATATGCAAAATAAATAAATAATTCGCTCACAAGGCAGCCAGTCTCCAAGAATCCCCTTTTTTTTTTTTTTTTTAAAGCCTTTGCTTGTTGTGCATTAGATGGTATTTAATATTTATGTTGATTAATTTTCCTATTCGTTTGAAAGAGAAAACGCCAAACTTACAGCTTTCTTTGGGAAAAAACAAACCAAACAAACAAGATCCATGGGAAAAGTGTTTTTCTTTGGTAGATTTTTTTTTTCATATATTACCCATATAAGTGGAAAAACACACCCAATAATACTCCTTTCATTTTCAGAGCTGTGAATTCTTGGATGCTATGTATGGAAGCTGGGTTAGTGAAAGTGTATCTACAGTACACTGTGGGCCTAGTAGATTAACCTTTGGACTTGTCTCCATAAATGTCACTGGTCATATTTAGAATGCTGTGCCACAATCTGGCTCCTGTAGAGACAACACATTTCAATGATTCACATGGATCAAATACTATGAATGGTGCCAATTTTTCTGCAGTTTGTTTAAGCCACATATTGAGAAATGTTTGTATATTTGGAGAAATCAGATGTACATTAATAGAAGCCAAGCAAGTTTGTTTTGGAGCCAACGAAGAGGGACATCTGTAGAGCTCCATAAAAAATACACTCAAACAATGGTGACAGAATGTCTAGCCTAAATGTAATGTGTTTAGGACCCATGGCACTGCAGGTCCTAATGTTTGTTAACCCATGGTTTAAACAGTCAAAAAACAAACAAAAAAACACAAAAACAAATCAGAACAATTGTGCAGGATACTAGCTAGAGTATATTGCCTAAAAGGTGATGGTATCAGGAAACACAGTGCCTTACTGCAAAAGCAGCAGAAAGTTCTATGTAAAGAGGGGAAATAATGCTTGAGTTTTAAACTAAACGTATGCAATATACATTTCCAGGTTAACTAGAATGTAGTTCTTATTTTTCTTTTGTACTTTAGATCAATGGGGTTAAAATCCTTTTAGACTCCTACAAGCATCTTAAAAAGGTTAACAGAGGCTTCTCCACATCCAAGATACAGAGGGAAGGAACGTAGCATCTAGAAGAGAAGAAAATACATGAGAAAAGTGTATTTTAAACAAATAAGGTCAATAAAATATTCATTACATATATAATACTACTAATAAAATATATATTATTATTACAACTAGCAATTATTCTAGAAAAAATAATGTCGCTCTAAAAGGGGCAATTTTAAGCATCAAAACCCAACTTCAGCCAAATGTAGCAGTTTTGGTGCACAGATCATGCTCCTGCCGTCTTATTTGTTAATTCTCTGCCATTTAGTAGTTAAATCACTTTGTTTACACAGCTTTAGCCACAACTCTCCTTATGTGACCTACACAGTCGACCTACACATGTACTGTAAAGAGATATCTAATGTTTAAACTCCTTTATTGCACACTGTTTAATTTAGAATATTACATCCGCTGCTGTTAATAGTTTGCTATAGTCTTCTGCGTGTGATTAATTCAATCAACAAAGCAACTTCTAAATTAAACATACTGTGCTGATTGAATATGAGACTTTTTTTCCATGTTGGTGTGGCTAGGGCTGCATAAATAGAATGATTTAACTCCTAAATGGCAAAGAGTTGAGCAATGACACCGACAGTGATGATCTATACACAAAAAATGCTTAATTGAGCTAAACATTGTTTTGAGTACAAAACCAAGCAAAGTCAGAAAAGTGACATGACTTTTTCCCCAGCACAAAAACACACAGGAATGAAGAACAGGCAGTCCCCTATAGTTCCACAATGCAGTCCAGTTCATATGGCCCTCGCTGCTCAAACAAACCCCTGAATCGACTACCAGCTGTTACCCCCTGGTGGCCCTGCTCATCACCCACAATCACATTCCTGGGGTGGTGGGGGGGGGGGGTTGGAGATGAATTTCTGTGGTGCCTCAGTGTGAATGTGGGCAATGTGTTTCTGCAGTGCATTGAAGTGCAAATGCAGAGTTGTATTTCTGTAGTGTCAGTGAACGGACATGGAGGTGTATATCTGTGGAGTGTTAGCAAGTAGGAATAGGGTCTGTAGTGTTTACAATTTATTTTTTGTTTTTTGTAATTTCCTCCCACTCTATTGCTAGCCTTGTATCAGAGAGGGGAGACGTGTAGTCCTGTTGGTTTGGTGGGCTCAATATCTGGTCTGCACCTCCAAGTGTTGCAGACCATGTCCATTGCGCCCTCAGGCCAGCGCGTGGTAATGAATCAGAGAAAAACTGTGGTAACCAGTGGCTCTGATATACTCCAGGGACCTCGGCACTTAGTCTGCACCCGCTGGAGGTTCCGAGAGCGAGGCCTAAAATCATTTTCCTATATAATCGAAAGCTAGTGCTGCTTTTGTTTTACAGATTCACAAACATACACAAAACATAAATAAAAGAGACATTTTGGATGGTGGCTTAAGGGAGTGTGCAGTGTTTGCATCACCAGGATGAGTGACCAAAGGTAAAATCCAATGACCTATGCCATCTCCCCTTTTTGTATTTTATTCATTTTTTCCCCACTAGCAACAATATCGTTGTTATGGTTCATGACTTGCCTTTAATTCTAGTACAAAAGTAAAATAATCTTTAAACCCTACATCAACCATGGGTCACTGACACCAGTAAAACAATTTTACTTTATGAGGAACAGACAACTTGCACAATATTGCAAATATTTTAGTATTAAGCAATACTACTAACAAGGGTCAACACGGCTTTTATTGGTTTCAAGTAGTTTCCATTTGTATGTTATTCAAAGGTTCTATAGGAGTCTTTATTTTCTTGCAATTAATAGAGCATCCTATTGGGAAATAAATACCTATAACATGCAAAAGGCTGTGTATACTTCTGAACATACAGAAATCTGTCTAATTCAAATAGCATTTTACAGCAATGTATTAAAATAGATGCTCAGACAGGAGGAACTTGTTTAATGTGTAACTACAGTATACAGTGCTTGGAGACATCCCGTACCCAGTATAAAATCGCTCTCTTTTCTCTCAAGTCATGTCAAGTTTCCTTAGCACAAAGGACTAAGAACACCCAACTGGCCTTTGTTATTTCAACATTTCCTCACTGGCCACTGGAAATCCCTGGTAAATCCTGGTGTTCTCTCTAACCAGTCCAGCATCTACGTGACTAAATGGTAACACCTCAGTCTGCAGGAATCAAAGAACTGTAGCACTGGCAACCATGGGCATCCGCAGGAATTTTTCCAAGGGGGTGGGAGGCATAATTTTAAAGACATCCATGCTTGGCCCCCTTTTTACAGTGTCATGAAGGGGAGGGACATAGACATTATCACATAGCCAGGGTGACCAGATTTTGAAAATAAAAAAACAGGACACCCATTAAGTAAAGAGACGAAGAGATCGTCGTGACGCTGGAAATAAGGTTAATAGCGCTAACCCCTTAAGGGCGGTGGGCGTGCTATGCCGCCCTTGGGGACCTGGCTCTAAACGCTGGCGGGCGGCATAGCACGTCCCTGCCGTCCTTTGCATGGCTGTCCACAGCAGTGCCAGCAAGGGAAAGTGTCTATAATGACACGTTCTCCCCCTGCTGCCTGAAAAATGTAAAATAAAAGATTTAAAAACAGTTTAAAATACAATTATATATACTTAGATCATATATATTATATATATGATCTAAGTATATATATATATATATATATATATATATACACACACACACACACACTCATACACTGTCTAACTATTTTAATATATAAATATATTATTAATATCAAAATACACGTAGAATGATATTGATTAAATATATATAATTATATATAACAAAAAATAAATAAATATGTAAATACATAAAATATATATATGTGTAATTTTGTTCTAACTGTATTTTGATAATATATATATACATTGATATCAAAATACACGTAGAACGAAATAATATATATATATATATAAAAATAATTTAAAAAAAAATATATATAATAATTCTACATATACATTTATGTAATAATTTTACAAAGGTCATTTTATTAATTACAATTTGCGGGACCTGCCTGACAACCCAGGCTGAAAGTCCAGTGAATTTAATTTGCTAGCACTATATTTAACCCTGTAACTTTCCAACACACCATAAAACCTGTACAAGGTGAGTACTGCTTTACGCGGAAGACTTCGCTGAACACAAATATTAGTGTTTCAAAACAGTAAAATGTATTGCAATGATGATATCGTCAGTAAAAGTGACATTCTTTTGCATTTGCCACACACAAACGGCACTTACACTGACGATATCATTGTTGTGATACGTTTTACTGTTTTGAAACACTAATATTTGTGTTCAGCGAAGTCTCCAGAGTATAACAGTACCACTCATGTACAGGTTTTATGGTGTTTTTAAAAGTTACAAAGTCAAATATAAGGCTTGCGTTTCAGTTTTTTCACATTGAAATTCGCCAGATTGGTTACGTTGCCTTTGAGACCGTATGGTAGCCCAGGAATGAAAATTACCCTCATGATGGAATACCATTTGCAATAGTAGACAACCCAAGGTATTGCAAATGGGGTATGTCCAGTCTTTTTTGTAGTCACAAACACTGGCCAAAGTTGGCGTTCAAATTAGTTTTTTGCATTTTTCACACACAAACAAATATTAACACTAACTTTGGACAGTGTTTGTGACCAAGTGGCTACTAAAAAAGACTGGACATATCCCATTTGCAATACCTTGGGTTGTCTACTATTGCAAATGGTGTGCCATCACAGGAGTAATTCTCATTCCTGGGCTATCATACGGTCTCAAAGGCAACGTAACCAATCTGGCGAATTTCAATGTGAAAAAAATGAAAAATGTATTATGCTATATTTGACCCTGTAACTTCACATAACACCATAAAACCTGTACATAGGGGGTTCTGTTTTACATGTGAGACATCGGTGAATACAAAAATGTGTATTTTATTGCAGTAAACGCAAACAGTATTATGACATTCACTGATAAAATGTCATGTAGAACTAAAAAAAATAAAAATAAATCTTATTTTCTCCCATTTTTAAATATTTTATTCAAATTAAATTATGTTTCATACCTAAATATTTGATGTTAAATGAAAGCCCTGTTAGTCCTGAAAACAATTATATATAATAAGTGTGGGTGCACTTAATATGAAAGAGGTGAATAACAGTTAAACAGACATATAGTCAAATAAAATGAATGTTTTCTTCCAGACACTTGGCATCTCTTCTCTGCTACTAGCAGACCGAGCCGACATGGTAACCAGGTAATAAATCAACAAATATCAAAAAGTGAAAATGTATTCAAATTAAAGGACCACTATAGTGCCAGGAAAACACTCGTTTTCCTGGCACTATAGTGCCCTGAGGGTGCCCCCACCCTCAGGGTCCCCCTCCCGCCCGGGTCTGGAAAGGGGAAAAGGGGTTAAACTTACCTTTTTCCAGCACTGGGCGGAGAGCTCTCCTCCTCCGATCCTCCTCTTCTTCTCTCCGTCGGCTGAATGCGCACGCACGGCAAGAGCTGCGCGCGCATTCAGCCGGTCACATAGGAAAGCATTCATAATGCTTTCCTATGGACGCTGGCGTGCTCTCACTGTGAAAATCACAGTGAGAAGCACACAAGCGCCTATAGTGGCTGTCAATGAGACAGCCACTAGAGGAAATTTGGGAAGGCTTAACCCATTCATAAACATAGCAGTTTCTCTGAAACTGCTATGTTTATGAAAAAATGGGTTAACCCTAGCTGGATCTGGCACCCAGGCCACTTCATTAAGCTGAAGTGGTCTGGGTGCCTAGAGTGGTCCTTTAAAAACACCAAGGAGGAATGATATACATATTTAATATTTTTATTAGTGATATTGCAGAAGGTCTTGTTGGTAGGGTATGTCTTTTTGCTGATGATACTAAGATATGTAACAGGGTTGATGTTCCAGGAGGGATAAGCCAAATGGCAAATGATTTAGGTAAACTAGAAAAATGGTCAGAATTGTGGCAACTGACATTTAATGTGGATAAGTGTAAGATAATGCATCTTGGATGTAAAAACCCAAGGGCAGAGTACAGAATATTTGATAGTGTCCTAACCTCAATATCTGAGGAAAGGGATTAAGGGGTGATTATTTCTGATGACTTAAAGGTAGGCAGACAATGTAATAGAGCAGCAGGAAATGCTAGCAGAATGTTTGGTTGTATAGGGAGAGGTATTAGCAGTAGAAAGTGGGAAGTGCTCATGCCATTGTACAGAACACTGGTGAGACCTCACTTGGAGTATTGTACGCAGTACTGGAGACTGTTTCAACAGAAGTATATTGATACTTTAGAGAGACATCAGAGAATGGCTACTAAACTGGTTAATGGATTGCGGGATAAAACTTACCAGGAAAGGTTAAAGGATCTTAACATGTATAGCTTGGAGGAAAGACAAGACAGGGGGGATATGATAGAAACATTTAAATACATAAAGGGAATCAACACAGTAAAGGAGGAGACTATATTTAAAAGAAGAAAAACTACCACAAGAGGACAGTGTCTTAAATTAGAGGGGCAAAGTAAAAATATTATCAGGAAGTATAACTTTACTGAGAGGGTAGTGGATATATGGAATAGCCATTCAGCTGAAGTCGTAGAGGTTAACACAGTAAAGGAGTTTAAAGGGACACTCCAGGCACCCATACCACTTCTGCCCATTGGAGTGGTCTGGGTGCCAACTCCCACCACCCTTATCCCTGCAAGTGTAATTATTGTAGTTTTCATAAACAATAATTACCTTGCAGGGTTAACCCCTCCTCTAGTGGCTGTCTACTAGACAGGCACTAGAGGGTACTTCCTGCTTCATAGCACAGGTTTTCTGTGCTTGAGCGTCACTGGACGTCCTCACGCTGTGTGAGGACCTCCAGTGTCGCTCAATTCCCCATAGGAAAGCATTGAAAAGCATTTTCAATGCTTTCCTATGGAGAGCTCTAGTGCGCATTAGGTCTCCTCAGCCGGCGGGCAGGTTCAGTCTCCCCCACCGGCTGACGTGATAAAGGGGAGGAGCGGCGGCGACCTGGAACCACCGCCGAGGGATGGCGGGGGTCTCAGGTAAGTCACTGAAGGGGTTTTCAACTCTTCAGCAACCGGGGATGGGTGGTGGGAGGGAGAGGGGACCTGCAGTGCCAGGAAAACGGATTGTTTTCCTGGCACTGTAGAGTCCCTTTAAGCATGCGTGGGATAGGCATAAGGCTATCCTAACTATACGGTAAGGCCAGGGACTAATTAAAGTATTTAGAAAATTGGGCAGACTAGATGGGCTGAATGGTTCTTACACAGACGACAAAGACGAAACTCCTTGACGGCGGAGCATGTAGACGTCACATCAGGACGTGACGTTGCGCACCTCCATGCACTCCTGGACCACCTCTGCCAGCCTCTGGACCGCCTCTGTCTGCTACATTTCATTACCGCAGGCCTCCAGGTGACCGGTGCAATGAATATCTTTGCTGGGCCGCAAAGATATTCATTGTGGGCCACAAAGATATTCATTGTGGGCCACATGCGGCCTGCAGGCCGTGACTTTGACAGCTAATCGCTAGATCCCAGTTTATAAAAATGTTTTACTTTTTATGAATGGGGAGCTACTGATTGGGGCTTAGAGTGCCAGCTGACCGCTCTAGCCGATCAACGACACCCCTACCCAGCGGCACTCTGTGCTTCCTGACACTCAGTAAATAAAAGTGAACACATTAACACTGATGTTTTTTTTCTTACCTGGGAAGATGAGAAGGTCCAAAGTTTCCCTGCCAGGCCCAGATACCAAAGCCTTATGATGTGGTGTCCAGAATGAAGTGAATTTGTGTTAAAACTCCCTAAAATGTTATTTTATGTATAGAAGGTATACTGGGGTAAATTGGTTGGGTGGTGCTGTTTGTTAGAGGACAGAAATCAGTCTACTAATCCGTCTCCTGAGTGGTGCACAAAAAAGAGACCACAGGGCAGTCTAGATTTAAACTCCATGGGGACCCAATATGCTGCAAGCGGGCACGGCTGACAAGTACCACCTCACCCACTTATTGCAAAATGCTGTAGTGCTCATTTGTTATCCTCACCAGTTTGGAATTTTGAATTTACATATTCCCCCAGTGGTTCAGATAATATTTCATCTTATTTTTAGCTATTCATTTTCATCATCATTTTCCTAATTAACACGTTATTAACACATTTATAGTGCTGTGCCTCCACCAAAAGCACAGTGGGGGCTATTATTTTATTTAGCCTCTTTTCTGTGGCCCATAACAGCCTTTATTCATTTTCTATCCACATATATTTTTATAGAAGAGGTTTAGTACAGCTATTAACTGTTCTTCTGTGTGATGCAGACTAATCTGATTTACTTTACAAGTGCAGGCTGTGCAATATAATATGCAATAAAAGCCCAATAAATTACAGTATTTAAGTTACATATGCAAAGGTGGAATTCACTTTCAGCTATTTTAATTAGATCTATTATTACAATGCTCCTAGTAGAAGTTCTGATTTTTATCGGGTTCGGTTATAAAGGAATGGAAGCCATTGTGAGTTTGCCAACTGATTAAAAGTAGCCCAAGACACTGCAGAATATCATGACTAACGCACATCAAAGCATCGCTCAATTATTTCAGCTTCTAAAGCGGGGAGGGTGTGGGGAGTTCTGCATCAGCTAATTTTTTTTACTATTCCTACACATCATATGTGTGCTTTATTTCAGATTCAGTTAATTGGGTTAATGGCAAGATCGTTTCTCTTTATATAATCAGTTCTCTCCCTCCTGTGTTTTTGGCAGACCCTTTCGACTAATAAAACTCACAATCTGTGCAGTGCGTTCATGATTTTGAGGTTCCTTTCCTCTTGTTACAATAGAATAGACAAAGAGAATAAGATACTGTAATAACATATCTCCAATCCAGAAGATTACTTTAAAATTAAATTAGAAATGATGAAACAAAGCTATGTAGACCTAATTAAAAAGTTCAGGTATATAAGAAAGACTTTGTATAAAGTCTACGGCTTTATTAGTTTCAGTTGTCAGAAGAGGAAGACGTATCCAGCTAAGAAAGGAATTAGGGAATTAGAACAGCATGACAAATTCCCAAATCATTTTAGCATTATTTTGTGTAGTTCTGATTAACACACCAGTAGCAGTATTTACATCCTGTAGTAGAGTGAACAATTTTTGTTTTGCATTTTTTTTTAATTCAAAAGCAACCGCCTTCATCTACCCCAATAAAATGTGAAATTTGCATGAATTACCTGTCACGAGTATATTTTCAAAGTTTCCCGAGTCATGCAGAGAGCACCCTTTACCAAACGTGCTTAATCAACCAAAGTTGCCCAATTCTTTGTGCATAGAAGTAGTTATGGTGCCTAGACTGCACTGGCAACCTCCATGGTAAGGAGTCACTTCTTTCTTGTGATCCAGCAGATTAAGGTCATCGTTTCCACTACCGACTAAAGCTCTCTGTCTGAGCCAAACCTGGCAGTGCAGGGCTTAGTTCATTGGCTGAGAGCAAAACTCTGTAGTGTTTATAGCTTCTGTTAAATCAGTTACAGGCTAAATTATATTTGGACATATCAATGACGAAAACCCGAAAAATTTAAATAAAAAAGATTAAAATAAAATGAAAAAAAAAAAGTGCATATCTTATTAAAAAGGTGTTCACTCATATGATATTATTTTGCAACACAATAGCTCATTGATTTCAATTTTTTTTTATTATTACGTTTTTTATTTTCCAATGCGGCATGTATGTAAAGGCACAGCTTGGGCTATGATGTAAATCACACTAATGCTGTGATACCATAATGATCCACAATAGCATACGTGCACAGGGTATTTTTAGACATGTCAGGGGCTAATATGAAGAAATAGCTTTAGATTAGCTAATAGCTAATATGAAGAAATAGCTTTATAATTAACCTTTACTTCCCTCCTGACCCCAGTCACCAACAACTAGTGGGTTATGGAAAACAGGATTTTCACCAGCTCAACAGTGACAGCTTCTCTTTAATAAAACTGGGGAGGATTTGGGTGGCACCACGGACTATGCAAACTATGCACAAAATTTACATTAGTTAACTCTGTTGGCTAATGATGCTATTGGAGGTGGAGTTACACCTCTGGCAACAAAGAACAATGAAATGCTTCTCATACAGATTTAAACAAATGCTGGTTCGTTTGCTCACCCAAATTAAGGCACTGTGTGACGTGGAGATATTCCCGAAAAGGGGGGGGGGAAGGGGTGCCTCGTTAAATCTACACTATGTTAGTGGAAAATAGATACTTACTGTTACATCCCTGTACAAGCAAGTGGGAGGAGGAGCTGGAATCACACTGGAGGCAAAATTATGCCCACATATGTAACTCGACCAAACTCCAGATGTCGCCATATAAGGTGTTAATTTGCTGGTATCAAACACCGAAGTCACTACATGCTAGGATGCTGCAAATTGGCGGGTGGGCGTGCGAGGGAGCATTCTCCCCCTGAGCTCTCTCTACCCAGCTCCCTCGAGCGCACTGCAGTGATCCCGGAGCCGGAATATGACATGGCTCCGGCATCAGTAAGTGGCGTGCAAGGGAGGGGAGCTGAACAGGAGGATCAGTGCTCCCTCGCCGCCTGCAGTGACTGGCCGCCCAGCAGCCCCACTGAACCCCAGGTAAAGCTGGAATCCCCTCAGCACTCCCAATTTTTTAAAATGAGTGTGTGTGTGTTACTGAATGTGTCTGCTAGTGAGTCAGTGTGTGTTTGTTAGTTTGTGTCAGTGAGTGCGTTACTGTGTGTGTCTGTTACTGAGTGTGTTAGTTTGTGTGTGTTTGTCAGTGAGAGTATGTTTTGTGAGTGTGTTTGTGTGTCTGTCTGTATGTCTGTCACTGAGTGTGTGTCTGTCAGTAAATGTGTGTGTGTCTGTTTGTGAGAGTGTGTGTGGTTAAAACCCCTTCAGCACCTACCTTTCTCCAGCGCCGGGCTCCCTCCGCCCCGATCCGCCTCTCAGCTCCAAATGTGCATGCGGGGCAAGAGCCGTGCGCGCATTCAAACCGTCCATAGGAAAGCATTAATCAATGCTTTCCTGTGGACGTTAGAGTCTTCTCACTGTGATTTTTACAGTGAGAATCGCGGAAGCGGCTTCTAGTGGCTGTCAGTGAGACAGCCACTAGAGGCTGGATTAACCCTCAGTGTAAACATAGCAGTTTCTCTGAAACTGCTATGTTTTCAGCTGCAGGGTTAAAACTAGAGGGACCTGGCACCAAGACCACTTAATTGAGCTATAGTGAGTGCCTATAGTGGTCCTTTAAGTACCACTCGCGTACATACCGCGGTCGCAGCCCTGTGACCAGGTGCCCGCTGCCATGTGTTGGATCAATTTTTGCACCGGGGCCCCATGGAAAATTGATCCAACACATGGCTGCTGAACTTGGCATAGTTCCAAGTCCTTATCTGTCGCCCGATGGGTGGTGAAGGTGGACGTAATTAGGCAGTATGAAAATGTGTCGGCCACAACAGAGGTTCAAACGCAGCGTTATATGACCCGCTGGTTTTATTGGCTGGTTTATTTAACCTTTCCTGAGGTGCAGACCTATCTCGCATAGATCTTAGACGGCAATCCATATATAGGAGTCTTGCTGCTGTACAGGACCCTGTGCCTTTGCCTCCAGGGAGTGGTGGGATAGTTTTTTCCCCTTCCCATTTTTTTTTCACTCTTGCTTTCCTTTGTTTTCCACACTTTACAGTGCTCATTCCCTCCCCTCGTTCTAACTCTTAAAATCTTTACACCATGACATTTCTTAGTCTAATGCATAAGCATTTTTTTTTTTTTTTTTTTATGAGCCAAGCTCTTCTCTTGCCACAAAATGACAAGAGCTAGGTGGAGTTATGATAAGCAAAACTACACCTGTTCCCTGGGATTATATAAACCGGTCCTGAAGATGGATTATGACATTATTATGTTCTACCCTAGGTAAGCCACGTTTAGAATCCATGTACATATCATTATGGCTTTATAGGATGTGTGAACAGGAGCCGTGTGAGAGGCTATTACTACCTTTTTATTTACGGTCAATTGCTTATGGGGCTTTCCTGTATTCGCATATTTTGCCATTGTTGTTGTATGATTTGTGATTATCTATTCGATAAATACAGATTTAAAACAAACCGAAAAACTGCAAATACAGACTACAAGCACCATGACCACGTCAAATCACTGAAGTGGTCATGGTGCTTGGCATAACCCTTTAACTTGCCATAACATCATAATATTGCTTGTGCTTGGTTTTCATTTTTCCTGCTATTCTGATGCACTATCACAATTACTTATATGAAAATGGACATAGTAATATGTGTTTGTTGCAATTTTAACCTTGAAAAGCATAGCATGTTTTTTAGCAAATATATGTGCTATTTTTATGGTTTGTTTTACCAATGCAAACTCTTGAATTCAAGTATTATTTTTTTTGTCTGTAATAATCACACAACAAGGACACACTACAGAGAGACGTTATCCCTCATTCAGGAACCTGTGAAGAAAGAAGAATCAGGTAATTGAAGGGAAATTATGTTTTTTTCCCCCATATACATGAAAATTATATAGATATCTCTTTACCTTTTTTGTGATTCATGAAACAAGTCTCATGTTGGCAAGTGTTTCCAGGTGCTTACAAAAGCAGTAGGTATTAGCGAATAGGGCACAGTTGTGATACTATTCCATGAATCGGAGATTGGATCATAACAGTCTAATGTTTTACATCTTTGTGTCCCGAAATATCCGCCAACCACATACAGTTTATTACCCGATGCCAAAGCGTGGCATGACATACGTTTTGCAGTCATATCCCCTATTCTTGTCCACTGGTTTGTTTCACAGTCAAACCGATAAGCAGAAGCAGCTGTGAATTCAGTGTCACCACCCATAATAAAGATCTGACTCCCAAGTACTGCTGCAGCAGTATAGCGCCATGGTTGCGGGCACTCTGCTTTTATAGTCCACCTGTTTTCAGCTGGGTCGTAACACTGCACTTTAGACACACGATCTCTATGTATGCTTGTACCACCAAATACAAAAAGCTTTAGTTTGGCACTAACCACAGCTGCATTGCTTACACCATCCCTTAATGGTGCCATCATTGTCCATTTATTAGCTAAAGGATCATACTTTTCCACTTGCTTTAATGAAACTGAGGGAGAAGCAGGGAAAATACCAGCAACTGCAGTATGTCCACCAACTACATACAAGCAACTTTCCAATTCTGCTGAGCCATGCCCAAACCTAGCAATGAGCATCGGGGCTGCCTTTGACCATTCTTCATGAACCGTATCGTAAACCCAGACATCTTTAGATACTCCGTTCTCAGATCCTCTACCACCAGTTACGTATACCTTACAGCCAATTGCACAAGCACTAAATTCTTTTCTTGGACTTGGAAGGTCAGCTTTAGGAATGATCTCCTTGGCCTTGTGATCAACTTGGTAGATCTTATCACACATAAAAGTCTGCCCACCCAAGATCAACAAGGTGTGACCGGCTTTCCGAGGTTTAGCACATGGGCTAGTTACTACTCCATCGTTCTGAAGTATTTTTCTCTTGCAACGCACAGCCTCATCCATAATAATCTTGCTCCTTTCATCAGACATTACTAAATCTTCACCAGTTATGGCTTCCTTGAGTGATTCAGAAGGGAGTAAAGCCAGTCGGACATTATTTAATAATTCAGGAAAATAGACTTTCCTTTTGTCCAAGTCATATTTTACCCATTGAAGCAAGGCTTTGAAGACAATCTGCTCATCTTCAATCTCTAGCTCATCACTGGAAAGCAAACTGAGCAACATATCTTTCGAGATACTGTAAAAGTCTTCGGTATCATGCACGGTTTCAAAGTTGACCAAGCACATTCGGAAAGAGAGTTCGTATAAGCGACGACATTGGTGAGCATCTGAGAGCAGCATCATTGCCAAACAATTCGAAGGGTAGAGGTTTTTCTCTAAAAATTCTGCAGCCGCATCACGTATATCATGAAACTGAAGCATGTCCCCGGCCTCTAAAAGGGATTCAGCGTTTTCCTCATTTATGAGAATTTTTGAAGAATAGGCAAAATCTATTAAAAGTTCCAGTATCTCAGGATGGAGACTATCGTGAAAGTTCACAGCATTATCCAAGCTCTCTTTTAATCCATTGCTAAACATGGCCTCAAAGTACTGACTACAGGCGGCCAGCACCACACGGTGACATGAGAAGGACCGATTTCCAGCCCATAAAGTCACATCGGTGAAGAGAAGTTGCTTGCGCATGTTATTGAGATGATTTAAAACGCAATCTGGATGAGAGAGTTTATGGTATAAAGAGACATTCATAGAGCCAGTGCTAGCACGGGATTTACGATTCTCATGAACAATGACAGACATGATGACACCTGAACCTGTTATGGAATAAGAAGAAAAAATATGAAAAATGTTTATTAGTATAATTATTTATCTTTAATTCTTGAACACAAATTAACGAATAAATAAAATTCACAAACTTATTACTTGCAGATTAAAGTTAAAGTGCCATTAAAGTATGACATAAATTAATGCAGATAGCCAAATGCCTATATTATGTTAAAGGAACACAATCGTGTTAGGTATAGAAAACATGTACGTCTAACACTATAGTGCTGGCATACATTTTTAGATGTCGAGCCCCCCTCTTTGTGGAGTAAATAGGTGTTATGTTTACCTTTTTTCCTTCGCTGCCCCAGTGTCGCCGCGGCTGGCCCTGCCTCCAGGGCTGAACTCAAACCAATCAGCAAGGAGGTGGGGCCAAACACCATTTTGGCCAATCAAATTGAAAATTCAGCGTTTTGACGTGCCCCTTTATTATAAACAGGCTAATCAACTTTTACTTTTGTTTATTTTCATATAAGGGTTTGTGTTTGGTGTGAAAGGATACAAAATAAATAAAAAAGTAGAACATATGAAACAACTACATTTACAGCAGCTTGTGAAGCAATACCATGACATAATGGCACATATAAACTGTGGGGAAAAAATGAATGAAAATGAAAGGAAATAAAAATATGTTATCTTTTAAAATTAGAGATCTTATTTATTAACAAGACATTCTATATAACAATGATTGCATTATTAGCTGCCCATGAGAATTTCTTTTTCTTCATAATGGCACTTTATAATATATTTCATGCTGTCCCTCGAGGGAAATAAAAATGATGGGACTTTCATTACCACAATGGTATTTGTGTAGTGAAGTCATAGACAAACTAGGTATAAATTAAAGTAAACCTCAGAAATAATGCTTAGTCGGTAGAAGTCAGGCAACATGTAATCGTATGAGTCACAGCCGAGTGGGGTAAATCAATGTGATGCTAAGTCCCTTGTGTAATGATAAAGTATGTCTTTCTCCGACATTACAAGTGAGCTTCAAAGCGCTGATCACAGACAAAATGAGCAATACATTGGTGGCAATTAGATGAACAAGATTAAACATGCACACAATAGAAAATACACACACACACACAAAAAAAAAACCTCTTGTATTCAAATCAAATGTTAGTGAGGCAAGTTAAAGGGGGAATATAAACACAACCACAACAGCGAACTACTATGGGACTGTTCTTAAGAGCAAACATTTGACATACACAACCAATGTATGCCTATCCAAATTTGAACAAAATTGATATTGCCAATTCAAATCTGTAACTTGGAACAGAATGAGGGAGCGGCCAGCCGAATGACAACTAGGGGAATCGTGTCAAATTGCTCAAAACAGTTCAACATAGAAAAGAGGACGGCAACATAATCACTACAACTTGCTGTAGGGGTTATGATGCTTAGTGTGCCCCTGTAAGCATTATTACTGGTAAACCATATAAATATATTTTTGTAAAACATATTCTGCCATGGGGTGCATAGCTTAAACAGAAACATAGCTAGAGGACAAACGGTTTATAAAAAAAAAAAAAAAACTAAAAAAAAAAAAAAAACACCATGGCAGTATTTTACCTCAATCTGCCATGTCTTATACACCGCAACTAGGGGCATATCTACTAAACACTGCAACTAGCGACAGTGGGCATCGGGTGGGGGATACTATAAATGTTAAGGGCATAGGCGTGCGCACGGGGTGTGCCTGGGCACACTCTAATCCCCGCGGCACGCCTATGGATTGAGACTGGCAGGGGAGATCTCCGGATCTCCCCTGTCGGCTCATGCTGAGCCGGCACTAATCGATAGCACCGGCTCTGCTCTAAGCCTCCATGGGCCGGTGGGGAGATCAAAGATCTCCTTCACCAGCCCACAGCAGCATGGAGGGAGGCAGGAGAGGACGTGGGGAGCTCTAGCCAGCAGCTCCGCCGGGTTCCTCTCGCGAGAGTGAACTCTAGCCCCGCAGGCTAGAGTTTACTCTCCACTGGACCACCAGGGATGGCAGCAGCACGGTCCCCCCTCCGTACAAAAGGTAACAATGGAGGGGGGATATTAAGTAATCTGCCCCCACCTACACTGGACCACCAGGGAAGGCAGCAGGTCCCCCCTCCTTACATAAGGTAAGAAGGGAGGGGGGATATTAAGTAATCTACCCCCACAATCACCCAAACATACAGCACACACATATACACACACAGCACACATACAGCACCCTCACACACAGCACCCTCACACACAGCAGTGCATATATATATATATATATATATTCACACACACACACGGCGTGTGTTTGTGCTTTAGGGTGTACACCCTAATGCAATAGGCTTCGCATGCCTATGGTTAAGGGGGTGGCACCTAGTGTCCCCTTTTCTGGCACCCATGCCTGTCGGGTGGGAGAGCAAAAAACAGGTCGCAAGAGTATTCTGAGAACGGATAGCAACTGAAATAGCCTGCCCTTCAGTGGGTCCTCACTCAGATCTCAAGCTGGTTTTAGCTCATCTTGTGCCATTACAGAGAGAACATCTCTGAAACATATCAGACTGGTCCCACCCACACGGGCAGTCCAGATCTGAAATGCCAGCAAGTTCCCTCTTCACGAGAGACACAGCAACCCCAGACGATCGTTGTCGGGTGGGAGCCCTAATAAGTCTAATCATATATTTTTTTTATTATTATTTTTTTACAGGTTTTAGATTTTTTTGGGGTCCCTCAATAGTATTAAGATAAGGGGGGTAGGTGGGTAGCGGCCTTTTTAGTGGCTTGGCAGCAGTGGCTGATCAGTCACTAGTTTTAATGTGTAGTAGACACAGTAAAGGAGTTTAACCCCTTAAGGACCAAACTTGTGGAATAAAAGGGAATCATGACATGTCACACACGTCATGTGTCCTTAAGGGGTTAAGCATGCGTGGGATAGGCATAAGGCTATCCTAACTATAAGATAAGACTAGGGACTAAAGAAAGTATTTAGAAAATTGGGCAGACTAGATGGGCCGAATGGTTCTTATCTGCCGTCACATTCTATGTTTCTATGTTAGACAAGAACCTACCTTCCACATGGCAGATGGAGGTAAAATACCTCCATTGTAGCAATATGACACTTATTTTTTTTCCACGTGGATGCTGGCTAATAAATGTTGGCCAGCCGCCACAAAATTACCCCTCACATTGGCGAGTTTTTTTTTTTTTACTATTTGCCCTCTAGCTGCTAGCACTGTCAGCAGGCATATAGTTATAATGATAAATTATAATTTATTTGCAAATAGCAAGTTAAAGGCAATTCCGTGCTGTAGATTGGTTCAGAAAAAAACTGTGGTTTCCTCATTTGAATCAATATTATAGAACTGGATGGGTCGAACTAATTCTGATCGCATTTGACTTTAGTAAATATGAGAATTGCCAATGCGGTCGGAATTCGGACCAGGCAGACCACACAGGGCGATGGCTGATGATGAGCCTAACCGTTGGATTCTACCTCATTCCGACCAAAGGTGTATGAATATGGCAGAAATATCTAGTGTTTTGCGAAAGTAAGGGTCAGATGTTCAGGTATATAAACATATACGTAATTTAAAAATAAATAAATTAGATATAGCGTGCAAGAGCATACTGAGAACGGACAACAGCTCAAATAGCTTGCCCTGTGGTGGGTCCCCACTCAGATCTCAAGCTGGTTTTAGATTGTCTTGTGCCATTACAAAAATACTGATTCTACCTAAAACAACAGATCCAAAATGCAGGTTGGATCTCTCTGCATGAGAGATACAGCAATCCCAGACAATCGTTTCAACCTTGTTAGTCAGTGAGGTATAGCGGATATCTCGCTAGGCACCATGAGCCTAATGCTATGTTTTCCATTACATGCTGCAAGGAGTCTTATAATAAATATTTGAAAAAATATATCTATTTGTGGTGACAGTTGTCCTTTAAATGTTTTAATATTTTCTCGTCCATGAAACTCAACCGATGATGGCTCAGGAAAAGCAAAGGAAGAAAATAAATAAAATAGAAAGAAGCAGCAGCACCCCAAAAAGAATACAAATAGAAAGGGTCAACGGAGTCCATTGTCCTGCATTCTGCACAGGTATCACATAATGTTCACTCTGGATACCTATTAAACCTGCAGGACAGTGGACTAGATTGACCGTTCATTCTTGTATGCTTTTTGGGATTATTGCTAGCAGTTATTATTACTAGCACTGTTATTTATATAGCACCAGCATATTCCATAGCGCTTTACAATATTATCAAAGGGGGAAATTTAACAATAAAGGAGACAATGACAAAAACTTACAGGAACAATAGGTTGAAGAGGGGCTCAAATGAGCTTATAGTCTAAAGGAGGTGGGGCGTTAAACCTAACAGGACAGCAGGTAGCAATCAAACAAGGTGGAGTGAAGCAGAGCTGCTGGAGAGAATAGAGTGCTGCCCTTTAGTAGAGATTGGTTTTGAGGCACTTTTTAAATGATTGAAGACTAAGTGAGAGCTTGATGGTCGTAGGCAGGCTATTCCAAAGGAAAGGAACCACCTGCAAGAAGTCCTGCAAGTGTGAGTTGGCTATGCGGGTGCAAGTAGCAGACAGGAGAAGGTCATGGGCAGAGCGGAGAGACCGAGAAGGGGCATACCTGCGGATCAGTGAAGAAATATAGGAGGGGCTAGAATTGGTCAGTGCTTTATAGGTGTGGATTAGTACCTTGAATTTACTCCTATAGAATACAGGAAGCCAATGTAAGGACTGACAGAGGGGAAAGGTGTGAGAGGAGCGACAGGAGAGGCAAATTCGTCTAGCTGCAGCATTCATTACAGACTGTAGCGAGGCAATACGACTTGTGGGAAGACCTATTAGGAGAGAGTTACAATAATCCATGCAAAAGATTAATACAGCACGGACAAGCTCCTTAGTAGCATCTTGTGTAAGGGCCGGATGCGGGTTATGTTTTTAAGGTGGAATCTACAGGATTTGGTAATAGACTGCATGTGAGGCGAGAATCAAGTAGAACGCCAAGACAGCACTTGCAAGGATGGACTGATGTGGGTAAAAATCACTTGAAGGGAGAGCGAAAGAGGGGGAGGAAAGACAAGGAGCTCAGTTTTAGAGAGACTGACTTTCAAAAAGCGGGAGGACATACAATAAGAGATGGAAGAAAGGCAATCAGTGACATGTTGCAGGAGGACAGGGGAGAGGTCTGTAGAGGAGAGGTATATCTGAGTGTCATCAGCATACAGGTGGTATTGGAATCCAAATGAGGTAATAAGTTTTCCAAGAGAGGCAGTATAAAGAGAATATAGAAGGGGACCAAGTACAGACCCTTGGGGGACTCCAACCGAGACAGGACGAGATGGAGGAGGTATCATTAGAAAAGGAGACACTGAATGAGTGTTGGGAGAGAAAGGAGGAAAATCAAGAGAGTACAGTGTCACAGAGACAGAGTGATTGAAGAGTTTGGAGAAGGAAAACATGGTCAACAGTGTCAAAGGCAGCAGAGAGGTCAAGAAGAATTAGTATAGAGTAGTGCCCTTTGGATTTAGCTGTGATTAGGTTGTTAGTGACTTTGATAAGAAGTCTCAGTAGAATGGAGGGGACAGAAGCTAGACTGAAGAGAGTCAGGGAGAGAGTTGAAATTGAGAAAGCAAGTCAGACGGGTAAAGACAAGTCTTTCCAGAAGCTTTGAAGAAAAAGGGAGCAGGGATATGGGACGATAGTTAGAAGCGCAGGACGGGTTGAGAGTTTTTTATTTTTTTGGGGGGGTTACTACGGTAGCATGTTTAAGGGTAGCAGGGACAACACTAGAAGAGAGCAGTTGAAGATGTGTGTTAAGGAAGGCATAAGACTAGAGGAGAGTGATCTGATAAGGTGAGACGAGACAGGATCAAGTGGGCAAGTGGTGGGTCGAGAGGAAAGGAGAAGCGCAGCCACCTCTTGTTCAGCAGCCTGGGAGAAAGTCTGAAGGGTGAGAAAGGCATGACCTAGGTGTGGTTGATAAAAAGAGGGGCAAGTTGGTGAGAATTCTTTCCTTAGCTGTTCAATCTTGCCGGTAAAGTAGCATTCAAAGCTATTGGCTGTAAGGTTAGTTTGGGGGGGTGGCCACAGCAGGGCAAAGAAGGGAGTAAAAGGTATTAAAAAAAAAAAAAAAAGGCCTGGGATTGCGGGAGCATGACCGAATGAGGGAGGAAACGTGTGGCTGTTTGGCAAGGGCTGTGCAGTACGAACGCAACATGAATTTGTAGTGGATGAAGTCAGACTGGGTGCATGACTTCCTCAAACAGCGTTCAGCAGAATGGGAGCATCTCTGCAGGTAGCATGTTGTTTTAGTGTGCCATGGTTGGGGGTGTGTTCTCCTCAAGGTGCATGTTTGGAGCGGGGCTGCAGCGTCCAAGGTAGAGGTGAGGGTAGTGTTATATGAGAAGATTGCCAGTGAGGGACAGGAGAAAGTAGGGATGGATAGAAGTTGGGAATCAATATTAGCTGACAGCTGCTGGAGGTCAATATAATTCAGATGTCTTCTTAGTTGAAGGTGGTTAGGTTGAGGATGATAGGGTAGGGGCCTATTGAAAGCAAATGATAAGAGGTGGTGATCTGAGAGAGGAAATGGAGTGTTGCAGAGATTAGAGATTGTACATTCATCAGATAAAAAAAGATCAAGGGTATTGCCAGTTACATGGGTGGGGGACTTAGTCCACTACGATAGCCCAAGGGAGGAGGTTATTGAAAGCAGTTTTGAGGCTACTGAGGACAAGGGTAGGCTAATGGGAATGTTGAAGTTCCCAAGAATTAGGAATGGAATATTAGAGGAGAGGAAGTAGGGAAGCCAAGCAGCAAAGTGGTCAAGAAAGAAGAGAGGGGATCGATAGATAACGGCAATGTTAGCAGAGATGGGTTTGAAAAGGCGAACTGAGTGAAATTCAAATGAGGAGAAAGAGAGGGAAGGGGGTGTGGGTAGAGGTTTGAAGGAGCAGTGAGGCGAGAGCAGAAACCCTTCACCGCCACCTTTGCTTTCAGAGTGTCTTGGGTTGTGGGAAAATTGAAGACCACCAAAGGATATAGAGGTGTCCGAGGGAGAAAGCCATGTTTCTGTTATGAGGTGTTCACGTTATTTAAATATAATATAATATATATAAAAATATCAGGTTGTTTTTGGTGAATAATATCTTTCTTTACCTTGGATGGAAGAAAACAGACATATTACGGAGTGTTATTTTGAACCTGCACATTTACCACAGCAAAGAAGTTTGCTCTGATTACACGAGAGCAAAACTAGTGATAAACACCTTTTTATTTAGAACACGCACAACAGTTGATTAAGTAAATTACTTTGAGGTAAAGTGATCTGGGTGCAGTGGCTCTATAGTTTTAACATAGCAATGTAAAAAACATTGTCTTTCTATAGAAACTGTAAGGTTTCAACATTGCAGGGTTTAGCCCAGTAGCAGTTTTCCTGACAGTGACTATAGGCGCTCCCTCAACAATAACTGTGTGAAACTCAGTTCATAGGAAAGCATGGAGTTCAATGCCTCCCTATGAGAAGCATTTGAATGTGCTTGTGGCACTCGCCATGCATGCGCATCATTCCCCAACGTTAGTTCCTTTAAACTTACACATCGTTGATTGCAAAACAGATAACTACCAGTGTATAGTTTTCTTTTAGAAATATAATACTCTTGAGATGAATTGTTAAGGGATATGTAAGTATTATATTTTTAAGGAAATAAATTGCATACTTGCAGGGTTATTTAAACAGTAAATTGTGGAGAATTCTTAGAGAATTTAAAATGTTGGGCTAAACCAAACCAAAATTTTTTGGTCGATTGCCTAGAATTTACACTTCAGTTTGAATTCCCTCTCACATTTTTGTAAAAATCCTTGTTGGAACGCTAATGGATTTAATTTTTTTTTTTCTGGATTGTGGTGTAAATAATAAGATTGTAGCACACGTAGCGGGTGATTTGGTGTTTTGTTAATAACACTGACACCATTTATCTTTGAACAAACACCACCAAGATGAAGTAATTGTGATGCTTAGAGCAGTGTTTCCTAATTGGGGTTCCACGGAACACCAATTGGGGTTCTGCCAAAAGTTTAAAAAATAAAATGGCCAAGGTTGGCGAGGAAGCATCAATCTCCCTGCTCAGCTCCCTTGCGCGCACAGAGTGACGTCACTCTGGCTCCAGGATCACTAAGAGGCGCGCAAGGGAGCGGAGCAGGGAGATCACTGCTCCCTCGCCACCCGCATGCCAGCCACTCAACAGCCCCACTGGACCCCAGGGACTCTAAAGGTGGGGGGACTGGGTGGAGTAAAATGTAAAAAAAAATATTTAAAAAAAATGTGTGTGAGATTGTATGTGTTTGTGTGTCTGTCAAAGAGTATGTGTGCTGGTCAGTGAGAGGTATATGTGTTTGTATGTGTGTCTGTAAAAGAGTATGTGTGTCTGAGTACGTCACTGTGTGTATCTAAGTGTGTTAGTATGTGCCTGTGTATCCGAGTGTGTCAGTGTGTGTATGTGGGTGCAAGTGTGTGTATATGTCACTGTGTATATCTGAGTGTGTGTGTATTTGTGACTCAAGATGTGTGTTTCAATATGTATCTCTGTGCCACTATGTGCCAGTGTGTGTGTGTCTGTGTGTCACACATATACACACTGACACAGAGATACACACTGACACAAAACACAGATACACACTGTGTGTCAAGGTGCCAGTGTGTGTGTGTGTGTAAGATACACACACTGGCACATACAAGCACATATATACACATCTTGACACATACAATAAACTGCACAATTGTTTTTCTTTCCCGAGGGGGGGGGGGGGGGGGGCGGAAGGGGCTGTTCCTGTCAAAGGGTTCCACGGGACAAATGAATTGGGAACCCATGGCTTAGAGTGTCCTTTTCAGAATTTAATATTATTCAAAGTGATGTATCAGGTTAACTGATCCAGTTTATGTAAAGGCTAGAAAAAAAATAAAATAAAAAACTGATGTCAACAAAAATGTATTCCATTATTAAATTAACTTATTGCATTATCCTTAAATTTAATCCAAGTAACAAAGAGCTTCAGTAATATGGGTTTATTCATTTTCTACTTCCCATTCATTAGCCATTTATAGAATAAAACACTGTTTTTTTGGACTTTATTTTAGTTACAAAAGGACCAACACAGAAGCTCCAGATTTTAGAAGCAAAGAACATCAGTGATTGCAAATGTCACTGACCAATACATACACTAACTCCCCTTCAGATAATTGCAGTTTTGCAGCGAAATTAAATTTGAGAGGGAAGGAAGGGATCACATCAGACATGTGGTGTGAGTTGATCATTTCTGAGCTCATTAAAGCTTTTTTTGCCCTATACTGAGCTGCCTGACCAAGATTGGGTGATGAAAAACACGTTTAATTGTGTGTCGACTTTAAAGTCTTTTGTATTAATGCAGGGTTGGAAGGCAGAAAAAAAAAAAGTATATGGGGGCAGATAAGCAACTACGACAGTAATTAATATTTCATATGCTCTCCCCTAATTATAGATTGCACAAATAATGAGATCAAGTAATGGGGCCAGGATTGACTGTTATTAACATTTGCACCCATACAACCAAATGCTCGGTGCCCCCAACACTAAACACATATTAAGTATACATCTGTGCATCTCACAGCCCCCACACCATACATTTGCATGAACAGATCGAATTAGTTTCAGACTTCAGGGAAACCTTCTGTTACTTTGATAATTTGTAGATATAAAATATGGCTGAGCATGGATTTTGCTGCTAGTTACCACAAACCTATAAATTCAATAAAATCTTCCAGGGGATGTGAGATTCTTGATTTGTACTATGTATAGCAAAAATTAGTCAATGTGTGATTTCACTTTAGTTGTTTGCTACTAGAGTAGAATAGTAGAGTGGATCGTTAAAAGAACACTTAAATTGTAAATTTGTTTGGGCAGGGAACTCTTCACCCACTGTTCCAGTATGTCAATCATGTTTTGTAAGAATTTATATCGGTTTTATTACTGCAGAAGATAAATGCAGCTCAGCCCCATCATTTCAGATGTTGTTCTTAGCAGGACCCAGGCAAGTGGCAAACTGTTGCATAAGGTTTTGCCCCCTTATCAGGAAAAGTCACCAGTGTACTAATGGCATCATACCTCCTACAGTGCATACAATATTGGTGTGTAATACAAGTGGCGCTGAGGCAAAATTGCAGCTAGCATACACTGTGGAATTAATCACGTGAAACCCAACACAAAAGAAACAAGAAATATACAATAGTTTACAGCACATAAAATATACTCTCCGTGTCCCAGTAGTCCTAAACAATATAAAAAGTATATAGATAGATATATATACACACACACACACACACCCTCTCTTCTGTAGTAGATGTCAGTGCAGAAAATAAACAGAATACTTTCATAGGGCAATCTAGTTTCAATCACAATATGAATTCTATAGTTGTCACACATTTTTCTGAGCCGGTCTATATAACTGGCTCAGGGAATATAGCTTGTGGTGTGATGCTGGGGTTCCACTGGAATATTGGAGGTGACTTGATCCTCAGTAGAAAAATAGGAGATGCACAACCAGGATAAAAGTCAATAACATTTATTACAAATAAATATAAAAACCTTCCATTTATGTAACTGATGTGTCACAATCCATAATGATAATAGGCACAACACGTTTCAACCTTCAGAGAACGCTTCTTCAGGTGCAATCTACCTGGCAACTAATCTAACAAGTTTATATAATCTAATACTGGCTATTGGTAATGCAAAACAGGTGCAATCATCTTAAAAATCGGCAAGAACTTCCATATTATGTCCGAACCGGATGTAAGATTGCCTCTCCTAATATGGCATCCCATCCGGTTTTGGCCATACATGGGAGGAAATGCCACACACACAAAATGTCAGTACGCATCATTTGACGCAGCGTATTCTGGTTGGCGGTCCTTCAAACCGGCTGAAACGGGTTATATAGACAGTCTCAGAAAAATGTGAGTGTGACAACTATAGAATTCCTATTGTGATTGTTTTATATATTATTGAAACTATATTGCCCTATGAAAGTACCAGGAAACGGGATCAGGGTTCTCCCTACATCATATCCAATACAGCAGCAGAGAGTGATTATGATGCTTGGAGTAAGCATTCAAAAGGGAAACCCAAGCATTGCACAATATCTACAGGACAGTGCAGTGTTTATGGTGCTAAGAGTCTCTGGGTGTAGTTACATTATTTTTTAAAATCTTTTTAATCAACTCTTTCGAGCATTTTGACAAAATAAATCAGGGCTGTATGGTCACATAAAGCCCAACCCCTTGCCTGCCACTCAGAAAATGTTTAGGTTTCATTGTGGACCTTATATGAAGTTTTAAGGGCCCAGAATAAAAGCAGAGAAAGGATCACATCATGCAATTGTTTCCAGCACTTATTTCTTCTATTCATGATAATCCATACTGTTTAAATATTGTTACATACGGTAGTTGCTTCACGAAAGCATGCCTAAATATAAATGAATAAATAAAAATCATCCCATTTCTTTTGATGGTGACATATAAGGATCAGTAGATTAAGTGTTTTTCTTTTAATAGAATAGTTGAATGACTAAGTCTGTATTTCAAATACATGATTTTTGAATGTGTACATGCAACTTGACTGTAAGCTAGTACTGAAAAGATTCAGGGTACAAAATTCCACCTCCCTCAGATCAAAACTACAGCACATTCCTGGAGTGCCAGCATGGCATGCATTAAACAAAATGTGCTTGCTGCTACAGTCTATACCAGGGTTAAGCAGCCACAGCAAAAGTAAGGGCAAAGGCACGTACGTGTTATTTAAAAACCACAGGATATGCAACAAAAAAGGCATATGAAACACATGAAAAATATTATATTCAAAACACTGTACCATAAAAATAAATAAATCCAAGACAAATGCTAATTTAAAGTATATTTATGTGTGTTTTAACACTGGTTGTATTGGTATTGTAGTTTAGTCACTGAATATAAAACAGTGATCTTTCGCCAACTCACTTTTCTATTTTGGCTAGGATTTTAAAAAAGGCTGGCTTGCTAAATATAAAAAGATATGCTTGCTCGAAGGCACAATATTTTCCAAACCATTCATGTCGGAAAGGCAATATAGTGGAGAGGGAGTTGTCGCTTCTAGGTAATATTACAATATTATAATGTATTGACGGGGGTAGCACAGTACCACTAGTCGGTGACACCAAATATTCTTATTTATTTTATTTAGCTGAATAATATGCTTACACTCCTTTGTATATTATATAAAACTGAAATAATTTCAGGTGCACTGCAAAAACAGAGTAACCCCAACACCCACACTGTTGCGGACACTCTGCCTAATTTCTAATACAAAGGTGTTCTTTAAAAAAAAAAAAACAAAAAAAAACATCATGTTATAGATGTGCCCTCTCTAACAACTATTTTTCCTTTATTAATCCATAAAGCTGAAAATGAAATAGGATCCTGATCAAGATCAGATCATATATATTGCACTACACTGCATTCTATTGGCAATAATGTATGGAAGGATAGTGTTTATTATTAGATGTAAGCTCATGTAAGAGTTGCTTTCTAATGAGATGAAATATATGTGGCTCATTAGAATTGTTAAAATTATGTTTTTACATTAAACAGCCTAAATACACATACATTTTAACAAATTAAAGTAGGTAATAGGTTAGTATTTACTAGTATGGAGGGAATTAAGGCATGATGACACTGGTTGACACCCATGGCAACACAAGTTACTGAATGTGGTTTGCCAAATTGAAATGGTTAAAATAAACATTCCAAGTACCCATCCGCCCACACCTCCCACGCCTCACCCTTCTGTTAGTCCCTACATTGGCTTCCTGTAAGATATAGGACTCAAGTTAAAATTCTGGTTCTTGCTTTCAAATTTCTACATAATGCTTCTCCCACATATCTATCCACCCTAATACACAAGTATGTCCCGTCTAGGCCCTTACTATCTCCTGAAGACTTACGTCTATCTTCTGTCCGTACTCCCACCTCTGATGCTCGCCTTCAAGATTTCTCAAGGGCTGCACCATTCCTGTGGATCAAGATCAGATCTAACTCAGTCTCCACTCCTTCAAAAAAATAATTAAAAACCCACTTCTTCATAAAAGCATATCAATTAAACTGTTAATAGCTCCCGACTGATTCCGCTCCTGCAACTGTCATTAGTCTAATACTATCCTTACCTTTTGTGTCACTTTACCCAACTCCCTCTAGCATGTAAGCTCATTGAGCAGGGCCCTCAACCCCTATGTTCCTGTGTGTCCAACTTGTCTGGTTACAACTACATGTCTGTTCGTCCACCCAATGTAAAGCGCTACGGAATTTGTTGGCGCTATATAAATAACATAATAATAGTAAATGTCAAGCACCATAATGGTTAAAGGAATACTCCAACCACATACTAAGGTCACAGGACTTAATGCGCATTAACAGCGAGCTCATCTGACACTCTCAGCCAATGGACCCTGCCTTGTAAGACTTAGCTCAGTAGAGATACAGGGAGCTGCAAGGGAGGAGGTTGTGAAACTTTTCTCAAAACGTTTGACTACATACCGTGGACATACCAGGGCATTCATGACAACATAAGCGGTAGAGGTTGCTGTAGTAGATTTGGTGCTTGAAGTGTTCCTTTAATACCCTTAGTTATAATGGAACTGCAACTCCCAAGATGATCAGCCAGCATTATATGATTTGGCTAACCCTAGCTGTAGGGAGGGAACCTCCCCCCCCCCACTCCCTTTTATAACGCCATCTTTAAAGAAACAGTATAGGCACACAAACCACTTCATCTCATTGCAGTGCCTCTGCCTGTTTAACCCAGCAATGTAAACACGACAGGAACACTATAGCATTATGAATAGCATTCCTTTAATCCTGTCTATGTTGGGTTTGGCGAATCCTACTTCATATGAGAACTATACACACACAAAACACACTCATGGGAAAAAGAAAATACACCATCTTGGAATTATATGGTTTTACATTTCAGGACATAATAATCATCTGTTCATCTGAGGTTGTATTTACCTAATTTTAAGACCTTCCAAGGCAGAGATATGAGAGAGAGGAAAAATAAAATAAAATAAAGGATATTGTAGCTGTGTTTCTCTGCATGCCAGTTTTATGAAAGGGGAATCACTGATTGGCTGAGAGCGTCGGCTGACCGCTCTCAGCCAATCAACAGTGTCATTGTCCGCCAGCACTCTGCACTTCCTGACTCTGAAGATTCAAAAGCCCCTTGAGGTAAGAGTGCCCCTGGGCGCCTCCTGGCACCATAACAACTTAATTTGGATTAAGTTGCTTTTGCCTGGAGAGTCCCTTTAAAGAGTGTTTTAAATTGCTTTGCGATAAAATCGGTTTCTTCATCTGAATCTTTGCTTAGTGAGGTTGAGCTGACTGAGCTCCTTGAATACTCCCCAGAGGATCATTTAGAGGGCGAGGGTGAACTTCTGATTTCCAAGATTTTTTTTTATTTTTTTTTTGCATGTTGCGCTCTCGTTGAATTCAGGTCTGCTGTAAATTATCCTGGAACCAAGTCAGATATGCAGACATTTATTTTTGCTTAGATTTCTCGAGAGATTCCTTTAAGCATGGATTACACAATCTCTTTTTGCAACTGTCCGGAAGCAATATTGCACAGTCTGCACATACCAAATGCTTAGATTTCTGTGTGGCATTTTCAAAAGGTGGTGGAACTGCAGCACTCTTTTCTCCTTTTTTTCCCCTCGATTCCCAATCTCTGAAAATAAACTTACCTTTTGCAGCCAATGAAAATAGAGGCATGTCTTCTGTAGTGTAAGGAATACTCACAGGACAGACTGCACTGCAGCTACAGCCCATATGTGCTCCTCTCCCTCCCTCTAATGCACGCAATACATTCTCTTCCAGCTGCTGTCAGCCATCCTCCCAGGAGGATATGCATTTTTTTTTTTTTTATCTATACAGTTCCTTCAAGGTATTAATGGGATTGTGAAAGGGGGTGGGATCTATTTCATTTTTAATTTGCAAGTTACCAGTCCATATGGATTAAGAACATTAGTATTGCTGCAAAAAATAAGGGAAACCCCCCTCCCCCCCAAAAAAATGCAAGCACTCATGCCACTTTAGCCCCAGAATCACAAGTGAATATCAGTGTTCGTTTGTTTGTTCAGTTTATTACAAGGAGGGAGCTACCGGCATGCATCTCCCTCCTTGTAATATGTAACTATAGAAGCGGCAGGGAGCAGTGCTCCCCACCACGTGATAAGCTCCCCGTGTCCCACCTTACTCTATGGGGGTCAACATGACCTCCATATTAGCAAAAGGGAGATTAAAATCTCCCCAATGCCCCTACTCGCTATACCGCGAGTAGGGGCATGTCCACTAAACCACTAAACAGTGAGCAGCCTAAAAAAACAAAAAAAAACAAAAACCCACTATTGGCCCCCACCCCTAAACGACGGGTGGGGGCCCTAAAGTAAAATAAGGTGGAAGACCTATTGTCCCCCCCCCCTCACGGCGGGAGGGGGCCATAATGAGAATGAGGGGACGACCTACTGCCCCCCCCCCGGGCGGCGGCCATGTTGATAATGAGTGGGGAGGGACCTACTGTCCTCCCCCCCGGCCCCCACCCCTGAGCGGCGGGTGGGGGCCATAATGATGGCGGGTGGCTGCCATCCAATCACAGTGCTCTGTGTCATTTTACACAGCGTGGGAAAGTTCTTTTGAATTTCCCCACGCTGTGTAAAATGACAAAGAGCACTCTGATTGGCTTAAACCCACCAATCAGAGTGTTCTTAGCCTAATTGCAGGGCGGGGCAAAGCTTTATAAGCCTTCCCCCGCCCTGCGGAGCTCAGTCTGCGCGGAGCCCTCCATGGGTGAAGATGGATTATTTTTTTGCGCTCGGGTTTTTTTCTTTTTCGTCAGGTTTTTATTTTTTTGCGCTCTGGGTTTTTATTTTATTTTAAGTTCGACGATTATGATGGTTTTTTATTTGGCCTTTTTTGGGGCTGAAAAATGAAGATTTGAGAAAAAAGAAGACGTCGAATGGTAAGTTTAATTTTATTTTACAGGTTAGTTATTTTATTCCCCCCCTCACTATTTTTTAGGGTGAGGGGGTAGGTAGGGACTTTTTATTTGGGTGGGGAGGTGGGTGACTAGGGGCCCCCTAGTCACCTGTGGGGGGGAATTGACTTATGGTCCCCACCCGCCGCCCAGGGGTGGGGGCCGGGGGGGTGGGGAGGACAGTAGGTCCCCCATTATCTTTATGGCCCCCACCCCCCCCTCATTCTCACTATGGCCCCCACCCGCCACCCAGGGGTGGGGGCCGGGGGGACGACATTAGGTCTCCCCCATTATTTTACTTTAGGGCCCCCACCCGTCGTTTAGGGGTGGGGGCCAATAGTTTTTCTTTTTTACAGTGAGCAGCCACAGGCTGCTCACTGCTTACTAGACATGCCCCTACTCGCGGTATAGCGAGTAGGGGCAGATCATTTACTAATACTAAGTAATTTTTACTAGGGATCGACCGATTATCGGTCTGGCCGATATTATCGGCCGATATTTGGTATTTTCGGCAATATCGGTATCGGCCAATTCAGATACCGATATTGCCGATAATATATAACAGGACCGCCGGGCCCATTAGAAGCCCGGCGGTCCTGTGGGGGCCAGCCGCAAGCGCTGACTTACCTTGCATGCAGCTCCCTGTGTAAATCTCGCGAGACCCGCGGCCGCAGAGCGTTGCCACGGGTTACCATGGCAACGCTCCGCGCGGCACTAAGAGCCGCGAGATTTACACAGGGAGCTGTAGGAGCTGCTTGCAAGGTAAGTCAGTGCTTGCTGCTGCTGAGCCACCACTGTACTTAACAAGCCACTGGACCACCAGGGGATACTATATCCCCCTCCCTGGTAAAAAGCAGGGAGGGGGGACTAAACAAAACAAACCCAAACATTTAAATATTAAAAAAAAATATTAAAATAAAAAATTACACAAATTACATCACTACACACACACACTGCACACATACTGCATTACATACACACTACACAAACTACACAAACACACACTGGGGGGAGACTAAACAAAAAAAAAACATTTAAATATTAAAAAAAATATTAAAATAAAAAATTACACAAATTACATCACTACACACACACACACACACACTGCACACATACTGCATTACATACACACTACACAAACACACACTGGGGGGGGACTAAACAAAAAAAAACATTTAAATATAAAAAAATATTAAAATAAAAAATTACACAAATTACATCACTACACAAACACACACATACTGCATTACATACACACACACTGCATTACATACACACTGCATTACATACACACACTACACAGACAGACACTACACACACACCACAAACACACACTGCACACACTACACAAACACAGTACACATACTGCATTACATACACACACACTGCATTACATACACACTACACAGACACACACACACTACACAAACACACACTACACAAACACACACTGCATTACATACATACACACTACACAAACACACACACACTGCATTACATACACACACAAAAACACACTGCATTATACACACACACACACTACGTAAACACACTGCATTATATACACACTACACACACTACATTCATTATACACACACTACACAAACACACTCTGCATCCACTACACACACACACACACTACACAAACACACACAGTTCCCCTGTCTAAACACACTTCATCCACTACATGTGGCATGTATATTTTGTGCATTTACCTTTCGAATTAGTTTATTTATTAAAAATAGTAAATGTACAGAATATCGGCAAGATATCGGCTATCGGCCTGAAAGTTCGCAGATTATCGGTATCGGCTCTAAAAAAATCAATATCGGTCGATCCCTAATTTTTACTTAGTATTAGTAAATGTGGCTGAAAGACCAATTTAGGTCTTTCAGCCTTTTAGTAGATAGCTCCCTGATACCGTGGGAATTAGTGAGTTATCTACTAAGCGGCTGCAAGATGCAGCCACATCAAGAATAGGATCGGAGTTTCATTCAATCGAATGAAATTCCGATCCGAATAAAGTGTCGAATTGTGTTCTAAAACAAACAAACATACTGTTCTCATTCAGTTAGAACGCAATTCGGCAGTTTCGTGTAAAGTGACAGGAAGCATCGCGGGAACACAGAGGAAAGGTAAGAATTATGGGAAAATTGCTCTGACCAGCGGAAATGAAGCACACTTTGCTCCTCCGCTGGTCAGAGCTGGTCAAGCGGAGGAATCCTCCATGAGGCAGAGTCACTACTTTGTCTTATGATTTTAAAGAAAACTAAAGAAGACAGGAAGAAAAGAAGAACAGATCCTGAGAGAGGGGGAGAAGAGGAAGAGATTGAGGAAAGGTAAGTTCGGCATGACAGTGCCGCTTTAACATCTGCTCAAGTGTTAAATGGTTTCCTCAGTAAACTCAGGTTGTGCCATTAATCTACAGAGAGCAATTTGCATGGATATCTAGACTAACTGGCTCCATTACTATATGTCGAGGGAGTCAAAATAACCCACTGAATGCTGGTAAAAATTCCACTCTCTAACAGGTTCAAAGGGCATTACAACTGCAAACTAGATATGGTTTATTGAAAAGGTATAAATACAATTTACAACTGAGAAAGCAATAAAAAACAAAAAAACAAAAACAAATGAAGACTAAGTAGTTTAGGTGACTATTTGGCCTGAAATATGCAGATACTTTGACACTTCTCAACACTGTGAACAGAAAACAGACAGTGTTCTTTCACAGTATTACACCCCTCACATTAGTATAAAGAAAATACATAAAAAAATAATAAATAAAATAAAAAAAATCTCTCTCTCTCAATATCACTATGGCCATGCCAGTATTTTCATTAAAATTAACCTGTTATCCTACATACAACATAGAGGTATGCAAGATGAGGCCCACTTGTATATAAGAAATGCAATTTCACCTACACATGCATTAACAAATTAACTGATAACACGAGTAGAAAGCACACATCCGTTCTTAACTAGTCTTAAAAACAGGGCATAGTAGGTTAATAACACACAAATCGTAGTAGTATTAAGAAGTGCAACTAAGCCATACAGATTTACAGGAAGAAAAAACAAAAGTTCTAAAATTTACATTTTTTTTTTAATTTTTTTTTAAAGAGACAGATGAGAGCAGGATCACAGGCATATAGAGAAGAAAATTGTCCTCCTGTCTCAAGTGAATAATTCATTAAAAAGGTAGTCTATGGAGCATGATCACTACAACACATTGTAGTTGTTATGGTGACAGAAGTCCCATAGCTCCATTCCTCAATAAGTAATCAAACCATTTTTGAATGTTTTGACACACTTAACTGGTCCTTCCCCCAGGCTGCCTCTATCACTTTAGTCTTCTTGATACAGCCAATGTGCTTTAAGAATATGGATTTTGTCCAAGATTGATTGACTGAGACAGTCAGCAATTTGAAAAGTTGAAACGGATATAGCTAAAATGGAATGAGATCTCCCGCTTTACTGGAAATAACTGTGGGAACTTGGTGAACCCCGGTAAATCACACCATTCAAGAAAAGGCCTGACTACTTGCCATAGCATGGGGCTTGGAGATTCCTTTCACTATATCCACTATAGAAGGCTGTGTTGGTTATGATACATACAGGGTTACTCACTAAACACTGAAGTTAACTGAATGGCAAAACTGACGCTTAATGGGACACTATAGGCATTCAGACCACTTTATCTCATTCAAGTGGTTTGGGTGTAGTGTTCCTGACCCACTTAGTCCTGCAATATAAATCATTGCAGTTTTTTGAGAAACTGAAATGCTTACATTGCAGACCTAAAACAGCCTCCAGTGGCTGCCCTAAATGACGCTGGACATCCTCACACTCTGCATGAGGACATCCAGCATCAGTGAAATCCCCATAGGAAAGTATTGCGTCAATGCCTTCCTATGGAGAGGGCCTAATCAGATGATGTCGGAGTAGGAGTTAAAAATAAACATGTATTTATCCTATTCCAGCACTGATGTCCAAGTAAATAAGTTTTTTTTTTTTTTTTTTTTAAACTCCAGCTCTAAAATGAATTGTTTAGTGAATACGGTAACCCTGTTAGAGTGCCCCTTTAAATGAGTACTGTAAACACCAAAACCACTGCAAAAAAAAGATAAAACAAAAAAAATATATAAAACTGCAATTTTACTCACCATAAATTCCTTTTTCCTTAATATGGTGCAAGTACAATAAGGATGTACTCTTCCCATGGGACAAGCATCTGAAATTAAAAATTAACATAAACGCTCCTCCCCCAACAGATATAAGACACCAACCTGCCATGGACCCTCAGTACGTCCCAATAAACATCAGAGACATACTACTGCAAAAATATAAAATGTATTAATAAAGGGAGGGAGTGTGTACTGCCACCATATTAAAGAAAAAGGAATTTACGGGGAGTAAAATTGCAGTTTTTCCTGACATTTGGTGGCAGTATAATAGGGATATATCGAGATCCCAGATCTGTGGGCGGAAATAAGCAACCACCCCTTGTAACACCTTATGCCCGAAAGCAGCGTCAGAGGCAGAGAATACATTTAGTCTATAATACTTGACGAAGGTGTTGAATGAAGACCATGTAGCAGCTCTGCAGATATCTTCAGGTGAAGCATTGCTCTTTTGGCCCAGGAAGCAGCCATTGCTCTAGTAGAATGAGTTTCAAGGAGGCAGGTAGAGGCAGATTTGAGGAAGAAGAAGCCAACTTAATTGTGTTCACAAGCCATCTCGCTAAAGTAGATCTGGAGGCAACATGATCTTTAAATTTTCCAAAGAAATTGACAAAAAGATGGTCAGTCTTCCTGTATGTAGAGGAGCGGTCTAAGTAAATCTTCAGATATCCAACTTGTGCCAATTATCATCCAAATCAGATACAGATGGATAACTAAAGGAAGACAGGGAAATAAGTCGATTGAAAGCCTGGGAAGAGATGAGTTTAGGTAGAAACGAAAGGTTTCGGACACAGAACAACTTTTTCTGGAAGAATTTCTGTTTATTCCGCAGATGATGAAAAAGCCGTGTGCAAAGGGAGTGCAATTTTCTTATCCTTGTGTCACGACTGCTAGTGAGGTCCAGCACGCAGAACTATGTAACATCTACATAGACAGAACAGAAAGTATAGAACGTAAACTGGTCCTTAGAATGGCCGGACTGATACGTTAAAGACAGAAAATGGTCAAGGGATAGCCGAGGTCAAGGAAGCCAGAAATATACAATACTGTTTAACAAGCCAAGTCAGGGAAACCAGAAATCAGAATAGTCAGGAATGGCCAAGGCCAAAATACCAGGAATATCAAAAATAGGACAAGAAAACACACTCTAGGGAACCAGGAACTGAAACCATGACAAGGCAATGAACTGGGAAGCTTCAGCGATTTAAATATCCCTCCTTTGAAAGTGATTGGTCAGAAGATGACTTCTGACCCCAGAACGTGCACGTGCGTCGACGTTGTTACATCACACGCAAGTTCGTGTGACTCTGGGGGGCAGAGCTATCGATAGCGGTGACCACATGGTCGGCACCATATTTATTTTGGGCAGGCGACCAGGAGTTTTTTTTGGCCACCAATCTAGTTGTCTTCTTACAGGATCTGAAACGTTTATTAAAGAATCCAAGTTGTCTTCTTTCTTTGACCACTTTTGAAGTATTTCCCACAAGGCAAAGGCCTTGATTCTGCTCTGGCCCATTTTACTGCTGGGATAGTGGAAGTAAGGTGTCCTAACACCTGCTTAGCTTTCCTCACAGAGCATTTTGGATCTCTCTGAAGTTCTTTTGTCAGATTATTTATCTTCTTTTTTCCGCCAGTAGGTGAATAGTCTGACTTGATCAAAAACCCTAGAAAATGAATTGACCTTGTGGGATGCAGATGTGATTTTCCTAGGTTTATCACCCAACCATGTTCTTCCAGGATTTTTTGGGTGTAAGCCACATCCATCTCTAGAGCATCTCTTGACTTTGCCTTTATGAACCAGTCGTCTAAGTATGGAATAACCGTGATACATTGTACCCTTAAGAAGGCTGTGATAGGCGTAAGAACCTTTGTAAAAATCCTGGGAGCTGAGGCAAGACCGAATGGAAGAGCTTTGAACTGAAAGTGATGAACCTTGTGACCCTTTCTTATGGCAAATCGCATGTAATTTCTTGAGCCAACGTCCATAGGAATGTGAAGGTAGGCATCTTTCAAATCTAAAGATGCCATAAAAATCTCCTTTTTGGAGGATATGAGTGACTGGTGCGATGGTTTCCATTCTGAAATGCTGGTAAGGAATATTGTTGTTTAATTCTTTTAGATCCAAAATGGGACAAAAAGACAAATCTGATTTTGGGACCAGGAACAACCGAGAGAATACACCCTTATACAGCTGGGTTCTTGGAACTCTTTCTACAACACCTTTCTTTAAAAGAGTAACCGTAGCGGAGAATAGAGCTTGTTTTTTTTTAGTTTTGAACGGTAGGAGACAAGGAAACTTGGTCTTGGTATATCTAAGAACATTATTTTGTATCCTCTTGCAACTAGATTCAAAATTTATGGATTTGCTCTGTCAGTCTTGAAGTCTTTATTTGCATCAACCTTAGGATCTTTCCTTTGTTGATAAAAACAAAAACAAAAACAAAAAAAACCTGGATTTTTCTTGATACCCCCTGTGGTTCTTGTATCTGGGCTTCCAGGAATACTTCCTGTCCTGAGGAAGAGCTTTTTTGGTTTCCGATATCCCATGACACGAGCAGAAAGTTTAATTACCTCTGTGATAACATCTAGCAGATATTCATTAGATAACTTTAAATTGTGGAACAGGTGAGAGGGATCTTTGTCCTGGTTATCTATCAGTTCCAATCCCTGAATTCAACAATACTGAGCTTTATCACTGAAGTTCCTGCCAATGCCGCTTTAGCTTGAAATCATGCTGCTTGATATGCTTGTCTGCTGGATGTTTCAGCCCTTTTATCCATAGGGTCATTAAGTCCAGAGACTTCTCCAATCGGTATAGTAGTCTTTTTAGACAACTGAGCAACTTGTACGTCAACGACTGGCAAGTCTTCCTCTTGCAGCTTTATGATGTTCTTGAAATGCCTGGAAATAAACGCCCTTTTTCCAGGGTTTTTCCCACTCTCTGTACATAAGTTCCAGAATCTGCTGTGGAACAGGAAAAGCTTTCTTACTCGCTTTATCTGATGTGTCTTCAGAGAAGGCAACATTAACTTACTTAATAAATGTTCTTAACTCTTCTTGTGGGAAACAGAGTTCTGTCATAGAAGAATCGTTGGACGTTTCTTTACAGGAAGACATAGAACATTCGCCCGAGGACAGCTCTGATTTAGAAGAAGATCTCTGTTTGGCTGTAGCTTTAACGGGTGCTGGTACATTGGGATTTGCAGACTCTTTGCATGACTCAAATGTCTGGGTTAGATTGTCTTGAAACCAAGATAAAAATGACTTCATGTCCTGTTGCTTGGACTTTTCCAGCAATAAGGACTAACACTGGTTGCAGATTTTCCTTTTAGTACCATCTGATAGCGGTGTGGAGCATTCGCTACAACTCAGATGTTTTGACTTATAACTGGCTTTTTTAGCAGCAGGAGCAGGCACCTTGTCTTTATCCATAATATCTGGAGAGACAGGACTAGACATAAAGCAATTATGAAAATGTTGAAATTTAAGAAAAAAATAAGAGACAAAGAGGTCTTAAAGATCAGAGACTAAAAAAATCTCACCTCTAAAACCTCTAACTCGTGTGGTGGGGCTGGTGACACAGGAGGTCCTTCCTGGCAAGCATCCATGCTGTCAGTAGGATCTGCACAGTTTAAAGGATCACTATAGTGTCAGAAAAACAAAGCGGTTTTCCTGACACTATAGTGCCCTGAGGGTGCCCCCACCCTCAGGGTCCCCATCCCGTGGCGCTGAAGGGGTTAAAACACCACTTACCTTAATCCAGCGCCGGGCTCCCTCGGCGCTAGTGACCTCTCCTCCCCCGCCCGACGTCAGCAGAGCTGAATGCGCGGCAAGTGCCGCGTGCGCATTCAAAGTGTCCATAGGAAAGCATTTCCCAATGCTTTCCTATGGACGCTCTGGAGGCGAAATGTGCCTCCAGCATCGCAGATGCGCCTCTAGTGGCTGTCTGGAAGATAGCCACTAGAGGCTGGATTAACCCCAAATGTAAACATAGCAGTTTCTCTGAAACTGCTATGTTTGCATGTGAAGGGATAAAACCTGAGGGACCTGGCACCCAGACCACTTCATTGAGCTGAAGTGGTCTGGGTGACTATGGTGTCCCTTTAAATAGGTAGCATTCATTCAAATTTTATCGCTATTTCCGTGAATTCCAATCGCGCATGCGCAGTAGTGCGATCGGAACTCCGGTGGAACGCATTATCTCCCGGGCGTGCGTTCCACCGCTGTGCACATGCGTCTCACTGGAGACCTCCTGATTGCTTTGCTGGTGACCGCACTCAGCATTAAACAAGTGAAACATATCTGCTCCGTAAATCCCGCAGGATGCACGCAGGCCACTCAGCTCTCCACCCAGGAGGCCATCAGGTCAGATCCCCATGGCAGCAACCCATGTGCCTCACCACAAAATTCAGATGCAGCCTGTTCATGATGGAACAAGAAAGAGAACTTAGGGTCCATGGCAGGTTGATGTCTTATACCTGTTGGGGGAGGAATGTTTATGTTAATTTTTAATTTCAGATGCTTGTCCCATGGAAAGAGTACATCCCTACTGTACTGCCACCATATGTAAGGAAAATAATTCTCTCATTTGTTAAAGGACCACTATAGGCACCCAGACCACTTCAGCTTAATGAAGTGGTCTGGGTGCCTGGTCCAGCTAGGGTTAACCCTTTTTTAAATAAACATAGCAGTTTCAGAGAAACTGCTATGTTTATGAATGGGTTAAGCCAGCCTCTAAAGCCTCTAGTGGCTGTCTCATTGACAGCCGTTAGAGGCGTTTGCATGCTTCTCACTGTGAAAATTCCTAGATTTTACTATTTACATGACGTAAAGTCATGATTTTATTAAAGACACGGAGGCGAGTATTATGCTTCTCTTTCTTTAATTCTCCCTCAGCAGCGAAGAGAGATATATGCAAAAGAGATAAAAAGAACAAATAACATTAGCATATGACAGTGCTAACATAGGTATCCACCCCCTTCAGTATATAAGGTGTAGCACTCCATGCCTCTTCCTCTTTCTTCTGCGATCCGAAAACTAGATCCATAAACGAACTATAAACTTGACCCGAACAGGAACAGTGGGCGATGGATGAATGTCCGGTCCTTGAGTTTTTGCCGTAACGTCTTGCATCAGGACTTTACCACCTTGGTAGTGTAAATCAGGCTAAAAGAGAGAGGAGAAATATGGTAATATCTGGTTGGTAACTGGATGTATCATGCATCCCCACGTATATATAACCAACTTGTACAAACGCAGTCATGTCATAACCTAAGATATAGCAAGATAAGTCTACTAAACACAAAGCCACTTACCTGAGTGGCGTATGTGAACCCTTTTTCTCTAGGGTAATTAGGTCGTAGGAACTCACCTGATCTGTGATTGATATCCCAGTGAAATCCGAATCCTCCACCCAGGGAGGGCGGGAGGGAATAATACTCGCCTCCGTGTCTTTAATAAAATCATGACTTTACGTCATGTAAATAGTAAAATCTAGGAATTTTATTAAAGACACGGAGGCTCCTATTATGCTCTTTCAAAGCTGAGCAATGACTCTTTCCGAGAAATGTTGGATAGGTTTAAAATAGAAGTTCCGGAATGTGGATTCTGTAGACCAGTCTGCGGCCCTCAGGATGTCCTCTAATCGACAATCAACTGTCGATGCTTTAGAAGCCATAGCTCCTCTGACCGAGTGGGCCGAAAAAATAGTAACATCTATCCCGGCCGAAGCTAGTAACCATCTGGCCCAACGGGCGAGAGTAGGTGTAGATACTGGTAGGTGCGGTTTATTTAGTGCAATAAACAAAGGGCCGTCGTTAGATGGTCGTAGGGGGAAAGTACGGGCTTCGTATTCCTTTAAGCATAGTATCGGACACAGATTAGGTTGGTTTGGAAGGCGTGGGTAGAAGACCTGCTTAGTAGCTGATTTAGTTCTCCGAGAAATATCAAAAGACACACCTTCCGGAGTGAATGTGCGGGCCAGCCAGTCCAAGGCTCTTACATCTGACACCCTTTTACAAGATAATAAACATAAAATCATGAGTAGTTTCGCAGACAACTGTTTAAATGACAGTGCCGCATTGTCGGGCCATGCTTCCAGGAATTTGAACACTATGTTGACATCCCAAAAGGATCCGTATCTGGATTTTGGTGGACGTGAGAAACGTATACCTTTGAGTAGGCGACATATCAGGGGGTTCTGTCCGAGGGGGATTCCGTCCACAGGGTCATGACCCGCTGAGATAGCAGATCTGTACATATTGACTGTACGGAATGCCTTGCCCGATTCGAACAATTGAGTAAGGAAGTCGAGTACCGTCTTTACAGGAGCTGATATGGGATCCACTGATTTTTCCAGGCACCAATCGGACCAAGCTCTCCATGCCGTAGCATATGCGCGTCTTGTTCCTGGTGCCCAGGCATTCGCCAAGAGTTGGGTAGTTGTTCTCGAAACCTCCGTGATTTCCCAGGGTCCCCGGAAAGGAGCCATGCCATGAGACGAAGGATTCCCCGTTCTATCAGGTCGTGGTTCTCCCCGTCTGGGTTGGTCAACAGGGACGTTTGATCCGGTAGTAACCGCGGAAAATCGATCGCCATTTCCAGAAGGTGGGGGAACCAGGGTTGAGACCTCCAGCATGGTGTTATCAAGACCAACGTGGTTCTGTACCGTCGAATGTAGGCCAGAGTCCGAGCGATCAGGTTGAACGGGGGAAAAGCGTAAGCTCGTCCCCCTGTCCAGACCTGCAGGAAGGCATCCGTTGCCAAGGCTTCCGGGTCTGGTCGCCAACTGAAAAATTGAGGAAGTTGTGTGTTCAGCCTGGAGGCAAAGAGATCCACACTCAAGGGGCCCCATAGGCGCGCTATCTTGGAGAAGACTTTCGGTTGGAGTCTCCAGTCCCCTAAGTCTCTCAGGTATCGGGAGTTCCAGTCCGCGGTGTAATTGTCCAGACCTGGTATGTGTTCCGCGGTCACTGATACATTGTTTTGCAAACAGTAATGCCAGAAGTCTCGAGCCAAGACTGCCAGGATGCGTGACTTGGTACCCCCCAGATGGTTTATGTACCTGACTGCAGAGATGTTGTCCAACTTGAGGAGGATTGAGCAAGAGATGCCCTTGGGTGTGAGGCTGCGGATGGCAAATGAGGCCGCCAGTAGTTCCAGTGAGTTTATGTGTAGGAAAGATTCGTTTACTGACCATCTGCCTCCTGTGGATATGGAGCCGCAGCGCGCGCCCCAGCCATGTAAGCTCGCATCTGACTCTATTATCATATCTGGAGTGGAGCCGAAGATTGCCCGTCCGTTCCATGCTTCTATGTGTGTTAACCACCAGTCCAGTTCCTCCTTGGATTCTTCGTCCAGCGTGATGTTGGAATCGTATGATTGCCCTTTCCTTAGGCAAGATGCCTTCAGGCGTTGTAGTGCCCGGTAGTGGAGCGGTCCCGGGAAGATCGCTTGTATAGAGGCCGCTAGTAACCCGATCACTCGAGCCAGTTGTCTTAGAGAAATGTCTGGGCGGTTCCTTATCCTCCTGATCTCCTTCTTTATGTTGGACATCTTGTCCGAAGAGAGGCACAGGGTTTGTTGTATGGAGTCTACTCGGAATCCTAGGAATTCCATCTGCTGAGAGGGTTGTAATACCGATTTCTCCCAGTTCACCAGGAAACCGAGGTTCTGCAGGAGGTGAAGGGTCCACGATAGGTGTGACAGCAGAAGGGATCGTGTCCCCGACAGTATGAGGATATCGTCCAGGTATATGATTAGACGAATACCGTGTAACCTGAGGAATGCAACCACTGGTTTCAGCATTTTTGTAAAGCACCAGGGAGCAGAGGATAGCCCGAAAGGAAGGCAGCAGAAGCGCCATTTCTTTGTGCCCCACCGGAATTGTAGCAGGTCCCTGTGTGATGGGGTTATTGGGATCGTGAGATATGCATCTTGCAGATCGAGTTTCACCATCCAATCTCCCGGGAGAAGGAGGTCTCGGAGGCAGTGTATGCCCTCCATTTTGAAATGCCGGTATTGTATGAAGGCATTGAGGGGTCTTAGGTTGATCACCGGGCGGACACCCCCGCCCTTCTTCGGCACCAAGAACAGGTTGCTTACAAAACCTGGGGTATCTAGAGGGATCTCCTCTATGGCATTTTTGCTGAGAAGGGACTCTATCTCCGTGGAGATGAGGTCGTGGTGCGCCTGCGACATGCGTGGCACTTGTGGGAGGGAAACCTGCAAAGGAAGGCCTGTCAGCTCCAAATGGTAACCCTCTACAGTCTGTAGCACCCAGCTGTCGGACGTGATAGTGGCCCAAGTCTGAGAAAACAAAGCCAGTCTGCCCCCCACGTTTATATGGGAAAAATGTGGAAAAATCGTACTCACCATAAGGGCGTTTTCCTGGGGCCGTTCCTCTGCCGCCACGGGCATTCCAAGATCTTCCTCGAGAAGGGAAGAACGGAGTGTAGGAACGTTCTTGGTTTTGCCTCTGTATGTTGAAGGAGCCTCTGCCTGGTCTGGAGAGACCTCGGGGGTTGCGGCCGGATAGACGGCTCCTACCTCTACCGGCCCCACCGAAAACCTTTTGGTGGAAGACCTTTTTAATGGATGATTGGGCCTTATCCAGAGCCGTAAAAGTCTTTACATAGGAGCCCAGGTCTTTGACGAAGGATTCGCCGAATAACAGACCTTTAGCCGCCGCCCCTGGCTCGGTGGAGGCCATGCTAGCCAGCTTGGGTTCAATTTTCAGCAGGATCGCCTTCCTGCGTTCCGTTGACATGGCAGTGTTGGCATTGCCGATCATGCAGACCAAGCGTTGGAGCCAGCCAAACGCCACCTCAAAGTCTAGTGGTGCCTCACCCGACTGAGCTGCTTCCAGCAGTTCATAGAGCTTAGTGACAGGGCCCAGAGTGTCTAGGAACTTGTCCTGACAGTTTCTGAGGGAGTAGTCCAATCCCTTCTTAGACTTCCAGCCGGTCTTGGCTAGAAACTGGGCTATCTGAGGGTCTACCTCTGGGGTTTTTGCCACAGCATCAGGAATTATGGGTCGGGGGCATTCAGCTCTCAACTTATTACGGCCCTCCTGAGAGAGGGACTTACGTACTCTGAGGGCCAGGTATCGGGCAATGTGCTCGGAGGGTTCCCACTCCGCAGAGCGTGGGTGTCTTAAGTTGTCAGGGTCAAATAGTGGAACCTCTTTTGGGTTGTGGCTTGTTTCCGCCTCGGGTGCCCCTGACTGAGCAGCGGTACGGGTAGGCGTTAAGGGGAACTGTTTCCCCTGGAGGCTTTCACCCTCTGAGAGCTCGTCCCCGTATGGGTCTGAGTACGGGACGTCTGACCCCTCTTCCCCCTCCTCGTCTGAGTCAGACAATATATCTTGGGTTCTAGCCCGTTTCCAGTCTCTGGCAGCCGTAGCTCGCCCAGAAGCTCTACTGCGCGGTTGTTGCGCGCCATCATGGACAGCCTGAGGCATGTCAATCTGAGCAGGGTCAACCTGCGTGGGGGTGGGGTCTTGTGAATGTCTGCGCTTGGTTAGCGCTTTGCGCCCTGGTATCAACCCCTCAGGGGGGTTATGGGTCAAAGTAGGTGCAGAGGGGGGTTGTACCTGTTTAAGCGCCTGTGTAATGGAGTCCGAAATAGTAGAGGACATAGCTCCCATGGCTGAAGATATGGCCTTGGATATAGATTTGGACATGGTGGAGTCCAGGAGGCATTGGAATTCCTCAGAGCTCATGAGCCCAGGGTCAATCTGGAGGTCAGGGTCAGTCATGACCATAGAGGTGCTAAACTTGCCAGAGGATTTCTCATCAGACTGCATGGTCAGGGAATTTGAGCAAGTGAGATGAAAATATAATAAAACAATAAATAGGGGGATAGGGCTGGTATAGGATACCAGGATTGATTAACCCAGGTAGAGTAGGGGAGAGATGGAGGGTATGTCCGACCTAAAGCAGTGGTAGGGTCACAGATAAAGTAATTCCCGCGTGTGAGCGGGTAATACAGAAAAAAAGATGGCCGCCGCCTTAACCGGCGACCAGAAAACCAAAAAAATGGCCGGCGCGAGTAACCGCGCATGCGCGTTGCTCGCGCACGGCGAACTAAGGTGATGAGGATCGCCGCGCGGACTAGAAGTAGGTCCGGCCGGCGGAAACAAAATAGTGCCGAAAACGCCGCGGGTGACTCATATGAGCCCCGACGGCGAAGAAGGGCAGCGAGTGTGACCGGGAAAGGAGCCCCCAACCGGGGGGGGGGGTGGGAGGGAGGGAAGACACAGCTAAACCCAAGTAAGCCCCAGACACACTAAAGTAAAGTAAAGGCACAGCCTAAACAGTGCTAAAAAAGGGGTACACACAGTGTTCCCAACACAAGCTAAAGCAACACAGTCTCAATCTAATATAGCATGCAGTAATAAAGTGTGAAAATCAGCAAGATAACAATAATAATAATATCCCAAAGCACACCATAGCAAAGTGAGAGTGTACTTATCTTCTGAGGGAGCAGCGAAGAAAGAGGAAGAGGCATGGAGTGCTACACCTTATATACTGAAGGGGGTGGATACCTATGTTAGCACTGTCATATGCTAATGTTATTTGTTCTTTTTATCTCTTTTGCATATATCTCTCTTCGCTGCTGAGGGAGAATTAAAGAAAGAGAAGCATAATAGGAGCCTCCGTGTCTTTAATAAAATCACAGTGAGAAGACGCCAGCGTCCATAGGAAAGCATTATGAATGCTTTCCTATGAGACTGGCTGAATGCGCGCGCAGCTCCTGCCGCACATGCGCATTCAGCCGAAGAGGAGGAGAGCTCCCCGCCCGGCGCTGGAGAAAGAGGTAAGTTTAATTCCTCCCTCTCCCCAGAGCCCGGCGGGAGGGGGTCCCTGAGGGTGGGGGCACCCTCAGGGCACTATAGTGCCAGGAAAACGAGTATGTTTTCCTGGCACTATAGTGGTCCTTTAAGTCATACAAAAAGTATGAAATCACTTTCATTATCAGAGTATACTGTTGTCTCACTGTACTTTTTAAACGGAGTAGATCACTGATCACTAGTTTACACGGTTTTGCCTCTATGCTGCAATGTGTGTGTATATATATATATATATATATACACACACACACACACACACACACACACACACACATACACACACATTTTTTACCCATTTGAAGTTCGTGAGCCCTCAGAGTAGTCTGAGAGAGAGGGGGGAGGGTGTTAAATTTAACATAATGAACATTGTTGTCTAAATGACAATTTGGCAACTAAAAGGGAGCAAAAAACAAAAAAACAAAATTCTGTGTCGCCCGGTCTGCCTAACGTTTCATTGTATACATTATAATTTGATTTTTCTAACAAGTTCCCAAGGTGATTTTGTTGCTACTAACAGTGTACAATCCTGCTGTGTGAACAGGTGCAATTCAGAAATATAAACTATACAAGACCATATGCCATATCCATAGGTTACAAAACATACACAAATCATGCTCTTATTTGGGTGCAGAAAAAAACATTTTAATTATTTTATTTCCTAAACTAGAGATGGTGTAGAAATGATAAAGAACTGCATATTGTACACCAAAGCTACAGAACTGGAAAAACAATAGGGTTGGAAAATCTTTCCAGCTTGGCTACGTTGTCAAAAAAAAATAAAAAAAAATTCTCTAGTCAATTCACCAGAACGCCCAGTTTAGTGAATAAACCCCTAAAGTGTCCGCACATTGTATCCACTAGTCAATGGAACATCAAGCACACAAGTACCAAAGAGATTAATATGGCCCTTAAAAAAAAAAAACCTCTGCCCTCCTGCCAGGTGATCTCGATAGAATTTAACCCGACTGCAAACAAACTATTTCCCAGCAGGGAAATATTGAATTTTCTACGTTCCTGATGTCTCAAAAATTGCAGATAATGTACAAATACATCTTCACACAGCATTTCAGAGGATGCCTAAACATTAGTGACAAAATAGAACACAGAGACCGTTACAGCAGAACGAACCTCAATTCACCTACAAGTTAAATTCGAATTTAGTTTACCCCAGGTACAATTAACTCATCCAACAGCAAAGGGGGAGATTAGAACAACTACATCCTTGGCTGGCAGCCATTAGGTCACAATAGCAGGCGTGCCAAACATAAGCCATCAGTGGGCAAGTGGCTGCAAAAATAAATAAATCAATGTTTTGTTCAGTAATGGCCAAAACGCAGATCTCAGCTGTTGTAAGACCTAAAGCCTTAAAGCTGTCAAGGCATCAAGGGAGTTGTAGTTCTTAGACAGTTGGGACTTACCAAGTCTAAATAACATTATGGAATGTAAGGTGTCAGGTAAGACATTCCTAGAAAGCTAGTGTGGCCTATGTACTTACCAGCTGGGGGTGTGGCTGCATCCAGACTCTCAACATGCCCAGCCAGCTCTACCCTCCTGCCAGGTGATCTCGATAGAATGTAACCAGACTGCAAACAAACTAGTTCCCAGCAGGGCTGGAGCAGTGGGGTGACGGATGGATGGAAATGACCAATCAGCGACGAACATGAATGAGGGGAGGCGGGCCCGCATTTCTAAAGAGCCAACGAGCGCTGAGAGCTTGGCGGGTGACCGGGGACACGAGGATAGAGACGCTGGAAGCTCCCAGTAGAACAGCGCAGTCCCAGGACAGAATGTTTGGTAGGGTTCATGGAACACAGGGAGAACACGAGAGGATTCTGGGAAACGGAGTGTCTCAGTGATCGGTGGGGAAGTAGGCTGGGGCTAAATCCCACTGGAAGGATTTGGGAATCGAATGGGGAAATGTTTTGATTTAGTCTAAAATGGCAAATTTGGGGGTAACTTGAAATTTGTTACTTCTCAGGGTATTTAAAGGCGAGTAACCACAAACGTGGGAATAATAAGGATTTTAATGTGAATTTACAGTTTTAAGCCTAAGTGGGGAGTGGGGGCCATACTGAGCTAAAATTTGAAATTCACATATTGATCAATAACTCTTTGCGAAGTTAGATGTGTTTATCTACTGAAGAGCAAAAAACAATAGTTGCCAACATTTGAAAATAATTTCCAGGGAAACTATGCAGCGCAGCTATCAATTCCTACCTTGAACATTTACCACACCCACTGCTGCAAAGCTCCACCCAACCGACCTAATTAATCTCTGCTTACTTATCAGTGCTGATTACAGGGTCTACTCAATAAAGAGAATTACAGGGAATTGAGATGGTAATATTAAGCCCTTAAGGACTGAGGACAGTTCAGGACAGTCATCTGCATTTTTACATTGCCGACCGCTGACGGTCCTGAACCGTCCTAACGGTCTTAGTTATTTACCGGATCGCCGTCGTTCCCCATGGCGGCGATCAGCGGTGCTCCCGTTGTGGGGAGACTACCTGCAGCCCAGACAGTCTCCCCACACCGGATTCGGACCGTGTGGCCATGTGATCGCTCAACACAGCGATCACATGGTCACAATAGGTGTCCATGTGTCTGCCTGCAGGGGGACTGTCTGTGCTGACAGGCAGTCTTCCTGCAACTGTAAAATCATTAAAAAACTAAAGTTAATGTTAATAAAAAAATAAGTGTGTGTGTGTGTGTATGTATGTATGTATGTATATATATATATATATATATATATATATATATATATACGTGTGTATGTATATATGTATAACGAAAAATAGAGAATAGAGTCAGCGCTAATATATTTGAGAGAGATACAAGAGGCAGCAATCCCAAACAAGGACTCCCTCAAGTGACCTTGGGATAAATACAAAAGACAATCAAATAGAAGGATGGGACTGCGCCAATAGACAGAAATGAAAAGTCCTTATTAAAATATGGAAATAAAGTCCAAATGTAATAAAAAACTTGGTATTATGTTCGTCTCTGTAGTTTTGTTCCTTCCTGGTATATGAAGGAGGGTGATGAATGATGAGGTGGTGTGGAGTGATCCAACGGGTATCCAAATAAAAAAGAAGTGGTAATACTCACTTTTAGTAGAGCTTAATCCAGCTCTGGTGTGGATGGCTTGCAGCGGTATTATCCCCGCTTATAGGATATATGGTGAGCTTCCTCTTCAGTATGATGACCGGCAACCAGATAGAAGATGAAACTGTGGTGGAATCTCGGTAAAAATAAATTTAGTAGGCCGAGATTACCACGTGGCATGTGTACGTGCATATGCTGACGTATCGATCAGTTGGTTGCACGAGGCAAGATACGATCAGTAGTGTACGGAGCATGTGCAAGAATACAGGATGTAGTATTCCCCTCCTCCATTGTGCTGGACAAGCCATGCGGTCAAGCAGGAAGTTAATTCTTATTTGTAATGATTGGTCAAGAGAATGTGCGGGTGGAGCTTAATATGGGAGGAGTTATGTGCCTATATAGGGAGCCTGCACTATTGTTCAGGGCTCAGAACTTGCTGTATTTTTGGTGACATTAGTCCCTCTGAGTCCCGATCGGTGATCCAATAAAGAATCTCTTCCTTCCTGAAGAAACCTGTGTCCATCCCTCTGTGCTTTGCTTCCGTCAGTTTCTCCGGTATCATTTGGTGCATTGGCCGGGAAGCTCATCGTTCAACGGTAGCTGAGAGGCAGAGGCGTGAGACGGTCTATCTTTGCCCACGTTCTCTACGGCTGCACCCCTGAACTTCTGCGTGGACCTCCCTTCGTCTCGGCGCCACTGGTCTGTTGTCCAGGAGATCATCGGCCTCTACGTAAGAAGTGCTGGGGTGTCCCCGTCGATGAGTGTGAACTCAGGTTCAGGAACGAGGAGGTAAGACAACTGCTGTTTTAGACGGCAGACCCACTAGGGGTATACCGATTGTGCGGTAGGCCCAAAAGGGGTTTAAATCTGTGTATGGAATCTGCCCCCTCTGTCGGAGGGAAGGAGCGAAGGCGCACCGCTCGATCGAACGCTCTTTAGTAAGACCGTTTGATCTGGTTAGTCAGGCGGGGTCCTGTGTAAATAGCCCTAGCCGGACACCGGTGTCTTGTCTAGACTAGCGTTCTAGGGTGTATATTACGTTCGCTAGGTCGGAGGGACCGGGAGACTAAGCGGCGCCTGTGTAAATTCGGTTCGCTAGCTCTCAACCTATCTTGGCTAAGTGGGAAGGCGTGTAAATTTGGAACCCACTAGACTTTTGATAGAGTAAATAGACTAGAAGGGCAATTTTGTAAATTCCGCCCTCTAGTTCGCTATATGTGGTGCTTGGGCAGTGTGGCTAACCAAAACGGGTGTATATAGTTTTAGGTAGTCCATTCAAGGTACTGGCCAATAGTTTAGTTGGGATTGTAAATGTGTTAAAGATTGTTAGTAAAGTGTATATCTTGTTAGATAGCGCGAGCTCAGCCGTCTAGCGAGAGTGTTAATAGTGTGTTGTTGTATCATAGTGCACGGTACCATAACCCTGTATATTTACTGACACTGTATATAAGTACTAATCATTGTCGTTTATTGCATGTTTAACACCGTAACCACTAATAATTGTATTGTGACCTTAAATTGTGCTTTGACCTATGCTAACTGTACTGTAACCGATACTAGTAAAAGACGATGTTACTGGGGTGTGTTATAGACGGGTAATTCATATATAGAGAATTATAGCGTGGGTGACTGTATAGTTTCGCCAAAGGGCATAATATTGATTATTTAGTGACTGGTGTAACAGCTGTGTGTGTACGGGAATTCCCTGAGTGATTATTGTGTTATTGTGTACGTTTCACTCGGTAACTGTACCACGTGGTGCTGTTGCCAGAGGAAACGGGTGTGACTGTTGAATAAGAACGCGTGCATAGTATTCGTTGTCAACGACGTTCCATTGATAAGTATGGGCGCGTCAGAGTCAACGATTTCGGATCCCTTAGGTTGTATGGTAAAGAATTTTAAAAAGGGATTCAAAACATGTGATTTTGGGGTTAAAATGTCTCCTGTACGTTTGGTCACTTTGTGCACTAGGGAGTGGCCTACTTTGGTTGCGGCATGGCCGCCGCGTGGCAGTTTGGATCCAACCCTGGTACAGCGTGTACACGTGGCTGTATCAGGTAGGCCTGAACTTTACGGACAGTTTCCATACATTGATTGTTGGAGGCAGGCCGTAAACGACTCGCCAAAATGGATCCGGATATGCCACGAGGAGCAATGTCGCCTCATGGTGGCCAGGACTTGTTTGTCCACTAGGACTGGTGTTAGGCCCATTTTGGACACGCCCCCTGAGTCCGAGATCCCTTTGCCGCCCCCTTACTTTCCTTTAAGAGGAAGTGACGCGAATGCAGGAAGTTCTGCACCCCTTCCCCTATTGCCCCCATCCACTTCCGCTTCCTCCTCCAGTACAGAATCCACCCCACCTCGTATTAAAACTCCCCTTCCGGAACCAGGACCAACCCCCATTAGATCTGAATATCCTGATTTGGCGCCACTTCAAACTTCCGGTCAAGCTTCTTCTAGCTCGGCTCGGAGTATACTATTCACTGACTTTTCCCAAAATCAAGTTCCCACATCCTCATGCCCTATTACCTCTCGACCGGAACCTTTAACTGACGCCCCTCCACGTAGCCCCATACTAACCCGACAACTGACCGGTACCCAACAATTAAAACATTATCAGATGCCTCTTCGTCTGAATCCTGGGTCAGCCTATATCGATGCCGCAGGTCAAATGGCACATGCTGACCCAGTCTTCGTATATGTCCCGTTCACGACTACCGATCTCTTGAATTGGAAGACCCACAATTCCTCGTACACTGAGAAACCACAAGCTATGACCGATCTGTTCACCTCGATAGTTCAGACACATAACCCGACATGGGCTGATTGCCAGCAGTTATTAATGACATTGTTCAATAATGAGGAAAGGACAAGGATTAACCAAGCGGCCATTAAGGCGCTAGAGGAGAGAGCCCGTGCTTTAAATCAAGCCAATCCGGCAGCATGGGCCGCAACACATTACCCTAACACCGATCCTGACTGGAATGTAAATGGCGCAGATATGGCTCAACTTAAAGCCTATAGAGATGCTATAATTGCTGGCATGAAAGCCGGAGGGAAGAAAGCTATTAACATGTCGAAGACAGTTGAGGTGATTCAGAAAAGTGATGAAGCGCCCAGTGTCTTTTATGACCGATTATTGGAGGCATACCGCTTGTATACCCCCTTTAATCCGGAAGACGCTGATAATTCCCGAATGGTAAACTCCGCCTTTGTCAGCCAAGCTTACGGAGATATTAAGCGCAAGCTACAGAAATTAGAAGGGTTTGCAGGTATGTCTATCACCCAACTAATGGAGGTAGCGAACAAAGTATATATGAATAGGGAAACAGAAAGTAAGAAAGAGGAAGAGCGCAAGATGCGTAGAAAGGCAGATATGCTAGCGGTAGCGATCGCAGGCGTAGATAGACGGGGCCCAGATAGAGGCGATGGTAGATGGAATAGGGAGCCTTTGAGTAGGAATCAGTGCGCGTACTGTAAGGAAGAAGGGCATTGGAGGAACGAGTGTCCGCAAAGAGAGCAGTATGAGAGAGACTTACCCAGGGCAGGTTACGGAAACTTTAGAGGCAGAGCGAGAGGTAGAGGAGGCCCCGGAGGGAGTAATGGTAATAGAGGGAGTAATGGGAACAGAGGAAGTGTAAGGGAAGATAGGTACTATCCAGCAGCGCAAAGGTCCCGCGATAGAGAAGGTAGGGACTTTGTGGGATTGGCTGACACGGTCATGGAGGACTATTGATACCGACCGGGCTCCATCCCCCTTGGTCGAGCGGAGCCTATGGTCGATGTATCAATAGGGGGAAAAAGGAGTGCGTTCATGATCGACACTGGTGCTGAACATTCGGTGGTGACTAATCTAGTTGCTCCTCCATCTGGAAGAACTATTACTGTAATAGGAGCAACTGGAAGAAGTGCTGAAAAACCGGTTCTTAAAAGTCGACTCTGTACATTGGGAGGCCACGTAGTAAAACATCAATTCCTTTATATGCCTGAGTGTCCAGTCCAATTGCTGGGACGTGATATGCTATCCAAATTACAAGCGCAGATTACGTTCCTACCAAATGGAACAACATCCTTAAAGTTTAATGGACCCTCAGGTATTATGACATTGTCTGTACCAAAGGAAGAAGAGTGGCGACTTTATACAGTGTTGACTAGTCAAAACCCGAGGAGTGATGAATCCTTATTTAATATACCAGGAGTTTGGGCAGAGAACAACCCACCAGGACTGGCCCGCAATATTCCACCTATTAAAATCGAACTAAAACTTGGGGTTTATCCAGTAAGCCTGAGACAATATCATATTCCGCAGAAGGCTAAGAAGAACATCCAATCTTATCTGGATAAGTTCATACGGTATGGTATCCTAAAATTCTGTACTTCCCCTGGAACACCCCATTGCTGCCTGTTCAAAAGCCCGGTACAGATGAGTATCGACCTGTGCAGGACTTGAGAGCAGTCAATGATGCGGTTGTTAGTATACATCCAGTCGTGCCCAATCCATATAACCTGCTTGCTTTAATTCCGGGCGGGGCTACTTACTTTACAGTCTTAGATCTCAAAGATGCCTTCTTTTGCCTCCGAATTGCCGCAGAAAGCCAATGTATCTTCGCTTTCCAATGGGAAAATGCTGTAACGGGCTCGAAACGCCAAATGACCTGGACAAGATTGCCCCAGGGGTTTAAAAATTCACCTACCCTATTTGGTTCAGCTCTAAGTCAAGATCTACTAGATTTCGAGTCTATCCCAGGAGAGTGTGTATTATTACAATATGTAGATGACTTGTTGATAGCAGCAGTTACAAAGGAAGTATGTCAGCAAGCAACGCACGATCTACTACACATTCTCTGGAAGGCAGGATACAAGGTGTCAAGAAGGAAGGCTCAGTTGTGTTTGCCAACTGTCAAATATCTGGGATTCCATATCTCTGAAGGTCAAAGAATTATGGGGCCAGAGAGAAAAGAAGCTGTGTGCCAAATACCGATACCCAGGAATAGAAGACAAGTGCGAGAATTCTTGGGGGCAGCAGGCTTCTGTAGGATATGGATTCCCAGCTACGCGATACTGGCAAAACCTCTGTATGCAGCTATCAAAGGTACAGAGCACGACCCCTTCTTATGGACTCAAGAACAGCAAACGGCATTCGAAGATGTGAAGAGGGCTTTGATGAGTGCCCCAGCATTAGGTCTACCTGACCACACACGGCCATTCTATCTGTATGTACATGAGCAAAGAAGAATGGCTGTGGGAGTATTGACACAGTACTTGGGATCATGGCAAAGACCTGTTGCCTACATGTCTAAGCAACTGGATGCAGTGGCCAGCGGACTTCCACCTTGTCTAAGAGCTGTAGCTGCAGCCGCCCTGCTAGTAGCTGAAGCCGATAAACTCACTCTGGGTCAAGAACTTTATGTACGAGTTCCACATGCAGTACAGACGTTGTTGGATTACAAAGGAAATCATTGGTTTAGTAACAGCCGTATGACCAAGTATCAAGCAATGTTGTGTGAAAACCCAAGAGTGCATTTAGAGACTGTAAATACCTTAAATCCAGCTACCCTTTTGCCACAACCTACTGAAAGTCAACATGATTGTTTGGAAGTAATGGATGAAGTATTTTCAAGTAGACCAGATCTTCGTGATTTTCCCATCCAGAACCCTGATGTTCAATATTACACCGACGGCAGTAGTTATGTAAAAGAAGGGATCCGCTATGCAGGATATGCAGTAACAGCGATAGACAAGGTGATAGAAGCTCGGCCACTGGCAAAAGGAACATCAGCACAAAAGGCAGAATTGATAGCACTGACACGAGCGTTACAATTGGCTGAAGGTTTAAGAGTGAACATCTACACGGACTCCAAGTATGCGTTTTTAACCACTCATGCCCACGGAGCTTTGTATAAAGAAAGAGGACTATTGAATTCAGAAGGCAAAGAAATCAAATACGCAGCTGAGATCCTACAACTATTGGAAGCAGTGTGGGAGCCGAAAGAAGTCGGTATTATACATTGTCGGGCGCATCTGAGAGGAGATGGTGATGTAACCAAAGGGAATCGGATGGCAGATAGTGCAGCTAAGCGTGCTGCTGAATCAGGAAGACAGGAATATGTGGGGCATATAGCTGCTCTTATACCAACTCCACTGTCTCAATGGACTCCAATTTATACAGCTCAAGAAGAGGAGTGGTTAAGGACTGAACCTGGAAAGTATTTGGAGAACAAATGGTATCAGTTAGAAGATGGAAGAATAGTTATTCCAGCATCACTAGCGGTAGAAATTGTCCAAAACTATCATAACGGGACACATTCTGGGAGAGACAGTACAGAAGAATCTCTCAGAAAACATTTCTACATACCAAGATTGTCCAACTTGACTCAGGCCATTGTACGTAGATGTGTAACGTGTGCTAAAAATAATGCAAGACAAGGACCAGTAAAGCCACCAGGAGTCCAGTTTATGGGGGGACTTCCCATGTCCGATTTACAAATTGACTATACAGTGATGCCTAAATCGGGTGGACATCGCTACCTGCTGGTAGTGGTGTGCACCTATTCAGGCTGGGTAGAAGCATGTCCTACTCGTACAGAGAAAGCAGGAGAAGTCGTGAGATTCCTGCTACGAGAAATAATACCCGATATGGACTACCCTGCTCTATAGGATCGGACAATGGTCCAGCTTTTGTTCATCAGTGCTTACAACAACTGACTCATATGCTTGGTATAAAGTGGAGGCTTCATACGGCATATAGACCCCAGAGTTCTGGTAAGGTAGAGAGAATGAATAGAACTATTAAGAATCAGTTGGCTAAAATGTGTCAGGAAACCCAACTTAAGTGGAACGTTCTCTTGCCCATAGCTCTATTGCGAATCCGTAGTACACCTACCAGAAGGATGGGCCTCTCTCCTTTTGAAATCATGTACGGGCGACCACCTCCCGTGCTTGGTGACTTAAGGGGGGATTTGAGTCAGTTGGGAGAAGGAATTACCCGGCAGCAGGTTGTAGAGTTGGGTAAGACTATGGAGGAGGTACAGAAATGGGTACAAGATAGATTACCTGTGAATATTTATCCCCCAATTCATAGTTACCACCCAGGCGACCAAGTGTGGATTAAAGAGTGGAATAATGTGCCGTTAGGGCCCAAGTGGAGAGGTCCTTATGTTGTTCTTCTGTCTACCCCTACAGCGATAAAAGTAGCCGAAGTGGCTCCGTGGATACATCACTCCAGGGTTAAACCAGCAGCAGCCGATTCCTGGCAAGTTACAGCAAATCCAGAGAATCCCTGCAAGATCCGGTTAAAACGCACGACTCAGTCGGAGTGACGAGGAATCTTGTAGATTACAAATTTTATTGTTTCAGAGACTTGGTAAGTGAGTGAGAAGGCCATAATAAAGCCTGTCCACTCACCAACGAGTGTATAAGTCAGGGAAAGTCTTGAGGGGACCCCTGTGAAGACGAGCAGAACTCCATTCCCTGCAGCCCTTACATCCTGGAAGCTGAGGTGCCTTCGCACGGACGAAGACTGAGGATGACGACGAAAGATGTATTTTTAATAATGTTTATTTATGTGTATTTTTATATTCAGGAAGGTAGAGGTACCAACACTCCTAGCTGTGAGGTATGCATTAAGACTACAAGAACAGGTAACCATATATCCCAGACCCTAATTTGGCATTCGCAATATGAGTGTAAAGGAGATGTATCAAGATGTAGATACTTAAATATAGAATATAGTGTGTGTCATTTAGGAGTAGGAGAACCTAAGTGCTTCAGTCCTGAGTATCAACCCCGTACAATTTGGTTGACTCTCAGAAATGGAGATCCTCAGGGGACCCTAATTAATAAGACGGTATTAGAATCCGTATATTCTTCAGGTGCTCTGCTATTTGATGCGTGTAAAGCAATATCAAGTGGTAGAAAGCCGTGGAATGTATGTGGGGATCTTAGATGGGAGAGGACGTATGGGTCTAACGATAAATATATTTGTCCCAGTAGTAAAAATAAATATGTAAGTCCAAGATGCCCAAATAGAGATTATAACTTCTGCCCATATTGGTCTTGTGTGGGGTGGGCGACTTGGGGACAGACAGCAGACAAGGACATGATTGTGACTAAGTTGCCTACTAATCCATATTGTAAGTCTATGGAATGCAATCCAATCCATATACTTATAAATAACCCTGACAAGTTCTTAGATAAATATGGTAATTTATTTGGGTTTCAAATATATGGGACGGGTTTAGACCCTGGGACAATATTGTTTATAGGGATAGAGACTGATACGGTAACCTCCCAAACTCATCAAGTATACCATTCCTTTTATGAAGAGATGAGCATAGATAATAAGATCCCCCATAATGCTAAAAACTTGTTCATTGATTTAGCCGAGAGTATTGCCGGTAGTCTTAATGTTACCAACTGCTATGTGTGTGGAGGTACTAACATGGGAGACCAATGGCCTTGGGAAGCAAAGGAGGTAATGTCCGGTTCTGAGGCAGTTGACCAATTAATATCTACACAAGCCGACTATCATATGAGTGTTAGAGGTAAATCTGAGTGGAGATTGAAGACCTCCATCATAGGTTATGTTTGCATAGCGAGGAAAGGAATGATGTATAATACTTCTGTAGGAGAATTAACTTGTCTAGGGCAAAAAGCTTATGATGATGATACAAAGAATACAACTTGGTGGTCGGCTTCAAATGTCTCAGAACCATCTAACCCGTTTGCAAGATATGCCAATTTAAAGGACGTATGGTTTGATCTATCCATCACATCTAACTGGAGAGCCCCAGCGAATTTGTACTGGATCTGTGGTAAGAAGGCCTATTCGGAGTTACCACAGGACTGGGAAGGGGCATGTGTGTTGGGTATGTTGAAACCATCCTTCTTCTTGTTGCCTATTGAAACAGGTGAGACTTTAGGTGTTAAAGTGTATGATGTGAATCATAGGAAGAAAAGGGGACCCATAGAGATAGGTGCCTGGGAAGATAATGAATGGCCTCCCCAGCGTATTATAGATTATTATGGGCCAGCCACGTGGGCAGAGGATGGTACCTTTGGTTATAGAACCCCTATTTATATGCTCAACCGCATTATAAGGTTACAGGCGGTGGTTGAGATCATTACTAACGAGACATCACAAGCGCTCAATCTTCTAGCGAAGCATAATACCAGGATGAGGACAGCAGTTTACCAAAATAGATTAGCCTTGGATTATCTTTTGGCAGTAGAGGGAGGTGTATGTGGGAAGTTTAACCTGAGCAATTGCTGTCTTCAAATAGATGACGAAGGGCAAGCAATAGCTGAGCTTACTAGCCATATGGTTAAACTAGCGCATGTGCCTACTCAGGTATGGAAAGGGTACAATCCAAGTAGTTGGTTTGGTAGCTGGTATGAGTGGTTTGGAGGGCTTAAGGCAGTGGTAGGTGGAGTCCTACTGATTTTAATGTTGTGTCTACTCCTGCCGTGTCTTATACCCTTAGTAGTTAGGTCTGTGCAAAGCCTGATAGAAAATATAGCAGAGAGGAAGGCTGCTGCACAGATAATGGCAATTTATAAATATAAGGCTCTAGATCAGGGAGAACCAATGCAGGAAGACGAGTGTTGAAGATTCACATCATAGGATAAGTCTGGTCTGGTTCAAAGGTAACTTGTGGTGTATGCAAACCAAGGTTAAGTGATGCCTCAAGTAATTGTAAAATATCAAGAGGCATCAAAGGGGGGAATGTGGTGGAATCTCGGTAAAAATAAATTTAGTAGGCCGAGATTACCACGTGGCATGTGTACGTGCATATGCTGACGTATCGATCAGTTGGTTGCACGAGGCAAGATACGATCAGTAGTGTACGGAGCATGTGCAAGAATACAGGATGTAGTATTCCCCTCCTCCATTGTGCTGGACAAGCCATGCGGTCAAGCAGGAAGTTAATTCTTATTTGTAATGATTGGTCAAGAGAATGTGCCTTATATAGGGAGCCTGCACTATTGTTCAGGGCTCAGAACTTGCTGTATTTTTGGTGACATTAGTCCCTCTGAGTCCCGATCGGTGATCCAATAAAGAATCTCTTCCTTCCTGAAGAAACCTGTGTCCATCCCTCTGTGCTTTGCTTCCGTCAGTTTCTCCGGTATCAAAACGAAAAAGCAATAATAGTGCAATATGTCCCAAAAAGTAGATAAAAGGTATAAAAAATATAAAAGATACACTCACATTTAATAGAGCTTATACTAGCTCTAGTGTAGTAGGCATGCAACGGTATGATCCCCCGTATCTGGGATATGCGGTGAGCGTTCGTTAGTACAGTTCTTTAGGGTGGTAGCAGGAGCTCAGGAAGAAGATAATAAAACAGCAATAGTGCTCTCAGTAAAATAATGCTGATTAATAAAATAAAATAAAATATACTCACAGTATATAGGGCAGACTAACTGCTCTATGGTATAGGCGCGGGTGGTATGATCCCCACCTCAGGATATGTTGGAGTATTGACGACAATAAATAAAAAAGCCAGGTATTTTAAAATAAAAAATAAAAATAAATAAAAGATAGTGGTACAAGAGAATAAAGTGACCAAAATCTATTTATTGACAATAATTTAAAAGATATATTAGTATAATATCCAAACGCGTTTCACCAATATAGGCTTTATCAATGGATTAAAAACATGACAACCTGGCTTGTTAGAGTTTATATAGGCTATGAATAACTTTGAAAATTGCGCCAGAACTGCTCTGGCCAATCACAAAACGAATTGTAATTACTTACATAAAACAGTAAAGAAACAGTAAAAAAACATATTAGGCACATTAATATACCCAGTGGGATGTAAAATATATAATTTAATTAAAAAAACGAGGTCTGTGTGAAAAGATATGATAGCTAATATTAAGTCATGTGACGCGCGTTGTGGGCGCGACGTCACTTCCGGTCGCTCGGTATGCTGGGACATGTAGTTGTATCTTATACTACATGCCCAAACAGCATACCGAGGAGGATTTGGAGCCTTGTGATAGGCTCAAGAGGGGGGAATAGCTTAGGATCGGAGGGGAGAGGGAGGGAAATAGCCGAAAAACGGCTAGAAAATGGGGGTCGCGGCGGCCATCTTGGTTGGGGAATGTTTGGTGAGAAACATAGCGGCGGCCATATTGGAGGAGGCAGAAGAACTGAATAGACATTAAATAGACATATATCAATAAAAAGAAGGGGGACAATAATAAAAACTTGTAAGGAGTTAAAAAACCATGTAATGTTAGTCTCCAAAAGAGTATATGAGACAATAAAATAAATCTAAAAGTGTAAAAAAAAAAAAAAAATTTTTGTGAATAAAACCAACAAAATATACAATATTAAAGATTTTATTACTTGTGCATCTAAGAATGTCATTTATCTCCTGGAATGCCCGTGTGGTTTGCAGTATGTAGGTATGACCACTAGGAGCTTAAGAACAAGATTGGGCGAACACTGTCGTAATATTATAAAAGGATACCAAAACCACACTGTATCCAAACACTTCTCTATCCATAATAATGATCCACGCCATTTGAAATGTATTGGTATAAGAAAATGCACTATTCCATGGAGAGGAGGTAACATAAAAAATATTCTGGGAAAATGTGAAATGGAATGGGTTTTTAATTTGAAAACCTTAACCCCAAATGGCTTAAATGCTGATTTTGATTTATTCAATTTTATATAATATTGTCATTTTATTATCCACTATTGTCTGCTTTTTTATTACACTTTTAGATTTATTTTATTGTCTCATATACTCTTTTGGAGACTAACATTACATGGTTTTTTAACTCCTTACAAGTTTTTATTATTGTCCCCCTTCTTTTTATTGATATATGTCTATTTAATGTATATTCAGTTCTTCTGCCTCCTCCAATATGGCCGCCGCTATGTTTCTCACCAAACATTCCCCAACCAAGATGGCCGCCGCGACCCCATTTTCTAGCCGTTTTTCGGCTATTTCCCTCCCTCTCCCCTCCGATCCTAAGCTATTCCCCCCTCTTGAGCCTATCACAAGGCTCCAAATCCTCCTCGGTATGCTGTTTGGGCATGTAGTATAAGATACAACTACATGCCCCAGCATACCGAGCGACCGGAAGTGACGTCGCGCCCACAACGCGCGTCACATGACTTAATATTAGCTATCATATCTTTTCACACAGACCTCGTTTTTTTAATTAAATTATATATTTTACATCCCACTGGGTATATTAATGTGCCTAATATGTTTTTTTACTGTTTCTTTACTGTTTTATGTAAGTAATTACAATTCGTTTTGTGATTGGCCAGAGCAGTTCTGGCGCAATTTTCAAAGTTATTCATAGCCTATATAAACTCTAACAAGCCAGGTTGTCATGTTTTTAATCCATTGATAAAGCCTATATTGGTGAAACGCGTTTGGATATTATACTAATATATCTTTTAAATTATTGTCAATAAATAGATTTTGGTCACTTTATTCTCTTGTACCACTATCTTTTATTTATTTTTATTTTTTATTTTAAAATACCTGGCTTTTTTATTTATTGTCGTCAATACTCCAACATATCCTGAGGTGGGGATCATACCACCCGCGCCTATACCATAGAGCAGTTAGTCTGCCCTATATACTGTGAGTATATTTTATTTTATTTTATTAATCAGCATTATTTTACTGAGAGCACTATTGCTGTTTTATTATCTTCTTCCTGAGCTCCTGCTACCACCCTAAAGAACTGTACTAACGAACGCTCACCGCATAGCCCAGATACGGGGGATCATACCGTTGCATGCCTACTACACTAGAGCTAGTATAAGCTCTATTAAATGTGAGTGTATCTTTTATATTTTTTATACCTTTTATCTACTTTTTGGGACATATTGCACTATTATTGCTTTTTCGTTTCATCTTCTACCTGGTTGCCGGTCATCATACTGAAGAGGAAGCTCACCATATATCCTATAAGCGGGGATAATACCGCTGCAAGCCATCCACACCAGAGCTGGATTAAGCTCTACTAAAAGTGAGTATTACCTCTTCTTTTTTATTTGGATACCCGTTGGATCACTCCACACCACCTCATCATTCATCACCCTCCTTCATATACCAGGAAGGCTTAAAACTACAGAGACGAACATAATACCAAGTTTTTTATTACATTTGGACTTTATTTCCATATTTTAATAAGGACTTTTCATTTCTGTCTATTGGCGCAGTCCCATCCTTCTATTTGATTGTCTTATGTATATATGTATGTCATACTAAGTGTATATTTATATATATATATATATAATATGTACATATTAATATAAAAATACACTTATAATTAAATTGCGCGTGTGTATATATATATATATATTATAAAATACAAATAAGTAATTTAAATTAAAAAATGAAAAAATAATAAAAATTAAAAAAATTATATCTATATGAAATTTTATTCTAACTGTATTTTGATATTAATATATATTTATATCAAAATACACTTAGAATGAAATTGTATTTATATCTATGTGTATATATATAAATAAAAATAATATGAAATACATATGTCCATATACAAAATTACATAAATAAATATATATACACGTAGACTTCAAATATATAAATATGCATATATATTTTAAATTCTATTTGCATATTTATGTAATATTTTTACATAAGTAATTTTATTGATTGCAATTTGAGGGACCTGCCTGCCAACCCAGGCCGGAAGTCCAGAGAATTTAATTTGCTAGCACTGTATTTTACCCTGTAACGTTCTACGACACCCTAAAACCTGTACATGGGGGGTACTGTTTTACTCGGGAGACTTCGCTGAACACAAATATTAGTGATTCAAAACAGTAAAACTTATCACAGCGATGATATAGTGAAAGTGACTTTCTTTGCATTTTTCAGACACAAACTGCACTTTTACTGATGATATAATTGTTGTGATATGTTTTCCAGTTTTGAAACACTAATATTTGTGTTCAGCAAAGTCTCCTGAGTATAACAGTACCCCTATGTACAGGTTTTATAGAGTTTTTGAAAATTACATGGTCAAATATATGGGTCAAATATTTTTACATTGAAAATGGCCAGGTTGGTTACGTTGCCTTTGAAAGCGTATGGTAGCCCAGGAATGAGAATTACCCCCATGATGGCATACCATTTGCAAAAGAAGACAACCCAAGGTATTGCAAATGGGGTATGTCTAGTCTTTTTTAGTAATCACTTAGTCACAAACACTGGCCAAAGCTAGCATTTAATTTAGTTTTTTACTTTCTTCACACACAAACAAATATGAACGCTAACTTTGGCCAGTGTTTGCGACTAAGTGGCTACTAAAAAAGTCTGGACATACCCCATATTGAATACCCTGGGTTGTCTACTTTAAAAAAAAAAAATATGTACATGTGGGGTGTTATTCAGAGATTTATGACAGATAATAGTGTTACAATGTTACTACTGATAAATTTTAAAAATGTATGTTTTGAAACCGCAATATCCTACTTATAGCCCTATAACATGTGTTTAAAAAAAAAAAAAAAAAAAAGCACGTAAACACTGGGTATTTTTAAACTCAGGACAAATTTTTGAATCGATTTAACAGTTTTTTTTTGGTTTTTATTCGCTTTTATAGATGAGTAAAAGATTTTTAACGTAAAAGTAAAAAAACATGATTTTTTTTTTTTTCAATTTGTGATCATTTTTTTTTAAAATTAAATTACATGAGATTATATAAATAATGGTATGTAGTGATGTCCCGAAATGTTGCTGCGAACTCCAGTCAGCTGACACATTCCAGCCAATCAGCAGCAGACCCTACCTCCCACCTCCTGGACAGCATCCATTTTGAAGCTGCATTCTCAGTGAGCTGTCCAGGAGGTGGGAGGGTCTGCTGCTGATTGGCTGGAATGTGTCAGCTGACGGGAGTCCGTGGCAAACCGTTCAGGACATCACTAATGGTATGTAAAAGCCCCTTTTGTCCTGAAAAAAACAATATATAATTTGCATGGGAACAGTAAATAAGAGCTTAAAATTACAGCTAAATACAAACACCACAAAAGTGTAAAAAGATGCCTGGTCGCAAATGTACAACATCGCAAAAACAGTCCTTAAGGGGCTAAACGTAAGGCCAAAGTAGCAGAGTTGGAAACATTCTCCCATTCAGCTGCACTATTTCGACCAAAAGTTTGAAATTCCCATCTCAATTTCTTGCAATTGTCTCTTTGAGTAGACCTTTATAACATCAAGTTCCCACCAACAATACCATGCATACTTGGTATGCGATAGATACATTCGCAGCACAGCATCTATATCAGGCAGGTGCATTTTATCACTTTTAGGTGAGTTGGGTATCAGCGGTGGCACTGTCAGTACAAATATAGAAACCTTGTGCAGATGTGCTTCAGTCAGGGAGTTGTGTGTAATAGAACATACATGCGTTCACACACAGACAAGCTCACTGACACACACAAGCAGTACCATGTTAAAGCGGCACGGTCATGCGGAATCCTGTTTTTTTTTTTGTTTTTTTTTAACCGGCCTCCACTACATCTAACTAACACCCTAGTCACCCCTAAGCCCCCCACATTACCTATTTTTTATTCCTTGTTTTCTGCCCCGATCTTTATTCAGGGCGCCGCCATCTTTGTGTGGGTACATGAAGTCCCTGTGGGACACGTCATCAGCCCACACTAGATAGACTGTGAGATTCCCGCACATGCCCAGTGAAACACCTGGACATGCGAACGGGAACTTCATCTATTCATTCATTTATCAGACAGACGAATGAGTGAATAGAAATATCAGCCGAACAAACACACACTATGTATCAGTGTATCTGTGTATCAGTGTTCGTTTGTTCGTGCAGTTTATTACAAGGAGGGAGCTACCGGCACGCAGCTCCCTCCTTGTAATATGTAAAGATAGAAGTGGCAGGGAGCTGTGCTCCCCACCACTTCATAAGCCCCCCCAGTAACCCCTCACTCTATGGGGGTCAATATGACCCCCATAATAGCACAAGGGAGATTAAAATCTCCCACATGCCCCTACTCGCTATACTGCGAGTAGGGGCATGTCCACTAAACAGTGAGCAGCCTGTGGCTGCTCACTGTAAAAAAATAAATTAAAAAAACTATTGGTCCCCACCCCTAAACGACGGGTGGGGGCTCTAAAGCAACATAAAGGGGGGGGTACCTACTGCGCCCCCACCCCTGGGCGGCGGGTGGAGGCCATAGTGAGAATGAGGGGGGACCTACTGCCCCCACCCCTGGGCGGCGGGTGGGGGCCATAGTGAGAATGAGGGGGGGACCTACTGCCCCCCCCGGCCCCCACCACTGGGCGGCGGGTGGGGGCCATAGTGAGAATGAGGGGGGGACCTACTGCCCCACCACACCCCCTGGGCGCGGGGGGGCCATAGTGAGAATGGGGGGACTGCTTCGTATCCCTGGGGTAAAAGGGCAATAATGATAATGAGGGGGGATCCTAATAAAATCCGAAATCAAAAAAAGTCCAGCGCAGACAGGCAAGGCTTTAGGCAAGCTTGCCCGCGCCCTGCAATTAGGCTAAGAACACTCTGATTGGTGGGTTTAAGCCAATCAGAGTGCTCTTTGTCATTTTACACAGCGTGGGAAATCTTTTGAATTTTCCCACGCTGTGTAAAATGACACAGAGCACTGTGATTGGATGGATTTCAAACCATCCAATCACAGTTTTTCTAGCTATTGCAGGGCGGGGCAAGGCTTATAAGCTTGCCTCGCCTCTCATATGCGGAGTCTCCAAGTGAAGATGGGATTTTTTGCCGGTTTTTCTTTTCGTCGGGTTTTTGCACTCGGGATTTTTGTTATTTTCAATTCGACGGTTATGTTGGTTTTTTATTTGGCCTTTTTTTGGGGCTGAAAAATGAAGATTTGAGAAAAAAGAAGACGTCGAATGGTAAGTTTAATTTTATTTTACAGGTTAGTTATTTTATTCCCCCTCACTATTTTTTAGGGTGAGGGGGGGGGGTAGGTAGGGATTTTTATTTTTGGGTGGGGGGTGGGTGACTAGGGGCTCACTACAGACAAGCTCGCTGACACATGCTCACTGACCCAAACACACGCTTTCTCACTAGTAAGCACATACACAATGCTGAGTATATCAAGCCTACCTGGCACTGGAGGCTGTTGCTGGGAAGTCAGGTAGCCATCTTGGGCCTCTTCCTCCTGCAGCAAGGTCTGCTGCTTAGCAGGGGCAGAGCTTTTGTGTAGGAGGCGGAGCTAACATACATGGGCGGAGCTTGCACGGTGGGGCAGAACAGGAGTCTGTCTGCTGGGGAAGCTGCTGGGAATTCGGAAGGGAGACTGTCAGTGCTCCCTCTGGCCCCAGCAGCCTCAATGCAGCCCCCAGCATCTCTCTCCAGCCTCGAGCATTGAACATGTAAAAAGAGAACAAGAAAAACAAATGCATATAGATCGTTTTAACAGACTCTAAATATCATTCCATATACAGTTATCACTCTTGTAGTGTGTTAGTCTGGAGCTTTATGTAAAATAAAAATCGTACCATTCACAAGATGTATGAGTGAGGAATAATCCTTTTAAAGGATAGATGATATGAAACTCGTGGTTTATTATAAACAGACATACATGACAAAAATAAATCATAAAAAACAAACAAAAAAAAACTCTGCCTCTTACGAGAACAGGTGCTGAGTAAACACGGTTTATACCGTTACTCACTAATCAGGCTCAATATAGATGGGCTGCAAGCCTATCTGAAAGCAGGTTAAAGTCCTCTTGTGTTGCTGGCGGCGTTATGCCGCATCTTTCCAACATACTGCGTTCTATTCTCTTCCCGCTGTGCACTTCAGATCTGCAAGCTCCACCCCTTTCAGTGACAACACGTTTCGCCGTTTGCGGCCTCCTCAGGACGTGCTGATGACTCCATGTTGGAGATGGGCATATAAGGGCAAGGTCTCCAGTCTTCATTGGCTACTCCAAAATGCCTCATTAACCTATTACTTGTGCAATTCCTAGCATGATATTTCTCATATATAAAATCATACAATACTAATAATAATAAAGTGCAGTTAGTAGTGTATCTCCTAGATTACATTTATGTAGTAGTCATGTAGAGACCCCACATCTGTGTATATACAGCGTTTTGCATTAGAATGGATCACTATCCTAGTTCATCATGTTAGTACATTTAATAAAAAAAATAATGTGAAAGTCAAATAGAGAAACCTACACATAAAAAAACTAAAAACTCTCTGTAACTGCATTGTTTTACATTGCAGCACTAAGTGCAAAAGGGTCACAGCACCCAGACTACTTCAATTATCTGAAGTGGTCTGGGTGTCTATAGTGTCCCTTTAATTGCTGGGTTTCTTTAAACTATGATGCAATTTTGCCCCATCATGTTGAGGATAGTAAGGTCTCATACCTAGGAATTCTCTCCATGATGTTACTCCTGCAGGTTTATTCATTAAACTTGAAATAAATTCCCCTTCAGGTCTGAATTACCAAAGAATACATTTTATCTGGGGGCGTTTGAACTGCACCATCTGGACACTAAGATTTAGTGTCTCCACATGGATTGGAATATCCAATATCCACTGGATTTAGACCAGATTTGGGACTCAAAAAAGAGTCTCTCTCCCCGCACCCTGATTCCTCCCCTGCAACTGGCATCAATGCACTAAGCCCTCAGTGAATACTATCCTAACAACTTGCTTTTCTACCCTTACCTTTCTGTGTCACTTTACCCCACTCCCCCTAGAATGTAAGCTCGTTGAGCAGAGCCCTCTGTTCCTGTGTGTCCAACTTGTCTGGTTACAATTACTTGTCTTTTAGTCCACACATTGTACATCGATACGGAACTTGTTGGAGCTTTATAAATAATGTCATAATAAATGTAGTGCATGCCATTGTTTATCCTCCAGCCAATTCCCATAGGTATCAGGGAGCTCACTAATAATACAAGGTAAGAGACACCGTTGCCCCCATGGAAATCAATTGTAGGCTCACTATTTAAGGTGTTGTCATATTCTTCTAAAGCAATCATTTATGGGCATTGGAAAGAAGTTCCTTAGTAATATGGGGGGAGGCATGCCACATGTTGCTGAACTTCCTGGCCAAAAATCTGCCTTCGTTGAGCACAATCAACCAGTGAGCTAAGCTGTGCACTATCAGGCTTTAGTGCTAAAGTTGTCAAATTACTACTTACTCAGGGAGAGCATCACGTGCACTTTGGATACCATAGGCACTACATTGGGCTGTAGCAGTACTGGTGCTTGAAATGTTCCTTTAAACTGGATGCCACTCGTTGGGTAATTTATCTCCACAAGCCAAGTTATGTTTTTATTGTATATAATATTAATTCAGACTGAAAGTGTAATGTACAAATCAGGAAAAAATGGTGTGATACCTATAAAGGAACCACAGATTCTGGTATTATATGAACAATTTGAGGTAAAATGGAATAACAAACAATTTGACCATAGGGATCGTGATACAATTTGTAGATTTTTGACAACCTTCTCTATAGAAATAGCATAGAGTATTGGTTCCTTCTAGATAGTTCCCTCTCATTGGGAACAACAATTGACAGTTATAATTTAAATCTGGATCAAGTAGTTTTTAGTATCCCAATCAGGAAAGGGGAAATCTAAGTCATTGTTTCTCGATTAAAAGGTGAGCGTGTATAACATAAACAATAGATAACGTATGAATAAATCACACGGATAACGTAGGAATAAATAATTCTACCTAACCAGATAGAAATATAGACAGTTATTAGAGTATATATGTTTTTAAAGACTTGAGGCAGATAAGATTAAATCCGTAAATAAATTCCACCTATCCAATCAAATCCTATGTAGAAGGAGAAAATTTTTGAAATTAAATATTATGGTCTAAAATTACCAATACATTTATTGTATTTAAGTGTAATTAGATGGTAGAGTATAAGTTATAGAGGATTCCCCAGGAATACATTGATCTCTGGTTTGATTTAGTATAAATTACAGCCATCTTCTGCCTGCCTGCATACATATTCCTCTAATCACAGATGTCTACTTTTAGAAACACTATGGTTTCAAAACAGCTCATCTACTTGATGTATCCCCCAAAGCACTGCACTCTCTATGTCAGCAGTTCCCCAATTCCCCTTAGAATCCCCCAGTCTCTAACCCTAACCCAGGGTGAAATATTAGTACAAGTTGTGCATGTAGCGGGGCTACGCTAGCACCTACGTCAAAGCTTCCATTTGAATTCCCTTGGTTTAAGAAGGGAATCCTGGTCCCTTCTTCTAGTCCATCCACCAATCAATTATGTGTTGCCGCCCCTTATGTACGTCATGGCTCTTGGGGGCAACACCCATGTTTAACGCTTGTTCTGCTACAGTGGCGGGTACAATCCTTGAGTAGATGTATGGAACGTGGGTCATTTTAGACCAATTTATAATATTTAATTCCAAAATCTTTCTTTCTCCTTCTACAGAGGATTTGATTGGATAAGATGAATTTATATACACCCATCTAATGACTGATTTTATCTTATCTACCTCAAACCTTTAAGTACATATATACTCTAATAACTGTCTATATTTCTATTTGGTTAGGTAGAATTATTTCTTCCTACGTTATCCGTGTGACCCTATTCATTGTCTGTTATACACGCTCACCTTTTAATCTGGAAACAATGATTTAGTAGATTTCCCCTTTCCTGATTGGGATACTAAAAACTACTGGATCCAGTTTTAAATTAGAACTGACAATTGTTGTTCCCAATGAAAGGGATCTATCTAGAAGGAACCAATATTCTATGCTATTTCTATAGAGATGGTTGTCAAAACTCTACAAGTTGACAGCAGTTCTCTAAATCCTAGTTAATAGTGGGTGAAAAATCACCTTTAAGTGTTCTCCTAGGCAACAGGTAATAAAGCCTGTATGAATCACTGAATGAATGCTTACAAAACTCCTGTTAAATTGTATCACGATCCCTATGGTCAAATTGTTTGTTATTCCATTTTATCTCAAATGATTCATTTAAATACCAGAATTCATGATTTTCCTAGTCTTGATGTCAGAAAATATAGATTTTATTAGGAGGACAGGAGGCGAGTATTATACATTAACTTTATTTACTTAACTCCAGCAGCAAAGACATAATTTTTTAAAATAAAATTTAGTGAGTAAAAGACAAAAGATAGAGTAACTGAAATGGAACACTTTGTAGCCAATCAGCATCCGGCATAGTCTATATAGTGAATGATACCCAATATCCTTCTTACGAACTGCGAATTTAGAAGGGGTATCTAGCTGAGTAAACTCCAAGGATAAGAACGACGAAACTCCAAACCGGAATAAGCTGAAACATAAAGAACAGAGTGGGTTAATGGGAGGGATAATACTCACCTCCTATCTTTAATAAAATCTAGATTTTCTGATGTCAAACCTAGGAAAATCTTGACTTTTATAGCAAGACAGGAGGCTTGTATTATGCATGCTAAAAGCTGTATAATCATAGAAATATATATCAAATACATAGTAAAAGATATTACAAAATTATTTTTGAAACATGCGTGTTAGGTCTAAAATAAAACTGTTTAAATGTAGATTCTGAAGACCAATCTGCAGTTTCTAATAGATCTGATAAAGTGCCTCCTGATTGAAACACTTTAGTAGTCATAGCTCCTCTAGAAGAGTGAGCTCCAAACACAGAAATATCAATACCTGCCATATACATAGTTTGCCTTACCCATATGGCTAAAGATGTAGAGGAGACAGACAGAAAAGGTTTATGAAAACCGCTTACTAATTGAGAGAAATTAGGTTTTAATTTCATATGTTTGAAGACAATTGGCAACACATAGAAGAGGATGGTCAGAAAAAGGATAGAACACAGAACGGAGATTAGTTTTGGTACATCTAACAATAGAAAAATGAACACCATCAGTAGTATATTGTCTATTATTTAGGTCTAAAGCCTTAACGTCCGAAACTTTAAAAAAAAAATATAAAAAGGAGGCATTGTAATGTGGTAAACTTAAACAAAAGCAATTTTAAGAAGTGTCATTGTAACGCCATGATTCTATTAGCTGGAGTACCAGAGTAACATCCCAAGTAGAATGATATTTAGGGCACAGAGGACGCTTAAATCTGATACCCTTCATAAAGCTACAGACTAAGGGATGTTTGCACACAGGGAAAAATTCAATAGGTTCGAGATTTGCTGAGACAGCTGATTGATAGACATTAATGGTGTGATAAGCTTTGCCTGAGTCCAATGTAGATGACAAAAAATTTAAGAATGTTTGCTAAATCTGAATGTACAAGATCCACAGCGCATTCCATGCACCAATTAAGCTAAATTTTCCAGGCTGAACTGTAATTTGCACGGGTACCTGGTGCCCATGCCTCTGAGAGAATGTCTCTAGTTGAGTTTTAAAATCCACTATGAGATTCGTATGACCCAGGTGAGAGATGCTATTAGAGGCAGTTGGCCTGATATAACTAGAGGATGAATATTTCCATCCAGATCGCAAAGAGCATCCCGATGCATCTGTATGAGTTGTAGGTAATCTATCAGCATTTTGAGAAGCTGAGGGAACCACGGTTGGGATGGCCAGAGAGGGGTTATTAACACGAGGGTTGATTTCTGAGACTATGCTTTCAGGAGTACCTGAGATATCATTGCAAATGGGGGGAAATGCATAACTGACTCAGTCTTTCCAGCATTGGAAGAATGCTTCTGGATCCGGATGCCAACTGAAATGTTTTTTAATTAGCAATTGAGTCGTGATTCAAAGAGGTCGTATTGCCCCACAGGAAAAGTATCCGTTGGAAGATGATAGGATCCAACATCCAGTCACTGTAATCCAGTAGGAAATGGGAATTCCAATCTGCTATTATGTTGGAAAGGCTGGGAAGATATTTTGCTTCTATCAAAACAGTTTTAAGAGCAGAAGTGCCAAAAATCTTTGGTAATGTTCACCAGTTGCTTGGATTTTGTACCTCCTAAGAGATTTATGTACTGGACTGCTGATATGTTGTCTATCTTGAGAAGAATACAACAATGGGATTTTTGTTTCGCAAATCTGTGCAGAGCGAAGAATCCTGCCCGACTCACGTCCGATTCTATAATTAGATCTGGGAATGAAGTGAAAATGGCTTTCCCGTACCAAATTTGAATGTGATCTAACCACCAGAATACAGGGAGTGCAGAATTATTAGGCAAGTTGTATTTTTGAGGATTAATTTTATTATTGAACAACAACCATGTTCTCAATGAACCCAAAAAACTCATTAATATCAAAGCTGAATATTTTTGGAAGTAGTTTTTAGTTTGTTTTTAGTTATAGCTATGTTAGGGGGATATCTGTGTGTGCAGGTGACTATTACTGTGCATAATTATTAGGCAACTTAACAAAAAACAAATATATACCCATTTCAATTATTTATTATTACCAGTGAAACCAATATAACATCTCAACATTCACAAATATACATTTCTGACATTCAAAAACAAAACAAAAACAAATCAGTGACCAATATAGCCACCTTTCTTTGCAAGGACACTCAAAAGCCTGCCATCCATGGATTCTGTCAGTGTTTTGATCTGTTCACCATCAACATTGCGTGCAGCAGCAACCACAGCCTCCCAGACACTGTTCAGAGAGGTGTACTGTTTTCCCTTCTTGTAAATCTCACATTTGATGATGGACCACAGGTTCTCAATGGGGTTCAGATCAGGTGAACAAGGAGGCCATGTCATTAGATTTTCTTCTTTTATACCCTTTCTTGCCAGCCACGCTGTGGAGTACTTGGACGCGTGTGATGGAGCATTGTCCTGCATGAAAATCATGTTTTTCTTGAAGGATGCAGACTTCTTCCTGTACCACTGCTTGAAGAAGGTGTCTTCCAGGAACTGGCAGTAGGACTGGGAGTTGAGCTTGACTCCATCCTCAACCCGAAAAGGCCCCACAAGCTCATCTTTGATGATACCAGCCCAAACCAGTACTCCACCTCCACCTTGCTGGCGTCTGAGTCGGACTGGAGCTCTCTGCCCTTTACCAATCCAGCCACGGGCCCATCCATCTGGCCCATCAAGACTCACTCTCATTTCATCAGTCCATAAAACCTTAGAAAAATCAGTCTTGAGATATTTCTTGGCCCAGTCTTGACGTTTCAGCTTGTGTGTCTTGTTCAGTGGTGGTCGTCTTTCAGCCTTTCTTACCTTGGCCATGTCTCTGAGTATTGCACACCTTGTGCTTTTGGGCACTCCAGTGATGTTGCAGCTCTGAAATATGGCCAAACTGGTGGCAAGTGGCATCGTGGCAGCTGCACGCTTGACTTTTCTCAGTTCATGGGCAGTTATTTTGCGCCTTGGTTTTTCCACACGCTTCTTGCGACCCTGTTGACTATTTTGAATGAAACGCTTGATTGTTCGATGATCACGCTTCAGAAGCTTTGCAATTTTAAGAGTGCTGCATCCCTCTGCAAGATATCTCACTATTTTTGACTTTTCTGAGCCTGTCAAGTCCTTCTTTTGACCCATTTTGCCAAAGGAAAGGAAGTTGCCTAATAATTATGCACACCTGATATAGGGTGTTGATGTCATTAGACCACACCCCTTCTCATTACAGAGATGCACATCACCTAATATGCTTAATTGGTAGTAGGCTTTCGAGCCTATACAGCTTGGAGTAAGACATGCATAAAGAGGATGATGTGGTCAAAATACTAATTTGCCTAATAATTCTGCACTCCTTGTAGTTTTGTTCTTGTTTCTGGAGTCAAAAAGATCTTGTCTGAATAAATGAGACTGTTGCGTAGATGTTCTCTTTTTAATCTTTGGGGGTCCCGATAATGTATGGGGGCCAGAAAAATCGTTTAATTGAGGCTGATAAAAGGCCTTCAATCCGTGCCAGAGATCTAATGGAAATGTAATTCCTTGTTCAGAACTGACTTTCTGTGCTATGATGTGGGAAGTGCCCTCTAGTGGCTGTCTAGTAGACAGCCACTAGAGGTGGAGTTAACCCTGCAAGGTAATTATTGCAGTTTATTAAAAACTGCAATAATTACACTTGCAGGGTTAAGAGTAGTGGGAGTTGGCACCCAGACCACTCCATTGGGCAGAAGTGGTCTGGATGCCTGGAGTGTCCCTTTAATGATGCCAAGTTTCCCTAAGGGTGCTAAGTACTGTACAAATAGGTTGCCTCTATAGGAAGGTAGACCGAAGTAAATCAGAAAAGAATTATAGTGCACAGAATACAAATTTGTAAGCTGAGAAACTCTTCACAGTAGATAGGACTGTCATCTTGTACAGATGGATAACAAACTGCACAATACAATTTCTTGCGGATGAGTTAGAGACTCTACTCACCAGTAGGTGATGAATTTAGTGAGACATATCGGTTGCATCAATGTCTTCAGGTGTACCTCTTAATTGGTTGTTCTGGCGTCAGCTCCTGTTTTTTTTATGTTCTAGTTTTTGATATATCGCTGCTTGAACTTAATACACACCACACAAATTTAAGTACTTTATGGTCTGTTGGGCCTTAATCTCAATGGTGTCTTCCTCCATAGCCCTCACTAAACCCGTAAGGGTTATATTTCGTCTCTTTATAATAGAAAGTCGACCTGAAAACATGAGCTGGTCTCTGGCTTTGATCCCTATCTGTTCTACTATGTCATCTGTCCTTTTTCCTCTGGTACCTGAAGCCACCACCATGATGCTTCAGAGAAAGGTGACCTTCTCAAGGGAGACATATTAGAAGCACCTGCTGCTGAACAGCAAATCCCCAATATCTCGGGATATGTTTCTTGGATCATTTCCCAATGAATATTTAAGTAAGATGAAAAGGTTGGTGTTAGGTAAAATTTGTTGGTGTTCTTCTTGATGGCAGAAAAAGCTACAAAAAAGTAAAATGCGGTCTCGTACATCGCTGACCCAAAAGGTGTCTTGTCAGGCAGCCTCTTCCTCCGACCCCTTCGACAGACTTCTACGTAGATCATTTTGTGATACTGCATTGTTATATTAAATAGCATTTGAAGGGATAGCTGAAGGTGATAATTTTGAGATCCTATAATATAAACTCAATTGATGGTTATCACAAAGATCAGAAACAGGTCTGTGATAACAAAAGCAAAAACCCTCTCTTAAAATATATCTATAGTTCTGCAAGCATAGTTGACTATTTTAGTCTGAAATTTGAAATTTACTTTGAATTCCCAACATTTCTAACTGTAGCTAATAACCCTGTAAATGTTAATAATTGCTACTACAGAAACGGCATGTTTCTGTAGGACATAGTTGAAAATTAGAGAAATCTCAATGTATCCTTCCTGGTAAAATATTTTATAAATACATTTTATAACAGCTAAATGTTAGGTAATCTCTAAGCAGTGCTACATCTGATGTAATCCTTTGTAGTGTATTATTTCTCAATCAATAGTTTTAAATGAATGATCCATCAAAGAACAACATTTGCTTAATGCAGTTGGTAAATTGATTTATCCAATATATTTCATGCTGTGTCTAAAATGTGCTTATTTCATTAGTTCATGGGACTACATTGCCCTCTAGTGGACATTTTATCTAAGTAACATAAGTGATTTACAGACATTTCACAATTAAAACAAAAATTGCGACAGTTTTTGAGTAATAGCCTAATTATCTTTAGAAATAAATCACTAAATAGTGACTTCTGATGTCAGTTTGCATTCAATTATGCTACATTTTCAAACTGCTATTGATAGGAAATCTGTTGCCAGGCAAATTGCTGCTGTTATGAATTATGGTGCCAGGTGAATCTGGTTAAATTGTAAACAGTGGTTTCATTATTGTGTACAATTGGAGCATTGCAATTTAAAGGAACCTGGTTAACATTTAAATTTGAATGTGTTAGTGTTACAAAAAGCATTATTTGTATTTCCAAGTTTGACTAGAACAATTTCTATGTTCTAATAAATCATGTGACTTAAGTGTACTAGCTTACACTCACTAATGCATATTCCCATACCTCCTGTGGTGAAAGTAACCTCGCCGCTTGTACTTGGAGAGGCCTGCTTGCCAGCCTCTTGCACTGTGACTATGGCCCATGGGGATGTATTGCCCTTTAAAAGCATTATTTGGGCATGTTGGATTTTAAAACGCTTTCTTCCCCTTTTAAATCCATGGGGAAAATGTGCCTCTTCCCCCTCCCCCATTTTCCTGTCCTATTGTCCTCCAGCAGAGCGTTGTCCCAGGGACACTGCCAGATCAGTTTAAACTGGCTGCTTTGTCCCTCCTCAATCTCCCATCAGCCCTTGCTATTGTTTAACCCCATGGCGATCCAACTGTATTCTTGAGATCTGAGCACTTTTTGGTCATATTGAGCGCGCAGATCCAAGCTATCTGGGGATATGTCGGACATATAGGTTAAACATTGTATTATATGAGTTATGTATTTTTGTGTAGTTTTTGGACTTAGAGATAATTGGCTTACCACAGCCAATTATCTCCAGGATAGAGGAGAAGATAGACCGGCCGCACAGCCTAAATCTGTGAAACTGTTTTGGGCATGAAAGCCATGTGTCATGTTCCTGAGCAGGTCAGAGAGGAGACGATTGCCAGGGTTATTGGTTGAATCATTTACAAACAATTTACTTGAAAGAAAGAATAAAGGCAATACACCACAAAAAGGATACTTTTGAGAGTAAAACATAATAAAGGTAATATGCCACAAACAGGATATCTTGAAAGTAAATATATAAAGTCTTTTATATACAAGTAAGTTTGACGTTATTTCCAAATAGATTAGTAATCTGTGGAATGTCACACTTTAGCCAGGTTCAGGATGATACAGGGTTGAAATGGGTAAAGCTGGTAAGTACTTTCAGTATAATATAGTACATGTTGCTTACAGGATTATGCAGAGTTGCAGTAGTTGAGACCGGTAAATAGATTTCAGTATAATGTAATAAAGGTTGCTTACAGGATCATGCAGTTGAAACAGGTAGGTAGATTCAATATGGTAGATCAAGCCGGCAGGTCACTTCAGATTGAAATAATACAGATAAATACAGGATGTTTTAAGGATCCAGGATCAGAAGTTCTATGTCAGAACACTGACTTCAATGTAAAGACCATGTAAAGAGTTTGGTGTGGCCTTTTATAGCAGACTTGGAAAATCATGAGGCAGGTGAGAGCAACTGAGGATTGACTAGTGGCTAGCGAGGCCACTAGAGGCGAGAAACCGGTATTGCAACAATAAAATAAAGCAATATCTTGGTTGTCAGGATAGGATCCTGACACCATACTTGCGGTCGGTCAAATATGACTTCCATAAAACTTTTGAACCTCTGATCTGGGTGATTTTTGGATATGTTGTTCACCCAGATCAGGGATGTAGGATTTATGGGGATATGTTTGTGTTTTGGGGGTGTTTCTGGATATAAAACTGTATATCTTCTGCCTTTGGTAATGAAGTTAGTCCATTGTGTTTGGTAATTGTATCACAGGCAGAGGGGAGCAGGGCCGCCATCAGAAATTGTGGGGCCCCTAACACAGCTCAAGGTCTGGGCCCCCGGGTGCCCGCCTCCAAATCCCACCCACAGGAATACACAGACACAAATACTGAAACAGACATACTCATACATACTCATACAGAGATACACATACATACATATACATACATAATGGCATTCTTACTGATATACATACAGACACACAGACATACATGCATACTGACATACATACATGCATACACACTGACATATACATACTGACACATACACACAGACTTGCATACTGACACACACACAGACATATATACATACTTGCAGACACACACACACTTCATTTATCAGCCACCCTCCTCTTACCTTTAAGTTGTAGGAGGGTGGCTGGGGATGATGGGAGCGGATGCCTCTGGTGTGGTGTCCTGTCCTGTCCTTTCCTCTCCCTCTCCCTTTTGCGCGGAGTAAGCTGGGAGGAAGTGACCGGCCGTCACTTCCTCCCAGCAGCACTTGCGGTGTAGCCGCAATTTTTTTTAAAGGGGCCCGGTCGCGCAATTACACGCCCACAGCGCTGACCGGGCCCCTGAAGATATAGGGCCCATCGGGTTGTAACCCCCTGATGGCGGCCCTGGAGGGGAGGGTTTATGTGCATTAGCTGGGAGTGTCTGACTGTACTGTGTTGATTGGCTGTTGTAACTTTGTGTCCTGTGTTCCACAAGGTCCACGTGGGTGGTAACCTTGTGGGGAAGTGTGTGTGTGTGTGTGTGTGTGTGTATGTATATATATATATATATATATATATATATATATGACCTGTATGCTCATTAAACCAGAACTGCTTGACCCTTTCTTGAAGCCTTGGCTCATGTTTGGGGGATGGGATAACTACACTCTTGGGGATTGCTATAATCACAATACTCTCCTGAGTATAAGCTCTTGTAAGAGCTTTTTCCTGCCGTGTTCTCTGGAGTAGGAGAGGTCTACCCACTGGAAGCTGGATCCTGGTCTTGGGTCCAGGGTGGATGGAGGATGGCGAGACCCCGGCGCAGCTGCATCACTGGAAGTGGGGTCTGCAGTCCTTATGGTGTCGGGTGGAGTGCTTAGAGTCCTCAGCAAGCACTAGGAGAATCGATTGGCGGAGGTACTCAGTCGGAGTGCCAGCGGTCCGTCACACCTCCCAACTATTCCAATTCTAAAGACCTCAGAGAAAAGTCCTCACTGTGGCGGTGTGACTGTTATAAAATGTACAAGACCAAATGCAGGGCATTTTTGCCCATATACAGCACTCTGTATATGGGCAGACCTAGACATTTGTTACACATTTGCATAAATTCCAGTGAGCTTGACAGATGCATTACATATAATCAATGAAGTTGCTACTCCAACACTTTTTATTTAACACTAAAACACACACCGTTTTTTGTTTTGTTTGTTTTTTTAAATGGCCTTGTGGACTTTAGGAATCTTGGAAGCTGTCTCTGGTATCTCATTCACTTCAACATCGTTATTTTTAAAATACTGATTGAAGAACAAAACGCATGCATGCACACACACACATTTACATGTAACAAGGCTACTTAAAATCACCTATCAATATAAACGCATATGGGAATTCAGTTACATGACATGGCCATATTAAGTCCACCACTACGTCAAAATACCCCAATATCGGTGGGTTCTACACTGTTTAATATGGGAGATAAATATTCCAACTGTAATACTTACTATTTAAACTGCTTCCAGGGACTCTCCTCAAAATTATGCCTTCTTGTGGTCAGCTGCAAAAGAGCACTTTTTACATTTATTCTACAGTACTTTTCGGTTAATTTGGCGTTATCAGTTTAGTAGCTAATATTCTAATGTATGTTTCAATACTGGTTTCTTGGGCATTTATTAGCAGGGCTAGTGCTACATTTTGCGCTCTAGACAAGAACTGCTGCTTGCACACCCCAAAACAAAAATTGCCATTTTTGTGTGTCTCTTACATTGTTTTGTGTCCCCCAATCCCTTTGTGTGTCTCTTTCTCCCAGTCCCTTTGCATGTCTTTTTTTCCTCTTCCTTATCCACATTGTGTTATTGTCCCCTTCCCAGCCCCTCTGTATGTGTAATTGTCCCTTTCCCCAGCCCATCTGTGTTCATCACTGTCCCCTTCCCCAGTCCCTGTGTCATTAGCCCCTTCAACATCACCTTTGTGTTTGTCAGTGTCCCTTTCCCCTGCCCCTCTGTGTGTCATGGCTTTATTCCCCTGCGCCTCTGAATGACTTTATGTCCCATTCCTCAGCTCCTGTGAGTGTTTCATTGTTCCCACCACCCTTGCTGTGTAAACCTCTGCAGACAGTTGATGCTAATCAAATTCCCTTGATTAACTGATCATCAGCAAGTGTGACCACCTCTATAGAAGCTGAAGTGTTAGCAGTTTGCTGGGCTGGATCATTCAGGTGTGCCTTAACACAATGCCAAGGAGAAAAGACCTTAGCAATGATCTTAGAAATGCAATTGTTGCTGCCCATCAAACTGAGGAGGGTTATGAGGCCAGTTTCAAACAATTTAGTCCATCATCCTACACGTGGAAACCAGTCACAACTATTGCCAATCTTCCCAGATGTGGACATCCCAGCAAACTCAACCCAAGGTCAGCCTGTGCAATGCTGAGAGAAATTGCAAAAACAAGATTCACATCTCAGACTCTACAGACCTCAGTTATGTAAAATGTTAAAGTTCATGATGGTACAATTGGAAAAAGACTGAACAAGTATGGTTTGTTTGGAAGGGTTGCCAGGAGAAAGTCTCTCTAAAAAGAACAGATGGAGAGATTTGGCCATAATGCACAGTGTCAAGTTTGTTGAGAAGCAAACCCAGCATATCGGCACAAACACCTCATACCGACTGTCAAGCACGGTGGTAGAGGGGTGATAATTTGGGCTTGTTTTACAGCCACAGGACCTGGGAAACATCCAGTTATTGAATCAACCATGAACTCCTCTGTGTACCAAAGTATTCTACAGTCAAATGTGGGGCCAAATGTCCGACTAGTCAAGCTTGGCTGAAATTGGGTTAGACAACAGGACATGATCCCAAGCACACCAGCAAATCTACAACAGAATAGCTGAGTAAGAAAATAATCAAGGTGTTGCAATGGCCCAGACAAAGACCAGACTGCAACCTGATTGAAATGCTGTGAGAGGTGTGCATAGGGACAGGACTTCCGACGCTGTGGGGCGGTCGCATGTTGAACTAGCTCTGTAACGGAAAGGCCATGAGCGACGAATTAGAAGCACTTTGCCCAGCAGAAAACATTACCTGCACACACAGGGCACATTGTATATTCACCTGGCAGTGAGAATGGCACCTCTGAAAACACAGTGGAGCCAGGATTTCTTCTGAGTGGGAAGAGGAGAGAGGCAAGTCAGACCAAGATGGCGGCTGCACATGATCTTAGAAACAGGACCTGACACCGATACTACACCTATGCAAGCAAAGAAAATAACCCTGTCTGAAAAACGCGTGGCAGATATGCTCTCTGAGCTCAGATCCTCTCTTCAAGCAGACTTCAGAACTATTTGTGAGGAAATTAGAAAGGAAGTCCAGTAACTGGGAACAGGAACATCTGCACTAGAAGATAGGACTAATGAGCTGTGTACTGCCAATAAATGAACTGGTGAATAAAATTCATAAAATAGAGGCTGACCATAAGCACTTAATGGGGAAAATGGCAGACAGGGAGGGCAGATCCCACTGCAACAACATCCGCATGCGGTGGGTCCCTGAATATATATTGGGTGATGACTTTCCAAAATATCTGGTTGAAATATTTAAGGCCGTCTTACCGTCTTTGGCATTTTCGGAGCTCCTGATCGACTGAGCACATAGGGTGCCGATACCTAAAAACCTAGCTTCAGATGTCCCACAGGATATTGTGGCCCGTCTACACCATTTTAAAACGAGATGCAATCCTGTCAGCTCAGAGTAAGGCTGCAACGATGCCACCTGAATATGCGCAAGTCTCTCTGTTTACAGACCTCTCGGCCATGACTATGGCTAGAAGGAGAGAAAATGATCAACATCACAAAATGTCACTGCAATAAAGATTCCCTACCGATGATGTTTTCCACATAAGTTGTTAATTTCGAGAAATGGCACCATGACGAAGATAGATGACCCAGAAGATGATATGAACATCCTGCAGCCCTGGGGCCTCTATAGGAGTTTTCAAGAAGCACCAGGCAAGGCATCCCCGAAGAAATTAACTCCACAATGGTCAAAAGCTGCTTGAGGGATCTTACCAATATGAGGATAAAGAGTCTGAAGGGACACTTGCTGGATTTACTTTAATATATATTGAGCATAACCAAGCTTATAAACTGGAATACTCCCTTGAGGTGATTAAGGTTTTGTGAGTAACGACTTGTAGTCAGTATACAGGTGTGGGAGACGGAAAAGTAAGCCCAATAAGAGTTTTTTTTTTTTATTGCTCACTGGGCAAGTTCTCACCGCACATAATTTATGGCTAGATTTCCATAATTCTATCTCCTCTATATCCCCCCATAAGGAGGTTGAACCTAAAGGAGTCAAATGGCATTCAACCACCACTGTTTTCTTGTAATGGTTGAATTACAAGTTATGCACAATTGTGCTAGTTATTGTATATACTTTGGTTTATGTTTCTGGTTATATGTTTTTGTATTTGCAAATCTGATGGTTTTTCTGCATGGTATCGGTAGTTGGCGCTTAGGGAGGATGGCAAACAATATAAAATTGCAAGACAAAATAGAGGAACCTCCTATGTGCCCCAGCTATGGCATACAAATCACTTGCACACCTTTTATGCAGATGGCCCAACAGTTTAGTATATTCACACTAAATTCAAATGGCCTTAATAACCCTCATAGAGATTGGCGTTCCAAATATTGCACACATCACAAGAGGCAGTGGTCTGCCTGCAAGAGACACACTTCTGTGCCCAAAACCCACCTAATTTTGCATCACACAGGTACCCAGCAGCCTACCATGCATACAACCTAAACAAAACAAAAGGGTTCTGCACTCTGTTCCATGCTGATTGATTATTCAAATGTGATACTGAATAGAAGGACAAAGAGGGCAGATTGCTAATTCTAGTGGGTATGTTAGATGACAAGCAAGTAAAGATAGTGAGCCTCTATGCACCCAATGTTCACCAGTTAGGTTTTTACAGAAGGCTCTCAGAAAAATTGATAAACTTAAAAAGGCAAGCTTTTTTTATGTGGCAATTTCAACTGTGTGCTCGATCTGGAATTAGATGTGTCTGAGAACGAGAGTAGCTTTAAGTAACAAAATAGTGGCCTTAGTGCATCTATGGTCTTTATGACACATGGAGGTCTAAGTATCCTGAAATCAGAGATTACACTTTCTACTTAGGGGTACACTCCAAGTATTCTAGGATAGACATGTGCTTTACTGATGCTTCCACCCTTCAGAGCCTCACAGAGGTTACTATGGTCATACCATGCTCAGGTGTGCTCCATATTTGATATGACTTGCCTAGTATGGGGAAAAGGTATGTGGCGCCTAAATAAAGCGCAACTGGCCCATGGGAAGAGAGCAGAAGAAGTTATGGCAACGATAGTGAACAATAAAGATCAGACACTCCTATTGTGTTTACGTGTCTGGCCCTCAAAGCCACAGTATGGGATATACTCATCAAACAGGGTGCAACGGTAAAGAGATAATGAAGGGATGAGAGAACAGCTCCACAGGATCTTGTCTCAGGCAGAAGCACAGCATAAAAAAAAGACCAAATGGTCACAATCGCAAGAAACCTTTAAATATAAAGACACCATTGGATCAATTACAAATTACAGACCGCAGCATGAGGAAATTGAGGCTAAAATATTATACTCCAGGGAATAGAGTGGGAAAACTCTTAGCTTCACAGCTTAATAAGAAATTTTCACAGTCAAATATCCCTTACCTCTTAAACTCGACAGGGACAAAAATTATTAATCCTACTCGCATTGTTGATGAGATGGCCTCATTTTACATGTGCTGGCCCCATGTCTCACGGATTTATGTACATATTAGAATCTGGTAACATACACCTGGAGATGTTGGAAACCAATATCATCACACTCCATAAGCCAGGTAAACCACCTCCAATTTCAGGCTTATATCCCTACTGCATGCGCACACAAAATTGTTTGTGAAGGTAATGGCACTCCGATTAAAACCTCTATTGTCTATATTGATAGTGGCTGAGCATGCGGGATTCGTCCCTGGCAGACAAGGTGGCGATAATACCCGTAGATTCCTGGGCATTCTAGAATTGATTAAGAGGCAGAGTAGAGAAGTTCTACTGATGTCATTGGATGCAGAAAAGGCATTTGATTGCCTACATTCACTATACATGGCCGCAGTGTTGGAAACATTTTGAATACCCCATAGATTTAAACACAGCATTATTTCCCTATATACTAGCCCATCAGCCAGAATTATGAACGTGTTTTGTTTTTTTTCTAGGAAGTTGTCTGTCCAATGGGACGAAACAGGGTTGCCCCCTGTCCTCTCTGAACTTTATTATGGCGTGGAACCTCTGGCACAGAAAGTCAATACAAGCCTGAAGCAGCCTTGTGAAGTTCAACATTACCAGATTGAGTGCTCTCTCTTATGTCTTGATTCACATGCTTTTGGACAGCGCTAGAGAAACGGGCAGCGCATGCATTGTCTCAACATCAAGAGAAAGCGTAAGGAACAGAGAGCAGGGGGGCCCTGTCCAGACACAAAATCTATGCACCTGTCTGTCACTCACATAGACCATCTGGGCTAAGGGTTAAATGGGGCTTGACCCCACCAGGCACCCACACCGGCAGAAGGCTACCAGCCGTGGAAGGCCACAGGTCTGCAAGGCCTTCTGTTATGATCCAATGGGGAGGAACTTGAGAGCTCCCGAGTCTGTGGATGGAAGCTGCTAATCCTCAACAAGGCCTGGGACTGGAGGAATACCGTTACTGATTGCTGGTACACTACTGATCTCAGCGGAAATTGACTACTTCCTCTGTTTACCAACTATAGGAATTGGTTGACTTTGCACAGCATGGCTCATTCTTTAATTTTCCTGATCTCTGGTATCCCTGACTTAGCTGATATCTCTTGACCTCAACATATTTCTCGATTCTCCCTTTGGCATTTTGTCCTATAGGATTTAAGTGTAAAGGGAGGCTGTCAGTTATGTTTTTTGTCTATAGGAGGAGCTGCCTATTGTGTTGCATATGTATTTGGAAGACTGCTTGTGTTAGTAGTTTGTGTGGGGGAGGGCAGCTTGTGGTGTTTTAGATATGGGAGGCTGTATGTGGTGATTCCTGTTTGGGGGAGACTGCTTGTGTGTAATGCAGAGTGGCTCTATGTAGTAGCTTGTGTGTATGCAGAGTTGCTCCATGTACCTGTGAGTATAGGGGCAGTTTATGTAGTGTATGTGTGGAGAAGCTCTCTGTAGTGTACTATGGGTAGGGACTGTTTGACGTGTGCGTGTAATTGTGCGTCCAGGGCCGGCCTTAGGCTTCACAGCGCTCTCCCCCGGTCATCCATGTATGATGTAATGTTTGTGTTGTCTGTGTATGTGATAGTAGGTGTGATGACTGTGTGTGATATGTATGCTGTGTGATATTTGTAATGGGTGTATTAACAGTGTGTGATATGCGTGTATTGGTTGTGTGTGATATTTGTGCTGGGTTTATTGGCTGTGTGTGATGGTTATTTAATTCAGATAAAAACATGCATTTAGACCTGTGTGTGAATGCAGGTGAATATTTTTGCAGAGTTATGTGCACACAGTTATACATATACACTGTTAAATCCACCACATGCACACAGTCGCAGGCAGATAGTCACATACACAGGTACAGGCAGTAACGCACATACACCGTTACCGGTAGATAAACACACTCACAATTACAGGCCGACAGCCACACACACACACACACACACACAGCCACACATAGTCTTACACACACATACTTACATGCAGACAGCCACACACACACAGTCCGAGGCCATACACACACAGGAAGACATATACACACACACACACAGGAAGACATCCACACAGAGGCAGACAGTCACACACACAGGCAGACAGTCATATATACACACACACAGGCAGACAGTCATACACACACACACAGGCATACAGTGACACACACAGGCAGACAGTCACACTTACACTGACAATCACACAGTTACCTGTGGAGGCAGTGCAGCTCCTGGAGACTGTTTGGTGGGGAAGCAGGGACTCCTTCGTGCTTCCCCTGCAGCAGTTATCCGGCGCTTTTAGCTCTGCCCTCTGGCATGGGAAGCTCCGCCCTGTCGCACTGAAAGCTTTTTTTTTTTTTTAATTCCGGCCGTCCATGTGTGAGCTGTGATGGCCGCAGGGCGCCCCCTGGTCCATGGCGCCCTGTGCAGCCGCACAGCTCGCACACCCCTAAGGCCGGCCCTGTGTGCATCTTTGTAGATATTTGAAGTTTTTGCATTGATAGAGACTGGGATTTAAAACAAATATTGAAATAAATATATTCAATCCTTGTTCTTGCTTATCTTTGCCCAGGGAGGAGGAAATGCTGATGTCATGTGGTCCAGTGCTCGACAAAACACTCCTAATGGGTGCAGACCACAAGCACCCTGGGACTCCAGCATTAGACTAAGCTGAAACAGACAGGAAGATATTTCATCTTTCCATTAATTCACTAAATATTCGAGCACTCCATGTCCTGATCCACCAGAAATGTTGGTGCTGCATGAGTTGTCCAGGGAGATCCTTTAATCAAACCAAGCATTTACATGATGTCCAGTCCAAGTCTGTTTATAACCAGTTGACCTGTCTCAACTGGAGAAATAATTTGAAACAGAGCAACTAATGCCAGGCAAGTCAGTCTTTTCATGTACTTGCAGCTTTTATGTGGAAATAGGAACTGACACTGTAGGTCACCATACACCTGGACTATCAATTCACGAAGAGCACTCCAGCTCCAATACTTAAAACATATTAAATGCATTTGACCTCATTAGTATGCTGCAGTTTTGCATGTTCAAATCTTTAGTTTTTTTCACAGAATACTTAATTATTAGTGTCTGCAGACCGTTTAGCCCCTAACAGCACTGAGTGAGCTTCTTTTAGTTCACAACCTAGCTAAACAGTCAGAGAAACTATACACCGGTAATGAAATCTTTACTATATGTCTCTCTGTGTGTCCTGTCCTTCTGATGCAGGCTGTTTTGTAGATCAGATCACTCGGTGCTTTCAATGGCTGAGCTGTATAAATGCATTTTATGATGAAATCATTTTCTAGAGTGAGTTGGCATGGCTATAGAGGCAGGCTTATTGGGCAGCAGTCAGAATTTTTTTTCTTTTTTGTGCAAAAACTATAAAGATTTGAGCATAGAAATAAATGGAGCATTTTAACATATCTCCCAACATTGGAATGCATGTCAATTGGGTCAATCAGGTAGCGGTGGGCGGCATTTGGACATTTTGTGTGCCTAGCATTGCCCATTATTGGTGGCCCTGCCATGATGGGATGTGTCAGACTGGCATAAACACATGCCAGACTGGCTTACAGTCTCCAGGCTGGCCCCATTCGTGACCCTAGTACACAAAGCAAAGTGTGAGCACGTGTAATGATGTGCTAACTAGGGGCAATTCCATGGTATCCCCAGTTGCTGAATGGTTCTTGTTTTTTTGTTTTTTTTTATTTGCCTGGTCATTTAAAACCATTGGCTTGGCAATTTCAAAACAATTTTGCAGTATTAAAGGAACATTTTGACCTGAACTAAACTTTATCCATAGTCCATCTACACGATGCAGACTTTGTGCAATTTTTGTTTCTACTGTGCTAATAAGTATTTTGACATTATCTTATTGACACTGATAGGTTGAGTGCACCACATAAGCACTCAGTCAAAAAATAAAGAATTTGTGTGTTTTATTTGGATTGGGTATATCATTTCATTAAAGTAATTAAAAAAAGGTTATGCAACAGTGATGTTTGTACTATTGGAGTATAATGTCATTGGGTTATGGAGGAATAATAATAACATAAACCTTCAGACCAAAAATCCAGTAGTTTCTGATTGTAGAAACCCTAGATTACCAAATTTCACATAATGCACAGTTAAAATATATATTGTATATAAGATTCTTTTAATACTTTTATAGTTATGTTTTGTATATGTTTATATTCATACACAGTGATATTGAAAGCAGTTCATTCAATTTAAGAAGCAAACACATGTGCATTTTTTTTTAAATAACAAGAAAAACGTAGTGAGAGCTGGAAAATACTCCATGGTGGTAAAGAATCTGCTTGACAATTTCTGTGATCAAACTGACTTTGTCCACAAACATACGATATTGCAGAAAAGAGCAAGGAAAAACAAATTGAAGTTCTTGCCACATTATTGCACAATGGAACTCAACAAATAAGGACCCCTTTGAGATTTTGTGAAATGCTTCCTTAAGTTCTCTTGAAGTCTTTTAAAGGCATTGTGAATCTGCTGAACAGTTATGGTGACCTCTTTCTGTTTTGCTAACTTATTTGAAATATTCTCTTCTGTCCCTCCGAAGTGGCTCATTAACAGGTATTATGACAAAAGAAGATTATAAATCTATATTAGATTATGTAAATTTAGAGAATTATATTAGATGATGTAAAGTAAGAATGGTAATATATCAGTTTTGATTAAAAAAAAAAGTACATATACAGATTCAATATTTTTTCTTGTTGCTGCTTTGGGAGATAAAGTAGAAGGGTTGGAAGGGCCATGTTGAGAAGAGGATGAGTATAAAGAAACAAGGGAGGCTATGGAAAAATAATTAGGAAAAAGAAGGGATTGTGAATAAGGAATGGGGGTTGTGTAACTGAGCTCCTTGTACCCCTGGCTGGGTATCTCTGCCAAGCACCGTTTCCTAGCTGGAACAGGGGGAAAAACCGCAGCACTTCTGCCCACAGTCGCCGGGACTTGACTGGGGTCCTAGAGCCGAATGGGGAACTCGCTCTATCCACCCCCAGGCACTGGACGACACAGTCCTAGGAGCTCTAGTCCTCACAAAGACTTTCTTAGTTGAATCCTCCACACTGGAACAGTGATTAGCCATCTCTCCTCCCAGTAACCAGACGACACATAGTTCTGGGAGTACAAGCTGGAATGTTTTAATCTGGTCAGATGGGCTGCTTTTATATAATTTGTAGACACAGTTAAGCATACCCCGGACACTCCCACACAACAAGATAATCTATCATCTGGACCTGAGAGGGGACTAGTTACCAGTCCCAAACTCCTCCCCTGTGTCTGAGAGATAATGAGTCAGGAATTGAACAAACTCAATTATCTCCAGGCACAGAAAACATACAATATTACAACACCCCCAAAATACTTTTAAAACACTTAAAAACCCCACAAAATCGATCTGGGTGACCAACATATCCAAAAATCACCCAAATCAGTTCAGGGGTTCAGAATTTCCCTGGTTGTCATAATTTTGACCGACTGTACACGTGGTCCTATACCCAAAACAGTTCCATGAAATCAGTGCTAACGGTCGGTCAAGTTCGGCAGTTTAAAAACGAACAAGCTACCGAACGGAATCCATAGTTCTACCCTGGAGCTTGTTCACCTTGTTCGTGGGAACGTTTCCACCGAACAGTGCCCTTTTAAGTCGTATAGAATCGAATTCAGGCGATGGTGGAAGTCCAGCGGTGTTTGGGAGTTTGTGTCCGATTTTAGTTCCATGAACTCAATGACCAAGAACCGCTGCTTGCGTTCATGCGAACAAGATGGCCGCCACCTCATGGTCGTTCATATGAATTGCGGCCACCCAGACAAACAACTAGAACACTGCGGTGGAACTAGTAACAAGGTGTCAGTTGGGCTTAACAAGCTCCCGGGTGTTTTCTGGTTCGTGCAGTTGTTCGGTTCCTGAACAGCATAATCCTAAATCACACAAACAGAGTAGTTTGCAGGGTATTTCGTATGGCCCATAATCCTGGTGCAGGAGGCTGGCTAGCAGGCTCCTCCAGGAGCTCGTGGCAAACTACCAGACCACAGGGCGTTTGTCACAGGTTGAAAGGGAAGAACCTTCATCTGGAGGGGTAGGATGAAGAAGAACGACCAGTTCTGGCTGGAGAAAATAGGAAGAGTGATGGCAAGGATCAGCAGAAGTAGATTCTAAACATGGAAAAAAAAAAGAAAAACTGAAAATACAATATATTAACATTGACATATATTATTGTAACAAAAATTAGGTAAAGGAAAAATATAAAGCAGATGTGTCATTTACCAAGAAGTCGAGGACATTGACATCCAGATGCCAGGTTCTGTTCTGGCCTCCCAATGGCATTTAGTTGTAAATTAAAAATTGTTAGTATTACTATATATTATAAAATGTAAAGCATTGCAAAGAAATCAAATTACAATTAGACTTAATAAGGTTATAATAGTTGACCTTACCGTACCACTTTGAATAATGACGACAATCCTCTCTCACTGTGTTTCATTAAAAAAAAAAAAAATGTACGTGAATTCTATGCTAAGCTACTACAGAGAGTGATGCAGATTTATTTAAAGCAGAGTACCTGAAATACTAGATCTCCCTCATCCAGATTTTCTTCTTAATAGAAAGGGAAGGCTTGCAAAGACAGCCTGAAATATGTTCTGATGACAAAATCTGATGAAGATTATTATGTGTTCTGGGTTTGGGTGTGTTTTGTTTTTTTGGCTACAGAGGTAAAGAGGCACCCCCTTTTTGTATTTCCAATCCCCTATAGCCCCTTTTGTATTTTCCCTCTTTTAATGACATACACTTTAGTGCACCTTATCCCCATTTTGTGTCTTACACTCACTTTTAGTGTATCTTTTCCCCACTTGTGTGCCTCCTGGGGCGCCTTAAGGTAGCTGCCTGTGCTGCAGTGTATGTGTTCAACTGTATTACTGGGGTCAACTACTAACCTCTAACCTAAAAATTTTGTAGGATTCTCTAGGTAAAGGAAAACTCCAAACACCGTAACCAATGTAATTATTATGGTGCATGCTATTCTCCCAGTGTAAGTAGTCAAACCATTTGCGAACAATTTAACAATTTATGTGTGGTCTGTCTGGCATCGGCCGAAGCGTCTTCTGGAACTCATACACATTGCAAGCGTGCTTCCATTAGCTCATTTGAGCTGAGCTCTGCTGTGGGTCTTTGGCTGAGTGCCTTACTGCACTGCTGGGCTAGCTCAGTGCAGACATTTCCAGGGGAAGAGGAGATGGTGACCAGTGCCCGACTGACTCCAAGTAAGTTGTCAAACCATTCGTCAACAGTCTTAAGATAGACACTGGGAGGGCTCGAAGGCACTCCTGGCTATTATGGAGCTTGGAGTGTTCCTTTAAAGGAAGGCCGCTATTATTGAATGGTGCTTGATGCTGATCATATCAGTATTTTGTCAGAAAGACTGGTGACTGTAATGAACATTCTTCTACTTTCATTTATACTATTCCGTCCATAACGCCACTACAGGTATTGGAGACTAAGAATCTTGATCACTGTGTTCTAGTTTTCCATTGCTTTGCTGTGGCATGTAAGATTATATTTCCTGCATTAGTCTTACATTGTGGTAAACTTAAACATATGACATGTATGGACTTAGAATATACATGTCATATTCTTTTAAAACTATGGGCTGTTTTGTCATCCGTTCTGTCAAACCTTAGAAGAGTAGCATTAGTTAATGTCTATTTTGTGCTGACTAAAATAAAATGTAAAATATTTATAGATGTGACTCGTTTATCTTGTCTCATGCACTGTTACCCTAATGAAGAATTTATTGCAGCTATTTTATTGACATGGCTCTCTTCCAAGTTATTGAATTGTTGGATGTATCATCTGGGAATGCTTAGTTTGATTTTCCAACTTGTTTATTAATCTTCTCTTGCCTGCAATCTACAGGACGACATTTGGAAATAAATTTGCTTTGCACAATATTTAATACTCTCACGTAAAATGCCTTAATGGTTCTATTACCAGTGATGTAGATTTGGCTTACTGCCAGGAAGTTGACATTTATTCACCTTATAGGCATATTGTGCTTTTTGTTTTTTAATTTATTTATATACATATAACATATGCACTATCATTTGAATGTATTTGAATCTCCATAGACACTTAAATTACCAATTTATTGACATCATAAATTGATACCAAGCAGAAGACTACAAATCACTATAAAAAGTGGCATATTATTTTTCAAAGTGTATGTGCCAAACAGCTGAACCAATACCAGCTGCCTTTGATGCAGTTTGGAACTGTTGTGCATTTCTTTAAATCTAGTTTAATTGTATGGGGGAAAAAAGTGTTATAAGCTTTAACCTTAAAGCTGTTTGAAAAAGAGTTTCCAGTAAGCAGTGTATGCCATAGTTAAAGAATGAGGTTGAGTTGCAACTAAGATAAGTTGGTTGAAGAGAGATGGCGTGTGAACCAATATATAAATAACTGAGGTCTAAATGTTTAGAAGAGCACACTTGCACAATGGAACACTGTTTGAGGAAATACCTCCATGACATTGTGCAAAAACATAAGTACAAAATCAGTGCATAGAAGGGCTGAGAAAGCATCGTAGTCAACATCAAAATGGCAAGGACATGCATCTAAGGTTTAATCTTAGGATGCATAGTAAATGGTCTGAAAGCAAACAATCGCAGTAATAGAAATTAAGCAAATATGGTTAAACACAATGGGGGAGATTTATCAAAATGCTCTGTTCTAAATGGTAAACAAGATTGAAAGTGTAGGAGTCACCAATGGAATGTGTCTTCTGGTTTCCAAAGTGATTACCCCACTTTTAGTACTTTAGAACTCCTTTGAGAACAGAACACATGATAAATCTCCACTGTTGAAACATGTGAATACCCAATTTGCACTACTGCAAATCTGTCTGCTTGGCTCTTTCCCATCTACCTTTTGTCAGTGTTAGCCTTGTGTGAATGAACACCAGGCATACTAATAGCAGTGTGACGGAACCTCTGGCCACCTAGTTGGGTACATGTTTCCCCCAAACCCCCACCCTCTCTCTAAAGACTATTATCACTATCTAACCCTCCAGCCCGTGCCTACCAGCCCAGTGCCCCTCTGCAGGTGCCATCTCAGAGTCAGTGTTCATCTGCCAGAGGGCCACTGCTGTGTGCCTGACAGAGAACAATCCTGAACTCCCTGTAACTCTAAAGCGGATCGAGGAGTTGCCGCGATCCGTTAAAACTTTAAACAGAGCGCTCTCGGTCCCAGGACCATCATTCAGGGCGCTTTTTGGAGGGTTAACAGAGGGCGTGACGAGGCATTGAAAGACACCAAGGACTTGGGGGAGCTCCATGCACCTATGGAAAGTGCTGTGTTTTTAGGTGACCAGGGAACTCTACCCAGCACTCTGGAACTCTGCCTGGATTGGAGGCTAGCCGCGTCCCACTGAACTTTGGAATTCCACCTAATTTGGGCTAGCCACATCCGATCCAGGTGCTTTTTGGACAGAATGGGTGCTCGAGAGCTTTGTTATCTGACATGTGTTTTTGGGGAATTACTGTATTGCACTTTCTGTGTTTGGGAGATAATTATTTTAACCGAGAGTTGACTCAATTATCTCCCTGATACAGAGGCACCTGGGTTGGCTTGTGTCAGTTTGAATGGAAACCCCATTAAGGGGGTCTGTGTATACATTCCTGTGCTTTGTCCCAATAAACTCAGTTCATTTTCACCCTTCACTAAGTCTTAGCTAGTGCATGGGTGAGAGCGGTATACTGTGCAGGAGAGCTTAATCACTCTGCTTCTACACTAAGGGAAGGGATGACCTAGGTGGTAGTAACTCAACTACTCGTTAGTATATGGCCACAAGCTGCACTGGCCATCTCCGCTTCAGGTAGACCATGCAAAGAACAAACAAAAGTCCTGAGTGTTGAAAAGAGATGGTGTGTAGACTAATATATATTATTGCTTTATGCAGCTAGCATGTTTAATAGTGCTGCACTTTTTGTCAACTTGGAACTTTGTCCCTAGGAGCAGAACATCAGTAAGCATATCTGGGATCATGGGACAGTATTCTGAATTCAGGACTGTTCCTCATATCACAGACGTACTATGTAAAATAAAGAGGTCAACAAGAAACTGCGCTTGGGATCAGATTCCCTGACCCCGTATTTTATAGGAAATTTGGAGCCGAATAATGTCCTAATCCTCTGACAAAAGGACTGCTGTTTTTACTATAGAGATGTGCTACTGATACAGAGATCAGGAACTTGGTGCTTGTCACAGATAAAGTGAGCAAATCAAGTGTCACTTGTTGACTATTGCACCACAAGGTGCCTGGACATGTAGACATGCTGATCTCCAATTTAGCAGTCAGGTAGTGACTACATGATCTGAAGTTTATTGTGTTAAAAAACCTCACAATTGTCACATCTTGAGATGCAGAGTTGTATCTGTGTGCAGTGTCTATGTGCTTTAATGTAAGGGTGTTTTAGTATAGAGCATTTGCTCGTGGGTAAGTGCAGGGGTGTATTTGTTTGTATGTTGCTGTTTGGATGCAATTGTGTATTTGTGAGTAGTTTTCCTGCCACTCACACAGGTACTCACAAACATTCACTGAAATGCACACTACCACACACACAAATACTGACACATGGACGGAAATACAATGACACACACATAGAAAATCACAGACTGAAACCCAAACACCAATACACTCAGTCTCAGCCTGACTCAGAGTCTAGCTCTCCCTCTTGCTTCCTGCCTCATAGGCTGTGACACACACTACAAATGTGTCCCTTGGACTCTGGTGAGGCTGGTTGCATATGTACCTCCCTGTGACCCTGTCTCGCTCTTTTTCATAATAGGAGCTATTCAAAGAACATGTTTTCCTTTGCACTAATTATCGCAGGTGGGCAGGTGGTATTCCCCTAACCCTCTGGTGCCCTGTATGTTCACAACAGGCTAGTAGTTTCACCCCTGAGTGAACTCATGGCAGTTCAGTCTCAGCTCTAGGAAACAATCAAAGTGCAGTTGGCATATAGCAGATGTAATAAGTCATGATCCATCATAATTAATTTAAAGCCTTCCTCTATTCACTTCTTTAGGCGACTTAAAACACTCAGATATCTTGGGACAGTGAATGCCGAATACTGCTCGGAATTTTCATCTTTAATAGAAGTGGCTCATTGGAAGAGACCACCCAGCTGTGTGGTTTGTGTTTTACATTCCCCAAAGGAGGGTAAATAAAGGAATGCTTTTCACAAAATAAGGTGGGTTAAGCGTTATTACCTGTGCTTTTCGCAAACTGCATGATCACTTATTCCAAACAATAAATACAGATAAACATATAGATATACAGTCTATTGGGTGAATTGTTATAGTTTGTATAGTGAGTTTCTCAGTGATTCATAAGGGTACATAACAACCATCTAATGCGTGCTTGTATAAAGAAAATCTTTTTATTTTTTCTCTCTCTCTGGGTGGTATAACTAATGCATTTATTGTACAGATTGTTTCTCTGGTTTATTTGACTTTCAAAGGCATATTTTTCTCTTGCGGCGGATGCAGAATCTGCAAGACAAAGAACATTTGACAATGTATTTGAATGCGTGACATTTGGGAGCTCTGCCTTAGATTATGCTGCGTTTTATAAAATATGAAGCTTCTATTGTCAAGGATGGAATAATATGTTCCATAATGAATAAGCAGCAATAAATTGAAACACTAGATGTCACCACTGTCATGGATATTATAAAACAAGTGAACCTCTTATTGATGCTTTGGTTCTGAGTGTTCTATTGTCGGCAGTGTCAGTGACTCATTTAATTGTGTCACATTGATTGTACACACTTTCATGGAGAAGGTCATATTTAACCAGATATGTGATGGCAGGTTAATGCAAATAGTTACTCATTTTGAACACTGTATCCTGTCTCCTGGTAACACTGTTAAAAAATGGTTTATTTCTTAAACTAAATTACAATTTTTAAAACTATTATCTGAAATTAAAGGGGTTTAGTAACGTTAAAGGGACGCTAAGGGACACAACACCCGACAGGGGCCCTGATGAGGCCTGCCTGTCTATTGGGTTTGTCTTAAGAGTATGGGCTACCCGATGAACCACAACACCTGTGGGGAGGTGCATGCTATTTCCAATTTCCGTACAATAATTTATTCATAGAATGAAAGTTTGCTCAATAAATGTGTATCTGTAATGTTTGCAAAGCATAGTAAATGTAAAAACGTGTACTTGTTTGATTAAGGTTAATTTGTATATGTGCTGGCATTTTCACAATCTATATATAATCAATATATAGATATATATTAAATGTTGAATAACAATTTTTATTCAAAGGTATAATCGTCATTCATGTGCTTCTAGAAGACATATCCACTTCAAGATTTCCTCATTTTTTTCAACCAAGTGTAACTTGAGTGTTGAGTGACCTGCTCTCAGACATAAATCAGTTTACACAGCAGGGAAAAAATAACATTCTGGGAATCCCAAGATCAACAACTCATATAGGGAGCAAAAAGAAATATGCCCAACATTTACAGAAACACACCATAGGAAAAAATACTAACACAGCATGTAGATATTGGGAATACAAATACAGCTATTATAAAAAGAAACAACAGACAATCACTTTAAAAGGTTACTGCAAGTCTCCAACCACCATGACCACTTCTGCTTTTAGAGTGGTCATGGTGATAGGAATCTGTACTACAATTGAAAAAGAATTCCACACCCATTGCTGCAAAGCTCCACCCACTATGTACCACCCACATAATCTCCGCCTACTTATCATAGTGCAGGTTACAGGGTCTACTTAATAAAGAGAGAATTACAGGGAATTGAGATGGGAATTTTAAACTTAAGGCCAAAGTAGCCGAGTTGGAAAAATTCTCCCATTCAGCTGCACTATTTCGACCAAAGGTTTGAAATTCCCATCTCAATTTCCTGCAATTCTCTCTTTATTGAGTAGACCTTTATAACACCAAGTTCCCACCAACAATACCATGGATACTTGGTATGCGATCGATACATTCGCAGCACAGCATCTATATCAGGCAGGTGCATTTTATCACTTTTAGGTGAGTTGGGTATTAGTGGTGGCACTGTCAGTACAAGTACAAATATAGAAAGACCTTGTGCAGATGTGCTTTAGTCAGAGAGTTGTGTCTATACCATAAAACATACATTCGTACATAAACATAATTATATTGGGGAGTGAATATAGTAAAACAAAAAAAACAAAAAAAGCTGGAATAGGAAATTAATGGTATAGAAGGAGAACTTTCAGAATGGAATAAATGATAGAAATGGGACCAAAAGGAAAAAAATAGGAAAACGTGGTTCAGGTGACCATAGTGTCCCTTTAATGTGAGGTAAATTAGAGATTAGTGCCACTAATAATATACTAGATTGCCTACTTACCACCAGATGAGGACAAGAGGATGATGGCTCCACTGGTCTGGTGTAGAACATGCTCTCTGGAGGCTGTTTGTAACTGTGCTCACCAAAATCAAAGCCTTGGGGGAACAGGAAGCAGTTCCATTTTTGCCCCACCTCCTCCCACCCCAGGGCCTGATGGTGAGTATGCCTACAAGTCCTGTCCATAAGTCCACCTACATGGCCCACACACAAGTTTGCTCACAGGGAGTGGAGTGTGTTATTTTAGAGGATTTAATGTGTGTGCTCATGGAATGCAGTGTATAGAATTGTACCAGTTTGTGTAGGAGATATAGTAGATGCAGAGTGTTTGTATGTAAGGGATAGAATGCAGTGTGTGTTTATGTGTAAGTGTATGCATTGTGTGTTTCTGTGTATGTGTAAGTGATGCATTGTGTGTTTCTGTGTATGTAAGGGATACAGTGTGTCTGTAAGGGGTGCATTGAGTGTGTGTGTGTGTAAGGGATGCATTGTGTGTTTCTGTGTGCAAGGGATGCAGTGTGTGTGTGTGTGTGTGCGTGTAGGGATGCATTGGGTGTTTGTGTGTGTGTGAATTGTGATGCATTGTATGTTTATGTGCGGGTGTGTATCTGTGTGTGTAGGGATGCTTTGGGTGTTTCGGTGTGTGTGTGTGTGGGTGTAGGGATTGTGTTTCTGTGTGTGTGTAGGGATGCATTGTGTTTCTGTGTGTGTGTGTGTGAGAATAGTGATGCATTGTATGTTTATGTGCGGGTGTGTGTCTGTATGTGTAGGGATGCTTTGGGTGTTTCTGTGTGTGTGTGTGTTGGGATGCATTGTGTGTTTCTGTGTGTGTGTCCCTTAGTATTTTTCTCCCCCCGCCCCAACCCCTCTTTAGTGGTGGTCTTCCCTCCCTGGTGTGCCTCCTACCTCTCCCCTCCCTGGTGTGCCTGTTGTAGCATGGCCGAGCGGAGCACACCAAGGTACAGGAGCATCTGCTTCCTGTACCTGGCTGGACTGAAAGGAAGTGCTCTCTCTGTGAGCACTTCCTGTCAGTCTGGCCGAGTACAGGAAACTGCTGTAAAAAAAACTCCTGAAGAGCACACATGCTAGGACTATCCCAGGTGAGTGAATTACTCGGATAGTCTCCAACTTGCCGGGACTGTCCTGGCAAAAACGGGACAGTTGGCAAGTATGTTAAGTATGTCTGTTTTCAACATGCGCTTAGAGCTCACCTGCAAAGGGAAGCCTTGATCTTCTCCCCACTGTGCATTGGTACTTTCTTTTTTTTTTTTCTTTTTTTTTTTATCCCCTGCCTCCTTCTGTCCACTTATACTCCCTTCCTCCATTTCATTCCGGGCTCATAGTGGGCGCATACATTTGATTGGGCCTCCTGAGGGCAGCAGTGACATAAGACGTGGCATAGAAAGAAGCACATGGAGCTTTATCCGCCGCTGCATTCCAAGTAAATTTATTTATTTTCTTTTTTAAAGCTTTAAAGAAGAGAGGCTAATTAGTAATGCCCAACAGGGCATGGTAAATACAATGATTACTTATAAAAGGGTAGACTAACCTTTTAAATAAGTTACACATTCTGAGTTCTGCAGAATGTGTCCATTTTTTATGTTATATTTATTGCACAAAGCAACTTCTGGACAAAGTTCTAAAAGTAGAGCAATCAATGTGAAAACTCATATTCCTGGTGAACCCACTTCTTTTCATAGTAATTACTTCACTTTTTAAACACTGCTGAAAAATTGCACTAATTTTCTACTAGAGGCACTTTTGTAGAGCTCCCAGTATGTCTCCTGATTGTAAAGCTATGACAGAAATCTAGTACAATACTATGATTAGAATTCTTCATTTCTAATGAAATCCATAGCTAGCAGTACTGCACAGTGGACGGATACACATATAGAAATAGCTGGGGACATGTAAGTATAAATAACTGCGCTATTTACAAACTAAGCATAATCCATCAGGTCTCATTTTTGCTTTGGTCAAACTATTCTTTTTTTTAAATTCTTTATTTTGGTACAAGTTTACCCATTCAGGAACAACTATATATCTGTATATTATACATTTACATAATACAACGTAAATAGCCAGCTTGCAGTTTTTAAAATTTTCTGAGGTAGGACCAATATCTTCTAACAAGGGAAAAAAAGAAGAAAGAAATAAGAAAGAGAGGTAATGGGGAATGGCGGCAGCAGGAGGGGCAGGGAGTTAGAAGAGGAGGGAGTCGCTGCCACCGAGGAGAAAGGACGCTTATACGGCTGCATGCTTACTGAGCTTCCTGATATGAAAAAACTCTTCCTATAATGCGTGCACTTTTTGTAAGGAATTTGAGTTTCTAATCTGTGCTGTCTGTTTGTCCATAAGGTAGTTATATTTCATTTTTTGTATCACACAATCCACTGCGGGAACCTTATTATTCAACAAATGCTGGGTGAGAGCTCTCCCAGCTGCTAACATGATTTTCACTGATGATTGTCATTCCTGTAGGTCATAATCACTGTATGCTGTAGCTAAATTCAGGACCAGCGGAAGAAAGGAGAAGTGGTGACCAAGGGGCACTAAGAGACCTTTCTACCCATGACACTGGTGTCAAGAAGTGGGATCCTCCTTGCAAAGCAGGTCCAGAAGGATGTTCAGCGGAAAAGCACAGCAACCAGAATGGCAGAGAGCTACAGGCAACTGACCGTCCTAGCCCTACAGGAGTTACTATTTTACAAAGGTCTCGATCCAACAGGGCTAAAGAAAACTGAGATGATCACAGCCCTGGTACACCTAGACCAGGAAAGGCCAGCCAGTCCTCTCAGTGAATCACCATTCTCATTGGTATCCCACACAGGATAGGATGAGATCTCTCAGAGGGTAAGAGAACACCTGGCTTTCTATGGCCCAAACCCGCCACCACCGGAGGTGGTTGATTGGATTATGGTGGCGACGGAGAAAGAGCGAGCTGAAGAACTTGTCTTAAGTCTAGCTGAAGACACTGGCAGTATTCCTGAATATATGGATCAAGTTAGGGACCATGCAGAATCCTTGTCTGAGGAAGAGTTCCCGTGCAGAGGATCAGAGAGATGGCCCTGCTTTGGAGGCAATCCCTCAGCAGATGAAGGAGTGCAGAATCCTAGGTGCATGACCTCAGAATTTCAGCAGTGACTACAGAAAAGCTATGTTCCAGTATGATGGCACATTCCTGGGAGAGTGTGAGCAGGATCTCTGGGACCAGATCCGAAAACAACTCTGGAGTGAGGTCCTCGAGGAGGTACAGCTTCCACAGAAAGAATCCCTCCCAACCTCAGAACATCGATATCTAGGTCAACTGGATATGTGGATGCTGTTTCTGTCAGAGCAGCCCCTGGTGCAATGGCTGAATGAACTGGAGAGACTGGTCTGTAAAGAATTGTGGCTAGACAATGTTTACCGGGCCTTAAGGTGGTATGCGGTCCAGTACCCATGGCTCGCAGACGCAGACCCTTTGGAGGGAGGACTATGTTGGACCTGGCCTATTGTGGGAGGCCTTTGTGGAGAGGAATGATTTTGGGAGCTCAGCAGTGTTCTGATTCTGGGACATCTGGGAACTTTACTAGGTTTCATAGAGCTATAATCACTATTGCTGTAGCTCATAAACACTGTGTGCTGTAGCTGAATCCAGGACCAGCGGAGAAAACAGAAACGGTGTCCAAGGGACTCTAAGAGACCTTGCTACCCCGTAACAATGATCCTATCCAATCATTTACGCTCATGAGAGGTTAAAGCCTCTAGGGGTCTAGAAATAAAAAAAAAAAAAAACAACAACCAGGAATCTAAAGTGGATTGCGAAACTATTCCCAGGATTCCCTCCTGGGAACCGAGGAAACAAATTGTCTTCCAATTTCTTTCCATTATTGATGAAAAGGGAGTTCCCAGCTTATCACATGACATATCACTGGAAAAAGTCCTCTTTACAATACAGCAGGTATTGATAGAGTAGCTCAAAAGAATAAAAGGAGATGCATGTGAACGAAATGTTCAGTTCAGAGGACACAAGTTAATGGGCTCGGTCTCAGGAGGATATAAGAAGAAATGGGGTAGAACTGTAACATTTTGTTTAGTTTCACTGTGTCCATTTAATCTCACATTGCAAAATCTTGTATAGTACAGGTAGAATCTGATCCAGGATAGTGGAATATTGAAGTGCAAAAAGTGATACAAAAATAGCGCTGATTTGCTACCATTTTATTTTAGTGTACATAAGGATACATCTGTATAAATCTATGCCATTGTTGCAGGAGCATTAAACATTCCTCAATTGTAGAAGGTTTTCATTTGTTATGCAACACAGTTTTAGTGTGCATTAGGGTATGGGAGATATTATATTGCAACTGTAAGTTATCATGTTAGGGCGTATAATTGTGAAATTGCTTGCTCCATCTCACCCACAAAAGAAGACATATCCATCTTCTTCCCGATTCAATTACATGTATTTTATATTGCATCACTTGTATGAACAAAAACAAATACTTTTACTGGACTTTAAAAGATTACTTCAAAATTTAAACTAATATTTAATGTTATGTGTCTTTAATCTTCCAAATGCCAGAACCCCCTGCAAACTAAAATAAACAATTTAACTCTTAAATCTTTTTTAACTCAAGCACCAATCAGTGTTGCTCTGTTTCATTCTGGGGAGATTGTCAATGAGAGTGAAATTTCCCCTTCCTGTCGGTAGAAAATTGGTAAATGTGCGAGTATTGCTGCAAATGTGCCAATCAAAATGGGGTGAGGGTCCAATGGAATGTTTCTCATAGGAAAGCACTGACTCATGCCTCCCTACAGAGACTCTTCACTTCCCCTTAGTGAATCATTGAAGCTGAGTAAACCAGGAAGCTCTTCTGACTTGATTGATAGGATTGTAATCACAAAATGCCTCAAACAACTTCATAAAAGTACAATACTTTTTGGAAAGACTTTATATATATATGGGAGATACCACAAAGGGTAGTTGAGAATGACAGGGCTAAGATCCTGCAGGATTTCCATTAATTAATTACATTAAACAACATATCACCTGCACCACAGATAATATCATAAACACGATTACATGTCTGTGTGGATTATCATGTGTTGGCAAAACTGATCTTACCCTTAGGGATCACAAGAGTGCCGAGCTTATACTTTCATCAGGATCAAATATCCTGTAATGACTAAATCTGAAACGTCAATAATAAAGGTTTTGTTTTAACTTTGGATTTTAAAATATATATATTGAAAACAAAATAGATTTTCTCATCAGGGTAGTATTTTTGTGTATCCACCATATGTGGTGATATATGCCTCTATGCCCACACAGTCTCAAGCATAGGTCTGAATACGTTTGACAAATTTTATAATATCCTCCTCGGAGGATTTTATAAAATTTACCAGAGGCCTTGAAGTCTGAGGTTTCTGCACATTATCTTCTGGACAGAAATCTTAGATGTCCTACTTTGAATCTTATGAAGTCAATCTCTCAACTAGGTGTTACAGTCCTGAGTCCTTCTATCATAACTGGGAATATTACTACCTTCACTGTTCCAGCCCACGATATGTTTCCGTATTCTCCTGTTCCTTCTTCTTAATGTTAGGATCACTGTGTATTGCCACATCATCATCATTGCAGTCTTCCATTGCTTGTCTACCACCACAATGTCAGGTTGGTTTGCCAGTACTTGCTTGTCTGACTTGATATGAAAGTCTCACAGGAGCTTAGCTTTGTCATTCTAAACTATCCTTTTTGGTACCTCCTATCTGGACAGATCCAGTGCATATTATGTGCAGATGTTTTGTATCTCAGCAACTTGGTTGTAACTCTCAGTATATACTATTTCTGTTAACATCTTGTGCCCTGCAAAGATGCTGGATTGTCTCAGAAGCCTCTTTGCACACTGTACCTTAGGGTTCTCTCTGATGTGATAGAACCCCGCTTTGGTTGATTTGGTTGTGAGTGCCTTTGCCTTAGTGCCTCAATGCTGTCTTTCAGTACTGATTTTTTTCAACCACTGGTAGTATTTCATAATGTGAGCCACATCTGCTGTTGATGGTACATCCCATGGAGTGGTTTGTCTTGATATGTAGCCTCTTCGTTATCTGTATCCTCTGTCTGTTATTGTCTCATTTGTTTATCTTTGGGAGCCATCTTCATGATGTTCTTGTGGTTGCGCTTTGTTTCATCCAGGAATGTGACATTAACACTCATCATGCCCTGACCTCATTCCTGGATTTTGGGCGGAATCCTCCATTCATAGTGTATATTTTCCGGGTGCTGATATTCATGGTGTCCAGCTCTACTCCATGTGTTGGTAATGTGGTTCTTGTTCTTGCCATTGAAGAACTTGCCTCTTCCTCATAATTCCAATGTGCTTGTGATATCCTCAGGAACTTGTAGCTGTTTTCTATGTCTCCTGTTTGGTCTTCTGGTACTTCAACTCCTTCAGTTCTGATAATCCTCCCTCTTTTTGATTTCATAAGCCCTTACTTATCTAGTCCGACATTCTGATTTCTGTGCTAGTTCGGTGGATCAGTGAGTTGATGTGTTGCTCATTCTTGGCATATAGCTTGACGTCTTCATTATGATCTGGTTAAGACATATGCAGAACAGCATTGGAGATAGCACATCACCTTGGTATATACCAAATCTGATTTGTCCTGTAAATGGTTTCTAGTTTTGTTCTTCTTTACCAACCGAGTTCTTGTTGAAGGCTTCTAAAGTCTTGTTGACTTTGAATAGAGCAGAGAATTCCAACATCCATGTGTGCGGCATTGTATTGTAGGTTCTGCAGTCAATCCAGGTTGTGTAGTCACTTTGTCTTGGAAGTTACTACATATATATCTATATATATGTACATATATGTAAGTCACATATACAGGGCCATCATCAGAAATTTTGGGGCCCCTAACACAGCTCAAGGTCTAGGCCCCCAGGGGACCCACCCTTAGGCCCCGCCCACAAGGATGCAGTGTGTGTAAAGTGGATATAGGGTGTGATTGTGTATTGGATGCAGTGTGTGTAAAGTGGACATGGTGTGTGTTAGTGCATATGTAGTGGATGCAGTGCGTGTGTGTGTGTAGTGGATGCAGTGTGTATATACATATATGAATATGTAGATGTGTGTGTGTATATGTATATACATATGTGTGTGTATTTTTATGTGTGTATGTGTATGTATATATGTGTGTGTGTATATGTATACAAACACAATTTGTGTTTTAATGTAAGCATGGTTTTGTATGGAGTATGTAATGTAGGCATGAATTTGTGTGCAGTGTATACACTTCCACACACACTTGTACATATACACACACATATACACAGAAACACACAATGGCACATAGTTACACCCACATACACCCACAGACACTCATACACATTGACATAGAATACATACACTCTCATACACATTGACATAGAAAACACACACGGACACACAGCTACACACATACTGACATACACACATACATACTGACACATACATACAGACAGACATGCAGACAAATACATAGTGACATACAGACTCACACATACATATTGACAGACAGACATACAGACACAAGCACACATAATGACAGACAGACATACAGACACACACCCATACAGACATACAGGCACACACACACATACATACTGACATACAGGCGGACATACACACACAGCTAATTTTTCAGCCATCCTCCTGTTTCTTACCTTTTTGCTGCAGGATGGTGACTGGGGCTGATAGGATTTGGCTGGCTCCCACCTCCTCTATGGCTCTGTCCGCCCGTCACTTCTTTTCAGCACTTACTGATGGAGGCCCTGGACATCTCTCTCTCTCTCTCTCTCCCTCTCTCATATATATATATACAATATTTTTGCAAGTACATTTGATTTGTACTGCCAACTGCAATAAATTATAATGTACAACCTGTGCCTTTTCCTTTGAACTGTTTATTCATATGTAATCTTGTCAAACTGTACTTGTTATTTGTTATCAAAAAGTTAAAGAAAATAAATATCATGAAGTAACTTATCAAATGCCAAAAAAATAAAAAGCAATGAAATTTGAGGATCCTTTTAAGTATTAGATATGGGCCAAATGGGTTGCTTGCCCCCCGCAGTCTTAATCCTGACTGGCTTTGCTGTTTTTCAAAACAAAGAAGTGATTAAAACAGCTTCTTACTCATATGCTATTCTCTGAACTCGTTACTTGAAGGCAAATAAACTGCCCTCCATCATTTTCAAAAAGAAACAATGTGCTGCAAATTCAACTACAGAGTTGAAAAGAATAAATAAGAGATTTTAATAAGAAGAACATAAGAGTTACGATGAATACCTGGTGAGTAAGAGAAAAGAAGAATATCAATAAGCAATAATGATTGCATATTTTACATTCTCTTTGTGAAGTCATCTTGTCTCTCATGCATAATGCAACATGATTTTTAATCTTTTTTTGTCTAAGAAATTAATTTTGTAAATACAATGCACTCATGCATCCTGACATGTTCTGTGCATGCCACTGACATAATTAACACACACTATCATATGGAATTATTATCTGATTCAAGCTGTTACTTAAAGACATACTGTCTGTAAAAGAAGTAAGCAGGCTGCCACAGTAACATATTCATTTAAACTAGGCCAAGGAATCCTTCAAGATTACAAGAGGCAGTGAAGCCTAAGTGAAGGCCTAGATTGTAATGTAATGGCTATACAACTGCCAAGGTGAGTATACCCAGAAAAACAGGCAAGGGAAACAGACAGAGAAAATAGAAGAGACACAGTTACTGAGGCTGAAAAGAGACGCGTGTCCACAGGGGCGTAACTAGAAACCACGGGGCCAGGGTGCAAAAATTGCCCTGAGGACCCCTCCCATATGTCTACCACCCACCCATATGCTCCCCCCCTACACACATGCAGACACACACATACATGCACACAAACACATACAGATGCACATACACACATACACACAGAGACCCATACATAAAGACACGCATACATAGACACAGACATGTAGACACACACACATACAAACATACACATAGACTAACACACACACACACATGTAAAATGTTTGTCACCCTCCTGATTCCTACCTTTTAGATACAGGAAGGTGGCTTTCCCTGGGGTCCAGTGGTTCAGGCTGATGGGAGTCAGAGTTCCCACTCTGACTCCCTTCTCTCCTTCCTCCTCCTACGCGGCTCCCCATGGTTGCTGGGAGGAAGTGACTGGGGCAGTCACTTCTTCCCAGCTCTGATGTCATCTGATGTCGCTGAAGTGCTGACCGGGCCCCCTGGAAATACATAACATCGGGTGGCCCTAACAGCATGGGCCATCCGATATGCCCTTTAAAGTGCGGCCCTGGCGGTTGCAATGTGGGCTGTGGCAACAACACATGTCGGCGGGCACCCGGTCGCAGGAGTCTGTAGGGCGGGCGGGCACCCTGGAGTGATGGACCTGGTCACAGCTGCGATCCCTGCAGCTGCGGTAGTTCCGCCACTGCATGTCTATCAAGTTCAGACTTTCTCACATCTGGTTTGCTGCTGTTCCAAAAGAATGCAAAAAAACCCAACAATTTAAGGTGCTTCCTATTTTGCAACACGCTAGGAAAAAAATCCTGCTTGACCCTAGAATGGCAATCAGATCTTTCCTTGGATCAAGATGCTGTTTCCCCACAAATAAAAAATTATATTCCTGAATACTATGTTTTTGCAAGTATTCATCCAGTTGCTGTTTAAACATCTGTACAGACACTGATAAAAAAACACCTCTTCAGGCACAGAATTCCACATCGCTATTGATCTTACTGTAAGAAAAGACCATTTAATTTGCCTTAGACTAAATCTCCTTTCTTCCAGTCTAAATGCATGACCTTGTGTCCTATGTATAGTCCTACTTATGAATAGATTTTCAAACAATAGTTTGTATAGGCCCTGAATATATTTGTATAATGCTATGATATCCCCTCTGAAGTGCTGTTTTCATAAACTAAACAGATTTAAACTTCTTAACCTTTCTTCAAAACTAAAATCGTAATAAAAGAAATATTCTTCTTTAAAACAGGTTCCCAAAACTGCACAGCATACTGAAGGTGTGGTCTTGACATGTTAGTGGACCTTAGAGTAGTCAGGCTTAACAAGTAAAAGAGAGAAATTAGAGTCAGTATATAAATCAAGAACAGGAATACAGATAAACGGATAACTAGCTGGATCAGGAATACTGGAAATTGTATAGGCTAACCAGGTCAGGGTACCAGAAGTAGAGCAAATCCAGGAACAAGAATAATACATTGTTAATCTAGGAACAGAAACTAGATACTAGGAACAGAAACCATGACAGGGCAACTAAAATGGCTAGATGTGCTTTGAAATATGATTAAGTGTATACTAATTGATCCACGTCACTCCTGTGACCTGAAAAGGTGGGGGAACAGGGGAGTGCTGGCAGCCTTAGGCCTGGGGGGCAAAACCAGTCAAGTGGCCCATTGCACCACCAAATCAGTGCAATGGTGCCCACCTTTTCCTGGTTTTATAACGGATATTGATGTTATGCTAATCAGTAGCTCTTTGCCATACTCCGCTCCTTCACGGCTCTGACTTTCAATGTTGTCAGAGCGCAGGCTGAGAATCTCTGAGCCTGTGCTCTGACTCACTAACTGAGCGTCGGAACCATGAGGGAGAGGCTATAATCTGACTGCACCTACTGCTGGTGCGCACCAGTGGACCACCAGCGAATCGTTTAAATTGAATAGGCTGGTGTCCCCAACTTGTGAGCTGTGTTGTCCGCCGGGCGCCTCTGTTGTGATGGCACCCTGCGTGACCGCACAGCGTGCACACCCCAACGGCTGGCCCTGCTGACACACACTGATGTTACTACTTAGAAATCCCTCAATATTAATACAGACATCAGAGTAAACACCAATAAACTGTGGAAACAGAGCTGATCCCCCCCAAATTTATAAAGATTACCTTACTGGATTTGTTGTAAGATTAAATCATGCCTCCTCCTCTCTCTCTCCCATGCGCTGCTCTGTAGGCTGGGAGGAAGTGAAGAGTAATCACAATCTCCCAGCACAGTGGCACCTGTGGCTGCATGGGGAACAGCTGTATTTGCCGCCCCCCCATGTGACATCACAATGCCCCACCTATATGAGCTGCCATACGAACTAACGCCAGTGCTGCACACAATGTGTGTTTACATTAAAAAGCCTGCAGGGACCGGCTATAGACACCAGAACCACTTCATTAAGCTGAAGTGGTTCTGGGGACTATAGTGTCCCTTTAATGTGAGGTAAATTATAGATTAGTGTCACTAATAATATACTAGATTGCCTTCTTACAACCAGATGAGGCTGCAGTTTGGCTCCACTGGTCTGGTGTAGAACAGGATCTCTGGAGGCTGTTTGCAACTGTTGTCACAAAATTCAATGTTCTGGGAGAATTGGAAGCAGCTCCATTTTTTGGGGGCCCCTTACACAGCTCAAGGTCTGGGCCCCAGGGCCTGACGGTGAGTATGCCCACAAGGCCCACTCATAAGTCCACTTATATGTTCCACCCACCCATGAGTTCGCTCACAGGGAGTGGAGTGTGTAGGGGATGTGTTACGTGTTATTGTAGAGGATCTAATATGTGTGATGCAGTGTGTTTGTGTGTAGTGGAAGCAGTGTGTATTTGTGTATAAGGGATGTATTGTGTGTTTCTGGTTGTGTGTAAGGGATGCATTGCGTGAATCTGTGTTTGTATGCATAAGGGATGTAAGGTGTGTGTCTGTAAGTGTGTGCATTGAGTGTGTGTAAGAGATGCATTGTGTTTCTGTGTGTATGTAAGAAAAGCAGTGTGGGTGTAAGGGGTTGCATTGTGTGTTTCTGTGTGTGTAAGTGTAACGAGAATATACCCCTACACGCAGGATCCAGCTAAACAGAGGCAAATACAGAGGAGAGATACGTCTACCGGACCTTAGAATGGCCGGACTCGACGTATATGAGAGGAGACAGAGCCAGGAACAAACCGAGGTCAAGGGCACAGAGAGACAGTGTAAACTAGGACAAGCCGGGGTCTGGTACACGGAAAACAGCAAGCCGGCAAACAGTACAGATAAGGATAAAGCGAAAACGAAGTCAGAATACGAAGCCAAAGTCAATACGAGAAAACACAACTGAACACCACAAGCGCTAAAGGGAACTGAAACAGAAACCACGATAGGGCAACGAGCTAAGGGAAAAAGGTAAGTTTAAATAGCTTTTAAACGAAAGTGATTGGCTCCTGTCACTTCCACACCCCCTATAGGTAATTGTATAGGGAGTGTGGTATGACAGGAGCCAATGGGAGCCTTTTGGCAATTAGGCTCCCACTGTCTCTTTAAGAGCGCGCCCGAGACTCGCGGCGCGCTCTTAGTTTCAGGCGGGACACGTGACCGCTTCACGCGGTCACTGCCCGCCTTCCATCCAAAGCAGTCGGATGAGCCGCGCGCGGCTCGTGCAGCCGCAGGACCGCGCGCGGCTTGAAGAGAGGACCGCGACCGGCCCCCGGTTAAGGTAAGTAACGCTACAGTACCCCCCCTGAGGACATGCCCCCCGGGCGGGTAGGACCAGGCCTGGCAGGAAAACGAGAATGGAAAGAGCGCACAAGACGGGGAGCATGGACAGCATCAGCCGAAATCCAACTGTGCTCCTCAGGCCCATAACCCTTCCAATGTACCAAGTACTGAAGTCGACCCCTAAGGAAACGAGAGTCAAGAACAGCAGACACTTCAAACTCCTCATGACCCTCCACCGAGATAGGAGGGGGAGGAGGAGTATGCCGGGTATAGCGGTTGCGTACGAAAGGTTTCAACAATGAGGTGTGAAAAACATTAGGAATACGTAGATTCTTAGGCAGGCCTAAGGCATAAGAAACAGGATTAACCTTATGTATAATACGATAAGGTCCAATGAAGCGGGGAGCCAATTTCATAGAAGGCACCCGGAGACGAATATTCCGCGTGGAAAGCAAAACCCTGTCCCCCACAACATAGGACGGAGCTGCTCTGCGATGCTTGTCAGCCTGAGCCTTCTGGCGAGTAGCAGAGTCCACCAAAGAACGCTGAACCTGCTCCCAAGTATTACGCAAACCAGCCAAATGCTCATCCAGAACTGGCATGCCCTGTGAGGAGAATGCAGCCGGAAGAACAACGGGATGCTGGCCATAGACAACGTAAAAAGGGCTCTTGCCGGAAGAATCATGAGTGGCGTTATTCCGAGCAAATTCAGCCCAAGGAAGCAGGTCAGACCAATTGTCCTGATGGTGAGACACAAAACAACGGAGGTATTGCTCCAGAGACTGGTTGGCACGTTCAGCAGCCCCATTAGACTGGGGATGATAAGCGGAAGAAAATGAGAGAGAAATACCCATTTCTGAACAAAAGGCCCTCCAGAACCTGGAAATAAATTGGCTACCCCTATCGGATACAATAGATACGGGAATCCCATGTAATCGAAATACTTCTCTAGCGAAGATATGAGCCAGTTCCTTGGATGTGGGCAACTTGTGAAGAGACACGAAGTGAGCCATTTTGGAGAACCGATCCACTATCATCAGGATTACTGTGTTACCATTTGAAGGGGGTAATTCAACAATAAAATCCATGGACAGGTTAGACCAAGGTCTCTCGGGAACGGGTAACGGATGCAACAGCCCACAAGGAACTCTACGGGAGGATTTCATACAGGCACAAGTAGTACAAGCACTTATATAGTCAGTGACATCCTTTCGTAAGGAATCCCACCAAAAATACCGAGAAACAGCTGACACCGTTTTGGAAATACCAGGATGTCCAGCAGTCTTAGTATCATGATATAATGACATAATATCCCGTCTCTCAGGAACATCAACGAACAGTTTATCATTAGGCCTCTCGCTAGGTGCCATGCTTTGTTTCGCTTGTATGGCCTGCAAGAGGGACGAGGAAATAGACAAAATAGTAGTAGCTATTATCCTGTCTGGGGGAATGACAGGAGTAACATCAATCTCCTGTTTGTCAGTAGTTTCGAACTGTCTGGACAGAGCGTCTGCTTTAGTGTTGCGATCACCTGGCCTATAGGTGATAATAAAATTGAAACGGGACAAAAATAGTGACCACCTAGCCTGCCTGGAAGACAATCTTTTGGCTTCGCTAAGGTAGGATAGGTTCTTGTGATCCGTAAAAATGAGGATAGGATCCTTAGTTCCTTCTAACAAATGTCTCCACTCTTTAAGTGCTAAAATAATAGCAAGGAGTTCGCGATTACCCACATCATAATTTTTCTCTGCTTTGGACATTTGTTTAGAAAAGAAGCCGCATGGATGCAATGGCTTTTCAGGCGACTCTCTTTGGGATAAGACAGCACCTACCCCAATATCCGAAGCATCAACTTCAAGAATATAGGGCAGTGAGGGGACAGGATGCTGTAAAATAGGTGCAGAGGCGAACGTAGTTTTAAGAAATTCAAAAGCCTGAAGTGCCTCGGTAGACCAAACACGAGTATTGCCATCCTTTTTAGTCATACGGGTAATAGGTGCTACAATGGACGAGAAACCTTTGATAAAACGTCTATAATAATTGGAGAACCCAAGAAAACGCTGAATAGCTTTCAGACCTTGCGGTAGAGGCCATTCTATTACAGCAGCAAGCTTCTGGGGATCCATACGAAAACCTTTAGCGGAAATCAAATACCCCAAGAACTGGACTTCGGTTTGGTCAAACAGACATTTTTCTAGCTTGCAATAAAGACCATTAGCAAGAAAGGTCTTCAAAACTGTCGTAACATGTCTGTGATGAGTGTGTATGTCTGTAGAATATATTAAAATGTCGTCCAAGTATACGATAACAAATGTGTGAATAAAATCTCTTAAGACATCATTAATAAATTCTTGGAATACTGCTGGGGCATTGCAAAGCCCAAATGGCATAACAGTATATTCGTAATGACCGGATCTAGTGTTGAATGCAGTCTTCCATTCGTGATTTTCCTTTATACGTATCAAATTGTATGCACTCCTAAGGTCTAATTTAGTGAACACAGTGGCATGTTTCAGCCTGTCAAATAATTCTGTAATTAAAGGTATAGGGTATGCATTTTTGATAGTGATTTTGTTTAGACCTCTATAATCTATACACGGTCTTAAATCACCTTCTTTCTTCGATACAAAGAAGAACCCTGCTCCAGCTGGAGAAGAGGATCTCCTAATAAACCCCTTTTCTAGTGATTCCTTAATATACTCCTCCATGACACGGTTTTCTTGAACCGATAAGGGGTACACCCTGCCCTTTGGAGGTATAGTGCCAGGCAACAAGTCAATAGCGCAATCATAGGGTCTGTGAGGCGGTAATTTCTCAGCCTCCCTTTTATCGAAAACAGTCTTTAGAGATAAATACTGAGGGGGTATAACCGTAGACAAAGGAGGACTGGTAGGTACCTCAATAGAATTCAAAGGTGTGACTTCCAACGTACAAGACTCGTGGCAGGCCTCACTCCATGATTTTATTTGCCCTGTCTCCCAGTCAAAAATGGGATTGTGAGCACGTAACCATGGATACCCTAATACTAACTGTGAAGAGGGAGAGGTGATGACCTGGAATCGAATGGTTTCATAGTGTAAAACCCCTGTGTACATGTGTAATGGTACAGTCTCATGAGTAACAACTGGAGAACTTAATGGTCTACCATCTATGGCCTCAACGGCCAAGGGTATCTCCTTCTCTCTGATGGGAATGTTGTTTCTCTTTATAAAGCCAGAGTCTATAAAATTTTCAGCTGCCCCAGAGTCAACCAGAGCATATATGTTGTCAACTATACAAATCTCTCCCATATATAAAGAAACCGGGAGAAGCAAGCGGTTAGGAGGCAATTTAGGAGACTTAGATATCACACCCAAGGCCAGTCCCCTATAAGGTCTTAGGTGCGAGAGTTTTCCGGGAGTAAAGGACATTCCTTTACCATATGGTCTCTCCTACCACAGTATAGGCAGAGTCCCTCCCTTCTCCTATGTAATTTCTCAGTATCAGAGAGTTTGGCAACCCCTAATTGCATAGGTTCCTCCTCAGACACTTTAACACTCTCTGGTATATTAACTCTGGGGTTAATGGGTGTAACAAAACGTCTATTCCTGTTCTTGGTATAGAGCCTGTCACGAATTCTATTATCTATATCAATGAGGTAATCGATAAGGTCCTCTAAGGCAATAGGAAGCTCCTTAGCTGCTACCTCATCCAATATCGTATCTGACAAACCTTCCATAAAGGCAGTAGTTAACCCATTGTTGGTCCAATCTACCTGCGAAGCAAGAGTGCGAAACTGAATAGCATAATCAGCCACAGACCTAGAACCCTGTTTAATTCTCATTAATGCTCTCGCGGCATTCTTTGACCTTTTCATTGTGTCAAAAGTTCTACGAAAAGCCGTAAGAAAACTGTTGAAATCATGTACCATAGGTCCATTAGCTTCCCAAATAGGATTTGCCCACTCAAGTGCCTTATCGGTAAGTTGGTGCATAAAGAACCCAACCTTAGACCTCTCTGTGGGAAATGAACGTGGATACATTTCGAAGTGGAATTCAATTTGATTAATAAACCCTCTGCAAGTCTTAGAGTCCCCTCCATACCTAGGAGGAGGTGTTAAATGGGCCGAAGTATTAGGCAAAGTAGATACTTCAGGGAGAAGGGGCGTAGGAGGGTTAGGTGTGGTTGCTGGAACGGTTCTAGCTAGGAGCGTCTGGAGAGCCTGAGCTATCTGATCCATACGGTGATCCTGCTCTACAAATCTTGCCTCATGGGACGCCATCTGTTGAGCTAAATCTGCGGGGTCCATGGCCCTATCGTAATGTAACGAGAATATACCCCTACACGCAGGATCCAGCTAAACAGAGGCAAATACAGAGGAGAGATACGTCTACCGGACCTTAGAATGGCCGGACTCGACGTATATGAGAGGAGACAGAGCCAGGAACAAACCGAGGTCAAGGGCACAGAGAGACAGCGTAAACTAGGACAAGCCGGGGTCTGGTACACGGAAAACAGCAAGCCGGCAAACAGTACAGATAAGGATAAAGCGAAAACGAAGTCAGAATACGAAGCCAAAGTCAATACCAGAAAACACAACTGAACACCACAAGCGCTAAAGGGAACTGAAACAGAAACCACGATAGGGCAACGAGCTAAGGGAAAAAGGTAAGTTTAAATAGCTTTTAAACGAAAGTGATTGGCTCCTGTCACTTCCACACCCCCTTATAGGTAATTGTATAGGGAGTGTGGTATGACAGGAGCCAATGGGAGCCTTTTGGCAATTAGGCTCCCACTGTCTCTTTAAGAGCGCGCCCGAGACTCGCGGCGCGCTCTTAGTTTCAGGCGGGACACGTGACCGCTTCACGCGGTCACTGCCCGCCTTCCATCCAAAGCAGTCGGATGAGCCGCGCGCGGCTCGTGCAGCCGCAGGACCGCGCGCGGCTTGAAGAGAGGACCGCGACCGGCCCCCGGTTAAGGTAAGTAACGCTACAGTAAGAGAAGCATGTTGTGTTTCTGTGTGTGTATAGGGATGCATTGTGTGTGTGTGTGTGTGTGTGCGCGTAGTGTGAAAGACGTCCCTGTCTTGCCCCCTGTCCTATAGAGCTGTCTCTTCTGTCCCTTAGAGCTCTCCCCTGCCCCTTAGTGGTCTCTCTTCTCCCCCACCCTCCCCTAGCGGTCTCTTCTCACACTCACCCACCCTCCCTGTGCTCTTCTCATCCACCCTCCAAGTGTTCTTCTCACCTCCCCCCCCCCTGTGTTCTCCTCACCTCCCCCCTTAACAGAGCACTCAGGCGGCTGCAGCATTTAAAGGACCGGCCCTGCAGAGGTCGGACTTAAAAGAACTTAGGACCACCTGGGGGCAATTGCCTCCCTGCCCCCCGGCCCAGCCCGCCCCTGTGCGAGAATAAGGTTGTCTGAGTGATGTAGCCCCTGCTGGACAGAAAGTGACATGGAGCTTGAGGAGAATGACACATTGCCGGATGAAACGTGGGCAAAGCTGATATATTTAACTTTTTTAGGGAGATCCACTAATCTAAATAGTTCAAATAATGCTCGAATGTTAGAAATAATTATTGACATTTAATAATAGTCATCACATCTCTTACATTTATTGATATCATTTAATAGTCATTTAACAGCTGATATAAAACAGGTTGGATTATTCACAAAATTTAGAATTTAAAGTAAATGCAATATTTAAGTCAAAACAGCCAAACAGGAAAAATTAGCTACTTTGTTTTGAATTTGAAATTCATTATTAATTAACTTTATGAAAATATTGGACTTTAAGGAAATGTATTAAATTCTGGTAAGGAATTTAGGTAATTGTATGTGTACTATATTTTCAGTGCATTTATTGTTTTCATCTACTCTAACAAGCTATGGGTAGAATACTTAAAAAAACAATAAAAACAATAAACTCATGTACACAACAAAAAATGTACCGTCTACTTTTTTTTTTCTAACACTATATAACTTAGGTTTGCCACACTGTGTAAAGTGGTCACCCCGAAGAAAAATACTACATGCTTAGATAGTAATCTAGAACAGATTATAAATCTTTTAACTACTTCTACTTTAGGTTAAACATATTTACTGTTAATACCTGTTTGATCTTTTAATGACTGTTGTCCCATTATGTATTTACCTTTTACCTTGTTCAAGAAATCCAATACTAGTGAAACTATGACTTACATATAAATTGTTCATAGAAGAGTTAAACAGAAAATCTTAAATACTTGGACAATTTCAGCTTGATTTATACAATGTCACAAATCTTATAATTCATGTATTTTTTTGTTTGTTTAAAAAAACAGTTGCAAAGTCTGATTTTCTGCATTTTGCCATGCCAATGAAAAATGTCATCATAATTTGATGACTGCATATTGAATAAAAAAGCAAAAGCATGCAGTCCCTTTAAATACTTTTGCCACTAGCAAATTATATGCAAAAATGAATAAATGATTAGAATGCACCATCCTTCTTCTGTGAGCTGTTTGTAAAATTTGACAAGTCTTTTGACTCTACATATACAATTTTGAAGTGAGAAAGCCAAGTAACTTTTTTTTTTTTTTTTTGACAATCTTTATTTATTATTTTGTCTTTTCATTCATTTCATTTTTTTTTTTTTCCTCGTAGACAATACAATTACAATCTTAGATAAAGGCCTATAACATCGGGCCTATAGATGTCATTGTTATCGGAACAATACAGCGAAATGGTGGCATCTAAACAAAAACCATAACCGTAAACACCCCCCCGAACCTCCGAACCCCAAGGATGGCCAGTCTCTCAGTACCCCTTCGGGGGTCACGTGAGGCGAGTAGAGAGTAGGACATGGTGATCGCAGCTATCCCGTTGGCGTCGTAAAGCTGTGATACCTATCCACCACGTGTGCCTACCGCTACATCCCCATGGGCTAATTGTTGCGCCCGCTCATGTTCCCTACCCCCGTTAGCCCCCCTCTACTGCCCGCCCGGTGTACCAGTGTGCTTAATATATATTCGAACATCAGAATGGCCTCCGGCCCAACAGCTTCCCCCCCTCCCCCGTATTGCTGGGTGCCCCTATAGAGCAATTCGGGCGTCTAATGCCTGGGTAATCGATTTGGCTGCGTACCCCCCTACAGAGCCCCGACCCCATGAAGGCGCAACCGACCTCCTGCCCACGGGCCAAATACCTTCCCCGGTGTGGGCCTCTCACCCATCCCTACCAAGATCTATAACCACATAGCCTCATCCCCCTCCAAGCGCACGTCCGTCTTATTGCCTGCCCAAGCCTTATATCTCCCTCCCTGCGCTTCAAGTTGATCCGTGAGCTTGGTTAGGGAGTCGGAGAGTGCATAAACCTATACCCGTGCGATCCCCCCCGATTGTCAACCGTCGGGACGTTAGGACGGGAAGGGGAGGAGGATAGTCATAGCTGTGCTGTCAGGTAAGTGCCGTCACCAAGGAAGTTCAGAGTCCGTGTAGTTGTCAGTCTGTCAAGGGAGAAAGAAGTTGCGCCGGCGCGGGGGCGCCCCCCCCCCGGGCCGGCCCCCCACCCGCGGCCCCCCTCGCAGTGTACTCCATCCAAGGAAACCATGTAAGGGCACATTTATCCGAACGTCCCTGCAGAGACGCCGTCATCAGTTCCATGTTGTAAATCTCTTCGACTCGGTCCACCCACTGGCGAAGGGACGGGGCAATCGGTTTTCTCCATAGCGTGGGGATAATTGATTTTGCCGCCGTGAGTAGATGGATAACGAGGCCCTTTTTGTAGATAGTCACTGGCGCGCTCGTGTGATTCAGCAGCATCGGCAGCGGCTGGAAAGGTATGTCTACCCCCGTTATGTCCTTAATTGCTTGGTGTACCTCTCGCCAGAAAGGCTCAATGCCTGGGCATGCCCACCATATATGAATCCCAGAGCCCTCCGCAGCGCCGCACCTCCAGCACTCACCCGAGAGAGTCTCGTGAACATGACGAAGAATATCCGGGGTTCTGTGCCATCGCGTCAGTATCTTATAATTGCATTCCTGAAACTTTGAGCTAATGGTCCCCTTGTGCGTCAGTAGGAAAAAATTTTGCCACTCCGTATCTGTCAGCTCGATCCCTGTTTCCCGTTCCCAGCGTAACTTGAAGCCTAAGGGGCTGTGGTCTCCGCAGTTCTGCAGCATGGAATATAGGTGTGAGATGCCGTGGGGGATATGCTGTCTGGATACGCAGAGTTGCTCGAAGTAGGACAGTGCGCGGTGAAGGTGAGCCGTCCCAGCGAGGGAGGCTACATATGTCTTGAGCTGGTAGTAGCGATATCTGTCTAGGGTGCTCGGTTCTTGATCTTGGAGGAGCTCCGCAAGCGGTTTAAGGGCCGGTCCGTTACACCACTGGTGCAGGTAAGTCCAGTCCTCTGCTCCAAAGGACTGCAGGTCTCCTGGGGAAAGTCCCCCCGCCAATCTTGGATTATGTGTCACGGGTGTAAGCAGGTTTGGAGACGACGTAAGTTTTTTAGAGTAGCGAATGCTACACCACACTTTCAGTGTAGCATCTATCAACGGGTTACCTGTTTGCAGATCCTGGAACGTGGCCCCTCCCAGCCACAGTTGGGCAGGGATTTTGCCTCCTTTAGCCTGTAACTTCTCCATATCTACCCATTGTTTACCACTCGGGGCTGCATGCCAGTCCACTAGACGGTAAAGGTGCGATGCCCGGTAGTACGTAAGGGCTGAGGGTAAGCCCATACCGCCCTCACTGCGGGGGCGTTCCAGGATCTCCTGCCGTACCCGAACAGGTTTCTGGTTCCACACAAACTGTCGAAAGGAGGATGATAATGTCTGGAAGAAGCTCCGCGGGACCAAGATCGGGAGCGTCTGAAACAGGTACAGTATGCGGGGCATGACGTTCATTTTGATGGCGCTGATACGACCAAACCAAGATATGTATTGCAGGGCCCAACGCCTCATGTCCTGTTGCAGAGTTGACAGTAGAGGGGCAAAATTCATAGAATAGATTTGGGTTAGGTCACACGGTCAAGTAACTTTTTTTTGCACTATTCTTGTGTCCCAGATACTGCACCTCTACTTCGTTCATTGTCTTTATTAAAAGAAATATGTAAAACCTCTGTCTTTATTTGCTAACAAGGTTATGCATATCATATTCCCCAATAAGTGCAACAACATTTAGCTGTGAATTTAGGGGACCTGTCCATAGAAAATAAACACAGAAGATGGTTGTCAACATTAGAATCTCCTCTTTACAAGATGTGTTTATAGAGTGAATGAATCAAGACTTTATCAAACTCAAAGGAGGATTTCATAGGAAAGAGTCACCAAAGTCAGTACAAAGTTATAGAACCATTGTTGATCAAGATGTTGGTCTCCATCAATCTTCATTCATTCAGATAGTGCTTTAGGATGACATTCAACACCATTCTTACCCTACATTGCCGGATTATCCCTTCACAATCACTCCCAAAGCAATTCGGTCACATAGCAGCACTTGGCAAACAAAATGGCTTATGTGAGTTCCTCACGTCATATAAAAGACCCTTAATATTTCCTACCATGTCTTGCAAGGCTGATTTCTGAGCATAACTTACCTCTTTCTGTGTAAGTATCCATAATGCAGTTATAGCTGCAAATAGCGCCATATGTGGTATAAAACCACCTGCTACAGTCTAAAAAATAAAAAAATAATAGTCTCTTCCTCCCTTACACCTGCCTCTAATTATTTCCTGTAACTATTTATTTTTAGACCTGATCTGTACCACCTGCTTTTTGCAGCAAAATGCAACAACCCAACCCTTGCCCTATATAACCTTTTTGTTGGAAAAGGATAAGGGTGGACTCCTGTGAACTAGCTTAGGTAACATAAGATATCCAGATTTCTTGATGCATATCTCTGCTTCTCTTTATTCTTCAGGACCTGAACTGATGGAATGTTTTGCTACAAATGAATTCAAACCCCTAAGACTTCCATGCTTCCGATTGATGTCTTCTGAAATTCAAAGCGGCTAAAAGAGTGAGAGAAATATGCTGGTGAATAACCCTTTGCATTCTCAAAAGTCACTGAATGAGCTAGTTTTTTTTCAAATTTATCCTGATCTTGCTAGAATCACATGACCCCTACATTAAATGTAGTTATCTTACTACTATGGACCAAATTTACACATACTGAATATCATAGGTTTTCTCCCTTTTCTGTTAAAGATTATCTCAGTCATCCAATCCTAGATTTTTAGAACTAAATAACTAAAAATTCCAACATAATGCACATACTATACATAAACCCATCTCTTTAGGAAAGCTTATGGCCTCCCAGAGTAACCTCTACCTAAGCTTGTTTGAGCAGGGTCCTCTTCAATCTATCGTTCCTGTAAATATTCTTGTAATTGTCCTATTTAGTTAAATCCCCCTCTCATAATATTGTAAAGCGGTACGGAATCTGTTGGTGCTATATAAATGGCAATAATAATAATAATAGTAATAATAATATCTTGCTTATCTTATTATTAACCCCTTAAGGACTGAGCCAAATGTACACTTTGTGATCAAAACAAAACGTAAACAAAATCTGGAATTTGACTATATGTCTGTTCAACCGTAATTCACCTCTTTCATATTAAGTGCACCCTCACTTATTATATATCATTTTATCCAGGAGAAATAAGGCTTTCATTTAACATCAAATATTTAGCTATGAAACATAATTTAATATGAATAAAATATAAAAAAATGGGAGAAAATAAGACATTTTGTTATTTTTTTAGTTCTACATGACATTTTAACTGTGAATGTTATAATACTATTTGCTTTTACTGCAAAAAAATACACATATTTGTATTCAGCGATGTCTCAGGTGTCACTTGTCTCACAAAACAGTACCCCCTATGTACAGGTTTTATGGTGTTTTGGAAAGTTACAGGGTCAAATATAGCGTGTTAATTTTTTCAGTTTATACACATTGAAATTAGCCAATTTGGTTATGTTGCCTTTGAGAGCGCATGGTAGCCCAGGAATGAAAATTACCCTCATGATGGCATGCCATTTGCAAAAGTAGACAACCCAAGGTATTGCAAATGGGGTATGTCCAGTCTTTTCTAGTAGCCACTTAGTTATAAACACTGGCCAAATTTAGCGTTAATATTTGTTTGTGTATGAAAAATGCAAAAAAACTAAATTGAATGCTAAGTTTGGCCAGTATTTGTGACTAAGTGGCTACTAAAAAGACTGGACATACCCCATTTGCAATACCTTGGGTTGTCCACTTTTGAAAATGTAATGTCATGTCATCATGGGGGTAATTCTCATTCCTGGGCTACCATACGGTCTCAAAAGCAACATAACCAATTGGGCAAATTTCAATGTGAAAAAAGGAAACTCAAGCCTTAAATTTGACTCAGTAACTTTGGGAAACACCATAAAACCTGTACATGTGGGGTATTGTTATACTTGGGAGACTTTGCCAAACACAAATATTAGTCTTTCAAAATAGTAAAATGTATCACAACAATTATATCGTCAGTTGAAGTACCGTTTTGTGTGAAAAATGCAAAAAACTAAAAATCGTTGTTATATGTTTTACTGTTTTTAAACGCTAATATTTGTGTTCAGCAAAGTCTCCCTAGTAAAATGGTACCCCCCCATGTACAGGTTTTATGGTGTCCTAGAAAGTTACAGGGTTAAATATAGGGCTTGTGAGCCAAATTCTCTGGGCTTTCAGCCTGGGTTGTCAGGCAGGTCCCTCAAATTGCAATTAATAAAATTACTTGATTATGTAAAAATATTATATAAAGATATTTGTAGAATTTAAATATATATAATTTTTTTATTATTTTTATTTATATATATATCTATATATATATATCTATATATATATATAGATATATATATATAGATATATATATATATATATATATATAGAGAGAGAGAGAGATAGATACATGTATATATTTATAATGTAATTCTAAATATATTTTGAATTAAATATATATGTATATTAATATCAAAATACAGTTCAAACAAATTAAAACAGGTATAACATTAAAAATTACCAGCACGGGAGCCTTACACTCACACATAGTCTAACGCTTTCTTACTCCTCTCATGCCGTGGGTTCTTTGCCCTCTGGGCGCAGATAGGCTTCCATACAGCTCCCACCCACCTAGACACCCACTAGACTCAAACATTTATTACAGCATGCTTACACACAGCCACCTTCATCACTATACTTAGCTAAGCCACACAGCGCACCTCCAGTCCAGGCAAGAGCCATGCAGCGTACGAAGGAAGGTATAATAGACATAACCTAAAACCATATAGGATGCCGCTGAAGGGAGTGCCACGACTCCCCACACACCAAACACGGCTCTAGCCCTGAACACCATATGGAGTACCATAACCAAACAGATACCAGAGATCAGATGGGGATTTGACTCCCACAAACAAAAGCTTATCGAATACTGCATGCCCCACACGCTAGATGGCTTCAAGGTAACTGCGCTGGCACACATAGTCGAGTGAACACTCACCCAAAACTTCCACAGTTAAGGCCCACGTTACAACATCCAAGCCAATATAACTTTAAAAAAAAAAAATGCGAAATGTATCTTAACAGTATATTTAATGTAGCATGTTCCTGTGAGCCATGTACATATGGATTGCGGCAATATTAACATGTCTGTCCTTCTATCGCATGAAAATAAAGATTTATAAAAAAAAAAAAAAACATTAAAAATTTATTTATTGATTATTTTTATTTTATATATATATAATTAGAATTATATATATATATATATACATAACGTCATTCTACGTGTATTTTAATATTAATATATATATATATACACTTTTATTAATGGTTTATGTATATGTATGTGCATATAAAAGTACTTAGATCATATAAATATAGATATGATCCAAGTACTTTTATTTACTTTATTAAACTTTTTATTAACTTTTATTAACTTTCTAAACTCTTTACAGGCATTAGGGGGACTGCCTGAGAGCTCAGGCAAGCCCCCAGCAGGCACTGCATAAGCTGGCTTTTCTGGCCATGTGATCGTAAGGACCCCGCGATCACATGGCCGGGGAGAGGGGGGGTGGATCAGGCAGAGGGGGTCTGCCTGAGCTCCCAGACAGACCCCATGATCACGACCGCCATCGGGGGAACAGCGGGGACCTGGTAAGTCTAAAGGATGATGGGGACCTTCTACGCCGCCCACCGGCGTTTAGGACCACCCTAAAAAGGACGGCATAGAACACCCACGGTCCTTAGGGGGTTAACCTGACATTGCTTGTCCTTACTCTCTCTACTCCAAACTCATACAGCACTTTGTAATAAAAAGTGAAACAGTTAATCCAAGATGAGGGCTATCATAAGACACACATACTTAAAAGTCTTTTATCTGATGATTTAAATAGATGCAACAAATAGATGTTTAAACTCCTTGCAGGTTCATATTCTGGAATGGAAACAATGCATTGTACGATAGCTCAAGTAAGATCTCTTGTGCTATGTATAGTCCTAAACAGGGCGTTAAGATTTTAAGATGCATGGGGAGCTTATACAGTTGCCTAGAACACCAAGTGCATTCATTTTACATTAATTTATATTTATATATGCAGTCACAGGAAAAAGAAAGTACACACTCTTTCTATGGTTTTATATATCAGGACACAATCATCTGTTCCTTAGCAGGTTTTAAAATTAGGTAAATCAGATGAACAACACATGACATATTACACAGTGTCATGATTTATTAAACAAAAAAATGCCAAAATATACATGCAAACATATTTTGTCAATTCCATTATTTACTCACCCAGGTAGCAGTGTGCCATGTTTTCACAAAATTTGTGGGAAACAGTTTGATCGTGATATACGGTAGTTATTTTCTTCATACACACGACCACCTAATTTCTCCAGATCATGTCTCATCAGGACTAGCCATATATATGTTCAAATGTTCTGTTTACACGAAGACAGCACAACAGGACTACTGGCAATCCCGAAGACTACTGCAGTGGTTACCCTGCTTAGAGTGGAACTGTAATACATGAACTCAGTCTACACCATCACATCCACCACACAGATATCCAAAGAGCGGTGAAATTATTTTCATAAAAAACTCTAGAATTATTACATTGATTTAATATAAACTAGTTGTTAAGTAAATGCATATGAACCATTGTGATTATCAGTTCAAGTGAGTTAATTTGAGTCAGATGTTATGATTATTGAGAATACAAACAGTATCGTCTCTATAAGACAAAAACAGATGTGTTCTTTTCCTATTATCTCTTAATTCATTTTTTTTAGCTCCCTCTTCTCAGTTGGCCACTGTTGTTAGGTAGCCTCCCGTAGAGATTGATATTCAAGCCACAGCTTTATGGAGTAAATCTACAGCTCCAAAAAAATTTCTGATGTAGAAAATCATGGCTTCGGCTTACATTACCATGACAGAAGGAGGAATGCAAGACTATTTTCATCTCTCTCTATTAAATATTCACAGAGCTTGCTTCTGTTCATGGGCCCACCATGCACACACATACCAAATGGTGGTAGAAGATCCAGTGAGACACTCATCAACTGGGAAAGTCACTTCATGACAGAGTTGAAAGGTGGAGAGAATGTTTCCCAGGGTTAAAAGTGCAGCTTGACTGGTGGAACAGAGGCATGAAAGTAGGCCTGGATGACATACGGACCTGTGCACTTGTGAACAGCAGTCAGGGAGTCTAAGAAACACAGTAAAGTCCACTGATGAGAAATTCATGCTAAGATCGTGGCGATAGCACAAGCCATCCTGATCAGTTGCGACAAGATAGGTTGACAGTGGTAAATAGAATTGCTTGGAGGGATATAGAAGAGGAATTTAATGCTACATGGGTGACATAGCAGACTGTCAATACTATGAAGAAATGCTGGGTAGACTGTAAATGACAGGTTAAGGGGAAGATGCTAGAGAAGCATAAGCATGCCATTGGCACAGGTCATGGTTTAGCCAACAGAGGCAGCTACAGTGATTTGGAAACCCTTCTGAGCAATGCCATCAATCTTTCAGTGGTCAGCAGCAGGCAAGGTGTCATTGATACAATAGTAATACAGTCACATGAAAAGTATTGATCTGAAACACATCTACAAGCAGGGGTAAGATGTGTGTAACTGACACCTGAGTGCAGGATTTTTGCAACCTTGTGGATGTGACTTAATTGACCCCTCCCCTTTTCAAATTCCTTTTATATGCTTCATTTCTTTTTGCTAACATTGTCTCACATATAGACACACACCAACGGGCATACTCATAGGCATTGGTTGGTGTACCCATTGATACACTCATTAATAGGCACACACAGGTGCTACCTTATAGATAAACGCTCATACTCCACATAGATGCTCCTTCGTAAACAAAAACCTATACTCACACATAGGTGCACAACTATAGATACATATTCACAGGTGCTCACTGACTCTCACATGCACATGTGCTGTTTTCTATAAAGTGTCCGTGAGTGTGTAAATTAAGACATGCAAATGCACATTTGTATGTAACACCAATGTCCCAAAGCCTCATTCTCTATGCTTCATTTCTTTCCCTGCTCCACATTCTCCATACCATAGGCCCTATTCTCCCTCCACAGTCACAACCCACACCCTCTTACCCTCCATATCCAATATCCATGTTCACTACATCCTCCATTTCCAATTATACATATTCCTCACATATTTAATAGCAGTGATGGATCTACCAAACTTATTTACTGTGTAGAGTGACCATTACCAAGATATAGAATTAGTGGTGATTTCTAGTTTGTGCCTCACCAATGAAGCTATGTGCTGCTACACTGTGTGGAAATCTGAGGGCAGAGATATGATGAAACGCAGAGCTGCACAGCTTCATTGTTCATCTGTTTTGCTGTGTTATTTACCCCCATTAGAGATTTATTTTGTTCTTTCATATAAGAGCAAGAAAGAACACTTGTGTCACGGGAGTCGTAACCCAACACGCAGGAAAGAGGAAACCACAAAAGGTTGATTTAAAAGACGTATTATTGAGCCTTAGAATGGCCGGACTTAACGTTACTAAACAACAAGAATCAGGTTCAAAATAAATCAAGGACAGGAATACTCAGAGTCAAGACAAAGCCAGGGTCAGGATACCAGAAATCACGAGTCAAATACGAAGCCGAGGTCAAACACAGGAAATCACAAGAGAATCACTAGGAGCACTCAATGAGGTTCTAACAGAAACCACGATAGTGCAATGATCCGCGCGGCAGGAGCAGGTCGACTAGGATGGAGGGAGGTGAGTTTCCCTCAGTGTGACGAGCGGTTGCGGGGAGCGGTCGGACCACGTGGCAAGAGGGGGTCTTCGTGGTGTGATAAAGTGAAGGCAGATAGGCCTTTTAACCCCAGGGGAAGTACATGTAGTTTGTGTGTTGCACAACACAAAGCTTTGTTTAGTTATGGGCCCCTGGGGTGGAGCATTTGGAGAGAAGGGTGGGCCAATGCTCCACTCCACAGTTTAGTGGTTTTCTGGGGAGACATAGATCCAGGCCAGGGTTTTTTGGACCGTCTCCAACCCACTGCTCAGCTGCAGTTAATGAGCTGTTGCAGTGGGAATAAACCCCTCCCGGCTAGGCAGGAAAAGGAGAGGGATTGCTGGCTTCCTCCGAGGAAGCAGGTAGGAGAGAGGCTGTTCTCTCTAGATAGAGAGTCAAGGAGACTAGGCACTGGGAGTGCAGAAAGGAAGCAGTCAAGGCTGGCTTGGAGCACTGGGAGTGCAGAAAGGAAAGCAGTCAGGGCAAGGCTGGCTTGGAGCACTGGGAGTGGAGAAAGAAAAGCAACAGGCTAGCTAGCAGAGTGTTGCTATCTAATAAGGTTGGTGCAGTATGTTTCGTTAGTTTAACCCTGATAGAGAGGGTTATTCAAAGTGAGTCAGTGCTCAGACGAGCTAGGTTTTTGTTTAAAGGGAAACCTGTTATATTTATGTTTTCATTTGCTGCTGCCTCATATGTAAACTTACAAATAAAATGCCTGGAATGAAGTTGCATTAAAAGACTGTGCATGTTTTTGCCCTAGAGGACCGTGCTACCTGCTGACAAGGATCACAGTGGCTTGACAATAAGACCACTGGAAGCAGGTAGTTCTACAATAAAGTTGGACCAGGGTTTATTGGGTATGGGTAAAGGTAGGATCACCACCATATCTAGGAGGTGGTGTCACCAAGTGACTGTTCTGACCAGTCACTTCAATCACCACGGGCACAGGCTGAGTAGACATAGTTGGAAGGTTCTCAGGAGAGAGGTGGGCTGTTCTGGCTGACAAGGTCTGGAAGGCATGAGTGAATTGGTCCATCTCTTCAAATTTAGCCTGGCAAGGATTCTGTGGAACTCCCATTCATGCAGGGTCAATTTGGCCTATCGTAATGTCACGGGAGTCATAACCCAACACGCAAGAAAGAGGAAACCACAAAAGGTGGATCTGAAAGACGTACTACCGAGCCTTAAAACGTAACGTAACAAACAACAAGATTCAGGGTAAAGAATAATGCAAGGACAGGAATAACCGAAATACTCAGAGTCAAGACCAAGCCGGCGTAAGGATACCAGAAATCACGAGTCAAATACGAAGCCAGGGTCAGGATACCAGAAATCACGAGTCAAGTACTAAGCCGGGGTCAAATACAGGAAATCACAAGAGCCTTAAATAGGCTTACCTACATTCTGATAGGTGCACGTCCTCACTGCGATGCAAACAGATTAGGATCTCAATGATGACGTGGTCACTTTAAGAGTGGGTGTGATGTAATGTCCACATCTACATATAGATGTCCTGGAGCATAGTTCAGTCAGACTGTGTGGCAGAAGGAGGTTGACTAAGATCGAGGAAGGAGGGGGTCAGCACGGCTCGGTGGAGGTAAGTAATGCCACAACTTGCAAAGGGACATGAGCAACCTCAATATCCTTTGCAGGCCTTGGAAGTATAAAACCCATATGCCTATATGCCACCACCACCAACTAAAACTGGTTTTCTCCAGTGTCACTAACTGTAAGGATACATACTCTTGAGCTACAGCTCTCACCTTGTGCCCCTATCTCCCCAATTAGGCACCATATTAGTTTCACTCCCTCAGATACCTTTGCAAACACTTCTGATGCCAGATGATGTAGCTCCACCCTTTGAATGACATCACTTGTCCACTCCCACCTACTGACATCATTGACTCACAATTGCCGACTCATGTTTCGGTTTTGTGACTATCAAAGAAATGCCCCAAGCCTACAAATACTTGAACTTTACATCTGTTCAGTGTCCTGTTGTTTCCTTTTTGGCTATCCGAGAGCATGTTTATTGCTTTATTCCTGCTTTGTTGATACCTGCTTGTCTCGGCCATTCTGATTTGCCTATTTCTGACCATTGGCTTGTTTTTTCAATTCTGTGTACCTCTATTTTCCTTGACATTTTTCTTGTGTCTTGACATAGCTTATTCTTTGTACTTTGTACCGGCCACTCTAAGGTCCGCTAATACATATCTGTCCATTTTTCCTTGTCCTGTGTGACTATTCCTCCTGCTGGGTAACAACCTATCCTGACACCAATCTCCCAGTATCTCTATATACAACAGCATCAGAACTTCTTGCACCTCCAACAACAATACCTGCAGCCACGAGCATGTGAAGATGTTGACTGGAAAGGCTTTGTCTTGAGTATTTGGCTGTAAGCACTTAGACAAGGATCTCTTATATAGTCTTCATCCTCTATGCTGACGACCACAGAGACTGTTCCAGCTCCCATTGATGAGATGATTTTGTAAATTATATCATTATAGATTTTAATATTGACTTACTATCATAAAAGGTTCATGATGATAATTATTAATGTCATGCAAGGGCAAAAGTTAAGTATGTATGGAAAATACAGGCTTATTGCATGCAATTAGTTTTTTTTTTTTTTTTACAAAATTCTACAAGAATGTGGAAATATTCCTTGATGGCTGTAGAATTCAAAAATAGCACCACATCTTTGGAGTCAGCTGTTTTTTTTCTATAAAGCATCTAATAGAAAGAGTGTGCATGCTACTGAAAAATACTAATATCACAAATGAGGCAGAAACATTCTGAGACACAACCTACATTTAAGTGTACATCCCTATACAATTCTGCATTTCTTAAAGAGACACTTTTATACACAAACCATGGGAATGACTATATAACATTTATATAACATTCAACCACTCCAGATATTGTAGATTACATCTCCCTTGATGCTTTGCCAACATGATGGCTGTAAAAGCATTTTGGGAGATGTAGTCCACAACATCTGAAGTGTCAAAGCTTGCCTACCCTTAACCTAAACATTGTGCTGGTAAAATATTCACAATATTATAGCATAAAAGTGAGTCTTACCAAAGGCCCGGGCCACAAATTAGTACTTCTGATGTCGCCAACTATGTCACCATAAGTAATGGATGTGGCAACCAGTTAGGTCTACCCCCAAAGCTGCATCATCTCCTGAACAGCAGTGTGTGCAGGTGGTGGTAAAGTCTTATCTTCAAATACTGCTGCCATGCTTTAGAACTTAAGTGATCAGACTGTCCACAGGATAAATTAATGTTTCTTGCTGAGAGTGCAGTTGTGATACAATGGAATGGAGAGGGAGAGAAAAGAGAGGTTTGATGGGAAAGGGAGTCACAGGAAGTGGTTGATAAATAGAGGCACAGGACTAGTGGAAAGACTCACAAAATGGATGGAGATACATACAACTGGAGGGTAAAGGCAGAGTCTGTACTGAGGAAGAAAATGGGACACACAAAACAGTGAAGGGTTGAGGAAATACTAAAGCAAGGTGACGGAAGTTTCTCTGTTTATGGAAAAAAAGAAACAAAGAACAGTATGAATGGTACTATTGGGCAATTGCTAAACTACATAGCTCATATATATCTCATATTTTTGTCTCAAGACAAAAATAGTGGCTGGGCAATTCACAATTCACAATTAAAAGGATTTTTTTTTAGCAGAGGTCTCTTATACATGTATGTCGATATAATGCATTGAAATGGGGGGGTGGGGGTATCTAATTTAATATTTCTAAATACATGTATCATAGTTTAAAGACACATTACTGTTAGTATTATTGCTGTTATGTACTCAAACATGCCAACAATATGTAGCGCCTGAAAAAAGAAGGGCATTAGGATGGAAAAGAGGGACAGATGGATTTTGGCCCAAAATAGGGACAGGCACTCCAAAATAGGCATACTTGAGGGGTATAGCAAAAGGCTTCACACACAGTTGCACATGTCATTCCAAAATGTATAGTGTGAGCATAACTTGGGGCTGGTTAACTGTGAGTGCACTTGTTCACTTCAATTTCTAGTGGTCAAGTAAAAAAAACAAACAATAACAACATTTCTGTATGTTTGCTATCTATGTATTGATGGAATCTGAAGGGATTCAAAAGTGCTTTTAATCTTATTTCCATATTGCTGCATTTTATTAAGAAAATCAAACTATATAGTACAATAGATAACATTCTTGTGAAATGTTCCACTCAAAAAAAGCCAAACAAACCTCACACTTTACCTTTTGCTCGCTTTTCCCATTTCAGAGACAAATCTTGAAAAAAGAATCTGCAAAAAATGTGTTCATTTAATGTGTTTAAAAAAAGGCCACTATTATTTTCTCTCTGAAAAACTCCACTTAAAAGTTGTTCATTTTTGCATTCAAACTAAATCCCTTTCAAGCTTCTTTTTTTCATACTAGGCCTAACTAAAACCCAGAGGGAGGAAATCAGACCTTCAATGTACCCTCCAATGGGTCACCCGAGGCACATTAATGACTTGATTTATTTTGAAGACTAAAGAAAAGCAATCTACAAAATGTAAAAAATTGAATAAAACATCTCTAACTCTATCTTGAAAGATTACCTCACCTATACTTTACTGGGACTATAAAGAGGTTTATTCAATCAACAGGGAATTGTGGGAAAAGTGCTTTAAAGTTGCAAAAATAACCGAGTTTGAAAAATAATTTCACTTGACTAGCTATGAGCTAAAACTTGTAAAATGAAATGAACTCTGCATGCATCATAAGTGCTACAGCTCACAGTAGTGGTTATGGTTTCAGAAGTGACCTAAGCAGTCTGAGGAGATGTGGCTAGGGCTACGTGGCTGTAAAAAAATTGATTTAACTCCTAACTGGCAGAAAATTAAAGGAACACTATAGGATCAGGAACACAAACATGCATTCCTGACCCTATCATGTTTAAAAAAAACATGTTAGCCCCCCACCCTCCCCCTTCTCCTCTGCCTTCTTGACTGACATCATCAGAAATAATGAGCTCAGCAAATCCCAATGTTTTCCCACTGGAAAACATTGGATTGGCTGAGATTGTCAATTCTAAAGATTTTGGTCAGGGAGGTGGGCCAGGGGACGGAATCAATACAGCTCTATGATAAATATTCAGTGTCTCAATGCAGAGGGTGGATACACTGAATGTCAGTGCTACACAGTGTTCAGCACTGGCGCAGGAAGCACCTCTAGTAGCCATCTGAAGAGTGGCCACTGGAGGTATCCCTAGGCTGTAATGTAAACACTGCCTATTCTCTATAAAGGTAGTGTTTATGGCAAAAAGCCTGAAGGGACTGACCATACTCAACAGCACAACTACATTAAAGGATCACTATAGTGTCAGGAAAACAAAGCGGTTTTCCTGACACTATAGTGCCCTGAGGGTGCCCCCACCCACAAGGTCCCCCTCCCGTGGCGCTGAAGGGGTTAAAATCAGCTACTTACCTTTATCCAGCGCCGGGCTCCCTCTGCGCTGGTGACCTCTCACCCCGCCAACGTCAGCTCCCGAGTGGAGCTGAATGCACATGCGCGGCAAGTGCCGCGCGCACGCACGCATTCAAGCTGTCTATAGGAAAGCATTTCTCAATGCTTTCCAATGGACGCTCTGCATGCTGGATGCGAATTTCGCATCCAGCGTCGCAGATGTGCCTCTAGTGGCTGTCAGGAAGACAGCCACTAGAGGTTGGATTAACCCTTCTCTGAAACTGCTGTGTTTACATGTGAAGGGTTAACCCCTTAAGAACGGAGGGCGTACAATTACGCCCTATTTTAGGCGGCTCTAAACGCCGCCGGGCGTAATTGTACGCCCTCCGGTCTTTCCTTACTTACCCAGGGAGCCCCCCCGCGGTAGATCCTCCTCCTCCGGTGCCCCCCGGCCATGTGAGAGTGAGGTCCTTGCAAGGACCTCACAATCACATGGCCGGTATAGCTGGCTTCTGTATTGCCAGCAGGGGGGCTGCCTATAATGACAGGTGGTCCCCCTGCTGGCTGAAAATAAAATTAAAATAAATTAATAAGTGTAAAAAAAATATATATATACTTAGATCATATATATATATATGTATACATATACATATATATATGATCTAAGTATATATATACACATACATACACACACGTACACTGTCTAGGTGTATTTTACTATTAATATATATATAATTATATATATATATATATAGAAATATCAAATTACACGTAGACTGATACTGATTAAATATATATATAATTATTGTTATATATATATTTATATATAATATAAAAAAATTAAATATGTAAATACGTTAAAAAATAAAATTAAAAAAATAATAAAAAAAAATAATTCAAAAATATATAGATGTGTATTATTTCGTTCTAACTGTATTGTGATATTAATATATATATATTTATATCAAAATACACATAGAACAAAATAATATATATACCTACATACATAAATATATACGTATATATCACTATATATATACCTATATATAAATAAAAATATTTAAAAAAAATCATATATATATATATACACATATAGATTCACATACGTATATATATATATACATATATTAATTCTACATATATATTTATGTAATATTTTTACATAATTAGGTATTTTAATTAATTACAATTAGCGGGACCTGCCTGACAACCCATGCCGAAAGTAAAGGGAATTTAATTTGCTAGCACTATATTTAACCCTATAACTTTCCAAGACACCATAAAACCTGTACATGGGGGTACTGTTCTACTCGGGAGACTTCGCTGAACACAAATATTAGTGTTTCAAAACAGTAAAATGTATTACAATTATGATATCGCCAGTAAAAGTGAAGTTTTTTGCATTTTTCATGCACAAACAGCACTTAAACGGACGATATTATTGCTATGATACTTTTTACTGTTTTGAAACACAAATATTTGTGTTCAGCGAAAACTCCCGAGTACAACAGTACCCCTCATGTACAGGTTTTATGGTGTTTTCAAAAGTTACAGCGTCAAATATAAGGCTTGCATTTCATTTTTTTCACATTAAAATTCGCCAGATTGGTTATGGTGCCTTTGAGACCCTATGATAGCCCAAGAATGAAAATTACCCCTATGATGGCATACCATTTGCAATAGTAGACAACCCAAGGTATTGTAAACGGGTTATGTCCAGTCTTTTTTAGTAGCCACTTAGTCACAAACACTGGTCAAAATTGGCGTTTTTTGCATTTTTCACACAAACAAATACTAACGCTAGCTTTGGCCAGTGTTTGTGACCAAATGGCTACTAAAAAAGACTGGATATACCCCATTTGCAATACCTTGCGTTGTCTACTATTGCAAATGGTATGCCATTGTGAGTGTAAATTTCATTCCTGGGCTACTATAAAGTCCCAAAGGCAACGTAACCAATCTGGCGAATTTCAATTTCAAATGTAATGTGCTATATTTGACCCTGTAACTTCCCAAAACACCATAAAACCTGTACATAGGGGGTACTGTTTTACACGTGAGACTTTGCTGTATACAAATATGTGTATTTTATTGCAGTAAAAGCAAACAGTATTATGACATTGACAGTTAAAATGTCATGTAGAACTAAAAAAATAAAAAAAATCTTATTTTCTCCCATTTCTTTCATATTAAATTGTTTCATAGCTAAATATTTGATATTAAATGAAAGCCCTGTTTCCCCTAAATAAAATGATATATAATAAGGGTGGGTGTATTTACTATGAAAGAGTTGAATTACGGTTGGACAGACAACAGCGCAAATGCCAAGTTTTGTTTACATTTTGTTTCGTTCACAACGTGTACATTTGGCTCCGTCCTTAAGGGGTTAAAACCTGAGGGACCTGGCACCCAGACCACTTCATTGAGCTTAAGTGGTCTGGGTGACCATAGTGTCCCTTTAAGTTGTATTTGTGTTCTGGTGACTATAGTGTCCCTTTAAGCATTGAGACTTCTGAGGCATGATCTGTGCACAGAAATTGCTTCATTAAACCAGTTGTTTTGGTGACTATATTGTCTCTTTAATATCCTCTGGTCTTTTATGTGACCAGGGTTTTAGGAGATTCCAGTCCCTCTGTTATTTCACTATCCCATGACAAAGCATAGCACCTGGGAAGAGAGAACTGTAGAATTGCATTCATCTTGTGTTATAACCAAACCATTATTCTGTTCGGCTTAACTGAAGTTGACGGTTTTTCTATATCACGTAACTGTGTGTGAAACCACTGAAAAAGAAAAGAATTTTAGCAGCACTAGGCACCGACTCCAGACAGATAAGTGCTATCTTTAAAGTGTGACATTATTTATAGAATATATTACAGGAACATAAGATCTAAAAGAAAAAAAAAAAACAGAATTACTTCTCATCACGACAATGTATTGCTGAATGTTTTATGCTGAATGTGTTAAATACTTTAACTAATTACAATGTAAACTTCCTGATCTCTGAATTTATAACTTTTCCACCACAATATTTTATTATGTCATAACTAATAGTATTGTATTAGTACAAACTTCTACCATATTACAAAATATTACTACAAATGTTCCTTTCATGTAGGGTAATAAATCGTGCAAGGCTGAACGCTAACAATATTTCACCAAGGCAGGTAGAAGTGAAACAAATTTGTGTTGCTAAAATATTTTTATGCATTCAAGCAATATATTTGTGCATATTACAGATCATTAGCCAAGGAATACGATTGGGACATCATATTAATTGCTATTGCTTTGAAACATGTAGTATAATCCTTTGGCTTTTGTCGGATTAACCTTTTCCCTATCAATTTACTAAATGGAGCAGCAAGAGAATACTGGAGACGCTGCTCTTTTAGACCAAAATGTTTCGTTAATTGGTGCAGCTAATAAGAGCCACCAGAACAAGACAGACTCTGGCCAGATCATAAGTGCTCTATAGAAAAACATAGAAAACGACAACACTATTAAGTAGATGACTCAACAATTTGTTTGAGTGAAAAACAAAATGGCTGCTCTTTTTGGCATATACCCTATGGTTAGATTGATGATGTATAGGATTCCTCTAATTAGTTATTGCAAGGTACACTGATTAGTGTAGTCCGACGGAGCATGAGGACCATCTCATGAATAAACCCTCTCCTCTGCCAGAGAGCTTCAATGCTGAAAGGGCAATGTAAATATACAAAACAGGTATGGATCCACAAGACCTCTAAATTACTCTGGACAGACTCAAGCACCTCTCATGTCTCCACTGATTCACAGTCGGCAGTAGAATAATAATAATTAAAAAAGATATGTAGGTAAACAGGACACCAAAAAAACTATGGGATGGGAAGCAGAGGCAGAAATGACCCCTCATCTTTCAACACATGTTGGAGGATGGAGATAAATTATAACTGGGTCGCATTCCTAGGTAGGGGTCAGAACAACTTAATTTCTATAATGCTTGCCCTACTGTCACGATCCCAGCACCAGGAAAAGTATCATATGCAAGAAGAGACACAATCAGAAATTGTGAGGGGCAGATCCTGAAAGCCAACAAAGGATCTGCCCCTCACAATTTTCAGGAGCTGTTATATGCTTATCACAGTTCACTTCACAGCACAGCTCCTATCCGTAACATATAAAATAATAAATTAACTTTCCATACCACAAACTATTTGGCAGCACATTTATCTGCAACATGGTTCATTCATTGATGCAACTGGGACCAGATGTGAATTGAGTACAGTACAGTGAAAAATTATGTTAATTAAAACGTAACATTTAATCAGTAAGCTAAAAAATCCAACTAATGGACTAAAAAGAACAAGATAAGCCATGGACAAAAATACAAACAGTACTAAAAAAACAACTCACAAAAAATTTAATGTAATGGCTAAAATAGCCCACTAGAAGGAGTATAGACTGGCACCTTAATGCATTCTCGTGAAAATACGAGATCAACAAAACATGGTGCCCTCTGATGAGCTAAACAGGTGAAACACGCGTTAGGGGTGCTTTGCTCATACTAGCAATCTACCCAATAGTGCTACCAGGCAGTTTAGGGATTTCTTTGATAAGCTTACCAATAATCATGATGTTTTAACAAAAGCTTTTTGGGTAGCCAGTGGCCAGTTGACACCAAGGGCAGTGTCACTATAACCAGCATTATGTATTCACAATCTTGGCAATTTGTGTTACCTCTCTTTTACTGAGTACACTGTCTTTCTCCTTATACTGGAGGGAGGTCTCTGATAATGGCCAGTATAGGACAAGCTTTTGCTGGGTTAAGGGGTGCCCTCTAAGGCACAATAGGGTGATGTAGTTCATACCTTGTACATTCTCCCTGTCCTGTACCCACTGACTCTCCCTTGTTACCACTCTTACAGGTTGCAAAAGTCAAGTAATGACACTTTAACTGTAATATTCTCAACGTAGCGATCAGACTGCTAACAGCAATTGAGAAATTACTTTACCATGCATTCAGTCACAATGTCCGCTACCTTAATATCGTAGCAGTACTGAGGGATACTGTTGTCATACGGCTCCATTCCAGATCAGTTGGCAACATTTTACACTAAGCCTTAAATACCAGAAAGATCAAGGATAATGTATGACAGGGTGTAAAACTCTTATGACACTTTGACAGTATCATTCTCACGCAGAGACCAGGTTACTAACAGAAATTGCACAACTATCTTTTTTGATACGTTGTCTGTAACCATATATCTGATTTAACACTGTAGCAACTTATTCAGTGATATCTGTGTTCACCCTGTATGGTCACAGAGTAGGCGGACAACACCTTATACTAATCCCATAATACCGCTAATATCAAGGATAGTATATCGACAATCTCCACTCAATGTATGCTCATGATTAGATCCTAATGGCAGCCATAACAGTATAATAATGCTGCAACATAGTGCCATTGTGAGACAGGGACATTGCGATAAATCTGTCCCGGTCAGCCCAATATCACTTTTGTACTCTACACTTCATACACAGAAATATACCACGACTGTGACAAAGTACCAGTGTGATATAGTGATATTACGATTAATCAACTGTGGCTGGCCTATATTATCTTTGTACTCTATACCTTGTAGGACTATGTATACAATAGTCCATTTTTGATTGCTAGTATTAAGGAGCATACTATTCACTGCACCATACAGATACAGAGGTCTGACACCTTTTACCTATGTTTTGTTGATCTGCATTAAGCTGCCAGTCTATACTCTTCTTGAGGGATATTTTAGCCATTACATTTATTTTTATGTGTGCTGTTTTTTTCTTTATTATAGTACTATCTGTATTTTTCTCCATGGTTTATCTTGTTCTTTTTAGTCCATTAGTTGGAATTTTTAGCTTACCGATTAAATGTTAAGTTTTAATTAACATAATTTTTCATTGTACTGTATTCAATTCACATCTGGTCCCAGTTGCGTCCTCCATCTCTTCTCTCCCTGTGAATTTATACTGGGGTTAACCCCCAACCAGGAGAAACATGGAAACATAGAATGTGACTGCAGATAAGAACCATTCGGCCCATCTAGTCTGCCCAATGTTCTAAATACTTTCATTAGTCCCTGGCCTTATCTTATAGTTAGGATAGCCTTATGCCTATCCCACGCATGCTTAAACTCCTTTACTGTTTTAACCTCTACCACTTCAGCTGGAAGGCTATTCCATGCATCCACTACCCTCTCAGTAAAGTAATACTTCCTGATATTATTTTTAAACTTTTGTCCCTCTAATTTAAGACTATGTCCTCTTGTTGTGGTAGTTTTTAAATATAGTCTCCTCCTTTACTGTGTTGATTCCCTTTTGTATTTAAATGTTTCTATCATATCCCCCCTGTCTCGTCTTTCCTCCAAGCTATACATGTTAAGATCCTTTAACCTTTCCTGGTAAGTTTTATCCCGCAATCCATGAACCAGTTTAGTAGCCCTTCTCTGAACCCTCTCTAAGGTATCAATATCCTTCTGAAGATACGGTCTCCAGTACTGTGTACAATACTCCAAGTGAGGTCTCACCAGTGTTCTGTACAATGGCATGAGCACTTCCCTCTTTCTACTGCTAATACCTCTCCCTATACAACCAAGCATTCTGCTAGCATTTCCTGCTGCTCTATTACATTGTCTGCCTACCTTTAAGTCATCAGAAATAATCACCCCAAAATCCCTTTCCTCAGATGTTGAGGTTAGGACTCTATCAAATATTCTGTACTCTGCCCTTGGGTTTTACGTCCAAGATGCATTATCTTGCACTTATCCACATTAAATGTCAGTTGCCACAATTATGACCATTTTTCTAGTTACCTAAATCATTTGCCATTTGGCTTATCCCTCCTGGAACATCAACCCTGTTACAAATCTTAGTATCATCAGCAAAAAGACATACCTTACCATCAAAATCTTCTGCAATATCACTAATAAAAACATTAAAGAGAATGGGTCCAAGTACAGATCCCTGAGGTACCCCACTGGTGACAAGTCCAAGCTTCGAATATATTCCATTGACTACAACCCTCTGTTGCCTGTCACTCAGCCACTGCCTTACCCATTCAACAATATTGGAATCCAAACTTAAAGATTGCAGTTTATTGATAAGCCTTCTATGTGCAACAGTGTCAAAAGCCTTACTGAAATCTAGGTAAGCAATGTCTACTGCACCACTCTGATCTATAATTTTAGTTACCCAATCAAAAAAATCAATAAGATTAGTTTGGCATGATCTCCCTGAAGTAAACCCATGTTGTCTCTGATCTTGAAATCCATGTGTTTTTAGATGTTCAACAATCCTATCCTTTAACATGATTTCCATCACTTTCCCCACTACTGAAGTAAGGCTTACTGGCCTATAGTTGCCCGACTCCTCCCTATTACCTTTCTTGTAAATGGGCACAACATTCGCTAACTTCCAATCTTCTGGGACTACTCCTGTTAACAATGATTGGTTAAATAAATCTGTTAATGGTTTTGCTAGTACACCACTAAGCTCTTTTAATAGCTTTGGGTGTATACCATCAGGTCCCATTGACTTATTTGTCTTTACTTTTGACAGTTGAAATAGAACCTCTTCCTCTGTAAACTCACGTGTAATAAATGACTAATTTATCCTTTTTCTTAGCTGAGGTCCCTTTCCTTCATTTTCATCTGTAAATACAGAACAAAATTATTAATTTGAGGCAGTCAGCTAGACCTTTATCCTCTTCTACATACCTTACTTCTTTTGTTTTTAATCTAACTAATCCTTGTTTTACTTTTCTTTTCTCATTTATGTATCTAAAAAAAGTTTTGTCCCCCTTTTTTGCTGACTGTGCTATTTTCTCTTCTGTGTGTGATTTGGAAGCTCTTATAACTTGCTTAGCCTCTTTCTGCCTAATCTTATAGATCATTTTGTCTTCCTCATTCTGGGATTTTTGTATATTTACTAAATGCTAACTTTTTGTTTTTAACTATTTTGGCCACATCTGCGGAGTACCACAGTGGTTTCTTGAATTTTTTGCTTTTACTGACAAGCCTAATGCAATTTTCTGTTGCCTTCAATAGTGCAACTTTTAAATAATCCCATTTCTCTTGGACTCCATTTAAATTGCTCCAGTCTGATAATGACTCCTCTACACATATTCTAATTTTAGAAAAGTCTGTTTTTCTAAAGTCTAAAACTTTTGTTTTTGTGTGGTGTGACTGTTCTTATATTAAACCACACTGACTGATGATCACGGGATCCTAAACTTTCACCTACAGTAATATCTGATACTAAATCTCCATTTGTTAACACTAAATCTAGTATGGCCTCTTTACGAGTTGGCTCCTCAACGACTTGTTTTAGAGACAATCCCAGTAGGGAGTTTAGAAAATGTGTGCTCCTGGCACAAGCAGCTATTTTTGTTTTCCAATTTACATCAGGAAGATTAAAGTCACCCATGATGATAACTTCCCCCTCATTGTCATTTTAGTTATTTCCTCAACTAGTAGATTATCTAACTCTTCAATTTGTCCTGGGGGCCTATAAATCACACCTACACGAGTTACTGTGTGATTACCAAATTCTAACGTAACCCAAACGGACTCTATGTTCGCCTAACTAACTTTTATTAGGCTAGATTTTATGCTATCCTTCACATACAGGGCCACCCCTCCCCCTTTCTTGCCTTCCCTTTCTTTTCTATATAAAAGACAGGGAAGGAGGTTTCGGTTTTGTAACTTTTGCCTCCATCCCCTCTTTTTTTCTTTTCTTTTCTTTCCTTATTTATTATGGTTCATTCATTGCCACAGGCCCATATCCAGAAATATTGGCAATAGGTTTAAAGTCACATCTCTCCAGCAGCCACCCATTATGGTGATATACATCGATTTGGAAACGGGGCACAGAAGATAAAGAGCATTAAGAAAGGAACCTCTCACTCACATATACTTTTGTTTCATACTCTAGAGTGAATCTAAACTCTGAACTGTCTGGGGAGAATTGGATCTTCCTTGGAGTAATATAGTTTTTCTGGACTTATGTATTGTTGTGTTTTGCAACTTGTTTTCTGTGTTTTTCAATCTTCTATCTATCTAAACCCCAAACACTTCCTTTCCTCCAACTTTGTCAAACATAATTCTCTCTTGGGAGTACAGGGTTGTTGTATATTTTCCATACAGGCTCAATTGTATATTTTAACTTTTAGACCTGGCTAGGGAGTTTCTGAATTCTTGGGCATATTTAGTTTTTCACAGTGGGGTCCCTTTCGGAGGAATAGGTACATGATTATAATAGTTGGAGACTCTCAGATTTAATTTCTATTCTATTTTGCCTGTATTTATTTATTTTATTTCTTTCTTACATTATGACAGCTGAGGAAATGGTAGAAGGGACATGAACTTACTTACCACTTTCGAGGGATTCTTTAAAACTAGTTGTAACGGATCGACGGCACCCCGACTGAGTACCTCCGTTGAAGTTGCTCCTAGTGCTTTCTGAGGGCTCCAAGCACTCCAGCAGACACGATAACCACCGTGGACTCCTCCAGAGAGCAAGGCAGGAACAAGCTCTTACAAGAGCTTGGTAGTGATTTAGCAAGGGAGTATGACAAGCATAGCAATCCCTCCTAGCAGATTCCCCCAATAAGAGACGGCACTCCAAATTGAGGGTGAAGTAGAACTGACTGTACTGGCACATACAGCCTCTTTTATTCACAATCCATACACATAGTACTGCCCACATGGTTTTGAAATACAACCAATCAATCCATAACATACACACAGACACTCCCACACAAAATCCTCCCCTCTGTCTGTGATATGATTACTGAACACAATGGCTAATATAATTATCACAGGGAGAGAAATACAGTTTTTACAAAATATTAATAACTTCCAAAATATACATGGCATTCACATAAAACATACATTTTCAGAATCAGCATGCTTGAAATATACACATACTCAAAAATCAGGGCAATCGGTTCAGGGGTTAAAAAGTTAAGGGAAAGTCTTATTTGACCAACCACACATGCCCAAAAGAGTTCCATAGATTTGGGCTCTGCGGTCGGTCAATTTCACACAGAAAAATGTCTAAGTCCCATACGGGGCCGTTTGTGCAAATAGCCCAGTCTAACAGTGCGTTCGAATTGTCGAACGCACTTCGATTCCAGTCAAAGTGTCGAAGTTCCTGAGAAGGTAACGGTCTGCGGTGTTCGTGTAAATGTGTAGCCGATTTTAGTTCCATAGTATCAGTGGCACGCATCGCTGACCGCGTTTGACTACATTAAAATGGCCACCGCCACGTGTTCGGTTTTCGAATGGCGACTACTTCGGCACTTCGACTGCATCCGAAGTGCCAGTTTAAAAGTACAAATCCTTTCTCTGGGAGTTAAAGGGCCAGCAGCAGCACAACACAAATCCATTATGCTCAAATCATGTCTTTAAAGGACAATACATCCCAGGGGCCATAGTCACATGGCAGGAGGCTGACAATCAGTCTTCTCCAATGCCCAGTGGCGAGGTCGGTTTCACCACACTAGTCTTAATTGTTTGATTTAATTGCACTTAATGTATGGGTGCATTATGCCCATAGAAGACATTATTTTACAATATGGGGATATTTTAAGGAAATTGAATTCACAGAAATGTCATCAGATTCAATAAAATGCAATTTCGCTAAACACCTTTTTTATATACCTACTGTTTGTGGAAAAAAATGCAATTTCTAGTAATACTCAGAAGTATTGCAAGATAAGAGATACTATATATTCTATATATCTAAAACTCCCCCCCCCCTCAAAATCTGGCAAAATGCAAACAATTAAATGAAAAATTATAATTTTTTACGTAGTTTACATGCATACTTATATTTTAGGTGTTCCTAAATAGTAATCTGCATTTTTATTTGCAGTTTTTCTTATGTTTATATGCTATTCTCTCTCCCAGGCTGCTAGAATGAAGCCATGACTTTTTACCTACAAAGATTACTGCATATCCGAACTCTGACATTCAAACTCACCATGCACCTGCATACAGCATCACTAGCATTCTGCTCTGAGGACCTGAGTGACCTTCATGCTTGACCTCCATGCTTCCCCTTGACTTGCTTGTCCACTGTCATGCATGTCCATGTACATCTACTGAATCATAATAGTGAATGCTGCTTCACTAGTTCTACAGATGACTTTGACCATCACCAGTAAAAATTTTCATTGCACAGTTGTTACAGGGCTCTGGTTCTTATGCGTCTCAGCTTTCCTGAGTACAAGATCCTGTATTTGGTTTCATGACTTTCTAACCTTGGCTTTGAGCAATAACCTTGACCTCTTACTGCCTCTCCTCCGTTTGGCTATGATTCATGAAACATAATATGCTCTGCTAGTCCAGCCCTATCACTATGTATACCAGTCCTTTTCGTTTGCTTTTTTCTCCAGCCTCATACTATTACTAATTGTGTCGCGATATGTCCATCTTTAGCTTGCATAACAATGTATTGCGTATATCGTATTTTCAGCTCTGTATTTGGGTTCCAGTTCCCACATTGCAACATTACACTGTAGAGAGATGAAGTAAGGTGTCCATCTGCTGAGATTAAGAGGTGTAGATAGTGCTTTGGCAGAGAAATGTATTACTCTGCAAGATGAGAAGTAGTTTAAATACAAATTAAATGTTGCCATGTGTATACACCCTGTTGGGAGTTTAAATATATATATATTTGCATCTTCACAGTTCTCCAAATTCGTATTTGAAATTAAATCAGTGCAATTTAGTGAGTTGACTTTTTCCCACTAATATGGATGGCAATGCACATATTTTGATATTTTTGATTTTTTTATATAGCTTGAGATCGTTTGTTGAGAGATGTGTAGTAGGGCAAGTTCTGCCGACCAGTCTGGGACATCTCCCAGCACCAAGGTCACTTCGGTTTTCACCATGGCCCAGTATGAGCGTATGTCACGGCATTCCCACCAGATATGTATCAGTGAGCCTCTCTCCTCTTGACATCTCCAGCACGTCGGTGGCGTCATCGGAAATATCATGTGTATTACAGTCGGTGTTCTATACCAGCGGGCTATGAGTTTGTAGTTGACCTCCTGATAGTAGGAGCTTGTGGAACTTTTATGTTGCCACTCTAGGGCCTTATCCCTCTGTGGCGCTGTCAGTGTCTTACCTAGGGATTCCTCCCATTGTCTCCGGAAGGTATTATTGTTTGGTTGGTCGTCTGTTCATAGCTGTTGATACATTGCGGAAACGGAATGATCCATCGTGGTGCCTTGGGCACACATTCCCTCAAACCATGTCAATTCCCTGTGCAAGCGTTCTCTTTGCGGAAGTGTGGTGTAGAATTGTTTCAGTTGCATATATCTGAGGGTGATCATGGCAGTCCGCGGTCTACTCTCCAGGAGCGAGTCTCGGTCTCGTAGTTCACCTGCTCGCAGGGCTCTGCTTATGGTGATGTAGTCCCCATTGCCCAGAATTCTCCACTCTCTGGCTGGCAGGCCACCTCCTATTTTGCTGTTATATGTCACTGGGAGCAATGGACTAGGTCTAGGCGAAATGTGTGGCTTTTCCCTCAACGATTTCTATCCTCGTAGCATCTGCGCTACCGGCCCCTCGTCCCTTCCCGGTTCTTGAGTACTCAGATCTCCTCTCCAGATCATCGGTTCCATTGTCACCTTGTTAGCTTCCCTGTCCAGCGTTACCCATTATTTCTGTGGGGGGTCAAGATGCCAGTCCAGGATGCGCTGCAGTACCGTGGCCTGGTGGTATTTTCTAAAGTCCGGCAGCGCCAGTCCTCCCCTGACCCTAGGTAGACACAGTATGTCGTGCCGTAGCCTGGATCGTTCGCCTCGCCACATAAAGCGTATGACCGCAGATTTCAGAGAAGAGAAGAAGACCGCCGGCGGTGTTAGGCGGTGTTTGTCTGCAGGAGGTATAGAACTCTGGGAAGCACGTTCATTTTGAGCACTGCTATGCACCCGTGCCATGTTATGTGGGGGTAAGCCCACTTGGAGAGGTCTGCCACGATCGTGTGCAGCAGGGGTTGAAAGTTGTGCTCATATAGCTTTCCGTGGTCTGTGGTTACCCATATGCCCAGGTATTTAATTTTGTGTTGGCACCATCTAAACTCAAACTGTGATTCTAGCGATATGTATTTGGCTGTGGGTATTGTAAGGTTTATCACCTCGCATTTTGATACGTTGAGCTTAAATCCCAATATTTTGCCATAGAGTTCGAACTCCGCTTGAAGGTTTGGTGTGACGAAACCAATCTCGCCACATTGCATTGGAGGAGCCTAGTTGCCCGCCTGCTGCCTTTGGATTATGGACCGGCAGCTAAAGGGTTAATTTTACTGTGCAGAAGGATTTATTTCTCCCTTTCTGCACAGCCGTTCGGTAGATTCCATCTACCAAACAAACAGTCTCTTTTCAGCCTCCCCAGAGCCGTGGGAAGCCGGCCGGCGACCTTAATTGGCCACCCAGAAGCTGGAGTGCGCCCTCCATTTACCTCCCTGAAGCCGCGGTTAACCGCGGCTTAACGAGCGTGTGCCGGCAATTGACCACCCAGTAGCTGCGGTTAACCGCAGCTTAATTGATTGTTACTGGGTGGTCGCGGTTACACTTAGCCGCCACACGATGGCGGTGTTCTGGAGCTCCCCGGGCAGCCAGCGCTTGTCTGCCCGGCTTTCATGCACCAAACCCGGACACTTTTACGTGCAGGCACCGCTGAACCTCCAACCCCTGGTTCTAATTCGCACGGATTTAACGAATGCATGTAAATTCGGTATTTTATGTTGGAGGAATGTTTTAACCCAGATAGCTATGCCATGGAGCCTATTCGTGGAATTAAAGACTTTGGCTCCATGGCAATTAAAACTGTATTCGTGTGGTCTGAGTGCCATTCACCTAATAATGTGCACTCAGACCTGAGCTATCTGGGGATATGTTACATGTCTGTGTTTTATGTAGTAAATGTTACTTTGTGCATTTTAAAGTATAATGCTGGTTTTGTGTTCCCACGTGTGTAATGGAGTTTTGCCTTTGTCTTGGGAGATAATTGAGTTACTTCCCAATTATCTCCCAGGGCAGAGGGGAGGAAGCCAGGATGCATTGTGGGAATATACTGTGACTGTGTGTCCTTTTTGTATACTTGTCTGTCCCTTGTCACAGTCTCCCATTTGGTCCCCTAGGGGAGTGTCCACCAGGTGGGAGACCTGCATAAAAGCTGGGCAGGTAGCCCTCATTAAACAGACCACTGCTTGACCCTCAACACGGAGCCTTGTCTCGTTCTTGGGGGGATTACTGTATGCTGTTAGAGACTGATTGCCAGGAGTGTAAGCTGCTTGTCTGCTTTTCCTGTTCGTCTGCTAGCAGCTATTTGGGAGGTTCCAGTTCGGGAGTTGGAGTGCTATTTTGTATCCAGTTTGGGAGTTTGTGTTCTGCAGTAGCTGTGCCTGTATCTCTGGAAAGGGGGCCGATCGCCTAAACGGTTTTTACCCCTTGTGTGCAAAACGGTCCGTTACAATTGGTGGCAAGCGGCGGGATCGTTTTCGACAGACTACAGGACAGCTACAGGCGACACCATTCCTTGGATTTACAATTTGAGGGCAACGCATGTCTGAGTACAGCGACCCTGACAGCAACAGCATGGAACCAGCAGTGTCATACGAGGAGGAGGACCTGGATGGCCGGGATGCATTAAGGAAAGGCATCTGGTACCAGGCCCTGGATAATGTACAGTACCAGCGGGGTGAGAGTCTCCCCAGTGAAGAGCAGCGGTTGCAGAAGCAAGTGGCCCTGCGGATGCCCTTCCTGGGAGAGCAGCCCCTAGATGAATGGGTGAAGGAATTGGAGCACCGGGTATGGCAGGAGATTTGGCTGGAAGATGCCTACCAGTCGCTCTGGTGGTATGGGGCACAGTACCTGCCCTGGACAGCCGAGCATGACAAGCCAGAGGGAGAGGAGTTTGATGGTCCTGGCTTGTTATGGGAGGCTTTTTCAGAGCCTGAATTTGGGAGCCCTACACAAGCCCGGTTCAGTGATCTCTTGGAGTGGAGGGAGAGCAGGTATGACTGGGACGACACTCACGACATTGAGCAAGACCTGGCTCACCTAGCAACCCTGGAGTGGGAACTGGAGCAGGACTACCGAGATCTCTTCCACTCCATTGAGAAGATTCAGCAGGACAGCAAGGTGACAGAGCCAGAACCAGACCCATTCAGCTGGGAAGACATTGTGGATATTTTCTGGGAAGAACCCCAGGTGGCCGGTAGAGATGGGACCGAGGTCTCTCCACCGGTCCTGCAGGGAATTGGGAGCCCAGTCTCCATTCCCCAGCGGCCGTGTGATTTATTGGGAATTGGGAGCCCAGTCTCCATTCCCCAGCGGGAGGAGGGAATTGGGAGCCTGAGCTCCATTCCCCAGCGGCAGGCTGAGTTACAGGGGACAGAGGTAGTCGCTCCTGTCCCCCAGCAGCAGAATGAATTGCAGGGAATTGGGAGCCCGAGCTCCATTCCCCAGCGGGAGAAATTGCAGGGAATTGGGAGCCCGAGCTCCATTCCCCAGCGGCAGGCTGAGTTACAGGGGGCAGAGGTAGTTGTTCCTGCCCCCCAGCAGCAGAGTGATATGCCGGGAAGGCAGTGTAAAGTGCAGGGAGAGGAGAACAGCGTCCTCCCTCCCCAGTGGCAGGCTGAGATACAGGGGGCAGAGGTAGTTGTTCCTGCCCCCCAGCAGCCAAGTGATATGCCGGGAAGGCAGTGGGAAGTCCAGGGAGAGGGGAGCAGTGTCCTCCCTCCCCAGCGGCAGCGTGATTTTTTGGGAATTGGGAGCCCAGTCTCCATTCCCCAGCAGCAGAATGATGCTTTGGGAATTGGGAGCCCAGTCTCCATTCCCCAGCGGCAGTATGATGCTTTGGGAATTGGGAGCCCAGTCTCCATTCCCCAGCAGCAGGACTCTGTATTGGGAGCAGAGACAGTCGGTCTCCCTCCCCCACAGCTGGAAGTATGTATGGGAGAGGAGCTTGTTACCCCCTCTCCCCAGCGGCAGCTTAATGTACAAAGGGGAGACAGTAAGCCCCACAACCGTGCAGATGGGGCCGTAGTCTCTACACTGCCAGCACAGGGGGTAGGGACCGTCGGTCCTGCCCCCCAGCGACAGGGCTGTTTAGCCAAAGGGGAGACAATCGGTCTCCCCCTCCAGCAGCAGAGATGGGTAACCAAAGGGGAGACGGTCGGTCTCCAGCAGCAGGACTGTGCAGCTAAAGGGGAGACGGTCAGTCTCCAGCAGCAGCAGCAGAGTGGTGTATTTAAAGGGGAGACAGTCGGTCTCCCCCTCCAACAACCAGGCTTCCACCAGGCTACCCTCCCAGTAGCGCTGGCAACAGGGCAGAGTGCCGCTGGTCTCTGCCCACGCAGCAACCCACCAAGGCAGCGTACCCGTACCCAGCACAGCCGTGGTGAGGCACCTGGACATGGACAAGCTTCTTTTCTACCCAGGTGTAGTAACCATTTATTGTGGGTGGGCTGTGCTGTTGATTATGTTTTGTGGGTGGGCTGCTGGACTAACAAGGGCACTGACCGGCAGGAGGTCAGATACCCTGTTAGTCTGTTTGGAAAAGGGGAGAGATGTGACGAAACCAATCTCGCCACATTGCATTGGAGGAGCCTAGTTGCCCGCCTGCTGCCTTTGGATTATGGACCGGCAGCTAAAGGGTTAATTTTACTGTGCAGAAGGATTTATTTCTCCCTTTCTGCACAGCCGTTCGGTAGATTCCATCTACCAAACAAACAGCCTCTTTTCAGCCTCCCCAGAGCCGTGGGAAGCCGGCCGGCGACCTTAATTGGCCACCCAGAAGCTGGAGTGCGCCCTCCATTTACCTCCCTGAAGCCGCGGTTAACCGCGGCTTAACGAGCGTGTGCCGGCAATTTACCACCCAGTAGCTGCGGTTAACCGCAGCTTAATTGATTGTTACTGGGTGGTCGCGGTTACACTTAGCCGCCACACGATGGCGGTGTTCTGGAGCTCCCCGGGCAGCCAGCGCTTGTCTGCCCGGCTTTCATGCACCAAACCCGGACACTTTTACGTGCAGGCACCGCTGAACCTCCAACCCCTGGCTCTAATTCGCACGGATTGAACGAATGCATGTAAATTCGGTATTTTATGTTGGAGGAATGTTTTAACCCAGATAGCTATGCCATGGAGCCTATTCGTGGAATTAAAGACTTTGGCTCCATGGCAATTAAAACTGTATTCGTGTGTTCTGAGTGCCATTCACCTAATAATGTGCACTCAGACCTGAGCTATCTGGGGATATGTTACATGTCTGTGTTTTATGTAGTAAATGTTACTTTGTGCATTTTAAAGTATAATGCTGGTTTTGTGTCCCCATGTGTGTAATGGAGTTTTTCCTTTGTCTTGGGAGATAATTGAGTTACTTCCCAATTATCTCCCAGGGCAGAGGGGAGGAAGCCAGGATGCATTGTGGGAATATACTGTGACTGTGTGTCCCTTTTGTATACTTGTCTGTCCCTTGTCACAGTCTCCCATTTGGTCCCCTAGGGGAGTGTCCACCAGGTGGGAGACCTGCATAAAAGCTGGGCAGGTAGCCCTCATTAAACAGACCACTGCTTGACCCTCAACACGGAGCCTTGTCTCGTTCTTGGGGGGATTCACTGTATGCTGTTAGAGACTGATTGCCAGGAGTGTAAGCTGATTGTCTGCTTTTCCTGTTCGCCTGCTAGCAGCTATTTGGGAGGTTCCAGTTCGGGAGTTGGAGTGCTATTTTGTATCCAGTTGGGGAGTTTGGTGTTCTGCAGTAGCTGTGCCTGCATCTCTGGAAAGGGGGCCGATCGCCTAAACGGTTTTTACCCCTTGTGTGCAAAACGGTCCGTTACATTTGGTAAGGTTATTCGGGGTTGCTTGATAAAGAAAAGCAAATCATCGGCGTATGCCACGACATTATGGGTTGCTCCACGTCCTTCATGTCCCTGTATGTTCGGGTTCAGGCGAATCGCTTGCAGGAGTGGTTCCAGGGACAGAGCAATAATAGAGGGGAGAGGGGGCACCCTTGTTTGGTTCCATTGCTAATTGTAAAGTCAGCAGTTCGGGCTCTGTTGACCCACACGGAGGCTCTTGGTTTGCTGTATATGGCGGATATCCATGTTAGGAGTGTTTGTCCCAGTCCCATCTTCTTTAACGTGGCCATCATATACTGCCAATTGACCCGGTTGAACGCCTTCTCCGCGTCCGTGGATAGCAGTCGAAGGCGCTCCCCCATCTTCCTTGCCTGGTGTTGGATGGAAAAAAGCCGTAGGGTGCTATCCCGTGCCTCTCGTCCGGGGATGAAGTCGTCTAGTCTGCGTGTATGAGATTTGGGAGGTGGGGTTTTAATCTAGTCGCGAGTACCTTCGTAAACAGTTTGGCATTGATATTTAAGAGGGATATTGGTCGGTAACTACCGCAGCTCATTGGGTCCTTACCCGGTTTTAGTAAGACGGTTATCGTTGCGGACAGGGATTCCGTCCCGAAATTCTCCCCTGTCGCCACTGCATTAAGAGCTTTCGTGAGCCATGGTAGAAGCTTCTCTGAGAATTTCTTATAATAACCGGTGGAGAAGCCATCTGGTACTGGCGCTTTGTCGGCTTTGGCGCTTTTTAGGGCTGCGGCTAGTTCATCCGTGGTAATGGGCGAGTCCAGAGCCTCAGCTGAGTCCTGGTCAATCACAGCTGTTATGTTGGTATGTAAGTAATTGGTCATCAGGGTTTGGGTGTGTTTCCTCCTATTGTCTCCTCCAGGTGTTTAGAGATTGTAAAGGCTTTGGTAGAAGGTTTTAAACTCCTCTGCTATCTCCTGAGGGAAGGGGGAGATCTTGCCCGATGCGAGCTGTAGTTTGCGGATTTGTGTTCGAGGTACATTGCCCTTCAGGAGCCTAGCCAGGTATTTACCCCCCTTATTAGCATGGGCGTAGGAGAAGCCTTTCGAGCTTTGTAGAGAGTGAAGATGTTTTTTCACTATGAGATCTCTCAGGGCCCTCCTGGCCTCCATGAGCTCTCCGTATATTGCGTTGAGGAGGGTCCATTTGTGTTGCAATTCTAGTGTTGATATGGCTTTATAAAGTTCCGCCATTTCCCGAGTGGCTGCTTTCTTCTTCTGAGATGCTATTCGGATAAGCGTTCCTCAAATTACACTCTTATGCGCTTCCCACAGTGTAATCAGCGACGTGCCCTCCCGGTCATTTTCCTTGAAGTAGAGGTCCAGGCCTTGCCCGACTTGTTCCTGTGTTTCTGGATCTTGGAGCAGCGCTTCATTTAGTCTCCAAGTCCAGGGGGAAGGTCGAAATAAGGGTGATTCCAGATCTTTTCTGACCGGGCCGTGGTCCGACCATGTCGCCGGTTCAATGGTTGCTTGTAATAGGTGGTGGAGGCCTTCTTGCTTGATGAAGAGGTAGTCAAGTCGTGCGTAACGATCGTGAAGAACTGAGTAGTGTGTAAAATCTTTGCTAGAGGGGTTGAGGGCCCTCCAACAATCCACCAGATCCAAGCAGTTCAGTAGGTTCCGGATGGATCGGATGCACCGTTGGGGTATACAGCTGTGTCCCGACGATGAGTCCAACGGTGAGTCTAGGGGGGCATGGAAGTCCCCTCCTACTATTAGCACACCTTCTGTAAAGTCCCGTAGGTTGGCCAGTGCTCCTCTCAGAAATGTGGCTTGGCGTCTATTGGTGACGTATATAGTTGCGAATGTGTAAATTTTGTCCGCTATGACGCCTTTAATGAATAGGAAGCGCCCTTGCGTGTCCTGGATTTGGTCTAATTCTTTGAATTCAGGTTCTGCTGCGATTACTATGGCCACTCTGGATTTGCGGGCTGTGGGGTAGTTGCAGATGTAATTGTTCGGGTTCGACTTATTGCGCAGTTGAGGGGCTGCTCCCTCCCTGAAATGCGTTTGTTGAAGCATAGCGACCGCTATGTGTTTTTTCTTCACTTCCTTAGCAGATGTGTTCTGCGTTCCGGGGCATTCAGGCCTCTGCAGTTGAGGGTTAAGATAGATAGTGGCATGTTGCGATATGCCACCCCCCTTCGTTAGTGTTCTGCTCTCGTATTTCAGGTGTGCGGATTCAGGCATCAGCCGGTCTCTGTCTCCGCAGCGAGCGCCCCCGGGCCCCACGTCCTAAGCACGGACTGAGGGGGGATAGGGGGGGAGAAAGGGGAGGAGGTGGAGGAGTTTCGGGGGGGGGGATAAGTAAGTAGGTGGAGGTGTTCGGGAGTGATGTGCTGCTGTGTGCAATTGGTGTGGTGTGCGTAGTTTGCGTGGGTTAGCGTGGGTAGTGCATGTAGGAGGGAGATAATCCCTCTCAGTGGTACTTAGGTCTCGTGTCTGTGCCCTCTTGTTTAGAGGGAACTCGTGCAGCTACAGGGCACGGTAGGGCGTCGTCCCGGTAACCCGTCCAGGGAGCGATCGCACCCACGAACCAGCAGCAAATAATTTTTTGTACGAGCGTAGGTTAGGAGACGCAGCTCCGGCCACGTCCAAAGATAAGGCAATAGGAGAGGTTTGGTTCGGTCCAGTCTGCTCCACCGGACCTTTTCTATGCTTAGTTTAAATCACAGCTTCTTGCATCCTATTGACATGTACATATAAATATCAAAACATTACAAAAGAGTAGGAACAACATTAAGAGCCAACTTTCCCCCCCGGGTCCCCCCTTGTCCTCCCCACTCCTAGGGCATGTCAGAAAGTCTCTTATCTCTGGCTAGCCCTCTCTCACCCCAGCTCACCCCTCCCACTAACTACTATATTTAACAGTAATTCCCCTTGTGTTTGTGGGTCCACAACTACCGTGCTGCCCCTTGCTCTCCCCCTGTCCACTCTCATCATCCTTGAGGTAATTGTTTTTATGTCCTGGTCTCGGGGTCTCAGTTCATATGGGGCTCGTGAAATTGTGCGTGTCCTAGCATCCCTACCTGAATGCATCCCCCTATTTGGATGTGCTGTCATGTGTCTGGGTGGAGCCGTCAACTTTTGTACATTGGTGTATCTGCCCTCCATGGGGGGAAGGGACTCTCTGATGTTCAGTACACAGCCCTGTGGGTGTCAAAAGTGCCCACGGTTCCCCACACAGTTGCCCCTCCCCACATACCCTTCCATTTTCTTGGTGCATTGATGCCTTTAAATGGTGTAATCTGGGGCCCATCTCAGCCCTAGACATTCTTACATCCCCCATCAATCTGGGTCATCCACTCATTGTATCATTATGTTTTGTTTTCGAGGGTAGTGTTCACATGAAATGTCATGGGCCGCCTCCGTCGCCCTCTGTCACTATTTATATCCCTCTCCCGCCATGTCCCCCAGGTGCGGGGCATGATCTCCCCCATCCACCCTCCCCTCCTTGATGTTCCCTTCCCTCGTGCCTAAATCATTTCGCATTCTAAGATTAGTTAGTATGTGGTTATAGATATTATCGCAATTTAGCTAACAATTAGCAACAGTATACTTGGGATATAACGCATTCTAAGATCTCTCTGGGTGGGTTGACGGGGGTCAATTCCCATCAACAATTTAAATAGCCCTGCGAGGGGAACCTGATGGAAACCTTCTGTCTACCCCTCCCATGGTGGTCCAAGTCCCCGTGACGTCCAGAGCTGGAGTTCGTGAACAGGCGTCCCTCTTTTTGTCCATGTCCCGGAGCCCTTTCTTAGCTGTGTTAAGAGAGGGGGACCCTGTTCGTGCGTTATGATGGGCTGCCTTGTGTTGGGGCCCGCCCAAGTGAATTCCTCCACCCGCAATCCTCCTCCCCATCCGGGAGGGGGGGTAACGTCACTCCATGAAACTTCTGACCTAGAGATGTCAGGTAGTTAAGAGTGAAAGGGTCCCCATGCCCAGTAGGTTCCATTATTAGTTTAAGACCTTTGTAAAGGTATTGGTGTAGAGTGGCCACCTGACAGGTGTGCTAGTCTTGAGGGGATCCTGGGTGGTCCGCGGGGCAAGTGGTGAGTGGCATCAGTCAGTGTACCCGGGTGTGTGAATGGCTTGGTGAGGCCGCTGGTGGTTATGGTTACTCACTCATTCCTCCGGGGCCTCTGGGTGTTTGCACCTCTGGGAAGCGTGCCCTGGTGGTGATCAGGCTCCTTGTCTCCTAGCTGTCCTCTGAGGTCTCGGTGGTCGTGCGGGCCCCAGAATCCAGTTCGCGACCGGCATAGGCGTGAGGCCCAATTCTTCCATAAAGCGGGGAACTTTTTCAGGCCATCTCAGCGGTACCCATCCATTTTGGTGGCGGGCTAGTAAGGCAAATTGGAACCCCCATTTATAGGTGATGTTGCGTTCTCGTAGGGCCGCCGTTACTGGTCTGAGTGCCCGGCGTGCCTCTAAGGTGATGGGGGACAGGTCGTTGTAAAGTGAGATCTGTGCACTGCGGCTGCAGAAATCCATCAATCGGACCTTGCTGTGTGCCCCTCGGTTTCTGTGGAGCCTCCGGGCGTTGGTTGCAGCCCATTTAGCTTCTAGAGCTGTGGATTAGGCGCTATATATGGGCCAGGTGGAGATGAGCTCTCCGGTTATGCCGCCATTCCGTTCGGCGTCCAAGGCACACCCCCCCCCATGAGGCATGTTTTGTGACGTAGCTCCACACTTCTACAATTAAGGAACCATTTCTCGATCGTTTTTACAACTGCCAATTAAAACATGAGTTTGTGTAGTGGAGCATATTTGCTATCATTTCTAAAGTTCTATATTTTCATCAAATTTGTTGAGTATACACTGGAATTATGTGCCTAGTGATTTTTTTGGTTAACAAATATATTCATAAACAACAAATCTAACCTGAATTTGGCATACACATAAATAGCAACTCATCTTTACAGAACAATTTATGTATAAAACTTAATTTGTTTATATTTAAGGATAGTACAAGTGTACTTGTCATAGGTTCAATGACATTTGTTTTTAATATTTATAATGTTTAAAATAACTAGGTTAGTTAACGTTTTTGCACTGGCAGATATTACATGCCTCAAGTAAAAGATAATTGTATATCTAATATGAATAACAAATAATAGTACACTGCAATTGAAATCCACAGTAACCTGTGACACAATGTTCCAGTAAAAACAAACACAAATCTCCACTATTCTTAATTAATTGTATACAATTGTTATTCAAAATGTAGTACAGATTCTACATAATTCATGTAACAAATAGTGATTGTAATTGTTTAATTTTGTTTTGCTCTTTTTTATAGTAATAACACAACACTATCAATTAAAATTAGGTTTTGCTTAATTGATAAGGTATACATATGCAGACATCCTAAAAAGAACCTTTTTTTACAATAATGGAATATAAATACAAAGTATTGTGTTTTCACCCCACCAGATGAACAAAACTGTTTATTCATATGTCTGGTTATTACATTTTCAAAATATCTAATTTTTAAGAAGCTGGCAGATGCTATTGAATTATTCAAATATTATGTTCCGAAAATGCACAGGCAACAGAATTGAATCACACAAAAATAACAGCTAAAAATTAATATATTATGCCTAAAGAATAGCATTATATTTGAATAAAGCTTGGATGGGGAACAGATGAATTGGCATTTTAGAATATTCTTAGTCAATGAGAGTCATATGCTCTCTCAAATAGCAAAGATAACCCTGATAAGACTCGTACTGTGTGACTTTCTTTCATGGACCCAAACACAGGAGATGGCATCTGACTTGTCAACTATTTTAACACTATTAGACTATCACTCTTCTGGTTTGATTCCTGCATGTGTGCAATTTTTGGATTGGCAGTCCCTTTATCTCTTTATTTATGTGTATTTGCCAGTTTGCTGCATGTATCAACCCATTTAGATATATTTATACACTTTTTTTGTGATGTCAATAAATAAAACCTACAAAGATCTGGCTGATGAAAACCAGGAACAACTGGTAGATATTCCAAGCTGACCCCTTTTGGTCTTGGTCTTTGGTTATGGCATTTCCAACAATAACAATAATGATTTCCCACAGGAGAGCAGCATAAGACACCATAGACAATGCTAAGGTGATGAAAACATGACAGCTCTGCAGTACAGTTTCCTGCAATGTACCAACTATGTTGATACAAATATAAAACAACAACCAAGGTTTCTTGTTCATGCACATCAAACAATGTCATGACACTCACCCCTCTCTCTTTTAGTTTTCTCGGTCTGTTTTATGTTACTTTTGTTGTTTCAATATTGTATTTCTATGTTTAACAGCATGCTGGCAGTCCACAGCAGAATATATATATATTTATGTATTTATAAAATATTTTACCAGGAAGAATACATCAATGTTGCTCTCATTTACAAGTATGTCTTGAGCCAACTAACACTGCATTGTTACAATAGGGTACAGTAAAATATAAAAAATACAAAGGAATATTAAAATGCACAACACATATATAAACTTAACACAGAACAGGTAAGAAATATAGCCAAACACGATTACAGGTGCATTCTGTTTTGAGATATGTGTAGAGGGATCTCTTAAATAGTTTTATGCTGGGGTAGATTTTAAAGTATGCCTTCTGTTAGCACTGATAGTTTAAATAAGAAGCACCTGTACTATCCCAGTTTACAATTTACCATCCTTTATTCTTCATTCAATATGTTTTGCTTGTTCCTTATGCCATTTTTTTAGACTGTCTAGCACTGTCTTAGCTTCCCTGCTAGCATTTGTATTGTGCCCATTTAGTAGCTTTCATTTTACCTTTACAACAGGCCCGATTCTGCACCTGATCCCTGCCTTTATTTGTCTATATGGCATCCAACCCTGCTGCTCTAGAAGGCTTAACCTGATTTCTGCTCAAATGAGAGGTTATCTCTGATTTCCTAACCAACTTTTGTTCCTTCATGAATTCTGAGTAGTGCTTTCTGAATGACAGATGGCTGATGCTTACCTGCTCTGAACCTCTTTTGATAACTAGTCTAGCTCAGGTGGCTGCCCAGTGCTAAGAATCATCCTGGTTACCGGACACCTTATCTTGGAGCCTCTAAGATCTTGGCAGTCATTCCGTACAGAGTACTCATTCAGGTCACAGATCATTTGAGTCAGTGCCGTAGAGTATCAATGTCAGATTTACAGCCAAAGGTCAAGTCATTGCATTCCAGATCATCAGCAGTGGTTAAAGTAAGCCAAAGGATATGTATGCTTGAGTTCAATATATGTAAGAACTGCAAAAGAAATGTAAGTTGAAGGAAATATTCTAAATGCCCAATGGCTTTAAATTATGTGCGCTATCTGCCTCAAAGTTTAGAACAGAAGAAATGTAAACAGCAAGCAATAGGTAATTCACACATTGCATTGAATGTCATTTTTGCCCTCTTGCTGCTATTGAACTGCAGCTTCTATAATATGGATCATTACACATGTTATAGTATAGGTATAAATCTACAATGGCAACATAAAAATGGCAAAAAGATATATCTAAGAAAATGAAAATGGGACTTACATTACATGTTATCACCCTAAAAATGGTTAGCCTGCAAACTCTGTTAAACCTCTGACTGTCCCGAATCTAATATTTACTTTTATCAGATTTATCAAACAAATTTGTATACTTTGCATGGCAACTTGGTCCTTTGGGTTATCATGGATTAACATCAGATTTCCACACTATCGCCATGGTAATATTTTTCTGTAATATTATATTATATTAATACTCACATGTTTTCTGTCTCCTCTCTCTAAATACATACATATAAGATATGTGTAAATGTGTGCCACACCTGTTGTACAACCACTCTGCCATAATCTTGTAATAAAGGTAACTATGTATCACATTAAGAAGTCCAACCAGTCCAACTCTCTTTCTTGGTTGGTATATTTTAGCTAAGCATCATGACAAGTTCATTGATTAAACCGTCGCGTGCAAGGCGTTGGGAAATATATATATATATATATATATATATATATAATACATGAAAAATCAGGCAAATGGTAGATGGGTCAACACTAAGGACCAGCAATATGCTCCCTCTACTGTGCAACTTCTGACTTAAAGGACCACTATAGTGCCAGGAAATCATACTCGTTTTCCTGGCACTATAGTGCCTTGATGGTGCCCCCACCCTCAGGGACCCCCTCCCGCCCGGCTCTGGAAAGGGGAAAGGGGTAAAAACTTACCTTTTTCCAGCGCTGGGCGGGGAGCTCTCTGCCTCCTCTCCTCCTCAGAACATACTACCAGGCTTTCCAGATGCGCAGCGGCAAGGCTGCGTGCGCATTCCAGCCCGTCATAGAGCTACAGTAACCACGCGGGAGCCGCTTGCGTGCTCTCGCACAGCAGAAATCACGGTAAGTATAAGCACCCTCAATGGCTGTCGTAGGGCAGCCACTACAAGAGAAAACAGAAGGCTTAACCCATTCATAAACATAGCAGTTTCTCTGAAACTGCTATGTTTATGAAAGAATGGGTTAACCCTAGCTGGACCTGGCACCCAGACCACTTCATTAAGCTGAAGTGGTCTGGGTGCCTAGAGTGGTCCTTTAAGTTCTGTGTGTTAGTCAATACCTATGCTGAAAATAACAATATTAAAGGAATGTTTTTGTACATTTCTTGCTATCAATGTTATCAATACTCTTCCATTACATTTTTTTACATGTTATATTACTAACTATATCCTACTATGGTGGATTTTGGTATATGCATAATGATCTTGTCAATATATTTATGTATGCATTTGACTGATTACTGACCTTTTGTCTATACAATATGAAAAATCCAGACAGGTCAGTTTAATAGAGCCTGATGTATTTTTTTTTTGACATTGCCTCAAGCTTATGTCATAAGGATATTTCCTAACAAACTAAAAAACTTTTGACAGAAGAAAAATCGCTCCACAGGAAACCATAGAAAATGCAATGCTATTAACTACTTACTATAATTTTTTTTAAAATATATAAATGTTATATATATAGTGAGACCAGGTATGAGGCATGGTGCCTTGAGGGTGAACTCTACAATAATATAGAGAAGAGCGGTGTGTTTTGCAGTGAAAGAGAAATACAGCATATTAAAATACCATGAGACAGACATGATAAGTTATTTCATATGTGTCTTACAACCCCCACCCCTCCCAAAACATTAAAATGTGAAGTCTGAGGGGGGGGGGGTGGGGGGGTAAGGGAGGGGTCGGGCGGGGCCTGGCTGCCAAACTGAATGGAAGCATGCAGAAAGAGTTCTGACTGAGAAACGCTGAAATTACCCTAAAATCTGTGTTTTCAGAGCTGACAAACGGCAATCCATGAGCTGGAGTTAGCCTACAAGCAACTCTGCTCCAGCACAAAAGCTTTACAGATGCCCGACAAGCTGTTTGGGCCCGTACCGCTACTGAGGCCTACCTGGAGGTGAGAGTGTGGGAGAAGTGGCCGTTCTCCCCGCTACCTCTCCGACAAGAATAAGCTGACGAAGCACAGGACCCCATTTCCCCCACTGCCAGAAGGGTTTATCCCGGCCCTATCACCCCAGCCACACTTATCCGTCGCTGGTAGACCTGTGGCAAGGCACAAGCGCATATCATGGCATAAAGCCTGCCCTCCTAGCTGACCCAAGACGGCAGACACCAGGCACTTCACCTCACCACAAGGCCAGACAGAGCTGTTCCTAACGAAACTCGACTTGATCTTTGAAGCATTCTGGCAAAAGCTTGAGGAGAGGCAAAGACCCCTCTTTGCCTCTCCTCAAGCTTTTGGGCAGGCTTTATGCCCTGCTGCACCACTCACCTCCTGTAGCTTAACAGTCCCTGTTGAGGCCTCCAAGGCACAATGGCAAAACACCCAGGTGCCGGTGGAGAAGACCACCCAAGCTGCAGGGGTTAGGCCTACTTGCAGAGCCCCACCGCATAGTCTCTCTTCCACAGGAGCCCCACGAGCTCCAATGCCAGTCGGGGCTTCTGGAAATCACCAGGATCTTACCTAAAAGCTACATGGAGAGTGGTGGGCGAAGACAGTTGGTGGTGGGGGAACATGAAACCCGAGGAGGTTTTGGCCATTTTGTATACCCCATACTTAGTCTGGAAAGAGACAGTCTGCAGTGGCCCACATGTGGCATATGCTGAATCATTGATCTCACCTGATTGCTGCTCCCAAGCCGATATCTGAGCATATGCACTGGTCGACAATACCTGATTGCTGATACTGGCAATGGGACATAATGTGCACCACAATTGGATTTGCAGTTGGCACTTGCCTTGTGCTTGCTAAATGGGACAGATGCTAGGATACTGGTTCAGCTAGCTATTAGTAACATTACATAGGCAGATTTACCCAGCTATCTTTATGACACACACATTGTGTATGCACCTCATGTATAAACCCTAGCAGTACACTAAGCCTAACTTGTTTTCTAATTGTTTATTCTAGTTTATCATTGTCTATGCTAACGGTTAACCAAGCATACCACTATCTACCACATGGTACATAGCCTGACCTAAACTACTTAACTCTCATGTGACAGTCTTACCGCACACATATACTATACAGCGACACACCAGTTACGTTACGCTTGTTCATAAAACACAAAAACTGTGCAATAACCCATGCCACTGTTTTACCTGTATGACTCTATGTACGCTGTTGTGGCGTTTGCTGATGCTTAGTACCTACCTGCACAAAAAAAAAAAAAAAAAATATATATATATATATATTTTTTTTTTTAAATGTGAGGTCCATAAAATCTCTTGTTGTCCAGGGGTCCTGTGAATGGTTGCCTCTCTTTCTTTACCCTGGTGGGATGGAGAGGAAGCTTAACAGACAAGTGCTCCGTTCCACTTATTCAACCCCCAAGTTGGTAATAAAGTTACCTAGTGTAGGGAATTCCCATATCCCTGGGCCAGAGATTTTCCATAACTCAGGTTCTAAATAGAAAAGTAATTAAGGCAGATGACATCCAATGCCTGTGGGCCTGATAAACTAATAGGGCTAGAGCTTGCTCAATCTCAAGTGTCTAAATAATTACCTACTAATATTGCTAGAGGATGCCTAATTCCTTGATCCCTATTAATTAATTAATATTAAAGCAGAGGGAGCGTAATCTCTCTCATCTTCTTTACTTCAAGCTCCTATTAATTCAACCTGCCCCTTCACTCTAATAAGTGTTATGGATGGGAGTGCTATATCATAAAACCCTATTAAAATAACATTTCATATTTGCCTGTTGAAGTCTATCTTGAATTTTTTCTCATTTCATCTCTGATCTTAGTTCTTCACAATTATTCAATCTTCTTTGTAGTCAGTCTTTAAAAATAAGGCCATGGTGGGGCGTGGCTTGGATCCTGATGGCGCCAGTCGCATAACTCAGGAGCCTGTCTGTAGCTAGGATTTCACAGCATGCCAACACCTGCCAAAGGACACCTCACCCACCTGCCAGAGAGCTTTTATCCAAATCCACCGAGAAAGTGAGTGGTTTGGGTGCAGTGATTTTATTACAGGATTAAAATTGCCTCTAGTGACTGTCTGTGACGAACTGAGTCTCGTCACGTGTGCTTGGAGGGGCCTGCTGGCCAGCCTCTTACCAAAAGACTATGGGCCTTTTAAAAACTATGTGAACAGACTTGGTTCATGGAATTTTATATTTGGTTTGGGAAATGAACAGCCGCACGAACCAGAGACTACCCTGGAGCTTGTTAATCCTAATTGCTACTTTGCAGCAATTTCCACCGCAGTTTTCTAAGTATTCGTCTGGGTGGCCACAATTCTTATGAACGACCACGAGGTGGTGCCCATCTTGTTCGTATGAAAGCAGGCAGCGGTGTTTGGCATGACTCTCATGGAATTGAAAACGGACACAGGAACTCCCGAACATGACTGGACTTCCAGAAAGGTGCTGTTTGGTGGAAACGTTCCCACGAGCAAGGGGATCAAGCTCCAGGGTAAGACTATTGACTCTGTTCGGTAGTTTGTTCGGTTTTAAACTAACAAACTAGACCGACCGCAAGCCCTGATTCTCTGGAACAGTTTTGGGCATTGGACCATGCAAGCGGTCAGTCAAATTATGACTTCCAGGAAATTCCTGAACCCATGAACTGATCTGGGTGATTTTTGGAAATGTTGATCACCCAGATCAGGGCTATCAGGGGATGTAATGTCTGTGGGGATATAGTGTGTTTTAAGGTATTTTGGGGGGGTTTGTAAAAAATGTGTGTTTTTTGTGCCTATAGATAATTGAATTTAATACAGTGCTTGACTCAATTATCTCCCAAGCATAGGGGAGGGATTGACCTATTTTGTATGGGAGTGTCCTGGACCTGAGAGCCAATGTAATTGTTTATATGTTTTTACTGTGGTCTACTCTCAGGTCCAGGGGGAGTGCCCCTTGCATGGGGACCTGCATATGAACCCAGTTGTGGCTGACATTAAACAGATTTTGTTTTACCCTTCATGAAGTCTAGGCACATGTTTGGGTTATTGGAGAGCTATATTCACTCTGGGGATTGCTATAATCACTATACTCCCTTGGATCCCAGTGATTGCTCTTGTAAGAGCAGCCTGCTTCGCTCTCTGGAATAGGAGAGGTCTACCCACTGGAAGCTGGATCCTGGTCTTGGGTCCAGGGTGGGTTGAGGACAGCGAGACTCTAACCAAGCTGCAGCGCTTTGTTGCGGTTTATGGTAGTTATGGTGTTCCAGTGCGGTGCTTATGGTACTCAAGGATTACTAGGAAGCAGCGATTGATGGAGGAACCCGATCGGGGTGCCAGGTGGTCCGTCACACTGTCTTCCAGATTTTAATGTTTAACTCCGCTTTGCATGCGTACATCCAGCATATTCAAAATTCAATAACCTAATCGGCTTGCAGCACCCCCCATGCATGCACGTTAGGTTCCCAGACACACTGATATCAGATGAGGCAGAGTGCGATTCAGTGCCAAGGGTTCTCTGCGCTATTAACAGAGCAGTGGATAAGAAATTCTAGATTAAACAGACTGTGCAATAAATTAAGTTTTAATATTAGCTCTCTCAGTGATTAGAATAGCTGTGTTAGTCACATGCAGGGAGGTGTGACTCAAGTTCTTTTGGTACCTATAGTATCTCTTTTCATGTGGATGATTATATTTTAATTAAGTTGTATAATGTCTTTTGGTTAGCACGCAAATACAAGTAAGAAATAGATTCAATAAGAAGCCAGAACCTTGTTCATTAGGTTACAGAATGGTGGCATTTTAATAGAACATGTTTAACAACAGAGGATTTATGAGCACTCCTACATACTAAAGGATTCATTTGGATAGCTGAGACATAAAGTGGGGAATGAAAGGTAGCGGAGCCTTTAAATTATTCATAAAGAGGGTTGGGATTAAGTAATGTGAGGTATGATGAGAGTTACTTTAATATGTGGATTGCTGGGCAATATTAACAGAAGAGCAGTTTACAAGTTTAGTGTTAACAGCTTGCAGATTGTTGCCAGTAGATTTAGAATCTCCATCTATAAATAAAAAGAACATGGGGTTGGGCTAGAGGTACTAGCAGACTGAGAAGGAGCCTTAATTTAAAGAGAGATAAAGTGAGTTAGAGGGAGGGAGAGAGGGGGGCGGGGAGAGAGAGCACATTATAACTGGGATCAGGAACAGGTGGTGGAACAGGAAAAAAAAACAGAGTACAGGCAGGAAACTTGCACCTGCCAGATGTGCATTTAATGCATGTAAAAATATATAGTGAACAAAATATGAGTTTACTACAGATGTGACAATTATACTGTTTGATAAAAACAATTTGAAGTCAAGGTGACTATATCATTCTGACAATATGGTAACATGCTGTATGGTGTGTTTTTGTGCACACTGAGACGGGGTTTAAAATCAGGACTGTCCTGCCATATGTGGGAATGTAGGCATGCAACAGGTAGGGAAAGTTTGCATCCCCAGGCTAGCCTCGCTTTGGTGAAATTTTGTGTGGCATTACATTGGGATTTGTTGGTCTTGTAAGCCAACCAATAAGTGTTTGTGAACGATTTCAAGACAGCATGGTTGTATATAAAGCAGGTAATTTATATTACAGTCGTGACGTGGAGTGTTGGTGTTTACCATGCTCATATATTATAGTTTATTAATTTTAAACATACCAAATCATACGCATCCTAAGCAGAGGATGAGTAATTATTACAATTAAAAAATCAAATACTAGGGTATTGGTAATTCAAAAGAAAGAGAAAATGAGACATCTAATATATAACATTTAATTGTAATGTAAACATTGCTTAAAATGCATATCAATAAGCATCCAGAGAACAGATTGTGTTTGCCGAGGTTAAATAGCCAAAAGGACGTCCAGAGTTGCCTTACGGAGTTAAACCTTAAAATCTGTAAGACAGCCACCAGAGGCAGTCTTTACCCTGCAATGAAAACACTGCACCCAGACCACTTCATTGAGATTGAACATTCTATGTTGGACCAGTATTCTTAAAGAGAAACTACAAAAATATCATGGGATGCAGTTTTCTATTTTGTGTTAAATGTGAATGCTTGTGGGTGCCGGTGATGGGGAGGGATGTTGGTGATGTTTCATTTACCAATAAGATATATGTAAAAGGGTCATGTTTGCTTTCTATTGTTGTTTCTTTAAATGCCAGGAGACTTATTTGTTCCTGAATAATTTATATTTGGATACTCTAAATGATGGCATTGTAGAGGAGTAAAATTATGACAGTGTAACTAAGGAAACAGATGTTGCTGCTTGTACATCTTTGTGGACAATAATGAATAATAATTAAAAAGAGAACAGCAAGAGTCATGGATAGAGATAATGTTTGCCATATATTGGTTCTGGATGAGAATTAGGAAAATGTTACACATCAACAACCCATATTGATAGTGTGACCTGGCCATGTATATAAGGTTTCTCCCTTGTTATCATATTACATGTAACTGCTTTCTTAATAAACATTTGGAAATTTAATATACAGCTCGGGCTTTATTTAGGCTTTGGCCATCTGGGAACTAGCTGAAAAGGTGCTTCTAATGGGTCATGCAAATGAACAAACATAGCAGAGGAAACAATACAATCATTTTATACGTCATTTATTTTTGTACTTGTTCATTAACTATGTAAAGGTTTTTTAAAAAAATAAAAGTTTGCAAATTCATATTCATACTTAGAAGGCACTCTTTTAAACGTGTAATTGAAACTTATGGACGTATTGGAAAACAGAAATGTTTATTTACAAAACACAGAACCGCAACTATGGAGCACCTGAATGCTGTTCAATTGGCACAGTTTGACTATTCTAAAAAAGTAAATTCTGCTATTTCAACTGAATTTTCACTTCTACTCTGCAGTTCAGCTGTCTTTTGAAATCAACCAAATCTCTATATAACATTTCGTTCATTTGGTTGTTCCAAATGATTGAAGCCCCCAAATCTGGAGTCACATTAATGGTTCCCCAAATCCGCCTAAACACTATAGGATAACCTAACCATGAACCCCCCGAAAGCTAACACTGAGTAGTAACATTTGATTAGAATTAAATTACAATGCAGTTGAATTATTTTGAAACAATCCACTCTGTAGCAATGAAGTACGTTTGAAAATGGCATGGAGCCATTCAGTTCAATTTGGTTACCCTTTGGATATAAATATGTAATGAAGAACAGAGGAATTTTAACAAATGACTGCAAACGAAATGAGCAAAATGTTTAAAAGTAAATTCAAAGTGAAATCAAAATACTGTAGAGGTTTTCATAGATTAGCTGAAATGCAATTGTCCATATTTGGTTATATTGGCCAAAGATTTGCAACTCCATTGTCATTTTGTTTACAAGAAAACATCTTCCGTAAAAATGAACAAATGCTTTGCAAACAATTACCTCTTATCCTATAAAAACACCAGGTGAACTTTAACCAGATATTAGGCATAGCCACTAAACTGCGAATTATTGTGAATTGACCCAGGATTCTCAAATGTTAGACAAAGATAACTGACCTGAATATTTTTCCTAACACAGCAATTTTATCCTAAAATTTGAAGTTCCCTGGTCGATTCTTCACAATTCCTGATCACTAAATAACTCTTTGGTGTACCTTGATTATTGGGTTGGAATTGGAAACCTCTGATTTACAGAATATTTAGCATTCTTAATCCTACCAGCATATAATTTTAGTATAAAAATAGAACATGCTTTTTATATAAAGCTCGTGGACAATTTAAAAGTAATCAGAAACACCATGGGCCTGAGTGCATGGACGACTATAGAATGGATAGGTGTTCAATTACTTCAGAAGGATGGGTAAAAAATATAACCGTTTAGAATGGGGAGGAAAGCAAAAATAAAATGTACTGGAATGTAGAGCGTCCAAAAAAACAAAGTGTAAAAGCTAAGCAAAAACAATAAAACAATACAACACAGCTAAAAAATATTCTTCTCTGTAGTGGTGTGCAGACGCTAACAGTATTAAATATTTTTTTAATTTTGTCTTTTCTATTCCTTGATTTTTTTTTTTATCATGAAGAAAAGCATTAGCGGCTTTGCAATGTAGCCTTACAGACTCAATTACGTTGATGCTTGCAACATAACTATACTTTGTGTAGAGGTTATCTTTCTGCATATGACAGTAGATCTCAAGTAGCTAACTAATCAGAAACACTTTCTTGTTTTAGCAGCAAGACAGAAAAAACATTAAGAGTCTCACACGAGTCCTTTGCTTTTTTTTGGGCGGCGGCGACGGCAATCTTGGGAAAGTGCCATCGAAAAGCAAGATGATACAAAAGTTCATTTGAGGAGCTGTTCTCAGACATCTTGCCCTCAGTGACCATCTTCATGGTTGCAAACTGCCTGGGAAGACTATATGACCTAGCAATGTGAAATCTAAACAAGACTGGAAGATTAACAGGTCCATATAAAATACAACCCTGACTTGAGCGATGTATATTTGGAAAATTTATAGGCTTATCTTAAGCCAGTCATCTAATACATGCACGATGGCTGTATAAAGATAGACACAGTTTATCCACCAGATGTTTAAATGAGCCAACAATTAACTTGTATAACCAATATTATGTAACAGGAAACAGTTATGCTGAAGAGCAATTTGACTGTAAAAATATTGCAGGGGTCAAGTAATAGACCTCTGCTGGGAGAAGATATAGCAATGTGTCTTATCTTTGGCACGCTGTGTCTACAGATATAATGTCATCTTTCGTTTCAGCTCCCAATGATCGGGTAGAGTGTTTCTATGTCTGGTTCATATCTCTTTTGAAAATAGATGAGGCACTATTTCCATTAGCATTGAGTTACGGATGGGCTAGGGGAGATAGAAGGGGGCATTACTGTTCTGAAATGCAACCTGAGTTTGCTGTTTCCATGCCAGAGTACAGAAGCGTCTATCCTATGTAGTTAGATTGAGCAAATGTTATAACTCTCACTCTTTAACTATATGAGTACCAGACTGCTACTTAGGTCTTAAAACCGGTATGAAAAAAATCACGGAATATAAAAGAAAAGTAATAAAAAGCCATGGCAAAATCTATCCAGTGTTACAGTAACATAGGCCTCCATTAACTAAGCTTTGCAAATGATTCAACACAGTTAGAAAAACCTTCCAAAAACGTATCTACAAAATTTCCCTCAGACTTTAATGGAGTATTCTGTAGATAGGTCATTTGGAACGTTTATCAAACAATTAATCAGGATTTTCAGTTAAGGTAAATTGTATAGTTTGAAGTTGAAATGGCATTTTTTTATTTTATTTTGAGATTTTGTTTTTTTTGTTTCCCTCAAATTTCTGTCTTTGTAGAGCACAAATGATGTGCTCAGGTTCCATGGAAGTCACTAATGCAGACTGATATTGTGAAAATGGGGTATGTTTTAAGTGAATGTAACTGATAATCTAGACCAGGCATAGGCAACCTTCAGCACTCCATATGTTTTGGACAACACTGCCCATGATGCTTTGCCAGCATTATGGCTGTAAGAGCATTATGGGGGGATGTAGTCCACAACATCTGGGGTGCCAAAGGTTGTCTATGCCTGATCTAGAATGACTGGTAAATAGCTACAACATACAGATAAGAACAGTGCACACACACGAAAAACACACATAGCTACAACATACAAATAGCAACAGCACACACACAACATTTTTTTTTACAAGGCTACCTAAAATCACATATATTGGCAAGAAATATGGGGATTCAGTTCTACTTTATGGCCATATTGTGGTAACTCCACCATTACGTCACAGTACCCCAATATTGGTGAATCTGCAATATTTACTGCTTCCAGAGACTCTCCTCATATTCACAGAAAAAAGGGAATTGGGGACCCACCTGAAACATGCATTTCTCAGCAGTGGTGCTGCTGTAAAGACCAAAATATACACAAAATACAGATGAAGTAACATAGCGTCTCTTGAAGCAGTTTAAGCAGTAAGTATTGCGGTTATCATGTTAATCTGTGTTTATCCAGAGATAATGTAACATTCTGCTATTGGGAACCTGCATTAGTTGCTGTGTTATCTATGATCCATATGCTAACTATATTATGTTGTTTAGTAAGTATTTTTTAGTTTTTATTTTAATGAAAACCCCCTTAAGATAAGCACACAGGTCTGAATGGATGTGAATTTAGCAAATTTCACCATATTCTGATGTCAATTACCATTACTTAATTGAATTAAGTTTTCACATGAAATGTTCCTTCTAGTAGCTGTTACTGTTTGAAAAGTTTGCGGTGATCTGGTACCCCAAACAAAAACGACACAGAAAGTACATGCAAAGTATATTGTGTAGGGATTGCTTTTAAATGCAAACATAAACAACAAAAAGAACAACCAAACAAAATCATTTGCTGCATTTGTTCCCTGTGCCGAGAAGGCAGGTGTGAACTCTACAAACCTCTCCTAATACAAATAGCACCCAGCTGTTTGTCCCTTCAAACAAGTTCACAAAACCACGCTTTCACATTCCATAATTCACTTATGCCTGAGCCTGTCTCCACAACACCACTACACATATTCACTTGTAATATTTATGTGAATACATGTTTGCATTTATAAAATGGTTGTGCTTGATTAGCTGTTTCACTACTAACATGCCTTCATTTTGGGTTTTTTTTGTAATTAGTTGAGAAGGAAATAGCCAAGGATGTTGATTATCTGCCAATTTTGTATTTACTTGTCTGTCAGTTTGTGTGTTATATTTCCTGTATAGATGTTCTGTTGATTTTCTATCTGTGTAGTTCAATAAATCTTGTTAGGCGATATTGAAAGTGTTTATTTTATAACAGGATTAAATCACTAAACTTTGAATTTAACGAAATTGTATCTGAATTGCAAAACTGAGGCTAAAACAGTCATGCTTTGACAGCGGTGGATCCAGACCTGATCTCGACAGGGGCACTTGTAGATTGTTTAAAGAAATAATCCCGGCACAATAACCACTACAGCTCTGTGTATTGGTTATGGTGCCAGGAGTGCCGGGGCCCCCTCTCAGAGTAAGTAGTCAAACTGTTTAAGAACAGTTTGACAACTTACCTGGGTCTGCTGGGATATGGGGCTGTAGTAGGGCATAGGAGTGTGTGAGTGGTGCAATGTGTGAGGGGTGCAGTGTGTGAAAGGTTCAGTGTGTATGTGGGGGGGTGTAGTGTGTGAGCGGTGAAGGGTGTGTGTGTGTGTAGGCGACAGTGTGTGTGTGAGCAGTATATGTGTTAAGGTTGCAGTGTATGTGTGTGTGACAGTGTATGTCAGAAGGTTGCAGTGTATGTGTGTGACAGTGTGTGTGAGGGGGGCAGTGTGTATGTGAGGGGTGCAGCTTATGTGTGTGTTTGAGGGGGCAACTTGTGAAGGCAGGGCCGGCGCTACCATAAGATGGCGCACCGGCCCCAAGGGCGCAACATCAGGCTGACCGGAAGGAGGGAAGCATAGCCGAGTGCAGCCCAGATCTTTCCGCCCGCGGAGCCCTGCCTCTGCCCGCCCACCTCCTACCCTGGTGTCTGCCACAGGCTGTGTGGAGGGGGCGGGGATATGAATGACATCATATCCCTGCTCCCTGTGTACCACACAGCGCGGCTGGTGCCCAGTGATGGGGCTGGGCTGCAGGACGGGACTTCACAGAGCCAGACAGCATGCACCCCAGGGACAAGATTTAACAGATGTAAGTATGTAATTGTAAATGTCTTTGTATGTATGTCTCTGCATGTATGTATGTATGTATGTCTCTGTATGAATGTATGTCTCTGTATGTATGTATGTATGCCTCTGTATGTTTGGATGTATGTCTCTGTATCCATGTTTGTATGTATGTCTCTGTATCTATGTATGTACGTCTCTGTATGCATGCATGTATGTATGTATGTCTCTGTATGCATGTATGTAACTGAATGTATGTTTGTCTCTGAATGTCTGTATGTATGTCTCTGTATCCATGTATATATGTCTCTGTATGCATGCATGTATGTATATATGTCTTTGTATGCATGCATGTAACTGTATGCCTTTATGTCTCTGTATGTACGTATGTGTCTGTGTGTCTCTGTATGCCTATATATCTATGTATGCATGTTTCTGTCTGTAGGTATGTATGTGTCTGTATGACGATATGCCTCTGTATGTATGTATGTGTCTGTATGCCTGTATGTCTTTGTATGTATGTTTCTGAATGCCTGTATATACGTATGTGTCTGTATGACATATGTCTCTGTATGTGTGTATGTATTTGTATGCCTGTATGTATGTGTCTGCATGCCTGTATGTCTCTGTACGTATGTGTCTGTATGACGTTATGTCTCTGTATGCGTGTATGTCTTTGTATGCCTAAATGTATGTGTCTGCATGCCTGTATCTATATGTATGTGTCTGTATGTATGTTTCTGTATGCCTGTTTGTCCCTGTATGCATGGATGTATGTATCTGTATGACAGTATGCCTCTGTATGCATGTATGTCTTTATATGCCTGCATGTCTGTGTATGCATGTATGTCTCTGCCTGTATGTCTGTATGTCTCTGACTGTATGTGTCTGTATGTCTCTGTAGGATTATTTCTGTCTTTGTATGACAATGTACCTGTATGACTTTGACTGTATGACTGAAAAATGATGCCTGTGTGTCTGTGTCTTGGGAGGAAAAGAAATACAGGTGAAGATGCATTTTTTTTTTTAAAGGATGGTGGGGGGCGCCAAAATACATCTTCGTCTGTGCAACTAAAAATCCTAGCACCGGCCCTGTGTGAAGGTTGTCTGTGAGGGCGACAGTGTATTTCAGGGGTACAGTGTGTGCGTGAGGGGGGCTGTGTGTGAGGGGGCAGTGTATGTGTGTGTGGAGCAATGTGTGTGTGAGACAATGTGTGTATAGGGGGCAGTGTATGTGTGTGTAGGGAAATGTGTATATGGGGAGGCAATGTATGTGTGGGTGGGGCAATGTGTGTATGGGGGGGTAGTATATGTGTGTGTGGGGCAATGTGTGTATGGGGGGCATTGTATGTGTATGGGGCAGTGCATGTGTGTGTCGAATGTGTATATGGTGAGGCTATGTATGTGTGTGTGGTGCAATGTGTGTATGGAGGGCAGCGTATGTGTGTGTTGGGCAATGTGTGTATGGAGGGCAATGTGTGTATGGAGGGCAGTGGATGTGGTGCAATGTGTGTATGGGGCAGTGTATGTGTGTGTGGGGCAATGTGTGTATCGGGGCAGTGTGTGTGTATGGGAGGGCAGTGTGTGTATGGAGGGCAGTGTGTGAATGTGTATGGTGTGTGTGGGGCAATGTGTGCAGGGGGGCAGTGTGTGAATGTGTGGTGAGGAGGGTAGACAGGCTTTTTTATAATATATATTTTTTTTAAATTTAATAAAAATAAATATACTTTATGTCCCCCCTCCCTTCTTACCTTTACTGAGGGAGGAGGGGGGACATTTCTCAATCCTTGGAGGTCCAGTGGGGAATCCCTGGTGGTCGCAGTGGTGAGAGTGAACTCTAGCCCACAGCTCCAGGGCTCCAGGGTTCACTCTCACGGGATCCGGAGCATTGCCGTGGTAACTACTCCGGTCCTGAAGGCACATTGCAGGGCTAGCGCTTGGATATTGGCCGGCAGGGGAGAGCTACAGCGGGTGGGGGGGGGGGACACAATTGCCCCATTGCCCCTCCCCTGGATCTGCCAGTGCGCTGTGATTATAGTGGAGTCAGATGATTTTTAAACCCTGTGTATTGTGAATTGCAATGAACTGAAAACAGAATTGTAGATTTCAGGTAGAATATTAAAATGGCCTGCTATAGTTACATTGCAACTGTTGTATCAGCAACATATTCTCAATCTCTAAATTATTAATTGAAATGTTCTCCACATATTATACAGAATATTTGTATATTAAAAAGTAAACAATTCCCATGTGTATACACAACTTAGAGTAAAGGAATGAAGATAACATGGGAATTATTCACTAACTGATGATTTGTAGTGAAATACAAAATTCAGACAAAAATAGCTGAATTTGAAAAAATCCTCATCTCATCTATAGTCACAGCCTCACTAGTTTAGCCTGAATTTTGAAGATGGCTTTTTTAAAGGAAAACTCTCGCTCCCTGAATGCAAGTTTGTATGTATAAATGTACATTTATTTTTATATATTTTTTTTTTCTGTTGTTATTTCTGATCCTGAAGAAAGCCCAGATTGGGGCTGAAACGCCGATCAACTCTTTTTAATGCATATTGAATAAAGCATTTTGCAACTTTTATTAAGAAGACCGAAGAGTGCAGCCTTCATCTTTATTTGTTTTTTATAAATGTATATATGTATATATAAAATGAATTATGTACCCCTTTTTTAAATAAAGGAACAAATAACCATTTAACTTGTCTTTACGCCAGTGCTTGGATGCACTCTTCATGCAATCCTTCGATTAGGTCAGCAGTCCTGACTTTTGTCCAATCAGATGCTTCTTACACACATAAGTGGCAATCACCACGTTCTGCCAATTCAAAGCTTCTCTGTGAGAAGAATATCAGCAATATTTACACTGAGGCACCGGATGTAAAGTGGATTCTATAAGAAAAATCTATTTCAGTCTGGAGTCCCTAGTGGTTGTATGTCTGAGAACCACTATTAGAGGCGTAGAAATTGCAAAATATAAACAATGCTGTTTCTCAGAAAAGGCTCTGGTTTTATTTCCAAGCCTGCAGGGCCGCATCAATTCCCCCAAATCACTTAATTAAGACAAAGTGACTGGGGTGCTAGGCTGTCCCTTTAATTTACGAAAGTTCCCTGTTTAGTGAAAATACTCTTATTTTATTTATTTCAGTTCCTTACACTTTGTTTGTTACACAATATATTTACAAATTAATGTTCTGGATTTTGTGTTTTTCTGTTTTCCATAACCCTTGGTAAAACACTGGAAAGATATATTACTTCCTAGAAGTACCTGTCTTGTGCATAGATTTCACGGGATAGATGAAGCAATAAAAAAGCTTTTAAAGCTAGGAAGTAAATCAGGCAGATAATTGCGCAGTGGTTTTCATAGTAATGTAACTTCCATCTGAAGTGAATGCAATTTGGAGTTATTAGTATCTAAAGCTGAACCATTAATACGATCCAAGATTGGCACCAAAGTAACCTGAATGGACATGCTAATGATAAAAAAAATACCAGATCTTTATTTTACACAGTCACACCACAGTGTAGAGAAAAAATGTTTGACTACGAGTGGAAATGGTCATGAAGTATTGCTTTTCTTCTTGCTAAATGACATCTTGTTGCATATTTTGTATGATGCAATAATTAAAGGACCACTCTTGGCACCCAGACCACTTCAGCTTAATGAAGTGGTCTGGGTGCCAGGTCCAGCTAGGGTTAACCCATTTTTTCATAAACATAGCAGTTTCAGAGAAACTGCTATGTTTGTGAATGGGTTAAGCCTTCCCCTATTTCCTCTAGTGGCTGTCTCAATGACAGCCAATAGAGGCGCTTGCGTGCTTCTCACTGTGATTTTCACAGTGAGAGCACGCCAGCGTCCATAGGAAAGCATTACGAATGCTTTCCTATGTGACCGGCTGAATGCACGCGCAGCTCTTGCCGCGTGTGCGCATTTAGCCGCATGGGAGGAGAAGAGGAGGATCGGAGGAGGAGAGCTCTCCGCCCAGCGCTGGAAAAAGGTAAGTTTTACCCCTTTTCCCCTTTCCAGCGCCGGGCGGGAGGGGGACCCTGAGGGTGGGGGCACCCTCAGGGCACTATAGTGCCAGGAAAACGAGTATGTGTTCCTGGCACTATAGTGGTCCTTTAACATGGAACCCACATAAACTCAATTGTTGGGTATTCATAGTGAATATCTTTGAGTTTCTTCCAAGACAGCTATATTTTTAGTTTGGCTATATTTGGCCTAAAAATTAAAATTTATATTGAATTCATTATGAATTCCTGACAATTTACATTTTTTTGAAGTGGCTGCAGCCCCAAGTGGAGTTCTAAAAATCCCCATGTATAATGTTTGTCCAATTTTGTTGTTAGTCCAGAACATTTTTAAAACTGAGAGAGAAATAATGTCTCCAATTACGTAAATCGTGACAGCACCATTTATGTAGCACAGTGTGCTATTGATATCGGTGCAGTGAGTTAATGCAGTGGGGTGGAGGGTTAATTATCAAAGCAGGGCTTTGGATTAATAGAGCAGATGTGAAGTTTATAGATATAGGTTTATAAATTACTTGGAAATCATTAAAAGATTTGGTGTCACAACGTGATTTATAGAACATGTTAGATTTAGAGCACGGTATAGTGTTGGTTTCAGGAAAGGCTTCAGTCCATCTATGCATAGCATTTATATTTACTCTGGGCTGATACCCCTGGTCTTTTAGCAGCCTAACAAAGACCCTGAAACACACAAGCAGAAAACACAAAATGTAAGTCTTAGCCCTTTCAATCTTCATCTACAGCAGTCCAGCTCAGTGAGCAACTCACAGTGAGGTGTATCACTCTAATTGATAGATTGTAGAAGCTAAGCTTAACTCTTGTAATTGGACAATACTTTCTGTACAGGTGCAAACAGAACAACTGCTAATGGGTTATTTGAGTCTGGTGTAACTCTTATAATAGAATGTAGTCCTTTAATATTTAAATCCACTCTTTTTAACATCCAGCAACACTCAGGACTCATAAACTGAGAATTAACAATGTCTACTTAAATGACCATAAAACGTGAACAACATGTATTGGGGACAGATGTGGTGTATTGCCATGGTTTTCATGGTGTATCACAATGGTGTGCCTCAAGCCACTGTAAAGTGTTTAACAAATATACTGATGTATTGACAGGAAATGTGATTCGAAATGAAAGATAGAAGAAAAAAAGGTTTATGTACCATGGAATTTTTATTCTTATTAAAATGTGCCTTGTTCCAAAATAAGGTTTGGAACCGCTGATCTCCTGTTCATAATTAATTTAAGAAAATGGATGTGGAAAAGAAACAAATGAAGTGAAGGAAAAAAGGATTGACTGAGCTATGATACCAAGCTCCTCATTGGAAAGCCTGGGGACTGTCTCTTTACCAAGTCTTCTAATGAATTAAAAACTATCATATCAGCTTAAATATGGGCATATATCCTAGTTACCATAATAGGGAATTTTGCCTTCGAGTAATGTTCAAGATGAAGATGTAGCCTAATTAAATTATAATGCAATGTTCTATACAATATTTAGCCTTATAAGATGTGAAGATATTCCTTGTCCCCCTTTTATCTTTAGTATATTCTTAATTTAAATATTCAACATTTATCAAATGTTAAAATAATTTTCCCCCCAAAGAGTATTTTAATTTATTCCTTTATTGCTCTATCTAATTAGGAACCTTGAACAGTGAGGTGAAAACAAGCTTCCAAAGAACTAACTGCCCACCTGTAGACTAAGGAAGAAAAGGTTTATTCTGTTTGAAGAGTTGACAGCGTTGAGACAAATTCAATAGATGGTATCAACGTGATTTCACCTAACAGGCTATTCTAGAATGTGCTGCTAAAACGAGAGTCAAAGATAAAATCCAAATTACTTGTTTTTGATAGAGGAGACATTGGCTGACCTTTAAAATTAAAAGGAGGAAAAAAATGACAAAAAGCAAACTTGGTTTTAAAGAATAAGGAAAATGATTTGGTGCATTGTTACATTTAGCAAAATTCATCACCAATGTCTTGACTTATAAAAGGCCGATGTAGTATCCATATCAATTGAGGAATGATTGCAGCTATGTACTCTGAATAAAAACTTTAGTTCTATAATATGTTGCTTTCTCCATCTGTTATAATACCACACAGTACCCAAAAGTCAAATAAATGTTCTTGTATACATCAGAAGCAGAAATTATACAGTTCTTCGAGTGTACAACCAACAACTTATCCCGTTGGATAGGCTAAGATCCAAGTCAAAACTGTCCTAGGCCTTGTACGAATGTGGGGAGACTGCTCACCAAGAAGTAAAATATGATAAATGTTACATTTACATTTTTACAACAACAAAAATAATCTAAAAAGTTCTGAAGAAATCATTAATTCACATACATTATTGATTTTTCTCTTAAACATTTTAACTGTGGTTATTATGTTTAGAACAATATCATAATCTGCAACAAATTATAATTGGTGTCCAGGCAAATCAAAGTTATAGCATTTAACTAAAGAGTTGACATGAATTAATACAAATAAGTTGAGATGAAAAGTAAAGATCAGAGAGGTCCTGCTCAAATAAGCTTACAGTCTAGAATATATTGTATTCATAATTAACTCATATTAGGCATTTAGTATTTTTTAAAAAATTTTATGGAAAATAAAACATGGTGGACCTTTTGACTAAGGTATATTGCATAGGCTTCAGACTGTAAAACATTCATGAAAATTCAAACCTTTCACATTACCAAGGGAAGCTTGCTGAGTAGGAACTTCCATTCCATCAGAGATTGGATAATTTCTCAAAAGTGAAAACTCACTATAGCTAAGCGAAAAAGCAAATGCTTTCTCTATGGATATAAACATTTTTGAAAAGCCCAAATGAAAGTTGCTGACCACTTTTAGTATTAACCACCATTAGATAAATATGTAATTCCATTCTTAGTAGCTCTTAATAAATATGAATTCAGTTAGTCACATAGCACTGGACTTTTCTTTGAATACTTATTTGTTGTGGACGTTGAATACTTAAACCCTCTTACTCTGTAATGATCATATCAATGATGTGAACGCGTGAATTTGGTTTCAAATGAATTGTGATTCATCTGAATAACGGGCAATCAGCGGTTCTTATGAATTCCGCAACACTGAAACGTTATATATAAAAATAATTACAATACGAATGAAATAGACAATGGACAAACAGTTTATTTTGTGATGTGGAGCTCTATCCATGGCGCCAAAAAAGAGAGATGATTATAATGACAAAGATGATTGATGGTTAGAGGACAGCCACTGTGATGGAGCCTGCTCCAATTGCATTAACAACTGGTGCATGACTCGAGGAACCCCCACCCGAAGAGCTTAATCACCTAATGCCCTTTCCCTTCTGTTTTAATGTCTTCATTGCAGCAGAGTGCTCTACTCCCAACCCCTGGGACCAGTAATCATGATCGGGATAGCTGCCATTCCACAGTGGAAAATGCGTACCATCCATCTGGAACCGTCACTCTGATAGAGACCATGGCGGCTGCCCTGGACAATTTACATCATACACTGCTCCTGTCCATTGGTAACCAGGAGAGCACTAATTCAAGGGAAGTTAGAGATGGTGAAGGGCTAACGAAAACCATTGAAAGTTAGAGGTAGCCCTCTTCCACAGAGTCTGAGAAACTTGTTCCTTTTGACCTGCACTTACCTGGCAGAAGCCTGGAACTCTGTGTCAGATCGGAAGGTTAGCCGCGACTAGACAAAAGTTAATACGAATATTACTTGGACTGCATATCTCCAATCCAAGCTGTTTTGGGTCATTTTACACTTGATTACTAGACCTGTCCAGGGATGTATAATTGTCACTATTGTGTGTGGGAAAATCTATGTTTTTGGGTTACAGGTGTACGACAAGTTAATTGAGTTATCATTGATTGGTCGACATTTGTGCTCTTTTGGTTCATCAGAATTTGGCCAAATCAAAATTTTTCACTGTGGAATAGGGTCTATGCAAATCCATGTATACTTATTTTGTCACACAGCGGTAAATAAATACATTAGCATATTAAGCTCTTTTTGTACAAATACTTTCTCACTCCTGATTTCTGATATTATATAAGTATAGATATTTTTCATTACTCTTCTTTTTTTCCCTCTATTAATTACTTGTTGTGTGAACCAAATTCTGAGAAGATGCTATTATGTATATATTTTGTAGTGCACTGGTTGGTCCATGTGTGTTCTTTTGGTCATTAGAATAATTTCCCCAGAAACAATTGCACGGACAAAAAAGGTCTGATGCCAAATATCCACATAGACAAATCCCAAACTGACCGATACAACCTTTTCACCGTGACCAGTGCATATGAAAATCCATGTTTACTAAATTTGCACACAAGACAGTAAACAAATACATAAACATATTATGCTCTTATATGTACAATTACTTTCTCACCAGTGATTTCTACACCAACTGCAAAGGTTATTGATGCACAAAATAAGAACCTAACATGCTATGAAATTGGAGAAGAGGTGCATACTCGTAAATAAATATTTTTGGATGAAACCTAATGTAAGGCTATATTTTTAGAGGATATTTGTTAACATCATTATCACTCAACCTTCTAAAAACTAATTTTCTTTGTGGACATATATAGGTTTCCAGTGATTTCCTATATTAAAACCAAAATAATAAATCTCTGTAGGTAGTTTAGATATGGGTAATGGTGGTAATAGAAATATTTTTAAAGCCATACATAAAAGGTTTGGTCTGGTCATCGTATCCTGTCTTTGCAGCTGATTGACTTTACTAAGTAACCTCCACGGAGTAGGGAGACATTCTATTATGTATTATATCAGCAGTTGTTATTTAAGTAGTATGTCCTTGATGGTATAGGCTCAGTAGTAATGAGGGTTGGCCTGGAATTTTTATTGAAGGTAATTTTTTGCAATGGAATGGCACATACCTTATTTGACTTCTAATAGTTAGAGATCTTATAGTTGTTTGCATCTTTGAATAATGAAAGGACAACATGTGTTAGTAGGGCAGCTGACAACCTTGTTTATGGACACTCCAGGCAGGAGTAGCTCAGTCACGATTTTATAAGTACACCCTGTTCCAAATTATTATGCAAATTATATTTTTCTCATTTACCTAAATAATTGATGTAAATAACAGTCAGCATAATTCTCATGTTATCAACTATTAAGAGTACAATTCAAATGTTATTGAACAAACCTCCTAATGCTAACAGTATTTTTTTTTAAACATAAAAAACTTACAATGCACTGTTCCAAATTATTACGCACAGTAAGTTTCAAAACACTATAGGTTGTAAAGAACTGAAAATGGTCATTTGTTGTGTTTGCAGCATATTTACTGAAATCAAAAGCTATTTCAATCAAACCTATAACAACATTTTAACTTTTTAAACATTTTAACAGGTCACGTTACATTTTAACATAGGACCCCTTATTTGATAGCAGCTTCACAAGTCTTGCATCCATTGAACTTGTGAGTTTTTGGCCAGTTTCTGCTTGAATTTGTTTGCAAGATGTCAGAATAGCCTCCCAGAGCTGCTGTTTGGATGTAAACTGCCTCCCACCCTCATAGATCTTTTGCTTGAGGATGCTCCAAAGGTTCTCAATAGGATTGAGGTCAGGGGAGGATGGAGGCCACACCATGACTTTCTCTCCTTTTATCCCCATAGCAGCCATTGATGCAGAGGTATTCTTTGCAGCATGAGATGGTGCATTCTCATGCATGAAGATGATTTTATTACGGAAAGCATAGTTCTTCCTTCTGTACCAGGGTCAGTCAGAAACTCCACATACTTTGCAGAGGTCATCTTTACACCTTCTGGGATTAGTCTTCATGTATTTTTCTGCACAATGCAGCCATTTCTGCTTGTGAGCATTGGTTAGTGGTGGCTGAATAGAAGGTTTATGCACAGTTGCAAGACTCTGGAGGACTCCACACCTTGATGTCCGTGGGACTCCATAGGCACCAGCAGCTTCAAATATCTGTATGCTGCGATGTAATGGTATTTTAGCAGCTGCTCTCCTGATCCGATGCATGGATCTGGCAGAAATCTTCCTCAATGTGCCTTTATCTGCACAAATCCGTCTGTGCTCTGAATCAGCCACAAATCTCTTAATAGTGCGATGATCACGCTTAAGTTTTCGTGAAATATCTAATGTTTTCATACCTCATCCAAGGCATTGAACTATTTCACTCTTTTCGGCAGAAGAGAGATCCTTTTTCTTCCCCATATTGCATGAAAATGGTGCTCTGCTTAATAATGTGGAACATCCTCCTTTAGTAGTTTTTCCTTAAATTGTGCTCACCTGGCAATCTAATTGTCACAGGTGTCCGAGATTGTTTTCAGTGATCAAAAGAGCCCTGAGACATAATGCCATCCATGAGTTAAACTGAAAAACAAAATATTTAATCTTTGTGACACTTAAATAGAATTTGCATAATAATTTGGAACAGGGTGTATAGATAATGTATTACAAAATATGGAGAGAAAAAAAATAACAACACATTTACTAATCTTTGAATTTTGCAACTTTCTAGAATGAGCTCTGTCAAGACCAGGAAGTAACTGATGCTTTTTAGCCTATCATAGCCTTCCTATCTTTTTGGAAGAAGTGTGGAGAAGACCCTGAAAATACAGCACATCAGGTGTTTATGGGTCAACATTTAGCAGCTGTTCCATCCATTAATCATGTAAATTTGCCCACTGCTCTACTTACTTAGCTCGTACATTTGGTTTTAACATGACATCACTCCTGCACTTTGAGTACATCCCATACACACATTTGTAAAGGTAAGGGGAAAAAAATGCTTGCTCCTGTGATATATTTGGAAGCTCATAGTAAACTTTTGTGCAGTTATAAGCCCAAGAGAAAGTCAGAGAGAGAGACAATGAGCTTATGTAGTTATGGTGCGTAAATAGTTTCTTTAATTTGTATATGGCAACAAAGTTAACTATACAAATTAGAACTCAATATTGAAAGTGCTGGATTAAGAGTATATTGTGTCTGGTGCTTATGATTATGATAGACCTAACTATAGAATTCATCAGCTGTAAAACATTCCTCTCCTCTCAAGCGTCCTAGATCTTTAGAACAGTCTCAGTTTATGACCCATGACTTACTGACCTGGGTTTTTTATGAATTCCTAAATATAAATTCCAGCTTCTAGGATTAATTAATGTACACTACATGAGATCTGGTAGTGATGCATCTCACATCTAGTGGGGCATGTCAGCCATTTGGTTGCCAATAGACCATATATACAGAATTTTCTTGTTGTTATTATTATTATTATTATTGCCATTTATAAAGCACCAGCAGATTCTGTAGCGCTTTACAATATTATAAGAGGGGGTATTTAACTATAAATAGGACAATTACAAGAAAACTTACAGGAACGATAGGTTGAAGAGGACCCTGCTCAAACGAGCTTACAGTCTATAGGAGTGGGGTATAAAACACAATAGGACAAGAAATAGCAATCAAACAAGGTGGAGTGAAGCAGAGCTGGAGGAGAGAGTAGAGTGCTGCCCTTTAGGAGATAGCAAGAGACAGGTATGCGAGGTAGAGGTTACTCTGGGAGGCCATAAGCTTTCCTAAAGAGATGGGTCTTAAGGCACTTCTTAAACAATTGAAGACTAGGGAAGAGTCTGATGGCGGTAGGCAGGCTATTCCATAGGAAAGGAGCCACTCGTGAGAAGTCCTCGCATACCTATGGATTTGTGAAGAGATGTAAGAGGGGCTAGAATTGGTCAATGCTTTATAGGTATGGGTTAGCACGTTAAATTGACTCTTATAGAATACCGGAAGCCAATGTAAGGACTGACAGAGGGGTGAAGTGTGAGAAGACTGACTGGAGAGGAAAATCAGTTTGGCAGCAGCATTCATTACAGACTGTAGCGGGGCAATACTTTTCTTTTGGGAAGACCAATTAGGAGAGGGTTACAATAATTAATGTGAGAAATTACTAGAGTATGGACAAGCTCCTTAGTAGCATCTTGTGTAAGAAAGGGACGGATACGGGCTATGTTTTTTTTTTCAATTCAACAATTTTTATTAAGTGGTTTTAGGGGGGATACAGAAGAGAAACATGGATGGTCAATGAAAAGGTAGAGGAACATGCATTGTGGCTGTCACTTTTTGAAGTAACATTACATTTTGATATCATCTGTTGTACACATTGTTCCATGATAAAATACATCTCAGGACATTTGACTGTCATTATGTCTCGCTTACATTACTTGTTATTTCCTGGTTTAGTTCTGGTATTACTTCATGCTTTCCATACAGTTTGCAATCCCAATGGCCCACATAAAACAATACATGAAAGGTTGTAACATGTAGTGTAAATGGCGGATTAACTACCTCCGCTTACTCCGGATTGCTGCATATTCCTAGAGCGAAAGAGTAAGAACAGGTTAAGGGTGAAGGTGGTGTATGTGTAGGGGGGGAGGGTAAACACTAAGCTGGTAGGAGGTTAGGCCTCTTGACCTTAGACAAGCACATATCTAAAGCGTGGCATGTGGGAGCACTCCGTTTTGACACCCTCTTACGCAGGTATTTAAGAATTACTCTAATAACATCACTCACTCCATGTGACTACAGGGGAGTGTGAGGTCAACACTTCATGTGACCTCAGCGGATCTTGTTTTTTTTTCCCCTCATTTGATTATCTCAATGGGGACTTAACATTACATAAGCATCCCACATCGATTTTGCTCTCTGTGTAAGTGGGTTTGCTCTAATGCTCTTATTAGCCACAGCCTCGTACTCCCAGTTCCTTGAGATTTGTGACATAAGAGCTGTGTAGTCTGGTGGTTGGGGAGACTTTCACGCTCCAGCTATAAGGGTATTAGCAGCTATAAGAACTTGGAATATCAATTTCAAGTCAAGTTTTGACCTTCTTGGTGGCTAATAAACTGGAGGCAGTGTTCTGGTTTAAATTGAAAGGGGGATTTTAACAGCTCTGAGATTATCCGGCCCACCATCTCCCAATAGGGTGGCTATGTTTTTAAGATGTAATCTACAAGACTTGCTAACATGCTGGATTTGAGGCTCAAAGGTGAGGCCAGAATCAAGTATGACACTAAGACAGCACGCTTGCAAGGATGGATTGTTGGGGATACCACTAACTTGAAGGGAGAGCGAAAGAGGAGGATCAGTATTAGGAGGAGCAAAGACAAGGAGCTCAGTTTTAGAGAGATTTAGTTTCAGAAAGTTAAATCTTTAAAAGGGGGAGGAAGCCAGATTGAAGAGGGTCAAGGAGAGAGTTGGAATTAAGGAAGTGAGACATACGGGTAAAGACAAGTCTTTCCAGAAGCTTTGAGGAAAAAGGGAGCAGGGATATGAGACGATAGTTAGAGGGGGAGGACGGGTCGAGAGATGTTTTTTTCATGATAGGTACTACAGTGGCATGTTTAAGGTCAACAGGGACAACGCCAGAAGAGAGAGAGTAGTTGTAGATGTGTGTTAAGGAAGGCACATGATGGGGGGCGTGTCCAACTTCCGGCACAATTGGACGCATGGAATAGGAGCTCCGCATCACCCGGGCCAGAATAGCGATTATTTACCGCAAAAAGCTCAAAACCGAGCCCCAAAAACAGAGGGGATGTCCAGGTGTGACCCCATGTCACCCTCAAAACAAACTAAGCTAACGGAGGCGATCCGACAACACAAAAAAGAGCGGCAGAAACAGGCCCAAGATGGCGCCGTCAGCAGAGCTCAGTCCCCAGAGCCTGACGCCAGCAATGAGGGGCCCTCACAGCAAGCGGCGGATGATAGCCAAATCTCGAAGGACTACCTAAAACTAATGCTCATGGAATTGAGAGCTACAATAAAAGAAGATTTTACAACCGCTATATCTGGCATACACCAGGAATTGGAGGAACTAGAAGGTTGCACAGACCAGGTCGAACGGAGGACAGAAGACCTCTGCTCAGCACATAATACACTGGCAGACCAGCTAAAGAAATTAGAAGAAGACAACACAAAATTGTGGCACAAGATGGCGGACATGGAGGACCGATCCCACCGGAACAATGTAAGATTTCGGGGGGTCACAGAATCTATCGCAACAGACCAGATTCCCTCATACATAACAGCTCTAAGCGCTGCACTGGTCCCTGATCTCGCAGGTATCTCATGGGAACTGGACAGGGCCCACCGTCTACCAAAGCCACCTAGGCTGGGAGCAGAAATCCCACGCGACATTATTGTTCGCTTCCACTATTTCAAGGCCAAAGAGGCACTCCTCAAAGCAGCTAGGGCTAAGCCATTGTTACCTGAACCGTACAGCAATATCTCAATATATGCTGATCTCTCGGCCCTTACTATGGCCAGACGAAAAGAATTCTCCTCCATCACCAAGACTTTGCGCAATCATGATCAGGCATATAGATGGGGTTTCCCCACTAAACTAATGGTATGGCGGAACAACAAGCTTCACATCATAGATGATCCGATAGGAGGTTTGTCCACACTGAAAAGTTGGGGCCTATGGAATACACCGGAGAACAACCAGTCAACGGGGAACGCAGGGGCCTACCCGAAGAAGATCCGGCCCGAATGGAAGATGGTTGGCGATCATCCCCACCAACGACACACATAGCGGCAACAGCCCCCTGGACCACATTGACAACAAGCCCTACAACGTCACAGGAAGACATCCTAACTGATGGGTGCTGCAGTCGCTCAAGACATTAGCTGAACCACCATAGACTGGTATATGTAAGGCCCATACTCCAACCCAATCCTACACTTCACCGCAACCAACAGGGCCAAAGACACCGGCAGACGAGAGTGGTATTTATACGGGGGCCCGTGTCAGCGCAATAAGTATCAGGAGGGGGGAGGTAAGCTGAAAAAATAAAAAATAAACGCCAGTGACCCAGCCACTGCCCTCCCCCAAGGCCATTGCCCCTCAATCGATATAATATCCCCACGCTGTTATATACGGACCCATGAATGCGCTGACGCGGGTCCCCAAAATGTTAAAATGTTAAATTGTTAAACTGTTATGCGTATTACATGTCTAGCACTAACCGGAGTTAAGCACATTGGCCTACCTAATAGCTCAACTGGACAGGAACTGTATATAACACACACGCTGATATCTCCATTAGGGGTTGAGTGTCGTTTCTGAACCGGGGCTGTTTGAAAAGATAATAACTATCGGGCACAAACACTACAGAAAACCATATCACAGCAGCTGGGCCACCAATACGCAACACTGACAAAAAGCGACATCTACCCACCTACCAATAGAGCAAACACCAAAAATAAGGTAATAGAAAAAGGTACTAAAAGCAACAAGTGCCAAATACACACACCACTCCCTCTGTATCAAAACAGGCAATAATAATACTTATACATGTACAGGTACATTTAGGAGATGGTCCATATAAAAACCTATAAAGATAAAAAATAGTACATAGTATATCCTGTATATACAGAAGAAGGAAATATGGAAGTGATTGAATACACTCACGGATTTCAGAGCCGTGCCAGACTCTGTATATGGTGCCCAAGGGTGCCTCAGAAGGCTCTGTGGAGAATCTTGAATAATATCCCCCAGAAGTAGGAAAAAACAGCAGCAGAAGGATGAATAAAAATAATAAATTTATTGTAAGTAAAAATTAAAAATTTAAATAGTAACTGTGCAGGTCCCATATGGTGACACACAGAATCACAGTCATGCAGACGCGTTTCAACTCAGTCCGAGTTTTCATCAGTGCATAAAACATCCAGCTGCTGTTCCATTTTAAAATCACTGCTTATTCTAATTGCCCGGTCACATGGGCGGAAGTTCGAGTGGCCGGCGTCTGACGTCACTTCCGGTATTTCAGCATTCATTTTCCTGCTTGATTGTATTCAATGCATTTGCCCAGTTGAAGCTGAAAACTCCATGTAGTGAATGGGCATATTGTATGATTATTAGAGTGCATACAGGAACAATGATTTATACTAAGAAAAGTGACATAATTGTCTATACAAATAGCGGTAATCATACAATGATATGTATAAAAAAGAAAATTAATTGGTAAACAACATTATAAACATATAATACCTTATGTCAGTTTCAGATAGATTTGTTAGTACATTTGCCCAAATGAAGCAAAAAGCTCCATATTAAAGATGGGCACCTTTCATATCTTATAAAGTGTGTACATATAGGTAGTTATTTGTAACATGAGAAGAGACATAACTATTTGTGCAAATAGCAACAATAGTGCAATGCTGCATACCAAAAGGAAAAGAGGAATATATATGTATTAATAAAAAACAACATCATATGGGCACATAGTATGTGGTATCTTAAAGGTATACATCACATCTAAGTTATGTAAATGTAGCCCATATAGAATAGGATTGGTGAGTGAAAGAAAAAAGAAAATTTAATTATAAAAAATGAGCCAATTCAAAATCTAAATTCAAGCCCTTAGGGGATAAAGTGTTTAATTCGAATATCCACCTACTTTCAATTTTGCAGAGTTCTTTGAAATTATCTTCACCCCTCCAATCCTTTTTCTTTTGAGCAATGGCAATAAAATTAACATGCGAAGGATCACTGTTGTGACATTGTAAGAAATGTGCGGAGACACTATGTTTGGCATACCCCTCTGTATATTGCCCAAGTGTTCCAGCATGCGGGTTTTTAATGTTCTCGTGGTCATTCCCACATACTGGAGTCCACAAGGGCACCAGAGGAGGTATATCACATTACTAGAGTGGCAGGTGAGGATAGAATTGATCTTATATTCCTTTTTGGATATGTTAGAAGTAAATTTAGTGTGTGTGTCTTTCTTAGATTTTGTTCTTTTGCAAACTGTGCACATTTTACATGGATAGAAGCCATATTTTTGTTTAAAAATATTAGTATTAGCAGTCTGAGTTTTTATATGGTTTTTAACCAATAGACTTTGGAGATTTTTTGTGCCTCTATATACAATTTTTGGTTTTTCACTAATGATGTTATTAAGACCTTCATCGGTTTTTAGGATGTGCCAGTGTTTCTGAACAATAGATTTTATATGTTTAGCATCACCACTATAGTCCAAAATTAAAAGGGGTTCCTCTGTTTGTTTAGTTGCTTGTCTATCTTTATATTCTAACTGGGACTCTCTATTTAGTTGTTTAATTTCCTGGATTTGGTGATCTAAAGTGGTTGGATCATACTTCTTTTCAACAAAAAAGTTTTTTAGTCGTCCCGCCTGTTCCTCATATTCCTTAATGTCAATTTTTGAAAATGCGGTTGAATTGACTTTTGGGTACATTGCGCAACCACGGATCATAATGACAACTCGTGGTGTCAATGTACCCATTGATATCCACCGGTTTAAAATAGGTTCTGGTGAGGATATGGTTGTTGGAGACATAAATCTCTAGATCTAAAAACTGAACTGACGTTTGGCTAATTTGACTAGTCAAAACAATATTTCTGCAATTGTCGTTAAGACCCTCCAAGAAGAGATCCAAAGAAGTTCTGGACCCCTTCCATATAAAAAAAATATCGTCGATATATCTGCGATAGAGGACCAGAAGAAAAAAAGTAATCTAAACCATTCTCAAATTAAAGCCCTGAGAGATCTTCAACAAGATCACAATATTATTATTAAGCCAGCAGACAAGGGTGGAGGCATCGTTGTGCTGAATGTTGCGGACTACATGGAAGAGGTATACAGACAGCTCAACGATGCCTCCACCTATGTTAAACTTAAAGCTGACCCTACCCCAGAAATAAGAAAGAAATATACCTCACTACTAAGTAAAGGTATGGAAGATGGGATTCTCAATAAACATGAATATAAATATTTAAATATATCGGTATGTCGCATACCAGTTCTTTATATTCTCCCAAAAATTCATAAGGATACAAAGAAGCCTCCTGGAAGGCCCATAGTATCCGGGGTAGGATCCCTTTTGAGTAGGCTATCTGAATACATAGATAGACAACTCCAACCTTTGGTGACATCTCAACCAACCTACCTTAGGGACTCCACACAGTTATTAAAGACCCTACAGAACATTCAATGGGAAGAAGATTTTTATCTGGTCACATGTGATGTGACCAGTTTGTACACTATCATTTCACATAAGCTGGGCTGTGAAGCTATTAAATATTTTTTGTCACACAGTAACAAGTTTGTTGAGAACCAGATTAACTTCATTATAGACAGTATCTATTTAATCCTTACCAACAATTTCTTTTGGTTTGATGGTTCCTTTTTTCTACAGTTAGTCGGAACTGCGATGGGGACCAGATTCGCTCCCAGCTATGCTAATCTGTTTATGTCTCACTGGGAGGGTACCTTCCTCCCAGTTCGGGACGATATGGGGGCGGGTCTGGTCCTCTATCGCAGATATATCGACGATATTTTTTTTATATGGAAGGGGTCCAGAACTTCTTTGGATCTCTTCTTGGAGGGTCTTAACGACAATTGCAGAAATATTGTTTTGACTAGTCAAATTAGCCAAACGTCAGTTCAGTTTTTAGATCTAGAGATTTATGTCTCCAACAACCATATCCTCACCAGAACCTATTTTAAACCGGTGGATGTCAATGGGTACATTGACACCACGAGTTGTCATTATGATCCGTGGTTGCGCAATGTACCCAAAAGTCAATTCAACCGCATTTTCAAAAATTGCAGTGACATTAAGGAATATGAGGAACAGGCGGGACGACTAAAAAACTTTTTTGTTGAAAAGAAGTATGATCCAACCACTTTAGATCACCAAATCCAGAAAATTAAACAACTAAATAGAGAGTCCCAGTTAGAATATAAAGATAGACAAGCAACTAAACAAACAGAGGAACCCCTTTTAATTTTGGACTATAGTGGTGATGCTAAACATATAAAATCTATTGTTCAGAAACACTGGCACATCCTAAAAACCGATGAAGGTCTTAATAACATCATTAGGGAAAAACCAAAAATTGTATATAGAGGCACAAAAAATCTCCAAAGTCTATTGGTTAAAAACCATATAAAAACTCAGACTGCTAATACTAATATTTTTAACCAAAAATATGGCTTCTATCCATGTAAAATGTGCACAGTTTGCAAAAGAACAAAATCTAAGAAAGACACACACACTAAATTTACTTCTAACATATCCAAAAAGGAATATAAGATCAATTCTATCCTCACCTGCCACTCTAGTAATGTGATATACCTCCTCTGGTGCCCTTGTGGACTCCAGTATGTGGGAATGACCACGAGAACATTAAAAACCCGCATGCTGGAACACTTGGGCAATATACAGAGGGGGTATGCCAAACATAGTGTCTCCGCACATTTCTTACAATGTCACAACAGTGATCCTTCGCATGTTAATTTTATTGCCATTGCTCAAAAGAAAAAGGATTGGAGGGGTGAAGATAATTTCAAAGAACTCTGCAAAATTGAAAGTAGGTGGATATTCGAATTAAACACTTTATCCCCTAAGGGCTTGAATTTAGATTTTGAATTGGCTCATTTTTTATAATTAAATTTTCTTTTTTCTTTCACTCACCAATCCTATTCTATATGGGCTACATTTACATAACTTAGATGTGATGTATACCTTTAAGATACCACATACTATATGCCCATATGTTGTTGTTTTTTATTAATACATATATATTCCTCTTTTCCTTTTGGTATGCAGCATTGCACTATTGTTGCTATTTGCACAAATAGTTATGTCTCTTCTCATGTTACAAATAACTACCTATATGTACACACTTTATAAGATATGAAAGGTGCCCATCTTTAATATGGAGCTTTTTGCTTCATTTGGGCAAATGTACTAACAAATCTATCTGAAACTGACATAAGGTATTATGTGTTTAGAATGTTGTTTACCAATTAATTTTCTTTTTTATACATATCATTGTATGATTACCGCTATTTGTATAGACAATTATGTCACTTTTCTTAGTATAAATCATTGTTCCTGTATGCACTCTAATAATCATACAATATGCCCATTCACTACATGGAGTTTTCAGCTTCAACTGGGCAAATGCATTGAATACAATCAAGCAGGAAAATGAATGCTGAAATACCGGAAGTGACGTCAGACGCCGGCCACTCGAACTTCCGCCCATGTGACCGGCAATTAGAATAAGCAGTGATTTTAAAATGGAACAGCAGCTGGATGTTTTATGCACTGATGAAAACTCGGACTGAGTTGAAACGCGTCTGCATGACTGTGATTCTGTGTGTCACCATATGGGACCTGCACAGTTACTATTTAAATTTTAAATTTTTACTTACAATAAATTTATTATTTTTATTCATCCTTCTGCTGCTGTTTTTTCCTACTTCTGGGGGATATTATTCAAGATTCTCCACAGAGCCTTCTGAGGCACCCTTGGGCACCATATACAGAGCCTGGCACGGCTCTGAAATCCGTGAGTGTATTCAATCACTTCCATATTTCCTTCTTCTGTATATACAGGCTATACTATGTACTATTTTTTATCTTTATAGGTTTTTATATGGACCATCTCCTAAATGTACCTGTACATGTATAAGTATTATTATTGCCTGTTTTGATACACAGGGAGTGGTGTGTGTATTTGGCACTTGTTGCTTTTAGTACCTTTTTCTATTACTTGATTTTAGGGTGTTGGGGAACACCCTTTCCACTCCAACTGTGCTCCTGTTTTACTATGTAAGCGCCATTCACTTTTCTTCTTTTTTGTATCTAAACACCAAAAATAGTCAGTACGCCCCATATGGGCTGGAGTGTGGGTCCAAGCAATGCCAGCAAGATAAACAAAAAAACAAAAAAAAAAAAAAAATTTGTGACGTTGCGACCCAAATAAATTAGACTATATCCTACAACAATGCCTTCCTGACCCATAGCTGACGATGGTGGGACTGTTGTCAACATTCCCAATCTCCCCTGATGTTCACCTGTAACAGAGCAGCCTAATAACAAATCTGGGCCGGGTGCGGACCCGTTCCGCACGACCCCCCCATTGGACCTACAATGACGGCTGAGCACAAAGGCTCCACATTGTACCCCAAATTAAACTCTCAAGTTCGAGAGACACTGTACATACTTATGTTTGTATATTTTTGTTCCCCCTGTTCTAAACATGTTAATCCCCTACCCAATACTCCGGCAGCAGAGACAAACTATACCCATACTAGATACCTCCAGACATCAAGGCACAACCAGATACCCGCCAGACTGAAGTCGATCAAAGGGCCTGTACTCGCACATACACACCATCCCAAGTCGAGCAAATGCACCAAAAACCCACACACTTTTAATGACACACCAATTTAAATGCTTCTCTATGAACATAAATGGTCTAAACAGCCCCTTCAAAAGAAGCTCAGCGATCAGGGCAATGCAAAAATCTCAAGCAGCTATAGTATGTCTTCAAGAGACACATATGTGCAAGAAAAACCCCCCCATCTTAACATCTTCTAAATATCACCAAGCGTATCATGCTCTTTCCCCGACCAAAACAAAAGGAGTAGCAATATTGTTCCATGTAGACTGGGTATTCCAACTCAACAACACATACGTAGACGAACAAGGCAGACTCCTAATTTTGGTGGGCTCAATGAACGGCATGCAATTGACGGTAGCATCCATATATGCACCTAACAACTCCCAAACATCATTCATAAAACGAGCGTTAAATAAGATAATCAGCCTCCGGATGGGTCACATCATAATCTGTGGGGATCTAAACTGCACGTTGGACCCCAAGCTAGATATCAAACGTATAGAGAGTAAACAACCACTCCAGCAAGCCAGCACTATGAGCCTCAATCTCAGCACATTGCTCCACACGAATGACCTATACGACACATGGCGCGCCCTATACCCGAAAGAGAAAAACTACACCTACTTCTCACAGGTACACCACACATACTCTCGCATAGACATGTGCTGGGTAGATAAAAGCACAATCTCAAATGTTATAGAAGTGCAAATAGGTGATAGGACCTGGTCTGATCATGCACCAGTAATCACTTCGTTCAGAGCCATGTACCCGGCCCGGGGGCGGAGTTCATGGCGTCTGAACGAATCCCTCATAGATAACGTAGACACGGCCACCAAAATACGCATAAATATACAAACGTTCTCTGAGAATCACCAGACAGATCCTTCACGCATAGACACCAAATGGTTGGCCCTCAAAGCTGTACTAAGAGGCCTTTTAATCCAAGCAGGGTCGATAAACAAACGGAAGGCTCACAACGAGACAGACGAATTGCTCTCATTACTTAACACACTAGATAAGGCCAACAAACTAAGACCAACTAGAACACTGTCCCAACAGATTGAAAAGACAAGAGAAAAGCTACACGCACTGTCTCTAACCAATATGGAAAGGCAGCTACGTAAACTAAAACTAACATACTATATGCAAGGGAATAAGGCGGGCAAAGTGCTTGCACAACGCCTAAAATCCCGATATATACAATCAAAACTCCCATACATGACAACTGCCACAGTAACAAAATGATTTAACCCACAGGACATAGTGGACGAACTGGCGAACTTCTACAAAGGTCTATACAACCTCACACAAGACAAATCACTGCACCAACCATTAGAGACAGAAATAGACACCTTTCTGAGTGCAGCGAAATTGCCACGTCTGACTGCACACCAAAGCTCGACACTGACAGCTAAATTCACAGAAGACGAAGTACGAAACACAGTACTCAAACTACCCAAACACAAAGCCCCGAGCCCGGATGGGTTCCCTAACCGCTTCTACCACACATTTGAAGCACAGCTCACACCATACCTCACAGATCTTTTCAACTTCTTTAGGGAATCAGGATCCATACCGGATGAGATGTTGCTAGCCCATATTGTTACGCTCCCTAAGCCAGGCAAACCACCCACTGAATGTGCCAACCTGAGGCCCATTTCGCTACTGAACGCAGACACAAAACTATATGCCAAACTATTAGCCACACGCATCCAACCCATTTTACAAGACCTGGTCTCTCCAGAGCAGGCAGGATTTGTTCCGAACAGGCAACCAGGGGACAACACATGCCACTTTTTGAACTTAATCACATGGGCCCAGAATACTAACCAGAAGGGCTTACTACTAGCCCTGGACGCGGAAAAAGCATTCGATCGCTTAAACTGCACATACATGCGATCTGTACTGACACATATGGGCATCCCTCAAGAATTCTTGAAATGCATAATGGTCCTATACTCCAGACCGTCAGCCAAAATATTCATTTCCTGGTTTTTATCACAACCTTTCCAAATAACAAATGGTACTAGACAGGGGTGCCCACTATCTCCATTAATCTTCATCTTGTGTATGGAACCCCTAATCAGACACATTAAAAGTGAACAAAACATTGAGGGCCTAACAACACCAATAGGGGACCAAAAAATAGCCCTTTTCGCAGACGATGTTCGCCTCTTTTTAACACACCCGGAGACATCTTTACAAAACTTGCTAGCTTTACTGGAAAGATATGGAAAGATGTCTTACTATAAGAACAACGCCAAAAAAACACAAGCGCTGGTGGTAGGGCTGCCTCACACCTTTCTATCACACCTTAAAACACTGTACCCATTTGACTGGCGGAAAACCTCCATTTCATACCTGGGCATAAAAATGCCAGCATCACAATCGATGATAATCCGGGAAAACCACACACCGCTCATAAACAGACTAGAACAACAACTCAAGGCCTGGGAGGACAAAGAGATTTCTTGGTTCGGGCGCATCCACACCATAAAAATGATGATTTTACCACATATCCTATATCTATTTCGCACTCTGCCCATTACAATCCCGAACCCCATACTAAAAAACTTTCAGGCTATAATCAATGCACACATTTGGAAACAGAAACCCCCAAGAATAGCACAAAACTCACTCTGGCGTTCATTCACAAAAGGTGGGCTGGGATACCCAACATAAAACTATACCATAAAGCTTCAATACTGGCACAAGGCCTTACGATCCTTGAGAGGACATCTACTCCCATGTGGCTAGCGTTGGAGAACGCATGCTTACCCACGGGCACGATCCCACTGCTCCTTTGGGCAGGCACAAAACTAAGACCAAAACCCTGCTACCAGTCACAGAAACGTTGCTCCAAACTTGGAAGCAAGCCACCCCATTATTCCTATGAGAGAATGACCTACTCCTTGCAGCACCGCTTCAGGCCTTGGCTGCCCGAACGACCAACCTGCAGCTAGACAACTGGCTAAGTCAAGGGGTCTCTCGGGTACGCTCCTTGCTGACCCCAGAGGGTATCAAACCATTCCCGGACATAACCAGGGAATACCACATACCACCTAGGGAAATATTCTCCTACCTGAGAATAAGAAATATAATACAAGAGTGCAGGATCAGTTGGAAATAACCCAATCTCCTACCACCATTTATCCACAAATGTATGGGGAAACTACCCAAGGTTAAAGCACTATCCCTCTGTTATAACACACTACTAACCCAGAATAAAATAAGAAAACCCGCTTACATGACAAAATGGGAAATGGACCTGGGGTTGCAATTCCTAGTAGACACTTGGCACCATGCCCAGAATAAAACAAAACAGGCCTCACATAGTATCAATCAGTGGGAAACATACTGCAAACTAACCATGCCCTGGTACCTGGTCCCCACCAAAGTGGCTCATGTATATCCAGGATCGAAAAAACTATGCTGGAGATGCCAAAACAAAGAGGGGACCCTCTACCATATATTTTGGACATGCACACAGATCACAACACTATGGCGAGTCATACAAATACTTATTTGCAAAAACCTAGGGATTAGGGTTCATACTACACATATTCCTAGACACCCTCCACGAGGATGAAAGCTACTTAACGATCCACTGCCTAATGGCAACCAAAACTGCAATTGCCCACAAATGGAAGTCCACACAGGCACCCACACTACCAGAGATTCTAGGTAGATTGGACTCGATATATACATACGAATGCATGGCAAGTCGTATAACTGAGAGACAGAGTAGACATGAAACGAGGTGGCGCAGATGGGTGGAATATAGGTACGGCAAGACACAATAGGGACTACGAGCTACACAGCACTACACCAGGGCTCCCCCGAAGAGAAAGGATATTCAATGTAACAACTTTTAACAATATATTATCTGCTGCCACAGAACACCAACATTGATCCCCCCCTCTCCCCCCTCCTTCGCACCCTCCAACAGTTAGGGCAAAAGGTACCAAAACAGTGTCATGAAACATAATCAGGTATACAAGTGAATAACTACCAATGCAATGTAGTGTATATGACACGCTGTTAAAATATGACCATTACCTCATAATGTGAACAATTGTTAAAGACGCTATGTACAATCATGATACAATGTATATATTGGTGCCCTCCCCCTCCCCTTCTTTTTTCCTTCTGTACCCCTCGTCTTCTCACATTTTCTTATGTATGTTTTTCACGAACAATGAAAACTGAAAAATAAAACACATTGGAAAAAAGGAAGACACAAGACAAGGGGAGAGAGATCTGATAAGGTGAGATTGGACAGGACCAAGCGGGCAAGTGGTGAGGCGAGAGGAAAGGAGAAGCGCAGCCACCTCTTGTTCAGTAGCCGGGGAGAAAGTCTGAAGGGTAGGAAAGGCACTATCTATGTTTGGTTGAGAAAGAGAGAGGCAAGGTGGGGAGAATTATTTCGTTAGCTGTTCAATCTTGTCGGTAAAGTAGCATGCAAAGCTATCGGCTGTAAGGTTAGTTTGAGTGGTGGCTGTAGAAGAAGAGAGTTAAAGGCGTCAAAGAGACGCCTGGGATTGCGAGAGCATGAACTATTGAAAAGGGAAAAGTATGACTGTTTAGCAAAGGCAAGGGCTGCGCTGTATGAACATAATATGAATCTGTAATGGAGAAAGTCTGACTGGGTGCGAGACTTCCTCCAGGAGGGTTCATCACAACGGGAATGATCATGTGTGAATTTGCATCCTGTCAAATGAATCAGTTCTTTGAACATTTTCCAGATCTTTATATAGGATTTGGACAAAAAAATACTTTCTATAGATTTTGACACAAAAAGCACTGATGATATAGCAGACACAGAATGCATCAAGCTGAATCATGCAGATTCAGTCTTGATGAATTTATTGGTCATTTATATTGAATTTTGCTCATCATGTTTATTGACCAACCCTCTTAATCTCTAATCTGTGTTCCAGCCAACATCCCAAAAGTGTATTTGATGCAGGACTTCAAATATTAGCTCATTTAATGATATCAGTGTGTCTTAACAAATTAATTCTGATTCAGCTTTCAGTCTTACTTTTTGAACACTACATATGCTTTTGAATGGAACTGATGAATAATTCATTACTAATAAATGATAAATATAAATACTCACTTTTTGCATACTCTCTTTTGTCTCAAATTCCTAATCTCTGTTCTTCCTATTGAGACATCTGTCGAACCAGGAATAGGTTTGGCTTGGTAATGCATGCACTGGCCTGCCCATCAGAATCGATGGGGATATACTTAGCTTTGTGTGTTTATCATGACAAACAAAATGGAAAATAAAAATACAAAAAAATAAGTACACTGGTATATCACAATAGAAATATATCAGAAAGAAGATGAGTAAAGAGAAAACACAAAGGAAAGAGAGACAATAATGCAACACTGTAACCACTGAATGACAGGAAATTCATAAACGTGTTGTATTGATGCACACTGATAGAGTAACAGAAGTTCTAAGATTTACTGTAGACACGAGAGTAATGTCCCACTAATTTCTATGAGGACTGTGTGGAATGAACCAAAGCAGCTTTTGCTACATGTAATCAGGATCTCCCTTGTTGGAGAACTATCTTGATGCTTCAAGGTAGTGTGAGCTTTGAAAACCACACACAAATGTATCATATAATAAACTATCCTGGGATAGCAAATGTGACTTAGTGATTACAACATAGATATATAATTTTAATGGTATATTTAAAATGTTGAGCATAGTAATATATGTGTACAAGTCTATTGTCATCAAGGCATTAAAAAAACAACATTTTTAAAGGGATTATACAGATTAGGTGAGGTTCACTTGCCTTCAAGAGATTGTTCAATGATAAACCTACCTGGGGATAATGAAATCCAACAGGTGGTCTTGTAAATTTAGGGGGATTTCTACAAGAGTTATGATGTACATCCCAGTGAAACAATGCTCTACAAAGGGGTTCTGGGAAATTCCCACAAGAGCTGGGATGCACATCACAAAGAATCAGTGCTCTACAGATGTGGCTTTACTGAGCAGAGAAGAGCTCTGTACTCATACACACCACTATGATCACAGAGAAATAAATGCTCTGATATAATAATTATGTAAGTATTCCATATGCAACACACATTCCCAGAATATATGTAAACAATTTATTTCATGTGCTTGTGGTTCTTAAAGTCCTTCACGACAAGGAGTTAGATAAATCCAAATAAATCATGATTATTGTGGGATGTCAGCTCCTAGAGGGGTTAAAGAATTTTGTGATTCTCTCATCATATGTCATATTTGGATTTCTTATTTGGCATTAAGAGAGGCTCCACAAATCCTATGCAGCGCATCCCACAAATTTTATCTTAACATGAGTAACATACGTCTCTATGCTACATTTAATAGTATGTCATCAGCACTTGGCAACGTCTTCTGCCATATCTGATTTCTTTTGTTGGTATGAACTGTACATGTGTTGGCCAAGACCATTGAGGTGGGAAATTATCTGGGAACACGACAGATGCAGTTGTTTCATAAATGGCATGTTGAAGAAAACTATGCCTTAAAATAGACTTGGCCTTGATTCATCTGCCCACATAATATGTAAACACGTTTTGAACTCTTTAAATAATTCCCTTTAGTTTTCAATGGAGGTTCATTACTAAGTTATTTTTATGTAGGGAAAATATTATATTACAGATCTAAAAACCTTCACTAATCATGATTCAGGGCAGTCAATGGCACTATGTAAAATACTATTAGTAAAACAAAGTGATTTCTCTCCCTCTCTGTCTCATGGGTAAAGATGCAGCAATTGGCAAGTTGCATTTTTTTTATCAATTGGTTCTGAAGTGCACTGAAGGTTAGGTAAGAGGAGAGACCTTGGCTCAGATCCCTTCTGGTTATTTAGGATCCTCGAGAGCATAGCACTTACTGTTTATTGTATTGAATGCTTTGATTGTTGATTCTTTACTTCTTATAAACATTATTATGTTAGAGGTAACAGTGGAGTAGTCATTGTGTATTATCTTCCATATAGAAATAAAGAATTTTAAATTTAAGGCAAAAAAAGACAAATTGAAAAAATTCCAAGTCAGCTGTGCTTCCAGTTGGGCTATTTTGAAATTCAATTTCCAATTTACTTTGAGTTCACGCTGAATTTATGGCATTTTCTAGTTTAATAAATAAGACTGCTACTAGTCCCTGATTTATACGGCTCCTATTCAGGGCTAAATTTTGGTCATACTTGTAAAATAATAATTATTAGTTTAAGGAAAGTTTAAAACTACTATTTTTGAACATTTGTAAATTTAGCAAATTTCAAATTAATTTAAAAGAACACTACAGGCACCATAACAATTGTGTTAGGAGGTCCTTGGTCTGGCTTGCCTTTGGGGGTTATAAACCCAAAGTCTCCTCTCCAGTGCCAGATCATTCTGTCCCTACAACACTGCTTGCTGAAAAACTTCAAAAGAGAAGCCTTCTCTATGTTTCTCTACGTCAATCAGTGGTGCATCCGACATATTTTTCTGTGCAGTAGAGGTACATACATGCTGGTAATGCTATAACAGCAAACATCTTGACAGGTCAAAGTAGACAGTAACATGGCAAACATAAAGCAAACATATTTATAATAAACATGCTTATGCAAAGTATGTCAGTAGATAGGTGGGGGTGAATAGAGAGAAAGCCATGATATATAAAATAACATTTTGTTGGTCACAAGAGAGTAGAATAGGCAAGATTATGAGGCAGGCAAGTGTGATTTAGCAGGATAAGTCCCTTTGGAGGCACCCAGCTGGTTAAAGGCAAAGCAAAATGTAAATTATAGACTAAGGAGTACTCAAAAACATGAATATTAAACAGTAACTCAGGTATTACTAAGCTTCAGCATTGTTGGTAGCTGCTCAGGAGCTCAGTTCAACCAATGCCAACCAGGGGTAAGGCATAGTCCCACAACAGGAGAGGGATCTGGAGGCCTTTAAGCCATGAGGTGGAGAAGTAGCACAAGCCAGATGCTGCGATTGGGATCAGAGTCACAGCATTAGGTCTTAGCTTCACTCGCGGTCATGCTGCCTTTCGTTGGCGCGATGGGTGCTTCCTGCTTATATTCCCCTTGGGGGCTCATATCACTGATGAAGCCTAAGGCGTCTGTTTAAGCTTACAAGGTAAGTGGTCACTCGGTTGCTGTGGAACAGCGTGCCCCAACCTGCTCTCCAGCTTCTTCCAGGAGTTATTAAAGAGCTCGTCCAGGCTAGTCAGGATTTACATCAGTGTGGTCAGGGAGTCACACTGCGTCCGCCATGTTGGATGCGTTGCTGATATTCCTGATAGCTCATGTGGCTGCACTCCAGGTGAGAGCAGGGTAGCCTCACAGGGATGGACCGGGATCACCCCCGCTGGTTCAAAGGGGGAAGCAACGGGGTGCCTGCGTAGTGCTGATTGCTACCGGCCTGGGAGATCTCCTGCCTCTCTGTAACATATTCCTCCCCACCTTGCCTCCTCACCTTGCGGTATTTGCACCCAGCAGCCGTGCATCTGTATGACTGACTCTTGTTGACGGACGCAGGCCGCTGCAGATCCATGCCAAATTTTACCCCACGTCCGCCCACATTAATGACAACGTCATGCGTGCGTGTGATGTCACGCGGGCGATGCGCACGCACATTTTGGGGTCAAAAGTCGTTTTCTGCCAATCAGAACTGTAAAACACTTATTTAAACTCAAATTTCATTTTCCTCTTTGCCCTGTCGTGGTTTCTCTTAGTGGTTGTCCGAGAGTGTGTTCCTGAGCATTTATTTCTGGTTATTGACTTTGGCTTCGTTTGACTTCCCTGTATTCTGATCCCTGACTTCAGGCTTTCCCCTATTGTTGTGTCTCATTCTGTGTCCCTCGGCAAGTATCCTGACTATTCTTTGGTTCATTAAGTCTGGCCATTCTAAGGCCCGGTAATACGTTACCTTTTAGTCCTAGGTGTGACACAATTCTACGTGCTGGATCAATTAGTAATCCTGACACTCTCCTGTTTGGCGCACATTAGGCCTCAAGATTTAAGCTGTGCAGCAGATGAGCCTCTGGTGCTTCTCAGATGCCTTCACTGCACTACAACCAGGGCACAGGTCGGGTGAGTCGTGAAATGCGATTAGGAACAAGATTGGGGGGTGCTAAAAATTGCTGTAATTATCTGTGTAGGAGAGGAGCTCTTGCAGAACACATCTCTCCACCATGATGGTCAGGACCCGTCCCTGTACATTTATTTTTAACCTTCAAAGTTGTTGTTTTTATTTTCAATTTAGGACTCAACATTTTTAATTAAAAAAAAAATTCAATAAACTCACCTATAATCCAGTTCCAAGACTGTCTCCACTCCACAGCTTCGATCCCCTTATGGGAGATCATCCCTTGAGGAAGGATGCTTAGCAGAAATGTAGGGAGTTTCTTCTCACTCGTCATTCATTTTTAAGGTAACATTATTTTGATCAGCTTCATGTGATTTATTTGGGGGTCATAATTTTGATTTATGTGATTGCTATAATACTGTGATTTTAATTTCTCTTCATTAATATGTCCATTGTCACAGCAAAATTATCTCTTAAACTTTTTTAATACAGATTATTATAAAGTTTGAGATTTTACATTTGGTGTGCTGCTGTGGAACTGGCCTTCTTTGCACCCTCATTTGCAGGAATGTATGCCTAAAGTCTGGATTTTGTGCACATATATACTAACAATCCATAACTTCTTATAGAGAAGTCTTGGGGGCGTGGCAATCACTGTAATCTGTCAACTGAATGCTTCTCATTGGGAAGCAATGAAACCAATGCTTCTCGATAGCAATTGCTCACTACCACTTTAAATATTTATTCAAAGTAAACTATGCAGGAAATTGTTTTCTGATAGAACACTGGCTGTCCAACTGACAGCTGGGAGGTTTTACCAATATCACTTACACATTTTATGAATTGTGAAAAATATTGTTTATATTGACATATTATAATCCTTTGTACATAATATATACTTATCTCTTATAAGATGATCATATGAGTATTCAGCACTGCTAATATATTCATAGGCGGGGATTATGAACATGCAACACTTTTTGGTTGCTCTTACATTGCTCTATTTTTCATATACCAGATCTACTAATAAACAACAAAAATAAAGGAGCACTCCAGGCACTATGGCACACTGTAGTGCCTTGGCACCTCCCATCCCATTGTATGTAGTCAAACCATTTTAGAATTGTTTGACTTCTTACCTGGGCTCTGCTACAGCTACAGTAGATTCAGAAATGCTCATTCCCATTTTTGAAATTGAATGAATACTTACATTTTTTGCAAGGAAGACACATGAGTACCAATCCTTTCTATACTGTGGATCATACATTGCTGCTGCTTGATGGAGGGGAGATTAATACACAGTATATAAGTATACAGGGAGTGCAGAATTATTAGGCAAGTTGTATTTTTGAGGATTAATTTTATTATTGAACAACAACCATGTTCTCAATGAACCCAAAAAACTCATTAATATCAAAGCTGAATATTTTTGGAAGTAGTTTTTAGTTTGTTTTTAGTTTTAGCTATGTTAGGGGATATCTGTGTGTGCAGGTGACTATTACTGTGCATAATTATTAGGCAACTTAACAAAAAACAAATATATACCCATTTCAATTATTTATTATTACCAATGAAACCAATATAACATCTCAACATTCACAAATATACATTTCTGACATTCAAAAAACAAAACAAAAACAAATCAGTGACCAATATAGCCACCTTTCTTTGCAAGGACACTCAAAAGCCTGCCATCCATGGATTCTGTCAGTGTTTTGATCTGTTCACCATCAACATTGCGTGCGGCAGCAACCACAGCCTCCCAGACACTGTTCAGAGAGGTGTACTGTTTTCCCTCCTTGTAAATCTCACATTTGATGATGGACCACAGGTTCTCAATGGGGTTCAGACCAGGTGAACAAGGAGGCCATGTCATTAGATTTTCTTCTTTTATACCCTTTCTTGCCAGCCACGCTGTGGAGTACTTGGATGCGTGTGATGGAGCATTGTCCTGCATGAAAATCATGTTTTTCCTTGAAGGATGCAGACTTCTTCCTGTACCACTGCTTGAAGAAGGTGTCTTCCAGGAACTGCCAGTAGGACTGGGAGTTGAGCTTGACTCCATCCTCAACCCGAAAAGGCCCCACAAGCTCATCTTTGATGATACCAGCCCAAACCAGTACTCCACCTCCACCTTGCTGGCGCCTGAGTCGGACTGGAGCTCTCTGCCCTTTACCAATCCAGCCACGGGCCCATCCATCTGGCCTATCAAGACTCACTCTCATTTCATCAGTCCATAAAACCTTAGAAAAATCAGTCTTGAGATATTTCTTGGCCCAGTCTTGACGTTTCAGCTTGTGTGTCTTGTTCAGTGGTGGTCGTCTTTCAGCCTTTCTTACCTTGGCCATGTCTCTGAGTATTGCACACCTTGTGCTTTTGGGCACTCCAGTGATGTTGCAGCTCTGGAATATGGCCAAACTGGTGGCAAGTGGCATCGTGGCAGCTGCACGCTTGACTTTTCTCAGTTCATGGGCAGTTATTTTGTGCCTTGGTTTTTCCACACGCTTCTTGCGACCCTGTTGACTATTTTGAATGAAACACTTGATTGTTCGATCACGCTTCAGAAGTTTTGCAATTTTAAGAGTGCTGCATCCCTCTGCAAGATATCTCACTATTTTTGACTTTTCTGAGCCTGTCAAGTCCTTCTTTTGACCCATTTTGCCAAAGGAAAGGAAGTTGCCTAATAATTATGCACACCTGATATAGGGTGTTGATGTCATTAGACCACACCCTTCTCATTACAGAGATGCACATCACCTAATATGCTTAATTGGTAGTAGGCTTTCGAGCCTATAAAGCTTGGAGTAAGACAACATGCATAAAGAGGATGATGTGGTCAAAATACTCATTTGCCTAATAATTCTGCACTCCCTGTATATATATAGCTACCCTACAAACTTTTACTAAAATAAAATAAAATTTGGTAAATTTGACCAGGGAATATATATCATTTTATTTAGCTAACAGTATCTATTCTGATTTATATATTCTAGAGTCATGGGGGATAACCCAATGCTTTATGTTCTTTTTCTGTTCTTTATTATCTCTTTTAAATGTTATATCTTTTATATTTTATATCTTCATATTTTATGAACTGGTTATGACTTAGCAAAACAAGAGAGATCAATATGTCTGTCTGATGGTGGAGTTCAAAACATGTTCATAAAATATGATTAAGACAATAAAAATATAGTTTTAACTTTTTGCTGTAGAATGAGGAAAATCTTACTCTGTTGATTTAAAGTGCCCTTCATATACAGAAGGAAAAGACAGCATAATCCCTAGTATAATTTTGAATTCGGTCTACAGACTGCTAAGGTGGTTGGCAGAGAAGTGTACTGTTTGCTTAAAATAATTACTATAACTTAATTAAGTCTTAATGTCCACATATATCTGTTTACTAAACTCTAAATGGCCCTGATGTAAAACCATTCTGTTCTGTATGGATCCATTTGAACAGTATTTGTTCACAATATTTAACCATGTCTAGATTTAAAAATTCTAGCTCCAAAGATGCCAGACTTGTATTCATATTTCAACCTGTCCAAGCATTGTCAGGCCTGAATTTTAAATGTCTAAGCTATTTGCAAATACATAAAAAAAAACCTTGGTGATAGAAAGGTTAAGTGTGTGGTGCATGGCCACGCCTACTACATTAGAAAGTTGAAAACAATTAAAAAAGAAAAGAAAAATGCATATGAGAATCAATATGAATAAGAAAATATCCTCCCATCCATCATGCTGTGGTGTAGATGTCACTGTTTACCCCCAGCACACACCCATGGCCAGCAGATAGGGGCTCAAAACATGGAAGGACATTGGAGCGGAGCTGCAATAATAAATTCCACGATCTCCGCTGGTACAGAAGGTAATCCAAAGTAAAGTGCTAAAAAGTAAGGCAATATCCCAAATCCCCCAGTAACCGGACGAAACACAGTTCTGGGAGTCAACTGAAGTTTTTATTCATAGGTCACAGTATTTATGCAAGTCCCCATGCAAGGGGTTTCCCTACTGACATTGCAGGGGTTGTACAGTAGGGGACTATATGGGGGACTTAACAATCTGGACATTTCTCCCATCAGGCACTGCTGGATGAGAAGGATACTCCCACTGGAATATACCGTTAAGTGGATTATCCCTCCGTGCAGCAGAACCAACATTTTACCTTAAAATGCATAACTTTGCCATCCTTCACTTTATTTAAACGAATGGACGTTCGGTAGATAGCTGGGGTCTTGTTGGGGATAAAATCAGCCCGAGCCCTTTGTGGATGATGGATATTTGCCAACTCATACAGAGCTCTGGAAATTGGAAATGAATAGCAGAGACGTGTTCAATAACCAATTCAAATTGTATTCATACGTCAGTTATATTTATACCCCATTTTCATAGCAGGATGGGAGGGGGAAAAATGAGCATATGGGCGTGACAATGACATTGTTTTTCACAAGTTATAAACAGCTGTTTTTAGTTATAATTCAATGTTACATAATGTATGCATATTGGATAAAACCCAGATGATTACAAATACCAAAATCTTGGACAATTAACAAGGTCATTCCAAAATCCTTATCATGTCATGTCATGTCATGTAGATATCCAAAATCATGTTCCAATAACATTTCCCGTAAATAGATAAGTTTTATTTCCGAGAATTGGAGATACAATTCCAAATTTATTCTTGGGTCAAATTAACCCTTATATGAACAGCTAGGATATTGAGCATAATGGATATTCACATCTACAATTCCCCTCTTAGATCATATCATGATCTACCTTACGGAATATCCATGGGAGGCCTGCGGCAGAGAAACCAAAGGAGGTATATTCAGACGTGCTAATCACGCCCGCGGGACTTTCATTATTTCTTCACCTCGATTTGCCCCATTTGCTCTGTGCCGTAGGTTTTCCCTTTATCTACAGGTCTGAGCGAACATTTCGTGAGAATACCGCTCAGATCCCAGCATAAATAACCGAACGCCGCACGAAATACACTTTAACATTGTGCTTGCCTAAAAGTACCGAACACCGATGGGGAACCAGAATTGGGAAAGACCAGAGCTCCTGGAAGCCCAGCGGTGTTCGCACCATCGAGTAGCCGTTTTCAGTTCCACGCGCTTGACGACCAAACACCGCTGGTGAAACAAAGGATCCAAGATAGCCGACTGCCGCGTGGTCAGTTGCCGAACGACGGCCACCTAGGAAAGCCCTTAACTACCGATTGCAACGGCGCTGACGTTGTTGGGCCGCCTGGAGGTTAGTTTGTACTGCCTGGGTTAAGGCCTCCTAGCGGTCCCTGAACTCCAGCACGTATGGTACAATGGGAGTCCCATCTGCACTACTCTACCCCTCCCAGTGCTCTCTAATTAAGTCTAACGGCCCTCGCACCCTTCTCCCAAACAGCAGTTCAAAGGGAGAAAATCCCGTCGACTCTTGGGGTACCTCTCTATATGCAAATAGCAGATGGGGTAGGAATCGCTCCCAGTCTTTATGAGCCTCTCCAAATGTACAGAGCATCTGCTTCAGGGTACCGTTAAATCTTTCGCATAACCCATTGGACTGGGGGTGGAATGCAGAATTCACTAAAGGCTTAATGCCACATATCTTCCATAGTTGTTGGGTGACCTCGGCGGTGAACTGGGTACCCCTATCGGATATGATCTCCTGGGGAAACCCCACCCGGGAGAATATTTTCATTAAAGGACCACTATAGTGCCAGGAAAACATTTTCCTGGCACTATAGTGCCCTGAGGCTGCCCACACCCTCAGGGACCCACTCCCGCCCCGCTCTGGAAAGGGGAAAAGGGGTAAAACTTACCTTTTTCCAGGGCTGGGCGGAGAGCTCTCCTCCGATCCTCCTTCTCTCCTCCCCGTCGGCTGAATGCGCACGCGCGGCAAGAGCTGCGCGCGCATTCAGCCGGTCACATAGGAAAGCATTCATAATGAGACAGCCACTAGAGGAAATAGGGGAAGGCTTAACCCATTCACAAACATAGCAGTTTCTCTGAAACTGCTATGTTTATGAAAAAATGGGTTAACCCTAGAAGGACTTGACACCCAGACCACTTCATTAAGCTGAAGTGGTCTGGGTGCCTAGAGTGGTCCTTTAAGGCCTCGGCCACAGTTTCAGCATGAATATTGGAGAGAGCTACTGCCTTGGGGCACCGGGTGGCGTAGTCTACTACGGTTAAAATATACTTCTTGCCAGAGGGACTGGGCTTGGGCAAGGGGCCTACTATATCTACGGCCACCCTACTAAAGGGTTCTTCAATGATGTGCAGGGGGCATAATTTGGCCTTGTGGCTGTCACCCCTCTTGCCCACTCGCTGGCAAATGTCGCATGACTGGCAGTACTGCCGCACATCCTTAGATATCCCTGACCATAAAAAGGCGTGGGTCAAACGGTATCGGATGCGTGTCATCCCCAGATGCCCAGACAAGGGGATGTCGTGAGCGATCCGGAGAAGTTCTTGTCTATACTTTTGGGGAACCACTAACTGTCTAGTCGTCACCGTGACCGACCCCACCAACTACCCTTTCGGCAATACGATATAATAACCCTTTCTCCCAGTTATACCGCTCCCCCTCTAATCCGGCCTGGTCTGTGCTCACCCTGTCTCTGTACACTTGTAACGTGGGGTCTAGCCTCACCTCCGCCTCAGATTTAGACGGGGTATGTCGTGTGAGGTTCACTGTCTCTTACCTGAGCCTCAGATTGTGCTGGTGGAGCCGTGGTGCGAGCCTGCTGTCTTGTGGTCACTGGATGGGCTTCCTGGTATGGAGCCTGGGGTATAAAAGCAGAGGTCATCCGGCCCAGGTCGTTCCCCAATACAACATCCGCGGGTAGCTTCTGAATCAGGCCCACCTCTACCATCCCCTCCCCAACACCCCAATTCAAATGTACTTTGGCAGTGGGTAGTCTGTATACTGCTCCCCCTGCAACTTGTACTGCCACGGATCCGCCGGTGTGTGCTGAGCCTGGAACCAAATGTGGTGCTACCAAAGTCAGGGTGGCTCCTGAATCCTGGAGCCCTTGCACTTCTTTCTCCGGAGTCACTAACTGGCGATGATGTTGCCTGTTGTCTGTGGCTTGAACTGACATCACCTCGTGCAGTATCCCCAGGGGTTCTTCGGCCTGAGTGCTCAGTATCTCTTGGGTGGTTGGCTCCGCCTGGTAGTGGTGAGCGGCTGCCCTTGGTGCTGGGTTTGGCCGTACTTGGTTCCACGCATGCCGGCTCCGGTTCTGAGTGCACTCCCTTGCCATGTGGCCCCATTGCCTGCATGTATAGCATTGGTTATTGGCCCTGCCATTATATCGGGAGGGTGGAGGTTGGGCCCCCGGTTTTGGTCGAAAAGGTGTTGCTGTAGAGGCTGTAGGGGTAGGTGTACTTGGTTGAGCGGTGGGTCGAGGGATACCTCTGTTTAGGTGCCCGTGATATCTCCTTGCATCAAAATGTTGGTCAGCTAATCGTGCCGCTTCGGTTAGGGTGAGGGGTTTGCGGTCTCTCACCCATTCTTGTGCCTCTGGAGACAAGCCATTGAAGAATTGTTCCAGCAGCATCAATTGCCTTAACTCTTCCATAGTGGTTGCTTGGCTCGCTTGTATCCACCCCTGGGATGCTTGGTCCAGCTTATGGGCCCACTTGGCATGAGAGTCTCTCAGGTTTGCGTAATCCTCTAAACTTGCGCCGGTATGCCTCCGGGGTAATGGCATATCATTCTAGTATGGCCCGCTTTACTTTGCCATAATCCTTGCTGTCTTCCCTGGGTACTGCCCAATAGGCTTCTGCTGCCTGACCTGACAGTTTGCTTGCTAGTAACGGTACCCATACTGCCTGCTCCAAGTCATGTAAATCACATAGCCTCTCAAAATCTTGCAAATATCCATCAATCTCATGCTTCTCTTCTCAAAACATCTTAAAAGCATGGTATGGGACCTAAGGCTTTACCTGGCTGTAGACTGAGGCAGTAATGGATTCTGCTCTGGACGGCCCCTCCTGCGGACGGTGTGCCGTCACATACTCCTGCACATCCGCCATCAGAGCGGTCAATATTTCCAGAGGTACTGGCTGCGGTAGAAACTCCATCCTGGTTCTCTTTTCCTTTTGGTAGAGAGTTTCTTCCATGGCTGATGGGGGTGTAACGCTGCATCTCTGTCTCCCTCCATCAATTCGGCAATCAGCACAGCTTTTGGCTTATTGCTGGCTATCTTCCCCCTGGCTTCCAGCAGTTCCTTTAACGTCTACCTTTTTAATGCAGTGTAATCTGTCTCCATTCACTTTTGTGTTCAGTTCTCTGCTGCATCCGAATTGCCATTCACTTTTCCCGTTCGGTAGTTTTAATTTATTCGAACACCGCGTTTCGGCTGTAAGGTTGGATCCCGTCACTTGCCACCAATTGCAGCGGAGCTGCAATATTAAATTCCACGATCTCCGCTGGTACAGAAGGTAATCCAAAGTAAAGTGCTGAAAAGTAAGGCAATATCCCAAATCCCACAGTAACCGGACGAAACACAGTTCTGGGAGTCAACTGAAGTTTTTATTCACAGGTCACAGTATTTATGCAAGTCCCCATGCAAGGGATTTCCCTACTGACATTGCAGGGGTTGTACAGTAGGGGACTACATGGGGGACTTAACAATCTGGACATTTCTCCCATCAGGCACTGCTGGACGAGAGGGATACTCCCACTGGAATATACCGTTAAGTGGATTATCCCTCTGTGCAGCAGAACCAACATTTTACCTTAAAATGCATAACTTTGCCATCCTTCATTTTATTTAAACGAGTCAACGTTCGGTAGATAGCTGGGGTCTGAGCGTACATTTCGAGAGAATACCGCTCATATCCCAGCATAAATAATCGAACGCTGCACGAATACACTTTAACATTGTGTTAGTCTAAAAGTACCGAACACCGATGGGGAACCAGGATAGGGAAAGACCGGAGCTCACGAACGGCCTGGAAGCCCAGCGGTGTTCGCGCTGTCGAGCAGCCGTTTTCAGTTCCACGCGCTCGACGACCAAACACCGCTGGTGAAACAAAGGATCCAAGATGGCCGACCGCCGCGTGGTCGATAGCCAAAAAACAGCCACCTAGGAAAGCCCTTAACTACCGATTGCAACAATGTTGCAATCGGTTAATGGGAGCCACACGACCCTCTGTGTGTGGGCTACTGGGGGGTAGCTCATTAGTTTCACGAACAGCCGGTAAAGTCTCTGTTCGTGAAGCGAAATACATGAATGCTAGCGGCTTTTGGCTGCTAGCATACAAATGCTCTAAAACATATCAGCACAGGCAGACATTACAATATACAATCCAGCGGCTATTACAGACAACCTTTTGCAAATACAGTCCAGTAACCTAAAAGTGGCTAGGTTTGCCACAGACATGTTAGTGTCACCATTAGCACCCATTATTAGTGTCTGGGAGCTACAATAAGGCTTTTTCTCTGCCCCCCTAAATCCTACTCATTTGTGGAGTCTATAATATCAAAAGACAGGGACATATTTTCCCCTCCAGCCTCCAACTATGGCATCAGTTGCAGGTATTAGCCTAATGGGGGAGAACATGCCAGTAGTCCAACCCACATTAAATAAACCTACTGACCCGTACACCTTATAATGGGGGCCCACTAAATATAATACCTATACAATAAATTATTTACTTATCTTTAGATTCTATATTTCTGTGATCTTTTTTCTTCCCAAAGAAGGACGTAGAATAATCCATAAAATGTCACACAATTCAAATAAAAAAGGCACTAATTGCCTCTGTCAGTCAACACATTTCATATGGTATATTTTTATGACTGAATAAAAATAAAAAAAATCCCCTGTTCTCTGTCTATTAATGAATGAGGTTTAACTATACCTCTGAACATTTCTTGACTTATTTATAGGCCATAGCCTATGTTAATGTCATCCTTATTGTTATCAATTGTTTTCCTCACAAAAAGGGCAATGTTTCTGCCCACTGTTAACGTGCATTCTCTTTTAAATTAATTCTGTAACTGTGAAATATATGCCTTATAAAACCAAATAAAGACATTATTTAAAAAAACATGTCTAAAAAGTTAACATTGCAGAAAAATTCCTAAGCTTTGACTGAGCTCCGCAGTGGCACTCATACGCCATGCCTTTGGTACGCCGATAATAACATAAGCTATTTATTTGACAACTTGTGACAACAGAACTGATGTAATTGGCTTTGTGATATTATCATATACACAATGATTACAGCAAGTCAAACATTCATTTACACTTCATCCCTATTGTAATATTACAAGCCAGCAGTTGTTCAGAGAGACATTCCAGACTCGTACTGGTAGCTAAGGGATTAATAAATATTGTTCTCTAAATTATCTGTATGATCTGATTGGAGTTCTGCAAAAATATTTCTTCCTGTGATTGATATGAGAGATCAAATATGAAACGCATAGCTGCCTGCTGAGCAGCTTACTTAAATATTTATTAAACCCTATGAAGATGGAGTTACCTGCATACATTATTATGTGCTAAAATTAAAAACAAAATATAGATAGAAATAATTCACTGGTTAAACCTCAGGTTAACGGATAAGTGTTTTTTTTTTCAAATCGATGCTATGGGTGCGTGTGGTGGATTCATAGACACGCATACTTTATTTATTGAAAATGTGGTTTCTGTAGACAAATTATGCCTGTTGGTCTGATTTTTTAACTCAGTGCGGGTTTTGTTTCAGAATAACGAAGATGAGGTATTCTGTAGAAGAATCATTTAACGTAATTCTATATTTTAATAGATGGACTTTACATGAAGTTGAACTTGTCACAAATCAAATGGGTGACAAATTCACCTTTAGGTAAGTAAAAATGTAATCGAAACACTGTGCTGGAAATATCACCTGGAAGTTTATAAATATAAAACTTATAAAAACTTATACTAAACTGAAGATTACTTCTTCACCTAACACAGTTGCCTTCACCCAAATGATATGCCATGCATGCCATACATCCTAGCATGAAGGTGCAAGGTAGGATTTTTGGGATCTCATTCCATGAGTGATATTTTGACAATACTTAGCCTGCTGTGGTGAAGTGTTGACCATCTGATCAGAGGGCTGTGGAACATACTACTGAGCGCCATGGATTGGTCACCCTGAGGTGGTGTTGTCACCTACAAGATGTAAAATGCCATGCACAGTGGGGGCACAGTTCAACCTCAGTACCATGGAGCCTTTCTAAAACATTTCCACGACAATATCCAAATTTCCTGACCTTTTTATCAAAATGGATGGAAAGGATAGCAAGGGGGGCAATTGCGCCTCTGGCATACAGGGGTCGTGGCCTGCAGCATTCCTCAGTGGATTAAATATCAGGAGGTATGTTAGTATATATGTTGGGACAGTGTGGCAGACGTAAGGTGGCAGACAGGAACGGTGCAGTGCCAATACTATTTTAGCACTTTATGGGCTTGAACTTTGGCTAGTTGCTTGCCATATCAACTTCCTTACCTGAACTGGCCAAATTAGACATAGAGTAGAATAGACTAGAGTAGCTGCCTGGTTTGATCAGCCTGGTAGACTATGATGTCTATGTATGATGTCCTTGGGGGTGTTTCAAGTGACCAAAGTGTGACAAGAGACAAATTCACAAGACACATTGATTGTCATTGGTCGCAATGGGGTCACAGTGAACAGGGTCTATGCTTAGATCTGTGTGAATGCTCCGTCATACTGTGCAGTTCATACTGATTGCAGGAAAATGTGACACCATAACTCACAATTCCAGCAGCCTACATCTCTCAGGTCAATATATTGCATCCTGGGCCTGAATAGGACCATCTACACAGGGATATGTGAGCTTTGTGTGCAAATGTCAGTTTCTTTGTACTTGCCCCCAGATCAAATGTTGCTGGGCCTCTTTTGATAGTACAGAGGATAGAGGCGACATGCCACTTATTTATTCCTTTTTTTTTTGTTACTCAATTTTGCACTTTCACATGTGTCAATAATTTTGTGCTGCCTACTTTGTCATTTTATTTATTTATTTAGTTTTATTCTTTACACTGTAAACAGCAGAGTGAGACTAAAAAGCCTTCCAGAATTGTTTTGGTTTTGTTTCTTACAAAACTGGGCTGCCACGTCTCCCTGAATGTTTTATGTCTTTTCCTCTATGGAGAAAGGCCCAGATAGTGTACATGGATCAATAACAAAGGTTACCAGATGTATATGTCTGAACCCTCTGTCTGCTTCCGTCAGGCTGGGTAGAAGCGGGATCCAATCATTAGACAAGTGTGTCCATAGTGGTTTGTGCATAGGCACATGTTTGGTATTTGTACAGCAGTTTTGGTTTTATAAAGTAAAGGCAAGATAGAATACGAGCAGAATAAGATAAGTTAGGATTCGATATTAGTGATATACGGTAAATTAGGCATTCATTAAGAGTTAGAGATTAGGAAGGCAAGGTTTAATTTAGTTAGTAGGGGGTTATGTATTTGGCATCATATCTTCTACTCTTTAACTCACCTCAGAACATCTTCATATTATAATTGCAACTTGTCCTCATTTGTTAATTTTTCTGAACCGGACTGGGCATACAGAATGCATTGCAAGATTGTGGGTACAATTTAATGTAAACATTAATATATTTTTCCTCCCCAATATTTTTCAAAAGAAGAAACAAATACATGAGAAATACAATTCTTCAAATATAAACATTAATGTATGTATTTCAGGTATGAAATATCTAGGTTTATATTTAATTTGGAACACTGCAGCTTTAAAGAACCAAACCCAAATCCATCCCTGCAACAAGAAGGCCATTTCTTTTCATTCAGTTCTGCCCACCCACCTGCTTCCATCTAACTATATATCATGCACTTCCAGCTGTTTGGAACCACAGCCAATCACCTCCCTATTACCTTCACATGTTATCAGCTGCTGCCGTTCTACCATTAACGCTCTCTGTCATCACATACAAATTCCTCTGCTACCTCTTGTCTCATCTCCCCAGTTTAACCTTTAGATTGTAAGCTCATGGGCAGGGCCCTCTACCTGTTGTATCAGTCTGTTCTTGTGTTTGTCTTTTTCCCAATTGTACAGCGCTGAGGAACATGTTGGCGCTTTATAAATGCCAGTAAGAAATAAATAAATAGAATGTTTTCTGCAAACATGAAATTTAAACAGTTGGAAGAAAGAACATATCTTTTTAATGCACTTGAGCTGCAGGAAAGTTTTATGATGTATTTTTGTAAATTATGGTGTTCCTATTTGTTGTTCCAGACATGCCCAATGTTTGTTTATTCTAAAATCATGAACGCTTCCATTGACAGATCACTAAAATAAAAATGTATTATTCTTCCCACTGACAATTAAAGGGACAGTATAGGCACCCAGACCAGTTCCGCTCATCGAAGTGGTCTGGATGCACTGTCCCAGGCCCATTAACCCTAAACATGTAATTATTGCAGCTTTTAAGAAACTGCAATAATTATCTTTCAGGGTTGACTCTTCCTCTAGTGGCTGTCAACCAGACAGCCACTAGACAGACTTCCAGGCTATTTGGTGACTTTTGGTCGCCTACCAGACGCTGAATGTCCTCACGCAAAGCATGGGGATGTCCAGCATCCCCATTTCCTATGGTAAAATCCTAATGCGAGCGCAGTCATTGCTGTGCATGCGCATTAGTTCCCTCCCCGCTGACTGTTGACGTGGGAGCGGTGAAAGCGGACTCGAGCCAGCAAAGAGGGATTTAAACCCCTTTTGCACCACAGAGGGGGAAGGGGGAGGTTCAGTGAGGTGGGGATTACAAGTTGTCTTCCTGGCACCTAATATGTCATTATTATTGATGTGTGTTAATTTATCAGAGGTTTTCTATACAGATAGAGATCTATTTTATGAATCTGCACATTCTTGGAATCATTGTATTGTGCAAGATTTCTTTTCACTTTTGTATTTGCAAATTTTTTTGTGTATTTTTTTTAAAAATGGAGTGCATAAACTTTACCATCCTTTCAAATGTACGTACAGTAGTATCCTGTTAGGTAGGCAGACAATGTAATAGAGCAGCAGGAAATGCTAGCAGAATGCTTGATTGTATAGGGAGAGGTATTAGCAGTAGAAAGAGGGAAGTGCTCATGCCATTGTACAGAACACTGGTGAGACCTCATTTAGAGTATTGTATGCAGTACTGGAGACCGTATCTCCAGAAGGATATTGATACTTTAGAGAGACATCAGAGAATGGCTACTAAACTGGTTAATGGTTTGTGGGATAAAACTTACAAGGAGAGGTTAAAGGAACTTAACATGTATAGCTTGGAGGAAAGACAAGACAGGGGGGATATTTAAATACATAAAGGGAATCAACACAGTAAAGGAGGAGACTATATTTAAAAGAAGAAAAACTACCACAACAAGAGGGCATGAGAGGGTAGTGGATGCATGGAATAGCCTTCCAGCTGAAGTGGTAGAGGTTAACACAGTAAAGAAGTTTAAGTATGCGTGGGATAGACATAAGACTATTCTAGATATAAGGCCAGGGACTAATGAAAGTATTTAGAAAATTGGGCAGACTAGATGGGCCGAATGGTTCTTATCTGCCGTCACATTCTATGTTTCTGTTTAGCAATTGGATATAGTGTACATTGTCCTATAGTTGCCAGTATGGTTCTTTTGTACAGTCACCTTTTATTCTACTTTTAGTGTCTTGCACAAAAAGTATCACTTTTTACCTTTCTTTAAAAAAAATATATATATTTTAATTACAATTTAAAAATGTTACAAACTAAATAAAATATACTGAATATCTCGTTTGCAGGCTAGCCCCATTGATTATTCGAGCTCCCATACAGTTTGCATGATAATGTCTGAAAATAAATATAGTAGGTGAACTAAACAGTGAGAGGCTAACTTCAGAATTCCCAAATATCAGTTATTTTATTATATATAATAGATCTGGTGCATCAAAAAGATACCACACTTTTTTAAAATGTCTTTTTGTGCCAAAGCACCATACCAGTAGTTTTTTTTTCTAACTTACCAGATAGTGACTTTTTAAAAGCAGTCACCTGTTTCATTACACACAGTGTCCCTGGTGTCTAGCATGATGCATAGACTTTATCCTACACCTTTGGTCAAAGCAGTGAATCTCTGGGATATCAATTCTCACCCCTGCTCCTAAAGAATATAACTGCTCGGTCTAATGAAAAGACAACCACCTTCATAGTAATCTTTCTGCTCTGCCTCGTGTCTACGTTCCTAGTTCTCTTATTCTTCCACAAGTCATGTAACAAGTGTAGTTGCTGCTTGTGAAGCCTCCAGGAGCTGAAGATACGAAGGAATAAGATGATGGCCTTGAGGAGTGAATGGTTCCTTTCAACCACTCCCTCAGGTGCCATAGTGTTAGTGGACATTAAGGGGGGTCTTTGCAGAAAAAAAAAGTGTCTGCCCAAAAGTACCATTACCATACCAACCAATATTGAGAAGCAGAAGACTGTGACTAGATTGGAAGTCAAGGAGTGAGGCATGTCAGCATCATCTTAAGTGACATGCTTTGCACAGAAAAGGGGCAGACCTGCCTGAAAAGAGACTGTGTCAACCTGGTGTAAAAGAAGTGCAGGCGAGCCTTCTATTGTTTCTGAGATGCTCTGGTCAGGTATACACATTCTGTTTGCTGAGGACAAGTCATTGTGTCCCTAGACACAGGGCACCAGGGATGAAACCCGGGATGGTGCAACAAAACCCAAAATTATGGAGACTCCTGATGGGACAATGGAGAGGGAAATAGTCACTATAGGGTGAGAAGATGAAATAAGACAACAAGTAGCAGATGATATAATGGTTATGAGCACGCATAAAAGCCTATTTAATGAATGCAATTATGACAAAACCATTGATGTATCTTTTCAACTGAGGTTAGTTTACAGATCGCATTACTTTTATCATTTCCAATGATTATTGCAGCTGGCTCTCTAGTAATCATCACACATATCCTCTTTGCCAAACATGACAGCTGGGTCATCTGGTTGAGGTTAAAAGTCATGGAGGAGGAGTTTTCATAATGAACCCAATGAGTGATAGACAAAGCTGGATGGTAACACTATATAAAATGTTCATGCTAAGTTATGAAACAGGCCGGGCAGCAGAGAGTCAGATGATTTGCATTCCTTTATAAATAAGGTGATTAAGGAACTGAAAATAGGCTGTGTTTAACCAAGTGAGGGAGGTTTCTTAAAGTGTTGTATGTTACAAATCGTTTACACAGTTGCTATGTTATATCGTAGACACATGATACACTGGTGGACTTGTAGTGGTCAGTGTAACTGACTGTCAAATTGGTTTTCATTAAAGAGATTCACCAAGTACAATAATTACTTAAACCTTTTCTTCGGTGTAGCTTTATTACATTGGAGCCGCTATGAAAAAAATGATAGTAACCAATATTTAATTTTTATCTTGATGTTCTAAAACACATTTAGGCTTATTCGCTAAAATGAGAACCTCTGGGAATTCAAAATGCATTTCAAATGTCAGGCCAAAATAGCCAAACTAAATGCAGAGTTGACCTGGAGAATTTTTCAAAATATTTTGAACTGGCCTAGATTTTTGAATTCACTTTGGATTCCGAGCAAATCTCACTTTAGTGAATAGCTCTATAAACGTGTTTTAAGTAAATATGAAAAGATGAAAATATGGTTCAAATTATTTTTTTTTTGTTTTTGTTTTTCAACTTTTCAAATAGGCCATTTATTCAGAATCACTGTTGGATTTAATTTTAAACATGTTTTAGTGCATCTCGTTATGTATCTCACTGTTTGCTATGCTTATAAAGTGGACAAAATGTAAATGCTCTAATGTTGCATAAAATATTTTTGGTAGCACAAGCTAAACAGTATAGGCGTGTTTGTCAGTGGAAAGGTCAGGCAGTATATTACTCAGCAATGTCCTGCAGCAAAACTTGTCATCAGCAGTGGGATTAAAGTAGCAGTTGATGTACTTGTGAGCAAATTCCACTCCCATGTGAAAATGAACTTTGTGCAATGTAAAGTGATAGGAGTCGCTCAACTTCTGGATTTCCAAACCTTTTCCGTTAGGAGAACTGTAACTTTACACTAGTAGCCATTCACAGAACATCGTCAGAACTGATGTTAATGTGTAAGGGTGTTCTGAATGACCTCCAACCTGTGCGGATAACTATTACTTGCAAGCATTCTCTAATCCCTGCTGATTTAACAGACACTTTGCATTGAGATAGCTAAAGAAAACAAAGAAGGCTGATTGTCTTTAATGGAGTCTAATATAATGTCCCGAAAATAGTTTTTTGCAACATAAGGATAGTTATTTTTTGCCAATTTTTCAATATGCTTGTTCAGCCAAAAATGCATTTTTTCTACTTCTTTATCTAGATATTACATATTATTTTTTTAAAGAATAAACATAGACATATTTATTTATTTATTTATAAAATATTTTACCAGGAAAGATACATTGAGATTTCTCTCATTTTCAAGTATGTCCTGGCTCCACAAAACATTGCATTGATACAATAGGATACAATAAAATACAAAAACAATATTACATACATTCAATAGTATTACATACATTCATAATTAATTATTTAGTATTTATTAAATATGTTTTTTTTAAAGTAATTTTTTTTTTATATATTCTTGTCACAGTTCTGCGTGTTATACTTTCTGCACAACTAGCGCAGCTACAGAGTATTACAAGAAAATTATTTATTTGTCCCACCTTTTAAAATAAATGATATGCCTTGGATTTTTATCCAATTTTTGGTATTTATAGGCCGCATATTGCAAGCAGCAAATCAATGTTTCCATTCTCCAATTTTTCCAAATTTGCCATGCAGGAGGATTGTAACGCAAAATTTATTTGAAGCATTTCAGTGTAATCCAGAAAAGTATAAGAAAAGACAAAAACCTCAACTAAAGCTTAAAATCTTTTATGTTGAGGAACAAACTCATAATCTATGTGTAAGGAGTTTAAGAATCTATGAATTTGTGAAATTTATAATGGACCAAATAGCAAATCTACCAATTTCAATTTGCAGATTGGCAGATTAATCTGCCAGACCTATGTCTTATTTTGGGAGATTTTAGCTGCTCATAAATTCAAATTACTCCATAAATGCACACACTTTGCAGAAGTAAATGCCAGTGATATTTCTAGGTTCCAGAAATACCTGGGGTGTGAGCCCAAAGGAAAACCCAATGACCTCTACAATAGCAGGGACGTGGGAAGATGTCATGATATATCCTTGCTATTCTAATATATGTCCCCTCCTCTCTACCCATGAACGGCACTCTGCTGATGTATTACATAGTTACATAGGTTGAAAAGAGACTTGCATCCATCAAGTTCAGCCTTCCTCACATATGTTTTTGCTGTTGATCCAAAAGAAGGCAAAAACCCAGTATAAAGTGCTTCCAATTTTGTAACAAACTAGGAAAAAATTCATTCTTGACCCCAAAATGGCAGTCAGATGTCTCCTTGGATCAAGCAGCTATTACCCCACTAATTAGAAATTATATCCCTATATGTTATGTTTTGCAAGTATTTATCAAATTGCTGTTTAAACATCTGTATGGACTCTGATAAAACCACCTCTTCAGGCAGTTAAATCCACATCCTTATAGGTCTTACTGTAAAAAACATTTTCTTTGCCTTAGATTGAATCTCCTTACTTCCAACCTAAATGTGCGACCTTGATTCCTATGTATAGCCCTGATTATGAATAGATTTCCAGATAATGGTTTGTACTGGTCCTGAATATATTTGTATAATGTTATCATATCCCCTCTGAGTTGCTGTCTTTTCAAACAAAAAAGATTTTCATTTTTTAACCTTTCTTCGTGACTAAAATGCTCCATTCCTTTTATCAATTTTGTAGCTCGCCTCTGCACTTTTTCTAGTGCCATGATATCCTTCTTTAGAACAGGTGCCCAAAATTGCACAGCATATTCAAGGTGTGGTCTTACCAGCGATTTATTAAGAGGCAAAATTATATTTTCATCCCGAGAATTTATGCCAGTATTTATAGATGACAAAACCTTACTGGCTTTTGCAACTGCAGATTGACATTGCATATTGCTGCCTAATTTGTTGTCTATAACAATTCCCAAATCCTTCTCGTGTGTTGTTATCCCTAATTCACTACCATTTAGGGTGTAAGTTGCTTGTGCATTCTTGCCCCCCGAAGTGTATTTCTCTACATTAAATTTCATCTTCCATTTTAGTGCCCAGTCCCCCAATCTATCTAAATCCCTTTGCAGCAAAGCAATATCCTGCTCACATTTTATTACTTTACAAAGCTTTGTGTCATCTGCAAACACTAAAACATGGCTTTCAATGCCTATTTCAAGATAATTTATAAATATGTTAAGCAGAAGCGGTCCCAAAACAGAACCCTGAGGGACACCACTTACCACTTCTTTTCCAGCTTGAAAATTTACCATTTGTACTCTATCCTTAAGCCAATGTTCAAGAACAAAAATATTCATCTAGACCAATTTCTTTTAGTTTGAAGACTAACCTATTTTGAGGAACCGTATCAAATGCCTTGGCAAAATCCAAGTAGATCACATCCACTGCAACACCCTGATCTATACTTCTACTTACTTCTTCCTAGAATGCAATGGTTTATAACATATCCCAACCAATAACTGATTTTCCGTCTTTTGCCCCAAGCAGATATCTACCCATAAAGCTTCCATATTTTCATAACCCCACCACCCTTCTTGTTTTTCCTATCTTTCCTTAATAATGTGTACCCTGTCACGCCAAAGGTGCATAATTCATTGTTGCACAATAGAATATTAATGTAATTTGTGTAGGTCATATATGTATTGACCACGTGGTAAAGATCAGATGACAGAAGAGGTAGTGTGAATTGCATAGGAATGTGAAAGGGAGCAGATGGTTTACCATATTCATTGATCCTTTGATTAATCAAAAGCTCTGTAAGGTCTGAGAAGTCACACATAACTGGCCTGGAAGTCTAGTTCCAATGTAAACTAGCTGACTTCGGCCATATGGCATCTACCTTTTAATTGATGAGTGCATTTCTTTGATATGTTAATGATCATTAGCTTTCAAGAAAAGAGAAAAAAACAAGCATTAAAATAGTAATAGTTATATTATTATGCTTAAGTGTGGGTGGTGTTAAGGGGAATTTTATCATTATTTCTGGTTTAGTGCAGACAAATAGTGAACTTTAACCCTTTAACCACCACAACTACGCCACTCACACTCTTGAACTGTCTCATCCCACCATGTTTCTGTTATGCCTATTATGTCATATTGTTTAGTGTATGCTATTGCATCTAATTCCCCCATTTTGTTATTTAGGCTCTTTGCATTAGTAAACATGCATTTAATATTATCATGAGTCATTTGTACTTTTTGTGGATTTTTATCAATATTACATACCTCCTCTATTCTGAGCTTATCTTATCATAATGGAACCATGGCTGGGAACAAGCACATGCTGCACAGTTAGGTATTCAATGTGGTCCCACGACACCACATAACTAATAGAGGGGTGTGCAGCAAAGTTCTGTCCCCATACATGACTTTCTGACAACTGCCTAGGGGTACCACCCCTTTCTCCTAAGAAGCCTGGCTTAGCACTACACTAGTGATCTTTGTTCTTATTACAGTGAAAAAAGGTACTTGATGTAAAATAAAAAACTAAATTTAATATATCAGCTCTCATTTCCCCAACTATAGAGATCTACAACTAAAGAGCCCCACGTCAATGGCCTCATTCCCCAAAAAACCCTTTTAGCTATGCCTGTGGTACACATCCTGGGTTATATCACATGCTGGATTGATCACTAAACCACAAATGTCAGATTACACAGGGCAGGGTGCTCTGAGAGGTCTGCACTTTCTGATTGCAGCCCACAAGGGTGTATCTCCTCCTTTATTGCTGAATTGTATAGTGACATGCTGTTACAATATGGTTTATGACATGCAGGGATTGTAACTTTAGTAATGGTTATAGAAAGCATATGGTTATTTGTTATCCCTGCTAGATTCCTGCTAGATCACACACTATGATAAGCGCAGTGCTACAAGCATGAACTGGCGTTAATCTCACCTCACCATGTGTGATCAGTCAGAAGAAACATGCAGGGATGCTAGAATGGGGGCACAATCACTAAGTAAAGGTGATCCCTTCTCTTTACCATAACATACTGGTATGTCACTGGTCCATGGGGGCACGTTTGTATGGTACCTGATGTTTCTGTTCTTAAAGGGTTAAAATGTATAACAGTGGGTAATCCTAACCCCAGAGCCATGCAATATATACTATGTTTTTTTTGTTATTGGCATCATATTTCACAGTTAGCATAAATGCAAATACACCTCTAAAAACACGCTTTAGAAAGTGTCACAAATGCAACACTGTCAATTTAAAGTTTTTTTGTTTTTTTTTTGTAATTACAAGATATTTATCAAAATGTCATGAATACAAATTATATGCTTTATTGTATGTGAATATGATTTCCTGCAAAAAATATGGTAGTAGTAGGAGCTTCAAGCAGCTTCTGTCTATAAGGCTTGTGGATACCGGTATTTTTTGTCATGATGCTTGTGAGATATAATTGTGCATACCAGAGATTATCTAAGAAGGAACATGGGGCCATTTTGTTCATGCAAGACCTTTTGGAGCACATACTTGCAGATGAAGATATCAGGAGCTGAAGACTGGGAAAAGAAAGATTACAATGCAAATAAGACAGAAGTTAGAGTAAGTGTATCTACCACTTGAATTGTGCATGGGGTACAAATTTGATTCAGCAGAACCATTTTGTCTGAAAATTAAGTTTGGGACCTCCAACACTAGTTCATTTGACTGTTCAGCTTGTCTGAATATCATCCAAGAAAAAATGTTTGGGAAACCAATTCAGATGAACACAACAGGGCACGAAAATAGGCCAAACCGTGTACTGCAAGATGTATACATTATATATATATATATATATATATATATATATATTCACAGATCAATTAAGAAAAAATAACAAATAGAGAGTAAAAGAAGAGGAGCAACAAAAAAAAAAAAGTATTGCTTTTTTCCATTAATGTGTACAACATAAATATAGATTATTTTACTGCTCCTCATTTTTTTCCACTCCATTAGTCACTTCTCACTTGATCTCTGAATGAAGCCAACATTTAATAGCTATCCTGTAGCCCTCGATAATTTGTTTCCCATCAATTATCTTTTTATTATTATTATTATTTGTTATTTTTTTGTCAACACTGGTGAAACTCCAAAGTTTGACATAAACAAACATTGTTGTCTATCTCACTAGTCGTTTGTTCGATTATACTTATTCATATTTTTGCATTACCCTTCGTAGATAAGAAATTTGGCCAAACTGCTGATCGGTCTAAATTTGGATGAATTTTCGAACCAGAATGTGCAAGTCTATCTACCACTCCATCTCTCTCTAAGGCACCACCGCCTAAGCAAACTGGTCACTTTGGGGTATCTTTGCATCAAAATGCAAAGAACCCACATCTGACACAGAGAAAAAGACCTCACAAGTGACAGTCCACTTTAACACTGATTTGAGAATCCTCTTTAAACGGATCGCACCTCCACTTTGTTTGATAAAGCTGAAGGCTTCATGTAGCCCATAAAGAATATGCACCAGTACTCCACAATTTGCAATTTAAAAAAAAAAAACGTTGTCATAGAATCTTAAAAGCGTAAAACAGAGTGACACTATTATTAAAGATTTATTATATCCTATATGTTTTTAGTTTGTTTCTTCTTTAGTGCCTTACCATTTTTACCTTTGCAACAGTTTTTTCAGCAAAATATATATCAACTTTTTAAGCACTTTTACCACCAGAAAAAGGGTTGTTTGAGTTTGAGATTTTTCTTGGAAAAAATTGTTTAATTTAGGCAGAGAAAAGCTGATATATTTTAGACCATGTTTAGATCATAAACGTCAGGATGTTAGAGATCAAAAATAATAGACTGCCGGAACGCAATGTCGGCTGGTCGCATTTACCTGCATACTAAGCAGCGAATTCAACATTATTCTGCCTAAAAGCCAACAATATTGATCTGAGCACCCTCTGTAGTAATTGCAGAGTTCCAATCCGGAATCCGTGAAGCCCAGCCAGGAGAATGACAATCCGGAACCTTGGGCCTACTCGAGCAGGGGGGTGAGGTGGACAGCCGCCACTTTACCTTCTTCCTGATTGCCTCAGTGCGAATCCATGATGAGTTGTTTTGCGGGCGCCCCCCCCCCCTTTTGGTCCAATGGGGGTTATCCTGGTCCCCACTGGAAGGACCCAATGCTAGCTGGGAAGAGTAGAGTTACTTACCTTGCAATAAGACTTATGCCTACAAAACAGCCACTGAAGAGGCCCATACAAACCTGACCACGATACATGGCCTTCAGCATATCTTGCCAACATTGACACACAATGAACTCCACACTGTTCCTGGATCATGCTGTTCTAGCACACTACTGTCTTGGCTACAATAACCACAGCAAATTAAGCGAGGTTCCCGCACTGTGCCTTATGCCTGATGGTGTTATCCGGCTAACACAGCCACTTAACTAGGCCCCGAGCATTGGAAACTGGATCTCCACATCATTGCTCTACACCCATGAAGATCAAGCATCGACAGGAATGAAGCTGGGTAGGCTTACCCTGGAAACCTGATGCCGTTTCATATATGGGCCAGATTTGTTGGCGCTGGATAAGAGCTTGTGAAATGGCCTGTAGTTGGTGGAGCGGCTAACTCTGGATTTGCATCCTCTATGGGACTCTGTTATTGCACCAGGGGTAGTGGTGGGCTGGTTTATTTATAAGTGTTACAGCTTACAGGGCCCTTAGTTACAAGCTATAATCTTATGGTGAACTCCCCATCAGTTTAGGTTATATTCAGGAGAGCTCTAGTAGCTTTATGTTTATGTTTTCCTTATGTTTTCTGTTTGTATTTTATTTTCTCTAATCCTGCTACCACCAGCAGTATAATCGTCTGACAAGCTTTACGGTATTCTAATGTGAGGGGTAGTTACAATCATCAAGCAGACAAGGCTAGTGAATATATGCATACCTATTCCCTATGTTTCTGCTTGCAGCGCACAACTGTTGTTTATCATGTATGATACCATGCCTGTTTTCCCCTGTATTATCTCACCTTTCTCTCAAAAAAGTGCAGCATATCCTGACTTCTCATACTTACATCTTGTTCGCATGTCTCATGTTATGTATCATCATGAAAGCATGTACTTAATCCTGCACCAAAGAATTACAAAAATAATAGACCCTTTTGAGGAAACTGTGATAAATCTCCCCAGCTGACAGAGGTGTTGCTTGGAGGGATGACACAAGATGGTACTCCAAGTGGGGCTATAACAAGCCCCAGATCTAATTTTGGCACCCTTTCATTGTAAACCAAGAGTCTCATTTAATATCGAGAGAGAAATAACAACTTCAAGTACATAAGTTGTGGCAGTGCTACTTAAATTCACAATACTTGTAGTTAATTCCACAGTGTTGGAATATTACTGTGGGTGTAAGGATAATACAGCATGGTGTGGGGTCAACATATAGTCTATATATGTGAGAGAGGCCATAAAATGTACCCATGGAATAAATCCCTGTTTTTTTCTTTCCCCCCTAGCAATGTCTCTGCCCATTGAGTATTACACAACTAAACCTTAGATACACAAACAGTGGTAGACTGTAACCAAAAGGCCTGACTGGCTAACACAGAACCAAAAATACATAACAATGATGATTGCAAATAATGAAACATTCAAATAGTAGATATGACCTGCTTGTTGAGCCTTTTTCACATAAACCTGTTGGCTGAGTTTTTCCAAAGTAGAAGTAAACATGACACTCTGAAAGGGGGGTACTAATAGGTGAGAAACAAAAATAGAAAGCAGAATAAACAAAACAAGTATGAAAGGAATGCAAACAACCAAAGGGAAACATGTATAGGGTTATCATGGTAGACTGCTATCCGATGACTGGTCGTCCTCAAACCAACAAGAATATGGGTTGTCACAAAACTTGTTTTAAGCAGAATCCATATCCTTCCTTGCTGTTAGGGAAGATGACATACAGCTTCTGCCCAAATGGACCAGTAGTTGCCAGCATCACTGATGCATATCCCTACATACTATTTCCCTTTCTCAGAATTCAAATGCACACTTGCTATCACATATCTCGAGCTTCTTTGTGTTGTGTCTTCAGAAGTCAGTGTGTGCCGTCCACGATACATGTTTCTGCTATTTCTTAGGTGATAAATTCCCCTGCTTTCACCTCCTCATTTATCACCCTAATTGTGTCCCAATATTTGGCACCATAAAGGAACTATGATAACCATTATAGAGTGCTGCAGTAATTATTGTGCCAGGATTGCCCTGGTGCCCCCTAAATGAACTCAAACGGTTTGCCTAGCTAGAAAGTGTAATGGAGCTCCCTGTTCCCAGGGCTGGGTACCTCCACTTCCTAGCTGGAACATGGGACAAACCGCAGCACTTCTGCCCACAGTCGCCGTGGCTTGACTGGGGTCCTGGAACCGCTCCCTCCTGGAGCCTAAAGGGGAATTCACTCTAGACACACCCAGGCACTGTACGACACTCAGTCCTGGGAGCTCTGGTCCTTACAAGGACTTTCCCTGTTGAATCCTCCACACTGGAACAGTGATTAAAGAATAGCCCTTTCCACTTCCAGTAACCAGACGGCACATAGTTCTGGGAGTACAAGCTGGAATACCTTTATTGGCAGCCACAACTGGCCTTATATGCAGGTCCTTATGCTAGTGGCACTCCCCCCGGACCTGAGAGTAAACCACAGTAGAAACAAATACACAATTACATTGGCTCTCAGATCCACGACACTCCCATACGTAATAAGATAATCCATCCCCTATGCCTGGGAGATAATTGAGTCAAGCACTGTATTAATCTCAATTATCTCCAGGTACAAAAAACACACATTTCCCAAACACCCCAAAAGTACCTTAAAAATACATAAAACCCCACAGTTACATCTCCTGATGGCCCTGATCTGGGTGAACAACATATCCAAAAATCACCCAGATCAGTTCCAGGGTTCAGGAATTTCCTGGAAGTCATAATTTGATGACTGCCCACATGGTCCCATGCCTAAAACAATTCCAGAGAATCAGGGCTTTCTGTCGGTCTAGTTTGATAGTTTAAAAACAGCAAACAGCGCCTTTCTAAGTGTTGTAGAATCGAATTCAGGCGATGCTGGAAGTCCAGCGGTGTTCAAGAGTTTCTGTGTCAGTTTTCAGTTCCAAGAGATTCATGTCCAAACACCGTTGCCTGCTTTCATGCAAACAAGATGGCCGCCACCTCGTGGTCATCCATTGGAATTGCAGCCACCCAGGCGAACACTTAGAACACTGCGGTGGAAATTGCTACAAAGTAGCAATTAGGCTTGACAAGCTCCAGGGTGGTCTCTGGTTGGTGGGGCTGTTCGGATCCCGAACCAAATTTAAAATCCCTCGAATCAAGTCTGTTCACATAGTTTTTAAAGTGACCATATTCTTTTGGTAAGAGGCTGGCCAGCAAGCCCCTCCAAGCACAGATGACGAGGCTGAGTTTGTCACAGGAAGTCAAACCATTGATAGAAAATCAAACCATTTGCAAATAGTTTGATTTCTTACAATGAGGGAGGGAAATAGTGCCAGGGTACCCCTTTAAACCATAATGACTACAGCTCACTAAAGTGGTTATAGGATTTGGAGTGTTCTTTTAACCTTGTGCACTGTGTTATGTTGAGGCAGTTGTTGAAATATATGAAAATATGAAAATGAAAAATGCTATTATAGTTAAAATACCTTTGGTAAACTGATAAAATTGAACCACTTACAGAACATCATTTAGGATAATAACAATAGGTCAAACCTGTCCTTTTCTCTTTGCAGGGTTTTTATGAGTTTTAATGTTTTTGCATTCATATTGCTCTTTTTTATCATCCAAGCAATAGATCTCAGGTAAATCAGAAGTTGCTTCTGGATAATCAACATGTCATCAGCAATCAGTCCTAATCTCCATTCCTTGTTGCCTATTGGGATACTGTGCTTAGCTGTCTCTGTGTAACATTTATTTTAACATTAACAATATTACAATTAAGAATGAGCCACTGACTTTATTTTACAACTGAAAAAAGTATCAAGTTAATGCCACATAAATAATTTTGCTTTGTGGTTAAGAGCCAGTATCTTAGCTATTACATGGAATAAGGAAAGTAATTTTTTACTTATAACCAAAAGGTTGACAATTTTACAATGTTCACATGAGTGAAAAGTTTTAGTGAAATTTAGAATATTTCTTCTTTGATCATGTAGAACAACCACACACACATAGCTAGAGGCATAAATCTGCTGCCAAATGAACATTTTAATGTTCTAAGCATCAGACTATGTGTACTTTTTCTTTAAAAAAAAAAAAAGTACAGATAAAAGCAAACAATATAACAATTTTTTTCTGACTGACTTTTCTCTATTCATGACTAGAGATGTCGCGAACCGTCCGCAAACTTCTCGCGAACCGTTCGCGGCGAACTCCGGTCAGCTGACACATCCCGGCCAATCTCCAGCAGACCCTCCCTCCCAGACCCTCCTACTTCCTGGACAGCATCCATGTTGAAGGCAGCTTCAACATGGATGCTGTCCAGGAGGTGGGAGGATCTGGGAGGGAGGGTCTGCTGGAGATTGGCCAGGATGTGTCAGGTGACTGGAGTTCACCGCTAACGGTTCGCGGTGAACCGTGGCGAACCGTTCGCGAGAAGTTCGCGGACGGTACGCGACATCTCTACTCATGACACATGTAGAGAGAACATGAGATTTCCCCCCATATCCCCAGCGCATAGCTCGAGGTCCCCCAGTGCATATCCACATGGCTTCACTACATCTCCTATTATCCCCCCTGTTTCCTGGTGTATCTCCCACATTCACTTACATACAAACTCTCATGCATTTTATATATTATTATAATTATTATTACCAGCATTTATAAAGCGTCAACATATTTGGCAGCGCTGTACAAATTGGGGAAACAAACAAACAAACACAAATAAATAAATAACAGTACAATATACACAAACCAATACAAAATGTAAAGAGGGACCTGTCCGTGAGCTGAGGTCTAGTCATTGAAGCTATTTTGTACAAGTTAAGTAAAAAAACTAAGAAAAAAAGTTGCCTGCACACTATCCTAAATCCCTATGCACATTTAAATACCTCGAGGGTGCTTAGTATCACTCCAATGGCCATTTAAGTGTAAGCTTACCTGCCATGTCAAGGAAAAAGCTTTTAATTGAGTTCTACACTAACAATTCACCTTGCCACTTTTAGCTAGAAGGCAAAAATTTTGATGAGACAGAAAGGGTATTTTTCTAAACCCCTACATACTTATTAATGTTGAATCCATTCACAACACAGCAAAATACAATAAAACATTCTTGCAATGGTACGGTTTTTTTACACAATTTATTTCAATCCAACCAGCTGACTAAAACAAATAGAAAAAAATAAAATAATGTAACACTAGTGCAAAATATAGTTTTTAATAATTATGTTACTTTTACCATCTGATATCCCTTACTTAAAAAGTTATCAAAGAAGCTATTGAGTTAACCTGATGCTTGCAGCAGTATTCAAGGCACACAGTGTTCAGTAAATGGTTACTTTTTGTTAGTAAATTGAAGATATGAAGTAACAGTACAATCTTGCAGTTACACTACACAGGGCTGCTTAGTACATTCACACAGAACACACACAGGCTGTCAATGTCTGTCACCTTCCTTTTGCCTTGTATCTTCTATCCAAGGTTTATTTCCCATGTCCCTGACTGTAGCTAGATACCTCCCCCTTTCCCAACAAGGAGTTCTCCCACAACTTTGCTCTCTCATAACACAAAACCTGAGCCTCTCCTTAATCCCTGAGATTCTTTATATAGGAAATTAATGCAATCGACAAACCCCACAGTGACTGTCTGGCTCTTAATCCACAGCTGTGCTCTAAAGTTGCTTGGAGTCAAGCTAGCAGCAAGTTTGTGTATGTGTGACTTGATCTGCCTTTTTGGACAAAAAGCAACAGGGACTTGGCAGAGCTAGCTGAGGCAGCATTGTGTCTGCTGGTTGTCTGTCTGACTATAGTTTAAGGGATAGCTGGCACTGGCACTGGCATGGCTTCTGAAGGGTCTAGTGGTTTACAAGTTCTCCTCTCTACTCTGCAGGTAAGAGTGTGGCACCGGATATACATTTACTAAGACTTCCTTCACTCCTGGCAAACTAGAATCTATGAATGAGGGGTGCATATCCAGAGTGTTTGTTTTAATAGTGAGTTGATGCATTGTGTTTGTGCTTCTCATTTAGGTTTTTATTATACTTTTTGCAGCATATGTATACAGATAGTATTAAAGTGTAACAGCACTGGGTGATTTCTCATTCGGTTTTGGTTGAAATGAAAACTTTGTTTCAAACAGCAGTGTAATAAAACAGTCACTGTCATGTTATATACAGGCTTGCAGTTTCTGCAGGGTACATTTATCTAGACTGTACACATGTTAATAGTGCCCAATATAATGACCAGATTGCCCCCTTTGTTTGTAATCAATGAATGCAACTGACACAGCTGCAGATAGCCAACGTGCATGTTTGTAAGCTTGCTGTATACACAGCTGTGATTGGCCAACCTAGTGTTCATTCATTTTAGCAGTAGCTATTTAATATCAGTCTCTCTAGGTAATCAAGCAGGACTTTTAATAAAGATGTGCTCTGCAAATAATACCTATTCATGGTGCTAGATGATTGGCTAGCAAATATATAGGTTTGCATGCACAGTGGCAATAAAGTTCTGTTTGCCTAACATTTGACTACAGAGCTGGGGGATCAGGTAAATGCCATTATGTTCTTACTCCTACTCACCCTGCATTGTCCCAGATCTGTACTGAAATCAAGACTTTACTGGACAGAAAAAAAGAGGGTGCTACGTGAGACAACTGTTTGTAAATGACAAGTGTAGAAATCATGCTGCAGGTATTTTTATTCTTCAAATTAAATCATTACACTTGGGAGCCATTGGCAATAACAGTGTATAGAATAAATGATTTGATGATTAAGTATAGAAGTTTTAATAACCATTATGCATGAACTTTCATTATACGTTTACCACCGACTTCTATGTCTATAGAGGTTTATGTCTATTGTACATTTTAATTTCTGTTTAGCATGTAAAAAGACACACAAGATTATTTACAGATATATATTTTTTCTCACTTGTCGCTCCTTTCACCCCGCGCCACTTGCCCCTCTGTCAGTCCTTACATTGGCTTCCTGTACCCTGTAAAAGGCAATTCAAAATACTGACCCCTACCTATAAAGCTGAAAACAACTCTAGCCCCAGTTAGAGTTCACTGATTGGTAGATGCATCCCTTCCAGGTCTCTCTGCTCTGTTGCTGACCTACTCTTGTTCGCTGCTTTTACCATTACTACTAATTTGCGCTTGTAGGACTTCACGTGGGCGGCTCTTCTCCTTTGGAACAGCTTGTCTATCCCCATAAGACTCCATTATTTCAGAAGTCCCTCAGAACCCATCTCTTCAGAAAAAAATTGTGGTCTCCCAGAGTAACTTCTATTTCACAAACCTGTTTCTTACGTTAAAGGGCCACACTCCACTCTAACCTTTCAGTTCTGCTATTTGCCCACCTTGTCATTTGTTTGCTATCCCCTGGATTCCCTTCCTATTGAACTGGAGTCCTCCTCTGGACTGTAAGATCATTTGAGCAGGTTCCTCATCAACCTATTGTTCCTGTAACAATTTGTTATTGTCTCGTCTTTTGTTATATTTCTCCCTTTTAAAATCTTGTTAAGGGCTGCGGAATAAGTTGGCGCCATATAAAAGCCAATAATAATAAGAATAGCAGTGAACTGCAACAATCTAATAATTTGCCATGAAATTTCATTGTGGGTATTCACAAATGGTTTTATTCGCTGAACTCTGAAATCTCAATTTAGGAACAACTGGTATGGAAAAATGATCCAGCTTATAATGTTCCAATGGCTATAGTCAGAACACGTCTATTTTTGCAGCTAGAATGTCATTTTGATACAGTTTGATTTTTAGTGAATATACCCCTTAATATAGGTTGGAAGTATATTTAGCCTTGTAAATGTCAGGTTTCCTACAAAATAAAATTTGGGCATTTGCAAAACTCCCATTTGATCCTGAATTACCCTTATGTTAGCCCATTTGGGGTGGAATTGATTAGGGCAAAAACAGGTGCTATTCTGGGACAACATGCTAAATAAGGAGCAGTCACCATGGAAATTAAGAGAATGTCACTCAACATTTTTCAGCAGTATGGCCATTTGTCTTGATAAATCTCCCCCTTTGGAGTCAGATTGACACAGTTTTGTTCACCATTACTTCACCATTACTTCACACCACTGACACCAGTGTAAAAAAAACTATATTTATTTACTCTCTCAGTGCTGCCCATAGTGTCAGGGAATAGAAAAGGAAAAGACAGCCAATTAATTATTGTGGAATAATAATTCATTTAGTTGCATTTTTGAGTTACGCAACATTGCAATAAATACATAAGTAAATAAAAACTAGACTTGTGCTTGACAATAAAATTCGGCTAAGCCTGATACTTTTCCCTGAAAAGTGAAAAATTTTCAGAATGCTCAAATGTCAACCGAATTTCAGTCCGGCTCGACATAATTGCAGTACCCAAAAACTCAGTTTGGGAACCAAATGGGTGCAAAAATGGACCAATCGGTGTGTACTCCAAAATATATACATAATGTACTATTCTGTGTATATGTTGCAGTACACTGATAGAAGCATATTCCAGACATTTAGTTCACAGATCAAGTGAGGAAAAAGTAACCAATAAAGGGAAAAACAGGAGGAATCGTAAAATAATATTCAGTATTTTGTATATTTCTATATTATATAATCATAAACTATATACTATATAAATATAGATTTTGTTTTACCGCTCCTCCTTTTCTGCCCTCTATTGGTCACAGTTGATCTGAGCCATCTCTCTTTTTAACCCCATGGACAGAATTCAGAATCACGACCCAAAACAAACATGCTCGTCCATTGCACATTTTGGTTGATTTATGATTTCGGTACATTTTAGCTCCGAGCTCAGGAATTCGAATGATCACTCGATTAGCCCAAACTCAGATGAATTACAGTTTAGGCTGAAACAAATCTCCAAGTTTAATAAAACCCAAGCTCGAGATGTGACCATTACCAAGAAAGCAAAATTGTCCACTTAGTTTTCATTATCTCAACATGGCACAGAGCCATTGTAAAAACAACAACATATAAATGCCATTGTACAGTACAGCAGGGACATACTGGACAATTTCAAATGATAAAATGACCTACATAGTACAAATACCTTGTTTACCCAAGCAACTGTATGTAAATATTATTATTATTACAGATTCCGTAGCGCTTTACAATATTATTAGAGGGGGGATTTAACTATAAATAGGACAATTACAAAAAACTGTTGTCGTGGAAACAGTACAATATCCTAACTGGTTTCTTTAATTTTAGAAATCTGCTCCAGTATTAATAGTTATACATCAAACACTAACGTTTAATTTTGAGATCACCTAAAACTCATGTCAGGATACTTAACTTTGAAGATCCATCATTTCCAAATTTGGGACTTTGAAGTCCCAAATTTAGCATCTTCTGCAGTAAGTTATCACTAAACCTGTTGTGGCTCATTCAATACTGATTATTCTATTATGTTCATTGACACCTGCACATCTGGGATCTATATGTCACGTTGTTCAGATAAGAAGTTTGCTGCAGAGTACAGAGTACCTCTTTGCACCATGATATATACAAAGAAAACAGGTTGTTATGGTGCTTCACTTTAGCCTTAATGAATTTGTTGTGATTGAATGTACACGGTTTTGGCTCAATTAAAATCATGAATATATTTAAAAAGCATTAGCCAGTCTCTTTATGTTCCCCCCATCAAGAGAATTCCTAGCTTGCAGAGATTTTTATAAAAGATCTGTATGAATAAATGAGATTAGGTATGAAGAAATAAATAGAATATTATCGGGGCTGGCCTTAGGGGTCCTTATTCAGTTTCTTATAAGTTTCATATCAATCAATTGAAATACCAGGTTTTCCTCTCAATGGCAATATACATAAAACAAAAAAAGGATTAAAACTAATCTTTTAAAATAAATCTACTGCATTAGCCTGGAGCGGTACCAATAACCTGTACTCTAAACTTATTTAACAAGAACATGACTTCCACATCTTAATGTTGCAGATCTCTATAATAAAACTATAATGAAGTAAAATAAAATTTGGGATTGAAGGGAACATATGTGGTACCTGGGGAAATTGAGAAATCAATCTGATTTTTCTGTTGTGTGCTACCTCCACAATAGAAATATAATTTATCTGTATGAGACAGGTGCGATATCAGTAGGAAAACTAAAACTAAAATTAAGTGTTACAGTCCTGTGAGCTGCCTATATTTTAAGACAAAATCCATGTGACCACCTTTCAAATACAATGGTGAGACTGTAGCAGGTGAGACATCCAATTATATATTTTTTGAACTATCTATATCACTGGCAGGCCTTAATTGTAATGATACGGGAACATTTTTAAAAGTAAATAACTCAAGTTATTTACCTAGAGAGCATTAGACATCTTTTTGACATCTTATCACCTGCTTCTCTGACAACGAGTATTATTTGGTAAGGGAATTGTGTTTTTTTAAATACACATCCACATGCAATATTGCCTTTCTAATATAGCTTCATAAATATTTTTCAGAAATAGATATCCCTGGGTACATCACTTAAGGAAAATTTGTCAGGAAAATTTGTCATGCAGATTTTTTTTCCATCAAGTCAGCAGGACCTGTCACTACTTCATTGAAGTCAGCAATCTACTCTGAAGGGTACGTTCAAAGGGAACTGCTGATTATGTGCCAACCTGCCCATCAGACAGCCAATCTTTTATTTTCATTTACAGTCCAGAGCCCTAGATCCACATAGTCAAGTTCCCAAACATCCCCAGGTTTAACCCCACAAGGCAGAGTGGTGTAGATTGAAACAACTGAGACACAAGTCAATGACATAGACCCTAAAGGGTCATTTCACACTTAGTGAACTTCGACTTGATAGGGCTAAATTTTCATTCACCAAAGGCTATGTGTGAGTGAAAATTTAGGGCCGTACTCTAGCAAGATCTGTACCCTAGGCCATTGTCCTACCTTTGTTGCCCATTTTAGTTACCTGAAAGACAGAAGACTTTTCATGTTCTCATTGCTTGGATTGTTTGTATGATAGTATGACTATTTTTGCATTTTTGTTCTTTTTTACCATCCTACCCCCACATCCCTCCCTCTCCCTCTCCCTCTGAGAAGTTCACCTTTGCAGGCTTTTGTTTTGTGTTTAGTGACTATTTAAAACATGCAAAGATCCTTCAAATTCTTATTAATTACTGCTTCATGTTTATTTCCTGTATGTCATTTTGTATTTTAGAGGAAATGTAATAAAGATATCTAGATCAAGTGTGCATCTTGCTCTGTTTGATGTTGAGGTTTGTGTACAGTGGGAGTTTTTTTTTCATGATTCATGCAATGATACATCACAAAATACTCCTTCCTTTTTTCTTCACTTTTTACTTTTTTGGGAATTACAAGAAGGGCTGCATCCTAAGCATTGACAATTATCTTTGGTAGACATACTGTCTTCGTTACATGCATTTATTATTATTCGTTATTAATTATTATCTAGGTCCATTTACTACCTTATATTGCTTTTGTGATTTTTGCCCAGTTTGTTCAATTATGTGCAATTATTCAAAATTCTTTTACCTTTTTTTTACCGTTTCTTTTCCTTTAAACTAAGAAATCCCTGTTGTCCTGCAGTACATGTCAACTAACTTAAAGGGACACTCCAGGCACCCAGACCACTTCTGCCCATTGGAGTGGTCTGGGTGCCAACTCCCACTACTCTTAACCCTGCAAGTGTAATTATTGCAGTTTTTTTATAAACTGCAATAATTACCTTGTGGGGTTAACTCCACCTCTAGTGGCTGTCTACTAGACATGCGCATTAGGTCTCCCCGGACGGTGGGTGGGATCAGTCTTGCCCACTGGCCAACGTGATGACTGGGAGGAGCGGCGGTGAGAAGAAACCACCACTGAGGGACATCGGCGGGGTCTCAGGTAATTGACCTGAAGGTTTTTTTTCCTGGCACTGGAGCTTCCCTTTAATTTCAATGCATTGCTTTGTTGTTGGCTTGACATATATGTGCTATCCCTGTTGTACACATGCACGGCACTGGGTAGTAACGCATGGCTGAGTGAGAACGTTGAATACAGAGCCAGCCACACATATAACAACATCACAAATTATAGTTTGTATTAGCCTTTCACAACATGTTACTTAAAGGAACATTATAGTTTCAGGAACACAAACATGTATTCATGACACCATAGTGGTAAAATTATTATTTGAAAAGGTATTTTACTTACCTTTTTTCAAGCACAGTGCCAGTTTGCTGGGGCTGAAGCCGCCTCCTTCTGCCTTGCTCCACCTCCATGGTTGAGGTAATCAGATTTGATCATCTCAGCCAATCCAGTGCTTTCCCATAGGAAAGCATTGGGATTCTATTGCACATTCAATAAATCAATGCATCTCTATGGAGACGCTGGAGCAGTGTGGAGATGTTGAACATTAGTGCTGCACACTGTGCAGAACTGACCCAGGATGCACCTCAGGCTGTCTGAGTGACTAGCACAAGAGGTGTTACTAGACAGTAATGTAAACACTGCTTTTTCTCTGAAAAGGCAGTGTTTACATTAAAAAGCCTTCAGGGACAGGCTATAGACACTAGAACAACTACATTAAGCTGTGACTATAGTGTACCTTTAAAAAACCAAAAACAGCAAGAAAACTAGCACTAGCACACATAATCCTACTCTTATTTTGTTTAAAATGTTTACAGAAGAACCATTTTGTTCAAAAATATACAGCAGAAATTCCTCTCTTGAAACCTATACTAATATATTTTGTTGATAATCTTGGCTGCTTGGGTGTCAGCCCAAATGGTAGCCAGGCATTTTGTGCTAGAAAGCAACGCTTTGTTCCATATTGCTGTTTGATTTGTCCCTCTCTGATCCTTGTGTACTAATAGAAAAGGATGGACACAAGAGGTCACGTTATGATAGATGGACAGGGCTGCATTCTCAGGCAAAGAGGAGTTCAAATGTTCCACTGTATGAACTACTGTAGTTGAATCAGCGTTACTTCAAAGGACCTCCTTGGAGATGTTTTTGCCCTTGGTGTGATATATTTTTTGTAAGGAGTGAATTAAAATAGAACAGTAAGACCCTGGCTGGTTCACATGGAATCAGCAGCTCCTTTTAAATGTACCCTTTAGGACAGAGTGCTGACTTTAGAGAAGTGGAGACATACTCTGCTGCCTTAACTCCTTCATTACCGAGTTAATTTTTGCATAGACAATTTTTGCATAAACTTTTTTTAAACACAAGATACATTCTAACCAATAAGCATGGGATAAAACAGAAAATATGAAGGTGGTGAAAATAGTTTACAGAGTATATTGCAAGTTCCTTCAAAGTAATATTTCACTCAAGAGACATCCTTCTATAGGCCTCCACCAGCAATGGGGAGTGAGTGTGGGCTATTAATGTTATGATAACGGGGGGGACTCAATGTCTCCTTCAGCATTCACTCATGAGTGATGAATGGGGGCTGCTCATAAAATAAAGATGGTTATAATCAAAATTGTGGTCAGTTTGTCAGCCCCGATGGACAGCTAGGGTTCTCCAATCCCCTATCCACTCCCCAAATAACAAAATCCTGTCTACCCGTTCAGCCTAATAACAGTAGAACAGGGTACTATACAGGGAGTGCAGAATTATTAGGCAAGTTGTATTTTTGAGGATTAATTTTATTATTGAACAACAACCATGTTCTCAATGAACCCAAAAAACTAATTAATATCAAAGCTGAATATTTTTGGAAGTAGTTTTTAGTTTGTTTTTAGTTTTAGCTATGTTAGGGGGATATCTGTGTGTGCAGGTGACTATTACTGTGCATAATTATTAGGCAACTTAACAAAAAACAAATATATACCCATTTCAATTATTTATTATTACCAGTGAAACCAATATAACATCTCAACATTCACAAATATACATTTCTGACATTCAAAAACAAAACAAAAACAAATCAGTGACCAATATAGCCACCTTTCTTTGCAAGGACACTCAAAAGCCTGCCATCCATGGATTCTGTCAGTGTTTTGATCTGTTCACCATCAACATTGCGTGCAGCAGCAACCACAGCCTCCCAGACACTGTTCAGAGGGGTGTACTGTTTTCCCTCCTTGTAAATCTCACATTTGATGATGGACCACAGGTTCTCAATGGGGTTCAGATCAGGTGAACAAGGAGGCCATGTCATTAGATTTTCTTCTTTTATACCCTTTCTTGCCAGCCACGCTGTGGAGTACTTGGACGCGTGTGATGGAGCATTGTCCTGCATGAAAATCATGTTTTTCTTGAAGGATGCAGACTTCTTCCTGTACCACTGCTTGAAGAAGGTGTCTTCCAGGAACTGGCAGTAGGACTGGGAGTTGAGCTTGACTCCATCCTCAACCCGAAAAGGCCCCACAAGCTCATCTTTGATGATACCAGCCCAAACCAGTACTCCACCTCCACCTTGCTGGCATCTGAGTCGGACTGGAGCTCTCTGCCCTTTACCAATCCAGCCACGGGCCCATCCATCTGGCCCATCAAGACTCACTCTCATTTCATCAGTCCATAAAACCTTAGAAAAATCAGTCTTGAGATATTTCTTGGCCCAGTCTTGACGTTTCAGCTTGTGTGTCTTGTTCAGTGGTGGTCGTCTTTCAGCCTTTCTTACCTTGGCCATGTCTCTGAGTATTGCACACCTTGTGCTTTTGGGCACTCCAGTGATGTTGCAGCTCTGAAATATGGCCAAACTGGTGGCAAGTGGCATCGTGGCAGCTGCACGCTTGACTTTTCTCAGTTCATGGGCAGTTATTTTGCGCCTTGGTTTTTCCACACGCTTCTTGCGACCCTGTTGACTATTTTGAATGAAACGCTTGATTGTTCGATGATCACGCTTCAGAAGCTTTGCAATTTTAAGAGTGCTGCATCCCTCTGCAAGATATCTCACTATTTTTGACTTTTCTGAGCCTGTCAAGTCCTTCTTTTGACCCATTTTGCCAAAGGAAAGGAAGTTGCCTAATAATTATGCACACCTGATATAGGGTGTTGATGTCATTAGACCACACCCCTTCTCATTACAGAGATGCACATCACCTAATATGCTTAATTGGTAGTAGGCTTTCGAGCCTATACAGCTTGGAGTAAGACAACATGCATAAAGAGGATGATGTGGTCAAAATACTCATTTGCCTAATAATTCTGCACTCCCTGTATTTACCATGAGATATTTTCTGTCTTCTTAAACCATCTAATTTCTTTAGAGACTAGTGTAGGTCGGGGGGTTGAGGGGGTGTAGGAAACTGGCCAAAATTTGTGTGTGGTTTAAGGGACAATGGCATGTCTACCTCCATTCTAGATTTTCTTAGTAGCCCCACCTGCCACTCATGGGTTGGGGATGATGACAGACATTAGGTCCCCGTCTAGTTATTAAATTGATAGCCCCCATTTGCCAATGTTGGCTCGGGTGTGGGGGGGGGGCACTAGTACCCCCTGGTAGCTGCCCAGTTGCTAGTTTTGTTATGACAGCGACAGGCAGGGCCAGACTGGGAAGAAAATTCGGCATAATTACAGCAGCCCACTGAAAAGGGGGCGGGGCCAGATAGGGTGTGTTTTGTCATCACCAATGACAAGCACGCCCCATCACAAAGTGAACATGTTGGTTCAATGTGTTTGCTTGAAATGTGTATCTGGTGTCTCCATAGATGGGATACCAGGAGTCAAAAATGCCAGGAAAGAGTATTGTGTAGTGTGTGTGTGTGTGTGTGAGGGGTGTAGTGTGTGTGCAAGAGGGATGCAGTGTGTGTGAGGGGTGTAGTGTATGTGCAAGAGGGGTGCAGTGTGTGTATGATGGTGCTGTATAGGTAAGGGTGCTGTGTGCGTGAGGGGTGCAGTGTGTGTGCTTTGTGTGAGTGATGGGTGCAGTGTGTGTGTGAGGGTGCTGTGTTTGAGTGAGGGTGCTATGTGTGTGTGAGGGAGCTGTGTGTGAAGGTGCTGTAAGTGTCAGGGGTGCAGTGTGTGTGTGTGTGAGTGAGGTTGCTGTGAGTGTCAGGGGTGCAGTGTGTGTGCGTGTGAGGGAGCTGTGTGTGAGGGTGCTGTGAGTGCCAGGGGTGCAGTGTGTGTGTGTGAGTGAGGGTGCTGTGAGTGCCAGGGGTGCAGTGTGTGTGTGTGAGTGAGTGAGGGTGCTGTGAGTGTCAGGGGTGCAGTGTGTGTGTGTGAGAGTGAGGGTGCTGTGAGTGTCAGGGGTGCAGTGTGTGTGTCTGAGAGTGAGGGTGCTGTGAGTGTCAGGGGTGCAGTGTGTGTGTGTGAGTGAGGGTGCTGTGTCAGGGGTGCAGTGTGTGTGTGTGTGTTTGAGTGAGGTTGCTGGTGTGTGAATATGTTTGGAGGGCTTGTGTGTTGTGGGGGCAGATTATTATCTATATATTAATATAAAAAAAAGGCATTGATTATATCAGGGGGGACCGTGCTGTCATCCCTGGTGGTGCTAGTAGTGAGTGAACTCTAGCCTGTGGGACTAGAGTTCACTTTCGTGAGACTGGGAGCATTGCCATGGCAACGCTCCAAATTTCGCGAGTGTAATCCAGTGGAGCTGCAAGATAGAGCTCCTCCGGGTTCCCCTCCTGTCTCCCTCCCTCTCCCCCCTCAATAAATCTCCCCTGCCGGCCTCAGTCAATGGCCACAGTGGCCCACAGGGCATTTTCCCGGTGCCAAGTCCGGGTCTGGTGACAGGGGTTCTAGGATAAAGGAGGAAAATCTGTAAATGATAGCTACAGATTTTACAGATTTTCTCCCTTTAGCCTAGAACCCCAAACTACCCATATACAGCGGTACCATTTATTTATTACCCATATATGGCAGAATCATTTATGATAGTTACACATTTTGAGTTTATATTCTCTTTTCTTCTATTTCAACTATCATCATTTTCTCCTTCGCTCTTTACTGTGTTCTATGACTAAATAGCGATATTGAACTGTTTATTAATAACGAGGTGGAAACAATACAATTTCATTAGTAGTTGATTAATGCAGTTTGTTTACAAGATGTATTAAATAGCACAGTAATTGCTGTTATTGAGCTTGATAGTCAGTTTCCAGAAAAGCTCTGTATTTGTAGCTGTTTTATACTGCCAATTCTCACCAAAGAAGCAGATTATAATAAAGCCAGAGATGGATTATCCTTAAGTATATATAGCTCCAAGAGCTATGAGGGACCTTATTTCACTGTTCATTGAAATAAGCGACATTGTTCATTGTATATATTGTTTTTTATATAGATATTTTTATACATATCCTATATATATATATATATATACAGTGCAACATTAGTGTACCACTAGAGTAGGGTATCTTGTAACAGAGACTTCTCTTTATTTTAGTAATAAAAAACATTTATCAACTACTTTTAGGTGCAAAATTTGATGAGGCCATGTATATTGGTTTATGTGACCGATAGATAGAATTAAATCACTGCTGCCGATATTTTCACTGTAAAATCTAGGTATCAGTTTCTATATTTGAATTGATATTTATCGGCTCCTGATAAACCTTTAACATCTGTAATGCAATCAATCCAAACCATTAAAAGGCTTATTGGGAGCCAATATTCTGCAGATAAATGTGGTTGCTCCTAATTTAATGAGGCCTGTTGTAGTAGAGCAAGAATGTCAAACTCTCAAAAAAGCATGCGACCCACAATGAATATCTTTGCGGCCCGGCGAGCCGCTAGTTTGCCATGCTTACTAAGGCAGATTAGGCACCTGCTCTCCCCACATTGCAGGTGCCAGCTCTGCCCAAATTTACACGGCCGGGGAGGAGAGGTCGCTGGCGTCAGCGAGGGAGCTAAGTCTTCCTGCTCCTTACTGCTCCCTCTCGCACACTCTCTGTAGTGATCCCGGGTGCCAGAATATAGTGCACCTACACGTACAAGATTAATATGTGGAATATTTAAAGGGTAAGGCAGGTGGTACCAGTGGACATGTCCAAGTAGGGGTCCACAGTTCTATTGAGGTCTACATCAATGATCAGTATACCTTTCCAGATCCAAAACAATACCTAGAGCAGAGATCTCCTTCTGTTGCAGAGCAAGCAGTTCCATAATATAGACAATAATAAAGACAAAATACAGGATTTCTAAGTGTGCTAGAAGTACCTAGAAAACCAGTATATCATATTCAATTGTATCATCTATTGACCACAGTTACTCCTAAGAGACCTGAACTGGTGTGTGCTGTATGAGAAGGTATGTGGGTTACCATTAAAGTTTGTTCAAAATTAGATCCAACCGCGTTCACCTATGCCTTTAGTGCAATTCCATACTTTTAGGAAATAAGCAATTCTTGTTCACAGTTTTTTCCTCAGTGGTTCACACCTACGACACTCTCTATGCCACAGATTGTTTTCCAGTTCTTGCGTCCACTGAGTTATTCATGTACCATTTAATGTGTGTGGAGTTATTTCTGGGTTAGTAATTCCAGTCTCTTAATTTACTGCATGTTTTGAACTGAATAAGTTATGTTCTTCTGAGCTGCTGGGCAAAGTGTGTGCACTCATGGTAAAAAGGTGATAACGTTCCTGTCAGTTGATTTAACTTTTGCACTGGTCTTAAAATGTCCCTGGGGCCTCGTAAAATACTTAGAGAGCTTCAAACCTAGTAAAATTTGATTTGTGTTCACAATGCTAACGGCTTGAGCAGCATTTTCCTGACGTTGATATTAAAAGCTTGAATATATATCTTCTATATCTATTATGATTATGTTTGTTATTTTGTTAAAATGTCTTCTCACTGATCCAGCCCAGCAAAATGTGAATGCTATTTTTTTCAAGTTATGCAGAAACAGATAAAAGTATAGATGACAAAAATTTTATATTTCATGCTGATTCCAAAGTTTATTTAAATAAACACAATGCAACTGATTTGACTACTTAAACTGAGAGGGCTCCATAGCACTATTGGTACCACCACACTGCAATGGTTATAGTGCTTGGAGTGGTCCTTTAATGAATGGTTGAATTCCTAAGAGTTTTTGAAAATTGGCAAACTTTTTTTTCAGCCATTTGGGTGTAATTTTTGCAAGTCTCACTTTAGTTAATTAGTCTCTGAAAGTAATTCAGTGGAGTGAAGTTTTAAGAAAGGTGTAGTGCCAGGACACCATGTGAATGACACTACTTTGCACTCTAGGCAAGATCAGCTACTTCTCCACCTCCAAAAAAACCCCCAACACAACGATTGACAACTTTGTGTGTCTCTTTCTCCTACAGCTTCTTTGTGTATCTCTTTTTCCCTTTCCTCGGCCCCTCTGTGTGTCTCTTCCCCCTAGCATCTTAGTGGGTCTCTTTCTCCCCCAGCTCCTCTGTGTGTCTCTTCCACTTCCCAGACTCTGTTTGTGTTTATTTTCTCCCCTCAATGCCTCTGTGTGACTCATTTTCCCATTCCCCAGCTCCTCTGTTTATCTCTTCCCCTTCAACACATTTGTCAGTCTGTTTCTCCCACACTTAGTCCCTTTGTGTGTCTCTCTTTTCCCACAACCTCTCTTTTCCCCCCAGTGTGTGTGTCTCTCTGTGTCCCCCAGCATCGATGTGTCTCTTTGTCCCCAAGCCCCTCTGTGTTTCTTTTTGTCCTATCCACCCACCCCTTCTGTTCACTATTTTACCCCTTCAGCCTTCTGTGTGCCTCTCCTCCCCCCTCAACCCTCAGTGTTCCTCTCCCCCTCAGTCTTCTGAGTGCAATTACCCCCCATAGTCCTCTGTGTGCTTCCCCCCAGCCCTCTGTGTGCCTCTCCTCCTCCCCGAGCCCTGTGTGCCTCTCCTCCGCCCACTCAACCCTCTGTGTGAATCTCCCTCCACCATCCCATGCTAGCACACCTACCTCCTGCATGTAGCGTGGCCGAGCAGTAGAGAATCTTCTGTTTCTTCTCCCTGGTCTGACAGCAAGAAGTGTAGCGCTCTCTGTGAGCACTTCTTGTCAGACTGGGTACAGGATTGAAAAACTCCTCTACCACTGTCCGCAGCTCGGTCACGCTATATGCCGTGATCAGCAGGAGGGCAGCGCTGTGCAGTGCGCTCCCATCCTGCTGGTCACTCTGAGACTGCACACCCCCCAGGCTGGTGCACGCTAGGTGGCTGACTAATTCATCTAATGGTCGCAGCTGCTCTGCCAAGAGGATACGCATGATGCATATCATACTATGAAAACTAAAAGTTTAAAGATCATTGAAAGCACATCATATTTCAGGCAGATATGAAACCAATCCAGATTTCTTAGATGCCTTGTGACAGAGCAACTAGCTGTGATTATCACTGTAGCTGCTGACTACAGAAGACTGGCTTGTCTAGACAAGGCATTGAAGTGTCAATATTTGCCCTTTAACTTGGAACATGCAGCAAAGCTTTATTTCAAGGACAGCAATGATTTTAATTCAGCCTAGTGATATATTTTTCCCATAAATGTTCATCTGGACACTCTACAGCTATGATGAGTCAGTGTAGCCACCTGCTGATTTAGCAAAGTGAAACAGAAATGAAAAGGTCTCTTGACACTTTGGAATATCTGAAGTCTGTAATACTAAAATGCCAGTATGTCGATCATCAACCCAGGAATATTCAATGTCCATCAATATGGATGAAAGAATTATAACAGTTATAGTCTGTATGGTAAGCATTTTGAGCCTATAGTCTTAAAGTGACAATTTTTCAATCTCCAACTTAAAATAATTTCTAAAGGTCCATAAATATAAACCCAAATGAACAATTTCAAGTATATAAATAACAAAGCATAAACATATACAACTATACATTTATGATGTAAAGTGAAAATTAATTTAAAAAAAATCAAACTACCAATAATGTATTCACTCTTTTTAAAACTCATCATATAAATCATAAAAAATATAGTATTTTAAAGTAAATCCTTTAGCAAAAGTACTTATGAGCACAACAGAAAACAAAATAGCAATAAAGGTTAGAAAAGTAGTAGTAAACATTATTGTAACCATTTATATAGGTTAAAATCAATATTAAGACTCTTGGGGTGCTCAGTACCTATATTGTTTGCCTATTAAATTCTTACCTGTTCTAACCTTGTAACATCATTGTCACCTCTCTAAAATCTTATTGAAGAGAATTTGTAAAAGAAGGTAACTTATGTAGTTTAAATAATACTTTTTTTTTAATTTTAAAAAAATTATCATCTTTTGCAGCTTAGAAAGTCCATTGGGAGAAAGAACATGCTTGACAATTTATTAATAGTATACTGATTGCGAAAGACACTTTAGTGGACATTATACCATTTTTAAACAGGTACTATTGGGCAATTGTTTTAACCTTTGCTTTTTTTATTCAGGTTTTATGCAGAAAATATTTTAGAGATGACAAATACGTTGAAAAGATTGATCAACTCCTGAAAAATAAATGAGATCGAACAAAGAAACCGAAAAATGTGAATTTAATTATGGATTTTAACAAGGGAAGAAAATGAAAATAAATAAATATATAGTCATTAGCATATAAATGAAACAACGATATAGATCTTATGATAATCATAATTAGAGGATCATCGAATATAAAAAGTGCCTGCACAAGATGTTACCTTAAATATTCCCTAAAAACAACCTGACAACATGACAACACTTTTGGACAATTGAATGTAACAAGAAAATAGTCTGATACAAACAGTATTAATAACATATAAGACTACTAATGCCACCTATTTATTGGAATGTGGGTTTGGATTTCAATGCATTGGCCAAACAATTAAGAAACTGCCATTCCAGAATAGATGAACATGTCAGAAACATTAGAAATCAAC
>OW240914.1:91825378-91955247 GCA_933207985.1 Pelobates cultripes | reverse complement strand
CATACTACTGAATACTTAGCACATACTAACTAAACGGCATACTAATGTATACTTTATGTCATACTACTTACTGCATACTACTGAATACTTAGCACATACTATCTAAACGGCATACTAATGTATACTTTATGTCATACTACTTACTGCATACTACTGAATACTTAGCACATACTAACTAACCTGCATACTAACGTATACGTTATGTCATACTACTTACGGCATACTAATGTATACTTTAGGTCATACTACTTGCATACTAGTGTATACTTTGTCATACTACTTACTATATACTACTGTATACTTGGCACATACTAACTAAACTGCATACTAATGTATGCTTTGTCATACTACTTACTGCATACTACTGTATACGTAACACATTCTAACTGAACGGCATAATGATGTATACTTTATTTTCATACTACTTGCTGCATACCACTATATACTTATCATATACCAATTAAGCTGCATACTAACGTATATTATTTCATCCTAGCTTGCCACATTCTACGTACGGCACTACAGTAGTACATACTGCTATGTAACACACTACTAAGCTGCTCTACGGTATTACATACTACTGAGCTTATCACTAAGGTTCAAATGGTGTTACATTCTATTGCGTTACATGCTACGGTATGCCAAATCATAGTTAGCCGCCTCGCACGGTTGCATAGAGAGGGGCTCACTTGTCACTCCCATTCTATATTATGTGCTTTAATCATCATCGAAAGGCCAACACCCCGCCACAATGTTTTGGTGGCAACAATTCCCTTGCGCCAATCGATAGATAGAGCCTCTCAAGCCACTTGGCAACTAGCAGGGCCTCACCTGTCACCACACCTAAGAAATTGTTTCGCCATCCGGCATTAGCTAGCCAGCCAGTAACCAAAAGATGGTATAATGGCTGATGGTTTGATTATTTCCTTTTAGTATGTCACATCTACCGGATGACACAGAAAATTTATCTCTACCCAGTTCTCCGGCCAGATCCTTGTCACCTACTCGTAAAGGCGACGTTGGGAGTCCAACCTCAATAAGGTCATGGACCATCCCTCGCATTACGGCAAAATTCCAGAGACGCAGCATTCCTTTTCCTGCCACGGCCAGGAAAGCTGAGCTCTACAAATTAATGCGGACTCATACTGATAACTCGGGGGTGGGAGAGGGCACAAGTGGTACGGGCAACTCGGACCTACACGCCATGGTCGCTTCACTAGTAGCATCCATGAGCAAGGCAGACTGGATAGGATCGAGGCTCGGCGCCCTCCTGTCAGGTCTCCCAGGCCCTCGACTGCCTTACTCCCCAATGCCCCACTATTGCAATCGGGTAATTATGTGCCTTCTGGTTCCGAAACTCACATTATTAATCCTGTGCACATGGTCCCAGACAAAATTAAGAAAGACATCTTGGAGGGGAAGGATGTCAATCTTGTGGCGCTACTTATTGCTTCTCACGATGTCATTGATAACCGTACTTATGCTTATGGTGATATTTCAGTGGTATTGAAAGCCAGGGACCCTAGATTAATTTAAGAAACTGTCCATAACTGATTTTGTCTTGGCTTTTGGTATATATCATGATGTAATTTGTTCTGTTTATCCACATAGACGAGAGGAACTCGACCTCTACATGCACAAACTGGTGGACTTGGGAACCAAATATGGTGAGTCATCCTTTTATGACACTCACCAATCCTTTTCGGCAAGAGGGTCTGCAATATTGGCTCAGTATAATGTCAAAACTGACTGGAACCGCATGGATACTGAGCTATTTTGTAGACATTTTGCCGGTCTCAAGACACCAGCTTGTGCAGTTTGTGCTTCAACATCTCATTCCTCTGACTATTGTCCCACTATGCCAGAGTCCACACCTGGGACTTTCCGCGAACCACAGACCAGGTTGGACAGATCTGGCAAGGACAAACTTGGTCGTCCTATTGTTTACCTGGGAAAGTCTCAGGTTTGCAATAACTTTAATGTAGGTACATGTGGTTATAGTGCCTGCAGGTTGTTACATGTGTGTTCACATTGTTTTAGGGCACATGCTAAGTCTATGTGTCCCAATAAAAGTCACACTAAACCATACTTGACATCCGTAAAGATTGGTTCTTTGGCACACGCATTAGCCTCTCATCCATCCAAACACCTAGTGGACTTTTTGATAGATGGTTTCACGGAGGGATTCCATACAGGGTTGGTTCATACCCCTGCTGGAATTTACGAATGCAACAATTTACAGTCAGCATTTGCAAACGTGGAAATGATCGATGCTCTATTACATAAAGAATTAGAGGATGGGTTTTTATTGGGACCATTTCACGAGCCCCCATTTTCCAAATGGAGAACCAACCCCATAGGATTAGTCACTGGGAAATCCTCAGGGAAACACAGACTTATTTTAGACCTATCAGCCCTTCACTCCTTGGCCATACCAAGCCTTAATTCCCTAATTCCATCCGAGGAATTTTCACTCCAGTACGCCACTATAGACAACGCTATACACGCCATCATCACAGCTGGCGTAGGTGCTTGGCTCAGTAAAACTGACATCGTCAATGCGTTCAAGTTACTACCCATTCGCCCGTCACTCTGGCATCTGCATGGTTTAAAATGGAAAGGTGTCTATTATTTTTTCACAAGACTCACGTTCGGGCCAAAAAGCAGCCCAAAAATATTTGACATCTTTTCCGAAACCTTATGTTGGCTGCTGTTAAACAATTGCAGATGCCAGGCCGTTATACATTATCTGGACGACTTTTTGTTCGTGGAGAATAATTCCTCTTCCCCCAGTGATCTGATAAAGGCCATATCATTTTTTCATTCTTTGGGGGTGCCAGTGTCCCCCAAGAAAACAGAATTTACACATTAGTAAATTTCCTAGGTATCCTACTCGATTCAGTAAACATGGAAGCGAGCTTACCTCCAGGAAAAATTGACAGCATACTACAATCCATTAACAAATTTTTGGTCAATAGGACATGCAATAGGAAGGAATTGCAATCTTTGTTGGGATCGTTGAATTTTGCTATACGAATCATCCCGCAAGGCAAGTCCTTTATCTCTAGACTCCTTTGCCTCCTCCCTCTCATACCAAATGACATTACTCGTATCAGCTTGGAGGCGCAGGCTACAGCTGATTTGCTTATGTGGCGCAAATTCCTTTTGCAATGGAATGGCAGAAGTATGTTCTTGCCTCCATTGTCTGTCCACTCTCCGGTCATTTGGACAGATGCGGCAGCATCAACGGGTTTTTCGGCCATATTTGGAAACGAGTGGCTTTGGGATGCTTGGCCAGAGTAGGTCCAACACATTGAAGGTTTTTCACGCACCTCGGCCTTATTTGAGATATACCCCATTGTGGTGGCAGGGGCGGTGTGGGGTCAGTCTTGGGCAGGTAGCTCAGTACGTTGTTTTTCCGACAACCAAGCTACCTTCCACATCATAAACAAAGGCCGATCGGAGTCTCTAACGATCATGAGATTCATGAGAAGACTGACCTGGCTGGCGGCCTGCAATCACTTTTATTTGGTGTGTTCTCATGTACCAGGGGTCTTTAATACTGCAGCTGACAAATTGTCTCGCTTCGAATACCAGGCATTCAAAGAGACGTTAGCCACGGCCTCCCCCACAGCCACTGCAGCACCATGTTTTCAGGAGCTGGTGATGGACTGAAAGAACTGGCAAAGCATGGGCTCGTCTTGGCTAGTTTAGCCCTGTCCGACAATACTAAACGGTCTTACGATAGGGCCTTCAAACTATACAAGAGGTTTATGATAGAACACAACTTGGTGCAGTTTTTTGCCATTTCCACACTGGTAGCTTTTGTTTAATTTTGTCATATTAAACATTTCAACTGACTTGTTCATACTTATGGTTACACCATACGATACATACGTTACGTTACAAGAATAGCACCGAACACAAATATATATATATATATATATATTTTTTTTTAATGGAACCTGAGTATAAGATCATTAAAAGTGATATTTGTATTTATACTTGTGTCCTGCTCTCTTGCTCAAAGATTTGTGATGCATTATTATTATTGGTATTTATATAGCGCCAGCTTATTCTGCACTGTTGAGCTGAAAACCGAAACTGCAATTCAGTTGTCCTTTTACAATTTTGCAAGCACAGCATTACTACCCACTATGATGAGCATGAAAAGCAAATAATTATTTTCATAATAAGATTATTTGTGACTGTGGAATTTTTTTATTTTTATTCAAATCAGCTAGTTTTGCATAGTTTGTACTATAGAAAAGATACCCAAAGGTAATCTACAAAACAATAATAACAGAAAAAGACATAGTGCAATAATGCTAAAGAGATGAGAGTGGGGGAAATGGAATAACAAATCGCACTCACAAACCAAAATTGATTGTAGGCATATCACTAAATGATGTTTTGGTAGCCTCGGGACTTATGGAGCATCGTAGCATGTAAGGAAAGGAAAAAAGAAAATAATAGTGCAGAGTGTCCAAAAAGAATGACATTTCTTTAATATAAAGCACACTTACAAGATAAAAGTGGCAAATAGGCACATCACAATCTGGTTACACATGTATTCCGGTCTCAGGATCCAAAAGAACAGGAAAAAACAGGAAACTATTATTTTCTTTTTTCGTTTCCTTAAATGCTACGATGCTCCATGTGTTTCTATTCACTAATAGGTGTATCTGTACATACTGCATTTTGCTATACTTTGTGCTATGTCAGATTTAGTTCATCACATGGAGTGTAAATGTAATGAATGCAAAGGTAGGAGATTCAGCACTTGTAAATTACTAGTATAGTTCAAAAGGCAGCTTTTTTTTTTGCCAAAAAATCTACTCACATGTAGTGGAGCAAAGTAAGGTTTGCTCAATCCAATAGGCATAGGTGGTTTTGTGTCACCACCAAGGATCTAGGCATTCATGAATCCAGCAGCAATCAAAACGGTCCAATAAAAAAGTAGTTTTTTTAATAAAAACAAAAGATAAAACAATAAAAAGTAAAATAAACAGACATAAAATTAGTATAAAATATACTGACACGTTTCACCAACAGTCTGGCTTTATCAGAAGTATTTACAGATAAAAGGGACCAATGCTGCTTAAATAGGGAAGTACAATTTTAATGTAATGGTCATATGACATCGGGACCGGAATTAATTAACATATGAGATTTTAAAATGTTATAAAAACTGAAAAGGGACTCACAGGATACTATAAAGGAGTGTAGGGGAGGTAGTATGTATGTTAGAATGCAAAAATTTGCTTTTATTTAATAAATACACCTAAGATACTATAACCTGAGAGGGGACAGCAACACATAATTACATTACCTCTCAGGTCCAGGACAAGCATAATAAAAATATCTCAAAATATATATTTAACAGTGAGATATCCCTTTAAGTTCTATATCCCTGGATAGCCTGAGTCTGAGCGCCCAACATATCCCGAAAACGCTCGGATCCCACGAACGCAGCCGAAACGCCACCGGCGTTTATTTATATATGAATAACAGTTTGTACATTTGTTCACAGAGTATCTGTGGTTCGGGAGATGTTTCCACTGAACACCGCTTTGATCGTATGAATAATACCGAACATATTTGGGTATGGAAGTCTCAGCAGTGTTCGCGCCATTGAGTGTCCGATTTTAGTTCCATACACTCAACGATCAAACACTGCTGTCTGAGTTCGCGTCCCAAGATGGCCGCCACTGCTGAAGTATGGAAGTCTCAGCAGTGTTCGCGCCATTGAGTGTCCGATTTTAGTTCCATACACTCAATGACCAAACACCGCTGTCTGAGTTCGCGTCCCAAGATGGCCGCCGCCACATGTTCGCACATACCACAACCACCCAGCCGACCGCTTAGAATGTTGAGGTAATTGCGGTTACAGAGGTGTTAGCAGAGCTTAATGGGGTCAACAAGCGGCACACTCCGCATATGGGTGGTCTGTCGTTCGGAAAATTATTCTGTATTCTAACAGGGCAATGTTAACATATGTGGTGGATGTATTTCACTGAACAAAAAGGCGAAGGGAACAAAGGGCTGTAAAATTCAGGCACAGGGAGATCTGTCACAGTATATACGATAGACACACTGGGCAATGAAGAGGGATTTGTATGCTGGGATATACAAGGAAATCTAAAATAGAGAACTGAAAAGAAAATTGCGAATGTTAGATCAATAAATCTCAAAATACAGCAATTTTTGCCTCCTCTACTGTTTTGTCCTAAAATTTGCAATTCTTTAACAATTATTCAATCTTCTCTATGCCCATTTTAGTGAAATAACCCACTGATGTCATGGACATATTCCAGAATTTCATTGAGGAATGTGATAGGGTTTGACAAGGAAGGAATTTTACATAGTTTGCTATTTTAGTATATAGTTTGATAGGTCTGGGAGGAAGAATTAACCAGCATATCAAGAGTAATGAAAAACAAAGGAATATATTTGTTTGCAAACAGAGGAACAAGTTGTCTTGTGGAGATTTACTGATCCTTCATATGACCTAGGGTACCGGAAAGCATATGTGGCAGAAATATATCCCCCTTCCCCCTACCCCCCAATGAAACTCTTACGATAAAATATGCTTTTTGAATAAATTACTGGATCCAAGGGAAGGTAAAAACAACTCATTTTTTGACTGAATTATTTTACTGGCTGCAAAGCCTTGGATTACAAATGTTTTCTCTGTCTATTTGTAATCCCCCTGATACAGCTGATGTTAACACACCTATTAACAGACTAATCACTATTTCCAATTACAGTTCAGCTGACAAATAAATTTGGAATGCTGATTACGTAAAGCTTTGACAATTTAGCTAGGGTGAATCAGAAAAACATTTTACGTGGCAGCAAACTTCTCATCAGTGCCCTGTTAAAGGTAGGCACTTTTTCAGATAATTGTGGTAACATTATTATTTTTTAAAGACTGTGTATTTTACATTCAGAAAAAAATTGTGTGTTAGCTGCAAGGTATGGAATGTGTGCAATCGTAGCAAGAATAAAGTAGTTAACACACTTCTAGTGCCATTCTGTGGCACATGAATTACTGTTAGACAAATTATGCTAGAAAATTATCTCAACTGGCATTCTCTCTAAGTCAACAAACAAATATGATACCTTGAATATTTGTATCATTAGCTCATAGTGTTAGTATCATTATGTATGGTTTACAAACTAAAAATATAATCCAACAGCCCATTGTTCCACTTTTCGAGTTGTGAAAAAAATGCCAGTTAAAATGCCAATCCTGGCATTTTAACCTTGCAATGTAAGTTCTACTGGCTGTCCTCCAAACAGTCATTACAGGTGCTTCCTCTACAATTACAGAGTAAAACTCGGTTATGTAAGGATGCAGTTCATAAGAAAGAATTTAATTCAGTGCTTTCCTATGAAAAGCATTTAGATGTGTGCACGATACTCACTTTCTAGTTTATATGGGGAGCATTGGATTGGCCAGCTGAAGAGCTGGATGATGTTGCAAGAGTAGGCTTGGGCGGAAGCACCAAGGGAGCATTGGTGCTGGAGAAAAGGTAGGCAAAAAGCTATTTTTCAGCTTTTCACTGGAATTGGGGAAGGAGGGGAACAAGCTATTAAAAAACTACAGTTTTGTATACCTAACACTATATTGTTCCTTTAATAATAACTACACTTTTTAAATCTTTAATGAAGCATAAATGCATGAGCTTCTGCAGATCCACGCACCAACCTGTTTCTCTTTTCTTTTTTTTTTTACTTAAAGTTTATTAAGTTTTGATAAGTTTAATCATATCTCCTGGCATACAGAAATAAAAAACAAAGGGGAGGGAGGTCTACCAACAATCACCATAAATATTGTTACATTAGCTGCATCCCCTACATGGGGTGCTGCATACTATTGATATTAAAGAATATGTTCATGCATCTGAGAAGCATCATAACCTATTAACATAACACACAGTAAATTTTAGGTTGCATGAACAAAATCATCTGCTTGTGCACTAGACCATCTTGCTCCATTCAGTTCCGGTCACGTCCCCTTCCAACCTGTTTTTCTTTTTGGCGAGTGATGGGCTAAAACTCCAATCAGCCTCAAGCAGTTCCATGTGTTGAAGCTGATTTAATTCGCAATTTAACATGCAAATCAATCAGCAGATTTTTTCAAGCTTAATATATGAGTGGGCACAAATTTACCAAATTGTAGGATATTGTGGCCTTTGCAACGCAAATGTAGCCTTTTTATTTTTGAAATATCAGTTTTATAGGAACATTGAGTTTGGCAATCATAATTGCACGACTTGTATAGATATAAAGACAGCTATTAAATCTTGAGTGGATGGCTATCATACTTAATGTAATCAGCTACTTGCAAAGGATTGTATAGTGATGAATAGATTAAATACCCATATTATATATGAAAGGTACTAAATAAGAGAAAGGAAGAAGAAAACAAATAAAACACATACATAAAAAATAATGAAAAAATAATAAATAACAGTCAAGTGCAGCCATAAAAAGTATAATCAAATGATAATGAATAATAATAAAAATTAATAGTGTCTTTTAAAGCCAACTGACCATGGTGATGAGATACTTGATGGAAAAAAATATATACTAGGGAGTGAAAACTAGTGATTGGAAAGATAATGGGTAGAAGTCACTTGATGAATAAATAAATATCAAACTTGCATTTTAATTGGTTATATCCTAAATAAAAATTAATAAAATAAAAATAAAGTTAAAAAATATAAACTTACAATTGACTCTATTTGTTTTTCTCTGGAGGTCATGTGAAAAACATCTAGCATATTAAGTTGTATTCTTTTTGGATTTTGTTTTTAGAATTTTGGAATGAAGAATGTGCAAAAAATATGACAGATTGGAGGCAATCACTGACAGATTGGAGGCAGACAAATTTACAGAACATTTTTGTGATATCTAGATAGCCCTAAAGCAGGTATAGTAGCTACTATATACAATAGAAGAAGATTGTAGTACATAATAAATAAATACATATACTACATAAATCCTAAAAAAATAAATACATAAATATACTACGTAAATCCTAATCAAGAACAAAATGTGTTTTTGGCATTAATTCTCTGTTATAGTCCATGTTTCTGTGAATGCTTCTCAGTTGATGTTACAAAACACAAGGTAGTCCTATAAAAAAAAACCTTCAGGACATTATAACCTACTTCTTGTTTGTTCTTGTGATCCATTAATTTAACCCACCTGTTCTGTATATGACATATTTGATCTACTTTCATATTGTCTGCCTAACTCTATGAATACCTGACTATGATTTTTTTTTAAACCTGTTTGGACCCTAACCATATTACTTTCCACATGTTTTTTGCAACTGCAAATTAAAAAGTAACTGTGACAATAATCTCAAGGTGAAAAAGTTAACTTCCCATGTAATTTTCATTATTTGCATTTTAAAAACATTTGGGCAGTTCCAAAATTTGCCAACAACTTCAGATTTCTATAGCAAATTTAATAATGATGCTTAATGTAAAAGGTAAAAATAAATATTAATTCTTGAAGCCTACAAACTTTGCTTCCAGCATCTTTCTTTACAAATGACCCTGACAGGGATTTTAGAAAACCATTTGGATGAATTTTGTGCTCAAGAGAGTGTATATCCCCTTCCCTGTAGCTGGCACCAACACGCCAGTCATTCAAACAACTCACAGTGAGCATCAAAATATCTGTGTATATGGACCTTTGGGAGCATTTTAGATGAAAAACAGGAGAACATAATTAGCAGATTAAATGTAAGTATGGCACTTCTAAAGGGAATAAATTGCCTTAAGTGTGTAAATAGGTGTTTCCCCAACATCTAAACAGTGAAAAATAAAACAAAACAAACAAACAAACAACATGTACAACCACAATGTATAATACACCCTACTAGTGTGTTAAAAAAACCAAAACCAAAATAAATATATAAACTTATAAACACAGTATTGGAGATAGTAATATGGCTCAGATACAACCTATATGGACGGAAAGAAAATACAACACATAGTGTATACTGTAGAACAAGCTGAATAGAAATGTACTCAATGGTTAGACTCATGAATTTGAGAGACGTGTCAAGCTCTGTATGATATGGCCAAGAGTTGCTGTATAGGCAAAACAGGCCACTTGTAAATGGGTCCAGTGGAGGAGTCTGCCCAATAAGTAGACCAACAGCAGTACCAGGATCAATAAATGTTTATTTTGTTTTTTAACACACTTATAGGGTTTGCGTTTAACTTAAGCATTGAGGCTCCTTTGGTGATGCTTACTTCTCCTCCTCTCATTGCATCATGGAAGGGGCAGGACCTCCTCTGGAGTCAGTCCAATTCAATGGTCTTTATAATGGAGCATTGAGGGACCCAATGCGCATGCACGGGAATTTTTGCAGTGCAAAGAAAAAACATACACGCTTATAGATACATGACTACAAAGATACTGCACTGTTTTTGATAACATGCAAAGAAGGCACATATAAGAATTAGAGAACATAATAACAGCAAACTAGGAACATTAGGTGAGTAAGATATAAAATAGCATAGCCTATGGAAACACATCAGAGTATACCGTGAGTATAATAAGACAATAAGCAACGGGCAACCCTTCATGAGCAATCAGCTGATTCCCCTTTTTTGGGTCAGTAACAGTTCAACATGTAACCACTCAAAATCACAGGACCTCCAGCCATCCACCACCTGATATGCCGCTGTACCGCAGATCAGCTTTTTTTCTTGCTCGACAAGCAAGGAGGGTAACACTTCAGCCACATCCACTGGCAAGAACTTGGAGCGATGCCTCTCTGTGGCCCCAGACCACAGATCACTACAGCTCAAAGGTAATGTCAGGTCACGGCCTGCAAGTGGACCAGGACTGGGAGAAGGTCGCAATTTACGCCTCTGTGCCTCCGTCGCATCAGAGCAACGTGGAATCTTCCCGGGAGATGCTGTTCCAGAGTCTCTCTGGCAGGACTGGCAGTATACAAGCTGTGTCCTCCTCTTTGAATAGCAGCTGAGAAAGGCTGTGGAGATCTGCTCTAGTCTGCTTAGTGTGTTCCAGTAGCCATTTTTAGTGCCATAATCACTACAGCTTATTGATTCCAAAAAGCAAGTATACATTTTTAGTTGATACATTTGTGAATTACAATCATGCATATAAATAAGATTAGACCACATGCTGATTCTCCTTAATTATATAAAAACTGTTTGCAACATTTTAGAATTGGATAAACAATCCATAGTTTTAAATAGGATAAACACAGCTGAACAATCACGTGGAGTATTGTCTAAAAAATTGCAAAGTAAAATTCAATCAAGCCTGATTTTTTTTTCTGTTTGTCTAAATGTTTGAGTTACTGAGGAATCCAGAACACAAATTGCAGTTATATTCTGTATAATCCAGTTCTTAGAATTCTAGATCACTGCATTTTTCCTTATGTGGTCAAATCAACCTTTCATCCTACTGGTATTGGTAAACTAAGTTCATTAAATTAAATCCAAAAACATCATTCTGAACTGGGGAAAGCTAAATGTAAAATTTCTGGTTAATTACTTAAATCCAAGACTTGTCAAACTATACACAAAAGACATGAGCTGAGTCTTGTCCATGCAAGAACCCCATTCTGCAAGTCTACTTCAGGTTTTTTCCCCACCAGGAAATTAAACCGATCATATTTATGTCCCAGCTGTATCCACAGGAAGTCCTCTGGAACATTGATATTTTGAAATCATGGAAAATAACTTCTTTTTTATTTTGACTAGAAAAAATATGTTTTTTCACACATAATACAAAAATGCAATATTAGCACCTTTTGCTAATTGAAAATGACTTTTACTTTAGGAACATATTTTGTGTAACTTGGTTTTCTATAAATTATAAATAAAATTAAATTAAAGTATTGCTTAGTTAAATAATATTTACAATTGTTTAAAAAAATGGTGGAGAGTTTTCAACTTTAATAAGGGGAAAGACAAAAAAAATGAAAAAATGAGGATACCATCAATATTAGTAAGACGATTATGACATATTCACAGTATGAAGACCATATTCCCATGAAAAAAGGTGAAAAAAGGAACATGTTTAGCCAAGAAGACTCAATAAAATACATATGTAATTATCTTCAATTTCTACTTCTGCTTCTTCACCATTGCTGCCATCACAAATGTGTACTTTTAAAAATTGAAGATTGAAACAAGTTTCTTTGCTCTTTCAGATGTCAGTATTATTTTGAGTATATATAACGCTGCTTTTTAATGCTGCAGTGGATGACGAAAGGCAAGATGGGGGCAGATGCTATGTTTTGCTAGAACTGTATTTTACCATCTCTTAGATTTCTGCCATTGAAACTTGGATCCAACAGATTTGCAGGTTTTAAAAAGGGTTTTAGTGCACTCAGAGGATATAAACCCAATAATGCTACCCTGAAGCATGAATTTCCATTTTCCAAAATTATTTCTATATTAACGATGTAGTGGGCTGTATTTTCTTCTGACAGGTAAAAATACATTAGTATAGTTCTGAGTTATTTTATTGCTACAAACAAATATGAATTAAATTTGCATTAAAGGACCACTCTAGGCACCCAGACCACTTCAACTTAATGAAGTGGTCTGGGTGCCAGGTCCTTCTAGGGTTAACCCATTTTTTTTATAAACATAGCAGTTCCAGAGAAACTGCTATGTTTATTAATGGGTTAAGCCTTCCCCCTAATCTTCTAGTGGCTGTCTCATTGACAGCCACTAGAGGCGCTTGCGTGCTTCTCACTGTGATTTTCACAGTGAGAGCACGCCAGCGTCCATAGGAAAGCATTATGAATGCTTTCCTATGCGACCGGCTGGATGCGCGCGCAGCTCTTGCGGCGCGTGCGCATTCAGCCGACGGGGCGGAACGGAGGAGAAGAGAAGGAGGAGAGCTCTCCACCCAGCACTGGAAAAAGGTAAGTTTTTACCCCTTTCCCCCTTCCAGAGCCGGGCGGGAGGGGGACCCTGAGGGTGGGGGCACCCTCAGGGCACTATAGTGCCAAGAAAACGAGTATGTTTTCCTGGCACTATAGTGGTCCTTTAACCCCTTAAGGACCAAACTTCTGGAATAAAAGGGAATAATGACATGTCACACATGTCATGTGTCCTTAAGGGGTTAAGTTTAATAGCAGACTTATTTGCCCTGAAACCTTTACGTCTAATGATATGCAGACCATGTCAAAGTAGTTTAACAAATATATTGACATTAAAAAGGGCCTTTTGTGCTCGGCACACAGTAGATCCTTATGTTTATTTGTTGCACACATGGATTGCAATAATGAGTCATCCACCAACTTTCTAGTAGCAGCAAGTTCAGCATGTATCTCAATGTAAGTGCTTTATTAAGAATGAATTAATCTACACACCGCCCTGGGACATCTTAAGGGTTATGCGATCCTTCTCAGCTGTCCAGTCTTCTCTGAAATGTTTCTTGGATGTAATGTGACGGGATTTACTTTTTGAATTTGTTAACGGAAGGATTTTTCTCTACGACACAATTTTCTTTCAGCAATTGCACCATATTACAATCACTGTACTATAACAATGTTTCCTGGTATATCATCCTGTTTCAGAAAATAAAACCACTTTTAAAATCCTCATCTTGGTTTTTAATCCCTATTCTTTGCTGAAGTATCAGAAGCCTTATTGAATATGTAATTGCCACAAACTATTTTGACTGGTGCCAACTATACTGTGACACCCATTCACGTTTTGTTTCCCTTTTGTTCCCATGTGTTGTGGCTGGATCTAGTGTTTGCACACTGATATCTACCGTATGATACTGCAATATTTTTTTACACCTTAGAATGTTTCAGGAGTTCCAATGTACTCAGAGACTCTCTCTACAGCCTTGTCATATTTACCAAGGTGATATGTTGAGCCATTTTACCTTATTCTATGACTCTCTATTGCTTATTGTTCCTAGTTTAAATTGGCAACAGATATTTCACTTATTTAACTATGTAACTGCTTTTATTCTAAATATATGACCGCTTTGACAATTGATTGGATCTCCTTACTTGGGATGACTTTTAATCTATCTAACAAAACAGTTTAGCTTTCTGCTACCCTATTTAACACTGCTACTGTTCAGGTGAGCAAGGGGTTTGGTAGTGAGGGCCCATGGTTCTTGGCCAAGCTGCTCCATAGTGACACATAGTGGTTACGGTACTTATGCTTCCCCTTTAAGATATAATATAAAGTAGCCTCCATGTCTGTTAGGTAATGTTTACTTGAACACACTTGTAACACATCATCAGCAGATAGGTTGGTACATACCCGTACAAGGTTATGTACCATACATACATTTTGCTGGGTATCACTGTGTATTCGAATACATATACTTAGTGTAACAAGTGATGGATATTTAACAATGATATAGGAAATTGTGAGTCTGGAAGCCGGAATTGGACATGGAGGCAGAACCACACAAAGCAGGAGAATACAGGCAAATTGCTAATGAGTAGTTATTACTGTATTTACAAGGTGATCAGGCTCTGGTTGTCCCACTTTCCGAGGGTCCGCTACGGTCCCGTTTTCTGGCTATCTGAAACGGCGAAAACCGTGGTGCCCCATGTTGGGCGCCAATTGATAAAGACCAAATCAAGTGTTTGATCATTTTTTTGTTTCTGCCCCTTTTCAAATTGGTTATGGTGCATGCATGCTTTTCTACAGTAAATCACACCAGACACATGTTTCCTGGTTGATGAAATACCCAGGAATGTTTAATCAGGGGGTGGGGAGCCCCTTATAAAGCACAAATACATCACATGCATAATTACAGATACCAGAGAAAAATACAATAATTGGTCAGATGTTAAGTGGTTTATTCAATGCACATCCTATTGGGTGTGCATGTTACTGTTATCATGAAATTCTCCCCCGCATTCCAGCTCCATCTTGGTTACACGATGGGGGGGTTACTCCCAGCGGCCATTTTGAGTAGTCACTGAATAATAATGATTATTGTTATGCAGAGTAAATAGGCATTTTACTTTAGCTAATATTCTGTCCACAACAGCCCATGGTTCTTTGCCAAGCTGCTCCATGGTGACACATAGTGGTTATGGTACCTATGCTTCCCCTTTAAGATATAATATAAAGTAGTGTCCATGTCTGTTGGGTAATGTTTACTTGAACACACTTGTAACACATCATCAGCAGATAGTTGGTACATACCCGTACAAGGTTATGTACCATACATACAGTTTGCTGGGTATCACTGTGTATTCGAATACATATAATTAGTGTAACAAGTGACAGCTATTTAACAATGAGATAGGAAATTGTGAGTGTGTGCCCTATAAGGTTAAAATATTTTTTCCCTCTTTTCTATTGACAGAGTTCGTATGACAAAGATGTAATCTTGAATATACTGAGTGTGTTAAGTGAATTGCTGTCTGCTGGTAAGTGACATACTGCATTAGGGTCTTATTGCAAAATTATGTTTTTTGTTTAAGAAATTATAGTTCTATACAATTAAACCTTTGGGATTAAGAAATACATAGAGAAAGGACGGATCAAGTAAAAGGGTCAGGGAATAAACTAAGAGGTGGGCATTGGTAAACTGGAGAATACAGCAAGATTAGGCTAGTAATATTTTTAGAATTTTATTAATTTGTATCAATCACTGCAGTGTTGACTGATAGATATATATTAATTAAGGAACACTACAAGCACCATAACCATAATTAGAGTGCATTGTAGTGGTTATGGTTTCTGGAGTTCCTAGGAACCACCCAATGTAAATAGTCAAACCACTTTATCTTGACTAGGGACTAGGCATCACTCCCTGCCTCCACTACAGCCTTCTGTCTAGCTAGAAGCTCTCTGTTTGAACTTAGCAGGATAAGCAGAAGCTCCGTCTCCCCTGAAAGCCAAAGAGAGGTGCATAGTGGACCCCATGTAAAAAGTCAAACGGTCTGAAAACCATTACTTGGTTGTATTACAAGTGTTCCTTTGATTGCTCATCTGGTGTTGGTTAGACAGTTTTCCTGTACAAAGTGGATGCTAACTATAGGCAGCAAGAGTCTGACAGGTATTTGTTTTTGTTTTTTTTGACATTCTTTATTTATTTATTTTTCATACTCGTATGTTAACATCGTTGTTGCCTAGTTGTCTGAACAGACATAATGAAACAATACAAATGGTTGTTTTGTTGTGGTAACAGGTAATAACATCATTAGTTAGTTGTTAGAGTAGGGTTTAGTCACCTTGGGGTGTTTGAAGGAGTGGAAACCGCCTTTTTCCACGAGTTGGCTTATTCGTATGTGTGTGTCAACAGTTGGGGTGAGTGGGGGGGTGGTAACTCAGGTGGATGATGAGATGTCCCCAGCTCCGTGTGTATGGGTGGCTATGGGTTCGCATATAGCTTAGGTCTCTTTGTCTAGCTATGATGTGGTCTAGTGTTTATGGGTGATATTTGCAGTTCTGCTGCCTACGTCGGTTTCCTTGTTAGGTTTCCAAGTTTGGCGTTGGCACATTATGCTTATTGCTTCTTGTGTGTCTGTTTCCTGACGGGTCCTTTGTTAGTTGTGTTGGAGTTATTATGAGTGTGTGTGACTAAGAGTTAGGTGTATGTGGATTTTATAGCTGATACAGGATGTGATGATGCCTTGGACTTTGTGTGTTGTGTTGTGTACTGAGACAGAGTCGAGTCCGGGTAAGGTGGGTGTTGGTTACCATCTGCGTTGTTGTTATTTGGTTGGGTTAGTGTGAGCGTTGCGTGTCTACTCGTGTTCGCCGGTGGCTTACCCATTTGTAGTGAGGGGTGTAAGGTTTGGTGGTATGTTATCGTGTCTGTAGTGTATGTGTAAGAGCAAGCCTGGTGGCTGTCCGTGTTGTGGTTTTCTGTGTTAGTCATCTTCCCTCTTGTGTTTGGGTGTCCTTTTTCTATTTCAGGTATTAGTTTACTGTAATTGGTTCCATTCGCTCCCCATACCTGGGGAATCCTAGCGGGACCAGATTGCGTTGGTGATCTCCGAGTGTATCGTGAGAGTCTCCTCCTGTCCGTCCTCTCGTATGTACTGTCGTGGGGTGCCTATTCTGGTTCGGGTCCTCTCAAGTCTTTACTCTGTTTTTCAATATCTAGACTCTGTCGGGTGTCAGTGAGTCCTGGGTTAGAGATAAGGTTGGGGAGGGATGTGGGATGTGTCCTGTCTTATGGGGTTTAGTCGAGTGCATTGGCTCCGGAGGGCGTGTGTCCTTCTGTCGGGAATGTACGTGCCGCCGCGGTGGCGCCCCTGTCCCCTCCCGTGTCGATTCCCACTGCTTTCTTGGATATGTAGTCCATCCACGGGAACCACGTCAGGGCACATTTGTCTGAGCGTCCCTGTAGGGAGGCCGTCATCATTTCCATATTGTAGATCACTTCCACCCTGTCTATCCATTGTTGGTATGAGGGAACTGTTGGGCTTTTCCACATCGTTGGTATGAGCGTTTTCTCTGCCGTCAGCAGGTGTATGACGAGGCCTCTCCTGTACGCTTTCAGGGGTGTGTGGGTGTGGTTTAGCAGCATTGGTAGTGGCTGGAAAGGGACCTCTGTTCCTGTGATTTCTTTTATCATTCGGTGAATCATTCGCCAGTAAGGTATGATGTGCGTGCACTTCCACCAAATGTGTATTCCTGTGCCTACTTCTATGCCGCACCGCCAGCATTCACCTGGGATCGAGTCGTGTATGTGCCGTAGGACATCTGGAGTCCGGTACCAGTGAGTCAAAATTTTGTAGTTACATTCTTGGTATTTGGTGCTTATGGACCCCTTGTGTGTCAGTTGGAATATTTTTTCCCATTCGTTGTCCGTGAGCACTACGTCCGTGTCTCTTTCCCATCGTTCCGTAAATCCCAGTGGTGCTTTGTCTCCGCCGTTTTGAAGCATGGCATATAGGATCGAGACTCCATGTGCGAGGTGGTGCCTTTCCGTGCAGAGTTTTTCCAGGTGGAGCAGTGGGCGGTGTAGGTGGCCTCTGCCTTTTACAGCGGCAATGTACGTTTTTACCTGATGGTATCGGAATTCGTCCATTCTGCTCGGTCTGCGGTCTTGTAGTAGTTCTGCCAATGTCTTTAGATTCGGTCCGTCGCACCATTGGTTTATGTGTACCCAGTCCTTGGCCCCAAAGTTCCTTAGGTCGGCTGGGCCGAGCCCTCCTGCTAGTTTTGGGTTATTAGTGATGGGTGTGAGCGGGTTGGGGGACGTTGTGAGGTTCCTGGTGTAACGCACCTTGCACCAGACCTGCAGCGTGGCATTTATCATTGGGTTATCTGTGCGCAAGTCCCCGAGAGATGCTTCGCCTAGCCACAGCTGGGCGGGGATTTTGCCTTGTGCCTGTTGTAATTCTATGTGGACCCATTGTTTTGTGTTCGGGTTAGCGTGCCAGTCAACCAGTCGATGTAGGTGGGTTGCTTGATAATATGTGGCGATCGACAGCAGTCCCGCACCGCCTTCGTTCTTTGGTCGCTCCAAGGTTGACCGCTTCACGCGTGACGGTTTGTGGTTTCAGACGAACTGTCGGATGGTAGTCGTTACCGATTGAAAGAACCCTCTTGGGATAGTCGTTGGTAATGTCTGGAATAGGTATAAAATACGAGGCATGACATTCATTTTTATTGCATTTATGCGGCCAAACCACGAGATGTATTGTGCTGTCCACCGTTTTATATCTTGTTGTAGGGTAGCCAAGAGGGGCACAAAGTTCAGTTGGTATATGTGCGTCGTGTCCTTTGGTAACCAGATGCCAAGGTAGCGCAGTTCGGTGGTGCATATTCTAAAGGGGTATTGCGTTTGGATGTGTTGCCAGAGAGCCGAGTCCCTCATGAGCAGCATTGCTTCAGATTTATCCAGATTCAGTTTTAAGTTGGATACTTCGCTGTATTTTCGAAATGCCTCCAGGAGGTTCGGTGTCGATATTCTGGGCTGCTCTAGGAAGAAGAGCATAACGTTGGCGTATGCTGCCACTCGGTGTTCCTTGCCGCCTATGCGATGTCCCGTGATCCCCCCGTGTTGCCTAACCGCTTCGAGGAAGGGTTCGAGAGTGAGGGCGAATAGAAGGGGGGATAGGGGGCATCCTTGTCTTGTGCCGTTGCTTATGTCAAACGAGTCGGTCGTATGCGAGCTGACAGCGTGGTGTATAGTGTGGCCACCCAGGTTCACAGTCGCGGGCCAAACCCCATGTGTCTCAGGGTCGCTGCCATAAAGTTCCAGTCTACCTGGTCGATCGCCTTTTCGGCGTCGGTGGATAGGAGCACCATATCTCGTTTGCTAGCCACTGTAGTATGTATGATGTTATGGGCTCGGATGGTATTGTCCCTGGGTGTATCAGGTCAGGGAGCGTCCGCGCTACTCTTGTGGCCATGGCTTTGGCAAAGAGTTTTAAGTCTGCGTTTAGCAGCGAGATTGGTTGGTAGCTGGCACAGTTGGTTGGGTCTTTTCCTTCCTTCGGTAGGATCGCGACCGTCGCTCTCTTTGGGAAAGCGTCCTCCTTCTTGAATGGAATTGATCCCCGTGAGGAGTCTGGGAAGGAGGATGTCCTTGAATGTTCGTACAGGTATTTCCTTAACCTGGTAAATCATGTTGGTGTAGGATACGTATGAATAATTATAAGATGCATAAATCAGGTATATATTATAAGCAAGTAATGTATATCTATTGCCAGAAAGTACATATTTAAAGTAGTCACTTGGCTATTAATATACATAGCTGTTGATCTGTTTTCTCAAAAATGATAAAGATGTCTACTGAATTAACACTTATGCTTCAGAGATTTTATCTGCTTCGTTTTCTTTTAAAGTGACCCTCAGGGCACCAAAACAACTTCATTCGTTTAACACAAATGTGTTAAACCCAGTGCTGCTTATCAAGAAGCCATAGACAGCCTCATATTGGGGTTACTGTTCTAAGCCAATCAGTAGCTCTTTATTCACAAAATAACTTGAGAAAACTACGTACATTTTTAAAACTGTTTTGTAAATGGGGATCTACTGATTGGCTTGGAGAGTCAGCTGGCGATCTCAGCCAAACAACAGCACTTCTGTCTGAGGCTATGCAAGACTTCCTTGTTTAAGCCTCAGAAAGAGAGGCTCAGAGCTTCAACACCAGAAGAGCAGTGGAAGTCACGCCCCCTCCTCCTGACTCCATCAGGAGAGGCCAGCCGACTTCCCTGGCTGCACTGTACTGACTGCAGGGAGAGAGGTAATGTGAAAAATTAGGCGGCCACCTGTGCAGCCTTGTGGATGCGCCGGCCCTGCCTTGGGGTTAAACTATTAATTAAATGGACACTCCACTACCCAAATAATTTTAAACCACTGTTTAGCAGATATACCCCAGATGAAAACATGCAGGGATTTGATTATGAATTTTTTTAATGGCGTATATCTAAAACTGCTTGCAAAAGCAGGAGATCTCTAGTCTGTAACCTTTTCAAGTTCTCCCCTTCTAAACCAGCCCACACTTTCTGTTGCTGTCCACTTACAGACCTCCCAATGTAGCTCAATAAGAAGTCTTTGCAAGGCAGGTGCTGCCTCTTGAGTTTAGCTCCTCTGAGCTAACCAAACAAGGAAGTAACAGGAAAGATGTTCACTTTTTCTGGGATATTCCTATAAGTTGGAATGGCCCTGTATTTAATGGGGCAAACCCATCTGGCTGTGTATGGGGCCATGTCTGGATTTTGCAATGCAGGCCCTAAATGGGCCTGAATTTGGTCTAGATTTCAGCAGGAAAAAACACTGCTGGACAACTGAAATCTGGATCGCATATTTAAAAAAAACTAAAAACATTTGCCCGCTTCCACATTAAATAGTTAAAATAAAATTAAATAAAATAAATAAAAAGTATATGGAGGTCAATAAAAACCTAGTGTCTCTCCCCCTAAGCCAACAACCATGGTGGCTTGTGCTCTGATTAATTAAATAATGAGGGTGGGTAGACATGCTATTGTCCAACCCCCAAATAATGTCATCGTCCAACTCCCAATCCCATAACCAATCATTATCTATCCCCCCCACCCTGTGTCCTAGTTATAGAGGGGAGCAATAAAACTAATTAATGTAAAGTACAAACTTATACTTACCCCTCAGAAATCTTTATTTCCAAGATTTTCAATATAAGGAAGGGTCTTCAATTGCCTTTTTTATGTGATTTCAATGTAGTTTGAGGAAGTCCTAAATAGGAAGAAATGTGTAGGATCAAAATGTGTAATCTCTTTTGTAAGAATATATATATATATATTGCAATAAAATATAACATAATTTAGCTATACTGCTGCTCAATGCTGGAGATCCTGGCACCAGCGGGAGAGTTTTTTGGGGTTCATCTAGCCCTCCCCAAAATATTGGGTATAGGCATGCTGCAGCTTATTCTATTATTCTATTATTCTATTATTCTATATTTGCATTTATACTTGCCTGTAAGATCTATGTGAAATGTTATCAAACTACTGCATAAACTATTAATATATAAACATGTTATGTTTATGAGCTATATTACAACTTAAGACCATTACCCACTGAGATTGCAGATCCTATTTTACTGTATAACACTAATTTTCAGACCATGGATTCATAATGAATTAACAACATTGTCTTATTCAAGGGACACACCGGAGGATCCATTACATGATCTCTAAGGGAGGGAGTGAGGCCCTACTGCAAACCTTGGTAAACATGGTAAGATCCGATTCCAAAGACTACAGCATCCTCATACCACTTCTTCAATTGTTAGTCAGAGTGGGCCAAAGAGGTAATGTATTTTTCCGATTAATATTAACATTTGTGACCTTTCATGATTTAATTTATTTGCTTGTACATTACATTTTATTGAATGCTTTGCAGTTACCATGACAGTAATACATATTGTTAATGCCTCAAGAAGCAAAAAAGCAATTCCTCTTAATAGTTTTTCTGTAACCTTGATATAAATATGTACTTTTAGCAAACTTTTTTTTAACTTTGTGTGTTTCATGAATCCTCCAATTCATTTCCACAAGCTCTGCAGGTAGATGTAAACAACCCATTGAAATTAGTGTTTATTTTTATTTTTTTATTTTTTTTATGCTAGTTCTATGTTGCATTTTGTGTAATCACTAACAATATTGGACAATGTGACCATACATTAATTTTTATGCAGCTTTTCTCCCTGTAATGGTTCAACTGTAAGTAATACACTGAGTGTGAGCATAGTGCAAAGAAAATAAAATTTGAGATAAAAGAAGTAATCCACATTTTCCATTCATTCCGTGGAAGATTAATAAAGATTTTCTGGAAATGTAGAGGTACCGTGAGATTGGCTGGTTTTAGTCTAAGTCTATCATAGTACATCTCTCATCAAATCTCAACAAACATCTTCTGCTGTAGAAGTGAAAGGGTTAATATAGTGCAAGCTAGATGGATCATTCATGCTGACTGCTAGTATAGAGCAATGATTACGAATGTTTTTAAGACCCCTCCTGTTTGAAGAGCCCACTCTTCTGTGGATTTAAAGCAAAATATTTGAAACTGCAGACACACCATTTCAATGTTATCTCTTTATAGTTCTCTGCTCCTAAGTTGTGTTCTCTCTGCCATTCCCTTGGACCTTGTTTCCAACTAATGTGTTTTAAGGGACACTATTTATTAGAATGTTTTGGTGTATGGATCATGTCCCCAAAGTCTCATGGTTCAATTCTCTTCCATTTACTAGTTAAATCACTTTGTTTAAATAAAACTACTAGCATCTCCCTGTATATGACTTGCATAGCCTTCCTAAACACTTCCTGTAAAGAAACATCTAATGTTTAAACTTTATTGCACATTCTGTTTAATTTAGAAATTCTCATCTCCTGCTTTGGCAATAGCCTGCTAGACCCCATAGGAGCCACCTGTATTCAATTTCCCAAACAGGAGATAAAAACTTCTCAAGCAAGTTAACTTCTGATTGTAAATTAAACCATTTTTTTCATACAGGTTGTGTGAGTCAGGGAGGCATGGCTAGTGCTACATAAACAAAAACAAAAGTGAGTGAGACTACAGGGGCATGATCTATTATCCAACCTGCTTCATTAAGCTAAAGTTGCTTTGGTGCCTATAGTATCCCTTTAACCTGCAAACGTTTGATATTTTTAATATCAAAATATAAATATAAAGCATAAAGCAATGAATAGGATTTGATTTTTATTCAGTGTGCTCTTTAAATGCATGTAGCATTAGTGGTCAACTGTTTATCTTCTTTTAACCAGTAAATGATATATAAAAATGAATAACACTAATTACTGAGTATTCCTTCTTTTCCCCAATGGTAGCATACATTCTAAGTAGAATGTAAATCTTGTCCTGATTAAGATATGTTCTCGATGTATCTCTTCAGAGAAACCAAGAATAGGTTCACTGTGTTAATTCAATGTTTTTTTTTTTTGTCAGCAGAATTTAAAGCCTTGGTAATTAACATGTAATATGTTTACTGAAGGCTATCAAACAGACTTAAAAGTAAATAAGAACAACATCCAAATTAGCAACAGCTGAAGGAGCTTTGTTCAGCCTCCTTCACAGCTAAAGAGTTCTTTTCATAGTAGTATGAAATGCATGGAAATAAAGTATCTGGCCTTCTTTACTTGTAAAATAAAAAACATATTGCTACATAGCACATTTATTTAGTCAAAGAAATGTGTAGTGCTAGCAGCCTTTCTGAATGTTACAATGTTCTGCCATCCGTTTCTATGGTTTCTTGTATTATGTTGGTATTGTTAGAGCCCAGCATTCTTTACGTAATCAGGGTATTTGAACTTTATTATTTATCTTTTTATAGTAATTTTTCAATTTATCTTCTTGTAGTTTATTTGCTTCAGAATAATGGTTTAGACCATATGTGAAATTGTACATGATAACGGAAAGCATAAAGTCTCTAAAACGATTAATTTCTCTCTTATTTATCTATAAATCAATAAACAAGTAAAAAATCAAATCACAGAACTGCAATATAAAACCAAAATGATTGTTTAATTTTACTTTATTTGCTGGTTATACTCAACTCATGTTAAAAATAAAATAAAATAAATTATGTTTTAAAGAAAATACAGTTCCATTAATGACCCCTAAGCAAATTTGTGTAAGCTATCCACAGAAACACCCAAATTAAAATAGTGATGATTTTTTGGGGGACCGGCAACAAGGACATATCATTTGGAAACTATAAATACCAATTAAAATGGCAATAATACAAAAAAAAAAATACCTCTGACTAGTAAAAATAGTAAAGTCAACTTAATCTTTACATTATTTAGAAAAAAGTGTATTTGCACATGGCTAGTAAACTTGTGCAGAATGAGAAAATCGACCCTGGACCACTGGTTCCAAAAATAGAAAATCCTTTAGGACACCTGAATTTCGGAGAAACTCTGTGCAGTTCGTTCTTTTCCTTACCAAAAACCCAGTTTGGCAACTGAATAAGTCAAACCAAAAAGGCAGGAAAATAGGCCAATCAGTTTACTGCAACATATATACATAATATAATAATGTACATATTTGCAGTGCACTGATAAGAGCACTGCTTCTCTTTTCTACTAGATTTGAAGATCTGTTTCAGTCTGAACTATTTATTTAACATATAATGTACAAACATATAAATATACTTTTTTTTACTACTCCCCATTTTTTCTTTATTGCTTACTTCTCACGGGCGGAATTCAGAGTCATGACCTGAAATGATTATACGAGTGTCATGACCTGAAATGAACTTGCCCGGCTGTGGCACAGTTCAATTGGCTTGTGATTCAAGTACATTTCAGCTTGGAACACGGGAATTCGACCAATCACCCGATCTGCCCAAATTCAGATGAATTGTAGTTCAGATTGAAATCTCCAAGTCTTATAGGTAGTACAAAAGTGTTCTGCTGTGAAGCTAAATCCTGAATGATATACAGACATACTGGCTAATACTAGTCCGACAGTAGTCCCAAAACATTATTAAAACATTTATAGATTGTGTAACAGAGCTTCCTGTACCCTGGTTGGGTACCTCCGCCAATTGATGCTCCTAGTGCTTAATGAGGGCTCCCAGCACTTCTCCAGATACCATAAGTACTGCAGACCCCACAAACCGCTGCAGCTTGGTTGGGGTCTCGCCGTCTCCTACCCACCCTGGACCTATGACAAGGCTCCAGGTTCCAGTGGGTGAACCTCTCTTCCTTCAGAGAGCATAGCAGGAACAGCTCTTACAAGAGCTAGTGATTATCCAAGGGTGATCATGATCATAGCAATCCCTTGTAGTGATATAGTAATTCCCCCAATAAGAGACAAGACTCTAGATTGAGGGTGAAGTAGAACTGACCGTTTAATGGTACAGGTTGTTTTTATATACAATTCCTCAGGCCAGAGGCACACCTTCTGGACCTGATGGAGCACCGCATTACAAACTGTACAAACCAATAAAAACAATGTAACAATGAATGACACTCCCACATACAGTAAACAGTCCCTCCCCTCTGCCTGTGATATAATTATGGTAGTTAATGCATTAACTTAATTATCCCCAGGCAGAACAAACGCACCTTTATATAAAGTACAATAAGTACCACAAAACACAAGATATCTCCATAAATCTTACATCCCTGACAGCCCTGATCTGGGTGAACAACATATCCAAAAATCAGATTAGGGGTACAGAAACTTTATGGAAGGCGAACCCAGGATTTCATGCCCAAAACTGCTCCATAGATTCGCGGCTAAGTGCCGCTGGAGGACCGACTGGGAACCGCAAGGTTTTCATGCCGAAAATAGTTTCAGGGCATTTGCGGCTAAGTCCCCCTGAAGTCTATTCGTTGTTTTGGTCCATGCGAACAAGATGGCCGCCAACACGTGTTCAAATGTCGAATGGCGGCCACTTCGACTGTTCGGAAGTTCGAAGAATCATTGTTTAAAGTCCCAATAACCACAAATAGGGTCTCTCAACCACTATAAATCATTGTGTAAAGGGGCTATAGTCACAGGGTAAAAGGCTGGCAAGTAGTCCCCTGCAAAAACCAGTGGCGAGGTCACTTTCACCACAAATGGCATAAGCCTAACACTGTCCTCTATATCTAAACTCACTAACATCAATTTATTCTAAATTTCAAGTCCCCGTCAGAGAACCCAACACTATTTATACACTAGAATTTTACAATATACTCTGAAAATCAGAATGCTGCTAAAGTATGCATTAGAATGTGGCATATGCAGCACATAGCACAATATAGTACAAAAGTATGCTTTGGTATGAAGATCACTGCAACTATATGTACTATAATTAAAAGACAACCGTCGCCTCAAAGCTATTTTTTAATATAACAATCATTTCATCAAGTTTTGAAAGGCAATAGATTTTTAAATAAAATATAATAAATGAGAAAAAAAATCATGCCTAACTTTAGTATATGACAGGATCCTCCAGCCAGTTTCATACACTGGGGGTCGGACAGTGTTTGAAACTGACAGTTAAGTCTCTATGATCTTTCCTGCTTCTGTGCAGAGAGTAAAGCCGGGAGATCATAGAGATTAAAATTGTCAGTTTTCAAATACTGTCTGACTCTAGGTGTATGAATATGGCTGAAGGAGTCTGTCATATACTAAAGGTTGGAATTAGGTTTTTCACATTTATTTTTTACATATACTTTGTTTAAAAAACATTGTGCACTAGAATGTTGGATACTGCAACAGTATGCCTTGGAATGCAAGCTATTGCAAAACTATGCACTAGAGTGCAAGGTATTACAGAACTATGCAGAACAGTAGTTCCCCAAATAATCCCCATGATTGACTTTACTTTGGTACATTTACATTGGTTGTAAAGTGAGGAAATCTTTGCAAATTTCACATACTCCATATCTAATGTGTGAAATTTTGACATGTAGTTTTTTTTTTCCTGCATCATAGATGGAAATATTGGAGAAAAGGCCCAGAAATTAGAAGCTACTGATGTTACTCTGAGCTTGGCACGTCGAAACCTGACCAAGTTTGAGCTCCTCACTCCCTGCCTTGATGCTCTTCAAGTGTATGCTTCCAATGGTGTGTATCTGAATTGGGATACATCTTTTGTATGTGTACAATAAACATACGTATCGAGAACGTTTTACCCATTCATTGTGGGATGAAGTGGACATAGAACTACAAAGTATCTTTCATTATCACCGCTAAGGATCCGTGGTAAAAATAGTTGTTGTTTTTTTAATAGGTCCTGTCATCTGAATGTTTATTGGCTAATATAAATACCTCTGAAACACAATACAGATTAAAAAGAATGTCACTTTTATACACTTTTATACATGTGCATAATAATCTACAAAGCTCTGTTTCCCCTAGATTGGACTTTTGCTTTGTTATTTTTTAAAATGTTTATATTTGGAGGTCAGAATGGTAAAATATTTCAAGGGGTTAATAGCCCCTGAGCAAATAGCCACTTACAAATAGTGATTTCTTTCCCTACCACAAACAAAGCAAAAATATATCCCATGGATGATGGTTCTTACTTGTGGTCTCACCCACAATGCACTCTCTTCATTATCTTCCATTTGGTCACATTCCAGTTTCTGTTTTAGCTGCTCTCTAAACATTACAATGCATTAAAGCTCTATTGCCAATACCTCATCATCTCCTTCAGACTGTTCAAACACTGCCAAATAATTTTGCTGATGGTAACATTTGGAAACCTTGTAGGTGCTTACTTTCACAAAAGCAAATAGCAAGCATTCATTAAGGAAGCTGGGATAACAGTTGTTTCAACTCAGCTTCTTTTAATTGAGACACATATGCCACAAAGCATCATGGACGAGGCAGTATGACACCCAGCTGACAAAGCACGTCACTTTATTCATTCAGATGCATTGATCATTCTTAAAATAATCTCAGTGACCTCTTTGTTCATTTTCTATGCACTAAACTTCAGATGCAGTGCTGTCGCCACTCAGTATCATTCCTTACAATTCTGTAATTTCATTTATGAGAGACAGAAACATTTTCACAGTATAAAGTTTGTTTTCAGAAGTGAGGAATGAATTAACTTAAATTATAACATTTTGATATATGAATTATTCAAACAGGCAATGTGGCTACATGTCGGGCACTGTGACATTTTTGCATGTGCCACAGGAGGACCAGGCAGGGCCAGTCAAGGACATTTCCTGGTGAACTGTTCATGCCTTTAAAAGAAAGAGACACTTATTGGAGACAAACGTGTTTGAGGCACAAGTGAATTGAGTGTATGCTAAGAACAAAGGGGGGGCCAAAACTGGTAACCTGCCAAGGGTCCCCGTGGCATCTTAACCTGGCTCTTCTTATCAGACGCCTCCAATTTTTCTTGTCTCTGCACATTTTCTTCTGCCAATTTAAGTGTCATTCTGTGTGACTCACACTGCATGTGTCTCTGTTCTTTAACTTTTTGTCTATTTCCTGCTATTTCTCTGTCAGTCTTTTTTTCCTGTAATTTTTATCCTAAGTAGCATTTCCCGTTGTCTGTTCACCAGTTTACATATGTTGATGGTGTGATGAAATGTTTGTCTGTGTGGGGAGGCTGTGTGTGTTTTTTGTGGAAGCTTGTGTGTGTAAAGAATGGATTCCTTTGTTTGGGAGGTTGTGTGTGAGGAGTTGCATTATTTGTTTCAGGAACTTGTGTATGAATCAGTGTGTTTTTTGGAATGATGTCTCTGTTTGTTTGGCACACTGTGTGTGTTTAGGTGTCAAAATGCCAAAGGAAGGGTTAACCTAGTTATAGGTTTCTTGACTAGTGATGTCACAATCCATTATCTAATTTATTCAGGTTCTTGTAATTACTGATTGCCTATTTAACAATTACCCCTGGCTTGGCTCATTGCTTGATTATTGAGTCGCTCTGCCATGCCTTCTGTATGTGACCTTGTTGCTTTGCAGTCTCAGTTTGTGTGGGTCAAAAGTCATGTGTCCAGTTACCCAGTTAATCCTTGGTTAAAAACCTTGGTTTGCATTTCTGACTACACCTTTGGATTGTCAGTGTGCTCCATTGGGGGTATCTAATTACTCTCTTTGATCACCCCTTCCTACCTGCTGCCCTCCTTGATTCAGAACTTGTCTTATACTATTGATCTGTACTCTCTGATTGGTCCTGTGCCTTGTTTAATCTCAAATACCCTCCCAGTGTACTATTCCTGGCCACACCCTTATATCATCTATTCAGTCATTGCGGTATTATCATGGACTTTGCTTCCAAGTCTCCACTCATGGTAAACTCCATTATTTGTTGCTTGATATATTCACTTATTCCAAAATATATATATTTATATATAGACGGTATGGAAAAGACTATAAACGGAACACTCCTGAGGAAATTTTTCAATCGTGTATTTCAAAAGATAATCAATGTTTCGACCCTCAAGGGTCTTTATCAAGATCTTATCATCTTGATAAAGACCCTTGAGGGTCGAAACGTTGATTATCTTTTGAAATACATGATTGAAAAATTTCCTCAGGAGTGCTCCGTTTATTGTCTTTTCTATTTGTGCGCTGAAAGCACCCAGGTACTATTCAATTTATTCTTTATTAATGGTGAGTGCCAGAGGTTGTAGGATATATATAGATGGTATATATATATATATATGATGGTATATATATATGATAGTCAACTGAAATATCGATAAGTGTTTTTAGTCTCTTCTATATATATATAGAAGAGACTAAAACCACTCAACTCAACCTCCTCAGACACACAAAAGGCAACCTTACAAACACATACAAACCACAGCCTCCCAAACACACAGCCATATAAATGGTATATATGATAGTCAACTGAAATATCGATATGATCTACATACTCATTTTGCATTTTGTAAGCTTTCCTCATTTCCCTCATTGTTGTCCTCTGATCAGCCTAGATATATAGCATTTTGAAATAAACACATCTCCTCATATGAAAAAGTAGGGGCGTTTGTGATGTAGGCTGTATTCTCCCAAACTCTCCTCCATTTGAAAGTAAACCAGCTGGCTTACTTTTATATATAAAAAGGATTTAACAAATAACAACATACATAAAACAAAAATATTCATAGATAAGCACATTTGAGATTCTTGTGATGAATGACTTTTCAAACCAGCCTTACTATATTTATTATAAATTGCATCCTCTCTTGATAGATGTTCCTCTGTAAAAAAGATTTATAGAAGCTCCAAAGTCATTGATATTTGTTGCCTAAACAAATAAAATGTACTTTTTTTTTTACTGGATATTGCTGTTTCATACATACTGACAAAGGTCAGTGTTTCTTATTCTAAACAGATTTTGATATATTGAATCTTATTATGTTTTGTGTAGTTCCCACCGGATCTATGTTGGGCATCAATGGAGCCATGGAGTTACTTTTTAAGGTCATTACCCCTTACAGCAGGAGACATACGCAAACAATCAAGTAGGTGTCTAGTTGTATTTGATTTGTGTGCCCTCAGTTCTCTTAGTACTTGACTTGAAGACAAATTGGACTATACTTGTTTCCTGTATCAAGAAGGTTGTGTAAAAGTCACAGCACAATTTTCTATAACCTTACAATCTGAAGGGTAATAATAGCATATTACAATTAGTCGATCACGCCCTTTTTCCTCTCAAAAAACAAAAATAAAAACAAAAAAAGCTGCAAAAAACCAACAACAAAAGAAACAGAATAGAAAATAACATTATATGTAACATAAAATGAATCCTAAAGCATATTATATGTCTAGGTCATTTATTAATGCTTATTTTCCATCTGTCCTACATGACCTTTTATTTAACAGTTTAACTCAGGCTTTCACAAACTGCGACCCTCCCGATGTTGCTGAATTTCAACTCCCATGATCCTCAGCCTATCTATTTCATTCATAGAATCATGGGAGTTGTAGTTCAGCAACATCTCGAGAGCCGGAGTTTGGGGAAGCCTGGTAATCTGTTTAAAAGCCTTAAGCCCCAAGTTCAACCTTTTATACATCTCTTACTGTTATTTCTCAAAAGGATGGCAAAAATGCAAGTGGAAGATTTTTTTTTTTTTAAAGGGGCAATAATCCTTCTTGGAACCAAAGTGGCATCCTGGTACTCTTTGGATAAACAAGCTATCAATATTATGTATATTAGCTCCTGTAACTCAGAATTCATTTTTGTTAAAAATGCCGGTAGACCAAGTTAAATAATTTTAGGACTGTCTGATAAATTTAAATCAATCAATAATGTGATTCTAGCCAGATGATCTACTCTCAGATGGAGGAATTGGTTAATTTCACTTTCAATGAAGCTGTTTAAAATATTAAGAGAAATAGTTTAAATAACTGTTGATTTAGAATAATAAAAAAAAATACTCAGCACCTGGATGTTGCTCTCGGGCCTTTAAGTAACCAGAAAGATAACTGTATCCACACCTTTAGAAAGTCATGGTGAAACACACTAGTGTCTAATATCACTTCAAGTGATGAAGATTTTTTGATGGGTTTTGATCATGTTTTGGGATGTTGACAGTGCCTGTTTTGTATAATCAATGTCAAGTGCCCATTCGCAGTGCAAATTGTGTTTGAAGTAATGGATCTAAATAGAGTGCAAGAGTGCAGAGGCAAGCTACATAATAAATAAGGGAAATTAAAGATTTTATTTATTAACAAAAGGCCAGAAAATTTGATCTTGTTTTTAAAAGAGGTGGCTAACAGGGTATATTATTAATGTTATACAAATATGTACAGGGTAAGTAATATCAGGTCTCTGGTAACTTGTTAATTAATAGGGCTTTACAAAGGACAAGATGTCGTTTTTAGAAGCGAAGAAAGTAGATCTTTAAAGGGACACTATAGTCACCTAAGCAACCTTAGCTTAACCAAGCAGTTTTGGTGTATAGATCATGTGCCTGCAGTCTCACTGTTCAATTATCTGCAATTTAGGAGTTAAAGCACTTTCTTTATATAGGTCTAGTCACACCTTCCTGCATGTAACTTGTACAGTCATGCTAAACACTTCCTGGAACAAGTCATCCAATGTTTACATTTTCTTTATGGCAAATTCTGTTACATTTAGAATGTCTTATCTCCTGCTCTGTTAATAGGTTGCAAGACACTGCAGAGCTAGAGCCTCCAGTGTGTAATTAAAGTTCAATTTACAAAACTGAAGATAAAAAAACTTAAACTTTCAATCAGATGTAACTTAAATTACATTTTGTTTTTATCCAGGCTGTGTCAGTCACAGATAGGGAGGTGTGGCTAGGGCTGCATGGACAGAAGCAAAAGTGATTTAACTCCTTAATGGCAGAAATTTGAGCAGTGAAACTTAAGAGGCATGATCTATACAAACTAACTGCTTCATTATACAGCACTACGGAATTTGCTGTTTTGGTGACTATAGTGTCCCTTTAAAAAAATAATGTACAATAAGAACAATAAAGATGTGAAATTCTCTGTCTAAATAGGTTGTGCATCATATCCTGTATAGTTTTTAAACTTTGCTGGTGTGCTTTTTTGGAAAAACATAATATTCAAGGATTCAATATTAAATATGTTAGGTTACAGTTTTTTGATTCAATAAGAAATCTGCCATTTCGAAGTAAAATTATTTATTTTTTCAATCTGTGCCAACATTTTAAATCAATTAAAATTGAGATTTCCGCCGATGTGTGAAAGTTTGAACTTGATGGGGTTGACTCCTTTTAGCCCGTGTTTTTGTGTGGCTATGTACAATGAACTGCAGAATATCTTTGGGCCTATCTTGTTGACAGATAGCAAATTATTCCACTGAAGCCCGTTCCCTATTTTGGGGTTTTATACTTCATATGCTATAGGCTATGGTTATGTACTTATAGGATCAGCATAAGGTAAATCCTGCTTTAAGATAACTTCTCTGAAAAAAGTAAAAAGCTTAAGAAATGACATTCAACAGCAAATATTGCTTAAACCACATATATAAAGAAAAACCAAATCAGGTATGTTACTCCATCAATTGTACGTTTTGGAAGCCAAAGTTGTCATAACAATCCTCAGTTCTATCCTTACCAGTCTAAAAATATTAATTCACCAGGAAACATCGTCTCGCTCATCAAAATCATGGAGAATGTATTGCATATAAGCCAGTCACAAAACCGAGCTCACATCATTATAGCATAATCCATAGACAATGGAATTAAAATGTGTATCTTTAACATTTAAAAATAAAACAAAAAAAAAAATGTGACTGCTACTTTAATTGTGTCATACAATGATTATTAATTTTATTACGGAATATTGCTTACTATTTGTTTTCATGAGGCTTTTCAAATAATTATTTTACATGGAATAAATACTAAAGAACAAGTATATGAAAGTATTCCTTCTGTAAAAGCAATTTTATCTTTTGATGCATGTTGTAGTTGTAATTATTTAGTGTATGTTTCTTTGTTGGGTAAGTAATGTAACTAAGCAAAAAGTTAGGTAAGTCCTGGGTAAATCAATGGAAATTTTTTTTACTGGTTTTGTCCAGATATACTTTATATAGCTATTTTTATAAAATTATTCTTGGTGATATTTATTTAAAAAATGTATGTAGTATGTATTAATAATTTAAAATGAATAGATTTTAAATATTTTATCGTCTTAATTCTGAGATTTTTAGCTTAGCCACAACAAATGTTATGTGATCATTTCTTTGGCTGAATGATATGTGCAGCCGATGAAAACGGAAGACAGTGTTGACTTGTCCAGTGACATATGCCTTGATAACAAGGAAGTGAGATGATATTATAAACACACTTACGCAAGTGTCAAATAGCAATAACAAGAGCCAAAAGAAAATAAGAACTAAAAAATACATATGCATTAAAGTGAACCTGTTATGAATAATTTATTTTACCTTAAATCACTCCCATATACATTGAATACACCATATGTCACAAGCAAACATGGTGAATTCAATGTAAAATATAAAGATTTACTCACTTTTCCTCCGTTGCAGTGCCACTATTTTCATGCTTTGTGGGAGGTTCTCTTTATGTAAGAGGAAAAGCAGCACCAATGAGAGACCAAGAAAGTCCCTCACCGAAGCTGTATGGTTGTAGGGTATTAGGGCATAACCTAAAAATTGAAATAGTTTACAATGAGACCGGAGTGGGTAAACCAACTTCAGACTCGATACCCTAAATGAATCGCTCTATCTATGTGTAGCAAAAGAGTGCCATTCCTAGAGCATAAATAAACTTGAAAAAGTAATGTAAAATAATAAATGTCTTTATTAATCCCTCTTAGGGAGAATATGCTTAAAAAATAATATAGAGTAATAAATGTCTTTATTTAGCCCTCTTAGGGAGACCAACCTCTGGACCATCCTCCATTTCTCCTCCACTGCGCATTTATTTTTAAATATTTTTTTCTCCAAATCTATGTATTTGCTAGGAAAACTGCTAGCACAATGTGTAGATGCAATTGTAGATGCAATCTAATAAGCATGCACAGTTTGGTGCATGACATATGCCCTTTAACTAAGGTACATAGAATTGGACCTTTCAGTAGTTCTGGGTATTTATGTTTTAAAAAAAGGAAAATATAAAAGGCAGTGTTTTCATTGCTGCATAATGCAACCTTTACCTGGATGCGGCCCTGCAAAGATTGCAGGAATGACATTCAGCGTCTCCATATTCTGCATGGAGACACTGAATGCTTCCCATAGATGGAATGCTTCTCTATGAGGAGATGTTAAACGTCAAAGTCTCATAGGGAAGCATTGGATTGGCTTAGCTTATCAAAATTAAAGATATCAGCCTGCGGAGATGGGGTGACCATAGTGAGACTTGCATGTCAGGTAAATAAAGGTGAGTACAATTCTTTATTTAATGGATACAGGGGCCCAACAATCCAAACAATTAGTGTACCAGTGTAGGGTTAGAAATACATGTTTGTTTCCTAAACCTATAGTGTTCCTTTAAGATAAAAAAGAGCATCCAAACACATCTAAAACCCACAATATCGCATTATTAACCATAACTTGAAAAAAATATATATTCGTCTATGTCCATATATGCAGAATCACCTAGTCCTCCTAATAATGCAGTGTGTTATATGAACAGTGCTGCCTACCTACCTCCAGTTGTATAGATAAAGGCTTCTCACAACCAGGTACTGTTTAAAATAAGCAGAGACACCTACAGATGCAAAACAAACTATATATACAGTGCTTTATTATAATAAAAACATGATTGCAGTTATTCCAAGTAAAACAAGAGTATCACCGCTTCACTGCTATCGTTTTTAGATTGTTCACTCAGATTCCTTGTGCACCTGGTGTGCAGTGAGTCTGGTATAGTAATCATTGCTCCCCCTCACCTTTTTATCCAATTCCAGTAATGCATTGTCCCTAACTCATCTGCAGACACCATACTTTATTTCATCATTATTTCATTTTGTGAATCTAATGTAGACCTCTCAGCTTTGGGACCTAAGCCCCAGTCTTGGAGGATCATAGCTAACGAGTTATACAAAAAAATATTTACATATGAAGCTACATCCTCACATCCAAGGCTAAAACCCCCAAAACAATTCCTACCAACACCACTGATGTGACACATCTTTTTTGTATTTTTTGTTGTTGACTTAACTAAGAGGGTCCTCTTTGCACTCTCTTTACAATTTGTATTTACAGTTATTTCTGGAGAGTGTTAACACCCATCATGTAGGTCTGGCCAAGAGTAGGTTACCAAATCTCAGTCAATTGTACTTTTGGGATTATTTTAACATAGTATCTATTTATAGGAGTTAACTTCCTGATGTAGTATACAAAAAAAAAACTAGTCTCCAAAAAATATAATGTGTTTTTGGTTGTCTACAAGCATTATATGAATTCAATACATTGTCTGGTACATTAAGTACATTAACACAATAAGGATTATGTTGCTCCCAACAAGAGTTCAGTTTTGGTATGTCTGGAATGACAGCTCATGGACAAGAATGCAGTAAACAAACTTGTGTATTAACTGTATCCAGAAACGTTGCCAATGATCAAATTGGAATACATTGTGATATCTAGTAGTTGTCATGTCATGCCTTGTTCTTTGATATCACTTTTTCTGAAATCACTAGCTTATACAGGGATATCAAGGACATTCTATATCAGCAACAGGAGCCAAGTCATTTAGGTTAAATGCACATACTGATACATAAAGTTATATCTATTTAAAAATGATATTCAGAATACTAGGCGCCATAATGCAGATATTACATTCAAACCGTATGTGCCAATGAACAATATACGCTTATGATTGTTCTGGACCTCATTGACACATACTCTAAATTAAATCTTCCATGATAGTTAACTCAAGATTTATTTTAACAGGTTTCAAAGTTTAACTCACATGGGTCAGTTTTTTTATGCAAATAACATCAGCCCAGCCCAACCACAGACATTCATATTACATTACATTCATATTAACTCTGCAGTTATTGTCTGGAGTAGAAGGTATCTGCAGTTGAAACTACAACTAAAAATCCATCAATAGCTAACGGGAGATTTTTTAACTGGGTGATATTGGGTAGGTGAAATGATCCCAACATGTAGGTCTCTCTGTGGGGATTTGATGTCTAACTACAATATCTGGTGATCTAGTAAAAGTCTACATCTATTTCTATATGTCCAACAATGGAGATGTCTCTTTGTAGCCTCAACATAGTGTCAAGGAGAAAAGGTCACAGAGCTTCTGAACCTTTAATGCTTACGTCTTGCAGCACTTGTTGCTGATACAGAATAATTATGCATTGTTTATGTTTTCCTGGCATTTTCTCACGCCTAGCTCTTTGGATCCATTGCTTTGGTCAATAATATTTTAAACTCATCAGATGGTATACTTTACTATCCAGCAAACAGATTTAGACAGATTGCATTGTAATTACCCAAACCAAGCTGAACAATAGTAAAAGCAGAAAAACAATTGGATGCCATATAGATATAAATAAAATGTATTTTCCAGAGTGATACCCTTACAGACAAAGCCTACAATTAGATATCTTAATCACTCGAGTCTGCAGCCTTAGTGCTTAGTGTTACTGGCCTCATGAATGTATATATACCTATCAGTTATTATTATTTACCTTACATTTCTATTTTAATGTAAAATGGACCAACTGCCCAGTTCCTTTCAGGATAAAAATGTATCTTTATGGAAAGATAAGTGGCTTCAACTGTATGTATGCAGAATAAAAATGTATAAGTTTATATTACGTCTTATCCCTCACATGCTTCTGACTTAATTTTCACAAACGTTTTAATTTATCTAACTTAACAGTTATTTGATAAACTATAAAAACTGATATGGCTGCACATTCATTCTTGATGTAAAATAGATTTTAGAAGGTTCCATAGATTTAATAAATTTTTGGTGTAGTATTGAATGCACATCACATTTTATGGTTAACAATTAGTATATTCTGCAGGATTTGATAGTGCCAGGAAAACGGCTTTTTGTTTTCCTGGCACTAAAGAAACCCTTTAAAAATAAAAAATCTGAGTTTTTAAATATATACACTGGGAATATAAACTGAATACTAAATATACTACTAAACTAAATACTAAATATAAACTAAATCTTTCCCATGCTATATAATTTTAATCAGAGTTTTCTGAGTGGTTGGCTTGAAAACCAAACATCAGAGAACTTAGGCAGATACAGTGAGGGAAAAAAAGTATTTGATCCCCTGCTGATTTTGAACGTTTGCCCACTGACAAAGAAATGATCAGTCTATAATTTTAATGGTATGTGTATTTGAGCAGTGAGAGACAGAATAACAAAAATAAATCGAGAAAAAAGCATGTCAAAAAAGTTATAAATTGATTTGCATATCAATGAGTGAAATAAGTATTTGACCCCTTTGACTTAGTACTTAGTGGCAAAACCCTTGTTGGCAAGGGTCAGACTTTTTTGTAATCGGCCACCAGGTTTGCACACATCTCAGGAGGGATTTTGTCACACTAATCGTTGCAGATCCTCTCCAAGTCATAAAGGTTTCGAGGCTGACGTTTGGCAACTCGAACTTTCAGCTCCCTCCACAGATTTTCTATGGGATTAAGGTCTGGAGACTGGCTAGGCCACTCCAGGACCTCAATGTGCTTCTTCTTGAGCCATTCCTTTGTTTCCTTGGCTGTGTGTTTTGGGTCATTCTCATGCTGGAATACCCACCCAAGACCCATTTTCAATGCCCTTGCTGAGGGAAGGAGGTTCTCACCCAAGATTTGATGGCACATGGCTCCGTCCATCATGCCTTTGCTGTGGTGCAGTTGTCCTGTCCCCAAAGCATAATTTTTCCACCTCCATGTTTGACAGTGGGATGGTGTTCAGCATTCCTCCTCCTCCAAACACGGCGAGCTGAGTTGATGTCAAAGAGCTCGATTTTGGTCTCATCTGATCACAACACTTTCACCCAGTTCTCCTCTGAATCATTAAGATATTTATTGGCATACTTCAGATGGGCCTGTGCTTTCTTGAGCAGGGGGAACCCTGCAGGACACTGCAGGATTTCAGTGTTTCACGGCGTTGTGTGTTACCAATTGTTTTCTTGGTGACTATGGTCCCAGCTGCCTTGAGGTCATTAATAAGATCATCCTGTGTAGTTCTGGGCTGATTCTTCACCGTTCTCATGATCATTGAAACTCCACGAGGTGAGATCTTGCATGGAGCACCAGACCGAGGGAGACTGACACTTATTATGTTTTTCTTCCATTTGTGAATAATCGCACCAAATGTTGTCACCCTCTCACCAAGCTGCTAGGCGATGGTCTTGTAGCCCATTCCAGCCTTGTGTAGGTCTACAATCTTGTCCCTGACATCCTTGAACAGCTCTTTGTTCTTGGCCATGGTGGAGAGTTTAGAATCTCATTGATTGATTGCTTCTGTGGACAGGTGTCTTTTATACAGGTAACGGGCTGAGATTATGAGCACTCCCTTTAAGAGCTTGTTACCTGTATAAAAGACACCCGAAAGCCATAAATCTTGCTGATTGATAGGGGATCAAATACGTATTTCACTCATTGACATGCAAATCAATTTATAACTTTTTTTAAATTTCTTTGTCAGTGGACAAAGGCTATAAATCAGCAGGGGATCAAATACTTTTTTCCCTCACCGTAAATCTTGCTACTCTCGAGACATGCATGGGAATCTGCACAGAGGGTGGATAGTGATCTGTCTCGAGCAGCCGACCTATTTATTTTCAGGTGGAATTAAGTCCAGTCAAAATTTGATGAAACCAGTTGACAATATTTGGCTTGGTTTTGCCAAAAATATAGAATCGATGCCATGTTTAGAAAAATAGACATACAAATACAATTTAAGATTTTCTTAAATAAACCTGCTAATGGATATTTTAAGGAAGCAGTGGGCATTTATTGAAATGCAGAATCAAAATCCCATTCCAATGTAATCATTTACAAATACACAACTGCCCAGAAAAATCTGAGCATTTGTATTTAAATTATTATATCCAGACTGCAGTTGTGGTAGATACATAAGCCATAGAATGCATCTAGAAAACTCTCTACATCTCCTCTCTGACTGCTATTCAGGAGCACTGTATATTTTAACTACATAGGTTGAAATCCAATGCAAAATATACCCAATGTATCCATTATATTTTCTATATAAATTGAATGTAAGATGCAACATGTAAATGCTTTATATAAAGTATCAATGACAAATGCATATCTAATCAATCGTCAATCAAAGATAGATAGAAAGATAGAAAGATAGAAAGAAAGAAAGAAAGAAAGAAAGAAAGAAAGGAAGAAAGATAAAAAAAGGTGCTTGCTTATGCCAAGAATACACTAAATACTTAACACTCCATCCACCGCAGAGCTTAGGAACAGGCTGCAGACTGTATAGATTGCAGTTCTGTTGTTTAGAAGGTTAGGAACAGGTGAAGAAGCTTCAAAGGCTAATGGGAAGTATTGACAAAACTGACTTTGATTTTCCTCTTTCTATTTTCTTTAGGGCATCTATAGAAGCACTTGCAGCTCTACTAAAATCAAGTGAGTCTATTTTTAATGTATGCTTTGAATTTACTTTCCACCACATCAATATGAATCAAAACTCAAAAACAGTATGACTTTGTGGAAAAAATACACATAGCGTTTCGAAAATAACAGGCATGAATGACATACAATCATAACATGAAAATAACTTATGGTTCAGGGCAAGAGAGGGGAAAAGTCGTGTACTAAATGTGGGGTATGAATGACTAGACTTGTGCAGGAAAAAAAGTGTGGTTACTTTCAAATTGATTTGTTTGGAAAACAGTTTTTGTTCGGATAAACCAAAATATGACCATGTGGCGTTTTGCTTCAGAGGAATTTTGTCCATGTGATTCTTTTGGGCTAAATTATTAAAAGAACAAAAATGACCAGAAAATGCACCATTTGTATATTTTTCAGTACTCTAATAGGCATATTGTTATGTAATTTGGTTCATACATCAAGTGAGAGGTGACCAAATATATATTCATATATTTTTAATATATATATTTATTAAATAATATATACATACAGAATTATCTTCACTCCTCCTCCTTTTTTCCCTTCATTGGTCACTACTCACTTAAATAAAGTCAACATTATGTCCCCTAAATCATCTTTTTTTTTTGGTGCCATGAATGGAACTCTGAATCACGAAACACATGTAACAGCTCGTCTGTTGCCTGTTGCATTTTCTTTTATTTGTCCATATAGCATTCTAGAGTTGCAGAATTCGACAAATGCCAATCACCTGAATTACAATTTGTTTGAAACCAAAAGCACAAGCCTATGTATACCCATTATAAGGCATTACTGTAAGCCTTGCAAATTGTGCAATATTTCTGCTTGCTGTTCAATATTATCAATGCTTCTACTTCGGTGCGTTGTTTACATTTATCGTTGGCTATTTGTTTCTATACATTCTATGGAAGCTTTATATTCTTATAACTATTTATTTATTTTAATAGTCACTGCTCTAAGTGTTCTTTTAATATCAAGGAATGGTATTTTTGGTCAAAACATGTGGTAACCTAATAAGGTCAGAAGGTACTCCATTACCATTTTAATTCCAGATTTCAGAGGGGTTTGACAAATAATTCCAATTATGGCTGCATTAATGCAAACAAATATGGGCTTGGAACACTTGCTCAAAAACATATATTGGGATACATTTATAAAAGTGTTGCTACTAGAAAAGTGGTTCAAAGCTCTAATAGTTGAGCAGTTGCCATGGAATCCAGTAGGATATTCTTGCTGAGTCTGTTTTCTGTTGTGATTGCTCCAAGTTTAGGACTTTGCACCAGCTTTTCAACAGCTCATTTAAGGAGCACTATCGGGTCAGGAACACAAACATGTATTCCTGACCCTATAGTGTTAAAACCACTATCTAGCCCCCTTGGCCCCCTTTACCTCCCTATAGATGGTACAATCTTACTTATATTCAAGTCTGAAGCTGCTGCCTCTGCCTGTGAACTTCCTCTGACCTCTGACATCATCAGAAGTGATGACCTGATCCAATCACAATGCTTCCCCATAGGATTGGCTAAGACTGACAAAGAGGCAGATCAGGGGCAGAGCCAGCACAATTCAAACACAGCCCTGGCCAATCAGCATCTCCTCATAGAGATGAATTGAATCAATTAATCTCTATGAGGAAAGTTCAGTGCCTGCATGCAGAGGGAGGAGATACTGAATGTTTGGATGCATTTTAGGCAGCCATGACCCAGGAAGGATCTCTAACAGCCATATGAGGAGTGGCCAGTGAAGTTATCACTAGGCTGTAATGTAAACACTGCATTTTCTCTGAAAAGACAGTGTTTACAGCAAAAAGCCTGAAGTTAATGATTCTACTCACCAGAACAAATTCAATAAGCTGTAGTTGTTCTGGTGACTATAGTGTCCCTTTAAAGCTTATTTTAAAATTCATTCACCAAGCTGCAAATAAAAACACTGTATTATGTATCAAAGGAATACTCTTGGGAACTAGTGCCTAATTAGTTTTTACCATGTTTGCAGTTAAAGCCTGAAAACCTTCTCTCTGCCCGCACTTCCTGCTCTCTGTGATTGTTCAATGCAATGCTTCTCATAGAGAAGCAATGGGAACTGATGTGCATTGGTAGTGAACAATGATGGTTTATCCAAATGCTTCTCATAGGAGAGCACTGAATTCAATACTTTTCCATGAGCTGCATTTGGTCACAAAACTGCTTTGTGTTTATATTGCAGGGTTTAAACTACAAGGGGGACAGCACCCAGATCACTTTATTGAGATGGAGTAGTCTGTGCGACTTTAGTGATAATTTACAGACTTTTTTAGTTAAACTATAATGTATTCTGATTTGACATTAATGATATTTAATGTTTTCACATTTCCATAACAGTTGTTTCTGGAACACATGAACAAAATGTATGTACAAAACAAAAAAGACAGGGACAACAAATAGAATAGTATGTAAATACTGAACATACTAAATACTGTTCAGTATTTTACAGTGTTGCACTATATTTTTTATACTATATATACACACGCATACATATACACATGTATATTACACAAAATACACAGCACAATGACTTATGGGGCTGGCATAGATTTTTTTTGCCTTCTGCTTTGTACCCACAGTCCGGCCCTGAGTTCTACAGGAATCCTTATGTTTTCAACAATATTTTAATTTGGCAATTACCTTTTATATGTATGCACTGTTTTATAAGGTGATTGTGCAATTTTTGTTTTTATTCTAAGGTTGTTTTTGGAATCTCTGTTTCCCTGTTACATTACTAGGACATTTTTAAGGAACCCTTTTTAACCCCCTTTCTTCAATTTTTTTAATTTATTTTTTTAGACATCAGCAAAGTTTTTGCTTAGAACTTGTTTGACAGTGCAGAAGTTGCTCACATAATATTTGGAAGGAATTCCTTTAAATCAGAATACATTTCCTCAAGATATTCATCAATAGGGTAACAGAACTGCAACAATTAAGGGAATGCAGATTCCCGAAATGCCATTTCAGTTTGTAAACTGTAATGCCGCATGCAGTATATGCATTGCCTGCCTTGTAAAACAGGCATCTGTATCCAAAAAGATTGATGACTGCTATGTCCCTTTCGTGACAGTCTCCTATTCCTCAAAGAGCCTGTAACTCCCTAATATGTTCTTTTGCTAATACACCATATAAGAAATGCATTCAAATATATAAAAACAACATCTAAAATAATAAAATATAAAAATGTATACTGACTTTTAAAGTTTGTACATTTTGTGTATTCCTTACCTCCACCTCCACCGCACACTCATACTCATTACATCATCATCAAAAAACAAGGCCAGGAACCTCTCATTCTTATCTGTGTGATCTGTGTGGTCTGAACTGTTGGGTGTATTTAACCCAGCATTGCAAGCATTAAATATACAAGGAGGGGGTACAGACTTAAAAATCTTTTTGTGCACAGTCTCAGTCTTGTTTCTGAAAGTTGTAATTTAATTATGAGCTTCCTACATATGAAACCTTTGCACTACACATTAAAAGGAAAAGAAATAAGGGAACTGTATTCAGTTGTAAAAAAGTATTTTAGAATCGGGGAGATGGTACCAGTGGTGTACTAACAGGGAGGGTACCCAGTCCACCATGGGTGTCAGGAGGCAGGGGGGTGCACAGAGTGTCACCAGAGCAGACACCAACATTTTCACTGACATACGATGCCATGGATTTTGCAAAGAGAATTTAAATTCTAAATTGCATGAATATACTTTAAGGACTTTACTATCAATTCTAAATTGCTTGTAAATTCTGCACCACATCCACATGGTCTTATCGGATTGCATATTTTATTTATATGAAATATCTGACCACTGTACATCACTGCAGACTTTATCAGTGTATTATAAATCAATGGGTATTTTTTAACTGCTTTTAAGGCATCTCTAGAGAACTTGATATATGATTGCATGCAAAGGATGCCAGAGAATATCTTGTGTAATAAACACAAAGTCCTTGCTGCAACAGGAACCAAGGGTTTTAGTTTTAATAAATAAAAGAAAGAGTTTTTGTGTCATTTCACAAAGACCAAATACTTTCACGTTCATACTGTGACCTTTCTTGTTTATTTATTTATTTATTTATTTATTTTGTTGCCTGTAAATGTACAGTCAGTGGTATTCCCAGCAGCTCAATCACTCCTTTAATGTCTCTTTTTATTCTGTCTTTTCATCTCAGTTTTATTGATTTGCCTTTTACTTGCATTTCAGAATGTGATGGATGAATTAAAAGTAAATATATAAACAAACTATCTATCTATCTATCTATCTATCTATCTATCTATCTATCTATCTATCTATCATCTATCTCTATCTCTCTCTCTCTCTCTCTGTGTCTGTCTCACACCTGGGATGCTAGCAGGGTCTGCGTCCGCTGAGAGGCACAATCAATTTGCTGGGATTGTGTACTGAAACAACTGCACATAATATGTGCTGGATCTGCCAGTCCAGATGGCAAGTGGCACAAAAGGTTAAGAATAACAGGGCTGAGATCATTTGGACTTAGAGATCCAGATAGATACGCAAGTATTGGCCAACCTTCCTCATATTGTGGTGGTAGACAAGGACCATAACATCAAGAAGAAGGAGCATGTGAAGGTGGACAAATACCAATAGCTGAAAGAAAAGCTAGAAAGCATGTGGAAAGTGAAGGCAATGCACTGCAATGCTGTGATGCATCATTTGAAGCGGTAACCCCCAGGGTGGGAGAGTGTCTTCAGTGGATTTCATGTAGGACATTTGAGATCTCTATCCAGAAAATAGAGATCTAGTTCTAGAGAAACAAAATACTGTGCAGAACCCTCAGACTCCTAGGTCTCTGCATACATCCCAAGTGGGAGAGACGGTCCCTATTTTTTACTCAAATCCCCTTGTCCCTCTTTTCTATGAGCTCCATATTATTGGTGTGCCTGAGTGTATAACAGAGCTCCACAGCAATAATGCTCACATTAATGTGCCTTCAAACTACAATAAATATTTTTAGAAACCTGTCTGTATATAATAATACGATTTATTGTTCTTGCTCTAAATTACATTTTAGTTGTATAATTTGTTATTAGTGAGTCACCTATTTTTCTGAACAGCCACGGCCCTGGCCACAACCCCACTCACACTCTCTTTGTCCATTTGACATGCTGGGAAGTTTGTCTCTGGTAGAGTCCCTGAGAGTGAATAATACAGAAATGTCACTGGAGGGATGAGAAATTAGATATATTTGTTTCCCAGTATATGTTACTGTTATAGTAGAAATGCTGTGCAAAGTAAAGGAAGCCAAACCTTTAATTTTAAGAGTCATGCACACTTAAGTGGTATATTTTTGATGTATTTAATTACATCATCAATAAACTTAATTATACAAAAAAACATACAAGAAAACCCTGTGCACTTGTGGTTTTCATATGTTTCTGCTTTTGACCAATCAAAACCTTCTCTTTTTTTTTTTCCTTCTTTTTTTTTTTTTGTGGAATGAGTTGACATTCTTGCAGACAGTGCCATAACAGCTCAAATATGCATAACTTCATTAACATTGATATGACAGGTAGGTAGTGCACATTTTACAAATTATAAACCAATGGACGTTCCGCCAGTAAGCAATAGAATAGTATGTGTGCAATGTGTTCGTTTTGAGTGTACTGGCAGGTTAGTCTGGTATACAAAGAAGATTTAATTGACATTCAAACTATATCTACTTAGTGAACTAAGTATTGTGGGGCTTATTAGTTTTGCTGAGGCTGCGAAAGTATGAGGAAGACCCAGCCCTATGGTGAAGAGACAATGGTCGTTTCCTAGTGATTAAAAGTAATGGTGACTCCGGTCTGTCGGGGTGCTAACTATTAAATTACACTCAATAACCCCTGTGTGTATTCGGTGGGGGGGATGTTGGCTGATTTAATGTCCGCTTATCAGGACAGATCCGAAGAGGTGTGCAGGCATCTGATGACAACAGTGTAAACTAAAAACTGAAATTTAAACAGTGCTAAGAGATACTATAAAATAAGAAAAACATAATTATCAAGCAAATGGGACTGGTTATGGTGTCAGTCCGTCCCTGCGTGGCTGCAGGGCTTCCCTCTGTGTACAGTAGGAGCCACGGGGAGTCCATCCCCTCCTCAGGCGGTGTCTGCCTTGGGGCAAGGAGTGAAGGGTACAGTCTTGTTCATGTCCCAGGTGTGGTTCGGCCAGGCAGTGCCGTCTGGAGGTGAGGCCAGGCCTAAGTCCTCTAGGAAGGCTGAGGAGTCCTCTGCGGAAAGAAGCTGGTAAGTGCGGCCTTCTCTGGTAGCCGTGAGTGTGCAAGACTGACCCCATTTATAGGAGATATTCGCCGTTCTTAGGACCCTCGTGACTGGTTGAAAGGCTCGTCTCCAATCTAAGGTGGATCGGCATAGATCTTGCAGAAACTGGAGCTGCCATGTTTTGAATTGAAGTGGTGTTTTGTTTTTCACAGCTTCTTGGATTGCTAGTTAATCCTGAAGTGCGAGGAAGCATACCAGGACGTCTTGGGGGGCCCAAGCCGGAGCCCTACTAGACTTTGCGAGGCGGAAGCACCATCGATTTGGAGGCCTCTTGCGGAGCGTTGGGAGTTGTTGCATCAGCTCTTTGGTGCTTGTCTGCTGTTGTGTGATGGAGTAGATGTTTTCCTCTGTAGCCTCTACTTTGGCAGTGACCACTGTGATATCTTCCCATATTATATATAAGTCAGCATTGAAAAAGGCACAGATGTTATTCATTAGTGCCTTGATGTCTCCCTTGGTGGCTGGGGCTGTCAGATCTTCCCCCTGTTGTGGGGAGATTAGGCCCTCCGTGTGATGTATTTCATCAGGGGCATTGAGGGTATCTTCCTCAGAGGAGGAATAGCGTGAGTCCAGCTGCGCTGCCATTTTGGGCCTGGACCATGGCTGCAAGAGGATGCTGATGTCACGGGAGCCTTCCCCTGTGATGGTTCTGAGCCTTTTTGCCCTCTTCCCCATGCTGCTGTCGTGTGCCAGTCACTAGCTCAGGTAAGTGTAGGGTAGAACGCCGGTGAAACGTTGGTGAACGCTGGGCTTTTTGAGCCGTAGGTAGCCGGAGCTCAGCCGACATGCATCCGCTCTGTTCAGTGTCCAAGCCACGCCCCTCAACATTATTTTGTTTTGATGCCTATAGTATCCCTTCTAGTTTTGGCAATGCTATGATGACGCAAGACGCTAGGGTTATATATTATCCTAAATCCCTTAAACAGTCCCAAAACTGTTATATTCCACTCACAACTCATTACATTTTCTTAACAGAGTCCAGAATTCTTTATTTTGTGCACTTCTAGCTTTAATGGTCTGCTGAGTCTGTGCCCTATCCATTAAGTACACATTAACCACTACCTGTGAATGTATGATTGCCCATACTCACAAAAACATTGGATTGATAAGACTTGTGATGTAAAACTGCAGCCTCCAACAGTTGAAATAAAACTCCCAGAATTTTATATTACTCATATTTAAACACAGCATTATGGAGGTGTTGTGTAAGAAAAGTGAGGGCGGAAGTAGGGGAGGAAAGGGGGGGAGGGGAACAGTGTGACAAAACTGGATATTTAAATAGTTATATGGAAATTCTGATTATTTTTTTTTAAGTCAGATAGCTTATACCATAACTCTTATCTGCTCCATTATTGCTAAATGAATCCTGTAAACTGATTAAAATCAGGCCAGACGGGCAAGGTTAAATCAAACATTTCAACTTGTATTAAAAGGCCAACTCATAAATCTTGTGACGTGAAAATAAATGCAGAGTTTTTGGATATGTGACTAATATCTAGCACCTGAGACTTAAAAACACTTTTTTTATTAACTTTTTTTTTTTTGGTTCATGACAGAAGTTTTCAATTTGTTATACTTTATAGGAACACTTTAAGCACCATAACCGATATGGTGTGATGCTGCCCAGTTGAACCCTTCAAGGATGTTAAGGCCTTGTATGACATCCAATATAAAGTAGGCTTAACTGCGTGTAGAGCAGCATAGAACGTCCTGCCTACTTGGTGTGAGCAGGGTTACTTGGTTCCCCCTCTGTCTGCTGTGGCCAATTTGGAACCCAGCATTGCAAACAGCTCTTTAACCTCCTGGGAACCAAGGAAAAAAAATGTCTTCCAATATGCCATCCATTTTTTATAAAAAGGAAGAGTATTTCCCAGCATCCCAGTCTATCACATGGCATATCACTGGAAAGCCCAGGATGTCCTCTTTACAATACAGCAGGGATTGATAGAGTAACTCAAAATAATAAAAGGAGATACATGTGAATGAAATGTCCAGTACAGAGGACACAAGTTAATGGGCTGGCTCTCAGGAGGTTATATAGACATTTAAATACCTAATACAAGATTGTGTGTGAGCAGGATTAAAGTGGGCGGCTCCACTTAGTGTGCTGGGGCTGCACAGGGTTCCTTAAATCCATTCAGCTGCATTTTTTTCTGGGCTGCAGGTAGCTTTAGGGAGACCATCCAGGTCCCTAGCTAATTGTGACTGTTGCTGGGCTTGGCCCAAGCTCTATTCTGAATTACACCAGGTGTAATTTTGTAAATGGTCATTATAGGGTGGCAACATACCACCATCTACTATATTAAATAGTAAAACCCATTTCTAAATTATAATTGATATTAGCATATCATATATATTACCTTAGGTTTAGGTTGCGGTTACTGGTGGACTTAGGGTTACATTTAGAGGTAAGAGTAAGATAGGGTTACAGTTAGTGTTGGGGTAGGGTTAGGGTAAGGTAAGTGTTAATGCTGGATATGGGTTAATACTTTTTAGGGCTAAAGATAGTGTGGGGTATAGCAATGTTTGAGGATAAGGGTAAGATTAGGGTAGCCATGCGGTTAGCCTTATTTTAAGTGTTGGCTAAAGGGTATGGTTGATATTGCGTTATTGTGGCGATTGGTATAAGGTTAGCACTAACTACCCAAAATTAAATTAGAACCTAAACACATTTAACAACCAATATGACGTAATTCTGGCCCCAGCTTGCTAAACAGCGAGCGGGAGGAGTAAGAAGCTGCCCCACAATGGACCCCAAGTAGGTGAGTGTTTGAGTGTTTGACTGTCAGTGAGTGTGTGTCTGTCTGTCTGTCACTGAGTGTCTGCCTGTATATGTGTCTGTCAGTGAGTGTCTGTCTGTGTGTGTGTATGTCAGTGAGTGAGTGTATGTATGTCAGTGAGTGTGTGTCTGTCAGTGAGTGTCTCTGTGTGTGTCTGTCAGTGAGTGAATGTATATATGTCAGTGAGAGTGAGTGTCTATGTGTGTATGTGTGTGAGTGTGTGTGTCTTTCAGTGAGTGAGTGTATGTCTGTCAGTGAGGATGTGTGGGTTTGTGTGTCTGTCAGTGAGTAAGTGTAAGTCTATTAGTGAGTGAGTGTATGTCTGTCGGTGTCTGGGTGTGTCTGTCTGTCTGTCAGTGAGTGAGTGTATGGCGGTCATTAAGTGTCTGTGTGTGTGTGTGTGTGTTTGTCAGTGAGTGTATGTCTGTCAGTGAGTTTCTGTGTGTTTGTCAGTGAGTGAGTGTATGTCTGTCAGTGAGTGTGTGTGTCTGTGTGTCTGTCAGTGTGTGTGTGTCTGCCAGTGTGTGTCTGTAAATGAGTGACATGTGTGGCCGCAAAATGGATCTTTGCCTAGGGCGGCAGAAATCCTTGCACTGGCCCTGTGTATGATTGATGCTTTTTGTTAAAATCTGGACACATCATAGAACTAAAACTATTGCTGATTTAAGCCCTTCAGGACCGAGGACGGTTCAGAACCGTCATCAGCATTTTTGCGTCCTAATGGTCAGATGTACTTACCCGATCGCCGTTGTTCCCCCGGCGGCAATCGGCGGTGCTCCCAGTGTGGGGAGACTGCCTGCAGCCCAGGCAGTCTCCCCACGGTGGATTAGGACCCCTGTGGCCATGTGATCGCTCAACAGAGGGATCACATGGTCACAATAGGTGTCCTAGTGTCTGCCTGCAGGGGGACTGACTGACTGTCTCCCTGCAAGTGTAAAATAAAAAAAAGAAATAAATGTTAATGTTAATAAATAAAAATAATATTATATATGTCTATATATCATATATAATGTCATACTAAGTGTATTTTTATATTAATATGTACATATATTAATATAAAAACACACTTATAATTAAATTACACACATATATTTATAATATATATAATAACTATATATTGTGTGTGTATATATATATATATATTATTATAAAATACAAATAATAAGTAATTTAAATTAAATAAAAATACGTAAAAAATAATAAAAATTAAAAAAAATTATATATCTAAATGAAATTTTATTCTAACTGTATTTTGATAGTAATATATATATATTTATATCAAAATACACTTCGAATGAAATTTTATATATATCTATGTATATATAAATAAATAAAAATAATACGAAATATACATATGTCCATATACAAAATTACATAAATAATTATATAAATATAAAGGTAGACTTCAAATATATAAATATGCATATATATTTAAATTATACGTGTGCATTTATGTAATATTTTTACATAATTAAGAATGTTACTGATTGCAATTGTGGGACCTGCCTGCCAACCCAGGCCGAAAGTCCAGAGAATTTAATTTGCTAGCACTATATTTTAACCTGTAACATTCTATGACACCCTAAAACCTGTACATGGGGGTTACTGTTTTACTCGGGAGACTTTGCTGAACACAAATATTAGTGATTCAAAACAGTAAAACATATCATAGCGATGATATTGTCAGTGAAAGTTACTTTTTTTTGCCTTTTTCACACACAAACAGCACTTTTACTGATGATATAATTGTTGTGATACATTTTCCTGTTTTGAAACACTAATATTTGTGTTCAGCAAAGTCTCCCAAGTATAACAGTACCCCCAATGTACAGGTTTTATAGCGTTTTTGAAAGTTACAGGGTCAAATATATGGGTCAAATATTTTTACATTGAAAATGGCCAGGTTGGTTACGTTGCCTTTTAGAGCGTATGGTAGCCCAGGAATGAGAATTACCCCCATTATGGCATAACATTTGCAAAAGAAGACAACCCAAAGTATTGCAAATGGGGTATGTCCAGTCTTTTTCCAGTCTTTTTTAGTAGCCACTTAGTCACAAACACTGGCCAAATTTAGCGTTCAATTTAGTTTGTTACTTTTTTCACACACAAACAAATATGAACGCTAACGTTGGCCAGTGTTTTCGACTTAGTGGCTACTAAAAAAGACTGGACATACCCCTTATTGAATACCCTGGGTTGTCTACTTTAAAAAAATATGTACATGTGGGGTGTTATTCAGAGATTTATAACAGATAATAGTGTTACAATGTCACTATTGATACATTTAAAAAAATTTTTTTTTAAAACAGCTATATCCTACAATACCTATAGCCCAATAACTTGCATAAAAAGCAAAAAAGCACGTAAACACTGGGTATTTTTAAACTCAGGACAAAAGTTTGAATCTATTTAGCAGTTTTTTTCATTCGCTTTTGTAGATGAGTAAAAGATTTTTCAAGTAAAAGTAAAAAAATGTATTTTTTTCAATTTTTCATCATTTTTTAAAATTTTTTTTAAATTAAGTTACATGAGATTATATAAATAATGGTATGTAAAGAAAGCCCCTTTTGTCCTGAAAAAAAACAATATATAATTGGTATAGGAACAGTAAATGAGATAGTGGAAAATTACAGCTAAACACAAACACCACAAAAGTGCTGGTAGTGTGCTGTGAGGGTGGTGTGTGTGTGTGAGGGTGGTGTGTGTGTGTGAGGGTGGTGTGAGGGTGCTGTAAGTGTGCTGTGTGTTTAAGGGTGCTGTGTGTGTGAATTTGTTTGGAGTGATTGTGTGAGGGTGTGCGCGGGACAGATTAGGAAGTAGCCCCCTCCCTTTCTTAACTTTTGCCTGGGAGGGAGGATGCTTGCTGCCATCCCTAGTGATCCTAGTGTGAGTGAACTCTAGCCTGCAATGCTCCGACCTCACGAGAGGAACCTGGTGGAGCTGCTGGCTAGAGATCTCCTCTCCTGCCTCCCTCCCTGCCCGTGGGCCGGTGAGGGAGATCTTTTATCTCCCCACTGGCCCATGGAGGCACACAGCAGGGCTATAGCGCCGGCTCTGCATAGACCGACAGGGGAGATCCTGTGATCTCTCCTGCTGGCCTCGATTCATGCGCGGGCCGTGGGGATTAGGGTGTACCCAGGCACACCCGGCACACCTCGTGCGCACGCCTCTGATATATATTCATATACTTCGTTAAGATACAATAAGAGAATGTTTTTGAATGTTGATTTCTTTGTTATGGAAACCTCTGTATTGTCTTCATTGCCCTTATAATCCAGCTCTATTTTTTTTGTAAAGAATGTTTAAAAATGGATTTGGGCATGACCTAATGTTCTGGTACCAATTAGGCTCCATCTAAGGACAACCTCCACCAGTACAAACAGTTTTGGTTATAGATAGTTGTAAATGTCACCTTCCTTAAGAGACCAAAGCTTTACATTTAATTTAAAAGCTGTGATATTTATAAGAGAACATCTTATTAACCAGGTTGTCGGCAATTTTGACCAAAGGGTCCTGTTTTGTGTATAAAACATACACTTAACACACATAGCAGGTCACACAAACAGTGTTGTTGTTAAGTGGCTTTTCATTTCCAATCAATCTGCAGAGGGATTTAAGTATTGAGATAAATAGATGACAAGGAGAAATTCCAGCAGAAAGTTCAACATCATTCAAGAGTTTGCATTATGTGATCATACGATGATTATACAACCATAGACGTTACACCATTTATAGCGTGAGTCTATCGCTGAGCTTAGATGGCAAACAGCTTTCATTCAGGAAGCCTGCCAGAATATGTGTCTTTAGAGAATCTACCAGATTAAATAGAACATTTGGAATAGAACCGAGATTTAAACATCAATCTAATAATATAATGTGAATGTGCTATGTGTAGCCATGTGCAATAATTAAACTGTAGCATATCATTCAAATATATTTAAGGTAATTATGTGCTATGTTATGATAGTGCTATTGGGGGATTATTAAGTCATCAGAGTTCCGTACAGGGAATGTACTACATTTTGCCAGGAATATTTAGGAATGTGCAATGTCAGCCCAGTATTAGAGGCAAATTAACACTAGCTGTGCTGGCAATGTGACAGTCGACTCCTGCAATATAAAATAACAAGCTGGCATATTTTATTTAAATATTGATGTCACTTTTCTAGTTTTCTTTTGTATATTCAGCTCGTGTTATTCATAAATGTAGCCAACTGTAGTCTCTTTGACTATGCATTGTGTAACTGATATCTTTCATGAAACAAAATAATTTAAAAAGAGCATGACATCTTATCTACACATTGTTCTACCAGATTTGCTAGCAAATGTATAGATTAGGAGGAAACCTATTTGAAACCAGGTCTTTTCTACCATGTCTCAGTCCAATCTTTCACATAGACTCTATACCAACTATTCAGTTTCCCCACACACCAGCAATTACTTTTTTATATCTAACATTTGAAAATAACATGGGCAATATTATGTCCCATGGTAGTCTAGTGGATTCCCTGGTTGTCTGGCAGCCAGGTGGTGCAGCCCCAGGCCTTCTGCCGACTGCAATGTCTCTATACACAGGAAAGTGTGCCTTTTATTGTGGCCAGCCTAAGGCACACCTGTGCAATAATCATGCTGTCTAATCAGCATCTTGATATGCCACACCTGTGAGGTGGATGGATTATCTTGGCAAAGGAGAAGTGCTCACTAATACAGATTTAGACAGATTTGTGAACAATATTTGAGACAATAAGGGAATTGGGGGCACAACCGAAACATGCTTTTCTCGAGAATGGTGCAGCTGTAGATACCAAAATGTATACATAATACAGATTAAGGAGCAGCGCAGACATACAAATACAGTTTTACATTTTGAATTATCAGTGTGTGTCTGTCAGTGAATGTGTGTGTGTCTGTGAGTGAGTGTCTGCCAGTGTATGTGTATGTCTGTCTGTGAGTGTGTACAGCACTGTATCTATCATGAGGGTAACAAGGCATTTCCTTGAGAGGTACTTTTCAGGGGGCACTTTCCAGCAACTTTAACAAATGCCTTGTTAGCCTTGTGTCATGGGGGTTCCAAGAGATGGCCAGCTGGCCATATTAGGGGCCCTGCATACGGGTGGATAACAGCTGTGCAAAATGGAGGTGGTGGGAGGGAGCTGATTTCTTCCTGCCTTTCTTACTGTGCTCTCTCGTTCACCTTGCTGTGATGCCGGGGAGCCAAAATATGACATCACTTTGGCTCCAACATTACTAAATGATGATTGAGGGAGCAGAGAGCGAGAAGAACAGGAAGATGTCAGCAGCCACACTGGACCCCAGGAAAAGGATCCCCACTGGACTCCAGGGAAAGAATCCACCCCAGCTGAGAGTGATATGAGAGATGTGAATGTATAAGAAAATGTGTATGAGTGTGTCGGTATCAGTGTGTGTGTGTGTCTGCTAGTGAGTGTGTGTGTAAGTGAATATGTATGCCTTTCATTGAGTGAGTATGTGTCTAGCAGTGAGTGTGTTTCAGTTAATGTGTGTCTGTCAGTGAGTGTGTGTGAAAATAGCACATAAATGCTTTCCTTTTGACTAATGGGAGAACAAGAAGATAAAATATGTTAGAGAATATAAGAAAAACATTGAACCCACATAGTGTAGTATATGTGACAAACATAGCATCATGCTGTCAGACTTCTTCGGTTGCCTCTAATGTTTCCTTCTCCCCATTGGAGTATAAATATGGTACCCATTAGCTCCAATGTTAAACAGATGGTTACAGTTCTGGGTATAGAGGTTAATGCAGGGTAAATCCTGGGTGGATTCAAAGAGGATGCAAAGAGGTGGGTCGGCAAGGTGTGCAGCGCTAGGCTCTGTGCCCTCATATTAGGACTCACCTCCTCTTATTAGGCTTTGCCCCCTCGCAATTAGTGCAGAGCAGTAACAAGAGGGGGCAGGCCTAACATGATAGGGTGGAGAATGCTTCTTTCACCCACCCAGGATCAGCCTTGGTCACATGATCGCAATCATGCAATGTCACTTCTAATTCGCATGAAAATATTTAAACTCAAAGTCCAGATTTAAACGTACTGGGAACAGTGTGTGTGAAAAATGCAAAAACCTTTACGTTCACTGACAATATCATCGCTGTGATATGTTTTACTATTGAAACAGTAATATTTCTGTTCAGCGAAGTCTCCCGAGTAAAACAGTACCCACCATGTACAGGTTTTAGGGTGTCAAGGAAAGTTACAGGGTTAAATACAATGCTAGCAAATTAAATTCTCTGGACTTTCGGCCTGGGTTGTCATGCAGGTCCCTCAAATTGCAATCAATAAAATTACTTAATTATGTAAAAATATTACATAAATATGCATGTAGAATTTAAATATATATATATATATATATATATACATATTTATATACTTCAAGTCTACGTGTATATTTATGAAATTATTTATGTAATTATGGATATATATATATATATATATATTATTTATTTATACATATATATATATATATAATTTCATTCTAAGTGTATTTTGATATAAATATATATATAAATATCAAAATACAGTTAGAATAAAATTAAATATATATATATATATATATATATAATTTTTTTACATTTTGTTATTTATTTTTATCTACTTATTATTTATATTTCATAATAATATATATATACAATATATAGTTATTATATATATATATATATATATATATATATATATATATATAAATATACGTGTGCAAAGCCGTAGCGTTAGTAACATAAAACAAACAGGGGATGGAAAAGTTGTGGTGTGCCGGAACTGATGAGGTAGTAGGCCTGAAATAAAAGAGGGCAAAAAGATGTAACCAGTTTATTCAGCCTACAATACACCATAGGATATCACATAATCATATTCTTAAATGCTAGGCGCACCTCTTGTACTGGGTGAGGAATGTATCTGGTGTAAGCCGTGGATTTCCAACGGCCTAATATTTTAATGATGTGCACTGGAATATTCCTTTTAGAACCGGTAGTAGCTGCTCCTATTCTAAATGAGTGACCTGAATATTTGGCTGGGTTCAAGCCTAACCGACCCAACAACATTCTTACATAGAGCATGAATTTACTCGTAGTGAGCGTATTACCGTGTAAGGCTAGCAGTGGTTGTGTTGGCGCCATTGGAAAGGAGGAGAGGTATTGGTCGAAAACTTCCACAGGGCACCATTTATTACTAGTGGGGTAATAGGTAATAGTGACCATCTGACCCTTGGCACTAGTTTTCGTATGTTGTAGGGACAGTAAATAGTGATCGTGTGATTTTACCAGGTTTGACCTTGTGATGAAGTTGGGGGTGTTGTAGCTAGCGGTGGTAAATTCTTTGGGCCAAAGAAAACCGTAAAAAGCTAAATAGATGGCTGTTTTAATGACATGATTAGTATGAGTTTCGAATGGTGAGGTGTCTAACAGGTTTGACAGTGACTGGAACAATAGATCGTGGATGGGTAATCTGGATGGTGTGGGTGTTGGTAAGATGACAGAAAGCGTTGTTTATTAGGCCAAGTGGTGAGGATGTGATGTAGAATACCAGTGATATATAATTTAATGGTATTGAATGATAGTGTTAGGTGAAGGTGGCAAAAAGAAATGAATGCAATCATTGTCTCCATGTAAAATTGGTCTGTGATATTAAAGTCCACCGAGAATATATTAAACATATGAAAAGCCCTGCCATATGCCTTCCTGGTGTTATCAGAAAGACCAAGTTGAGAGAGTTGATGCCCATGAGTGAGTAGTTCCTTTAGTCCCAAACCATCTCCTGCCACCGTGGTACCGGAGTTGGGATCAGGGTAGCTGTTGGCAGTGCCGCCCAGAACTCCTGAAATCGAGATCTTGATAAATGATCAGCAGCTATATTCAGAACCCCAGGCACATGTATGCAAGTTAAGAGAAAACTGTGTTTTGCAGCTAGCTACGTGAGAGTCCTCATAAATCACATGATGGCCAGGGAAGAGGAACGTCCCTTGTTTACAATATGGCACGTTGTCATGTTGTCTGAGAAGGACCGCACCGTATTCCCAGACCAGCAAGCTCCCCATTTAACTGCTGCTGCCACAATTGGGTAAAGCTCAAATAACGCCTTGGTGTCTTTGAACTCGCGGATCTCAGTAATTTCCCCAGCCCATTTGCCCCACATCTATTCATTGCCAAAAATTGCGGCAAATCCCGAAGTGGCCGCGGCATCCGTCCAGACCGACACAGACCTATCCGTCCACACTGGAATAAAAATGCTTTTCCAATTCCAGTGCAGCAAAAATTCCCTCCACATGCGTAAGTCAGCGGTGGCATGTACATCTAACTTAACGCGGGAGGAATCAGATTGTAATAGGGGAAATAAGCTTAGTAATCGGGATATGAACGCTCTCCCCTGTGGAATAATTTTCATCGCAAACTTTAGTGAACGCAACAGGGATTGCAACTCCTTCCTATTACAAGAACCCCCTGCTAGGTAATGGTCAATGGCTGAAAGGACGCGTTCAATCTTCTCCCCGGGGAGGCTAGCCTAATATGCACCACCCCCAAGAAGTTGATGATAGTATCCGGACCTTCCGTCTTTGTTGGTGAAATAGGTACTCCTAGTTGTGTGAACAGTCGTGTTATAGAAAGGAGGCTACTGGGAGGTAACAGGTTACTTTCTATGGTCAGAAAATTGTCCAGGTAATTGAAAACGGTGGGGCATTTACAGATGTTAAGCAGCATCCAGCACAACGTCTCAGCAAATATATCAAAAATCCTGGGGCTGCTCTTGGAACCAAACGTGAGACACGTGAAAAAATAATATGAACCATGCCACTTAACACCATGTAAATGCCACAGGGACGGATGGATAGGGAGTAACTTAAAAGCGTTCACTATATCCGTTTTGCTAAGCCATGCCCCCACCCCAGCCGCGAGGATGACGGCATTATCTATGGTAGCATATTGGAGAGAAAATTCTTCTGATGGAATGAGCAAGTTGAGACTTGGGGTAGGTGATGCATGTGGAGCCGAGAGGTCGAGAATTAACCTTTGCTTATTGGACGATTTACTGGTGACCAGTCCTATGGGGTTAGTTCTCCAAACCGCGAAAGGCGGGCAGTCGAAAGGGCCAATTAAGAATCCTTGGTTAATTTCTTTCTGGAGAAGTAGGTCAATTGTGTCGGGAGCTGCCTGGACGGTCTGCAAGTTTTTACATTCTAAGATTCAAGTAGGCATATGAATAATACCCGTGTGAAACCCCAAAGTAAACCCTGCCACCAAAAAGTCTATGAGATGGTGAGATGGGTGACCACACAATAACTCTTTCAGCAGGGAGACATTAAGAGATGAAAGGTACTGCTTAGGATATCATTTATTTGGACACATCACTTTGCAGTGAGCCTGGAAACATTGGGAGCAGACATGAAGTAGTCTGCAGGCACTGTATCCGCAAGTTGTTGTGTTCCCAAAAACACTATATCGCGTCCCAGTTTATCTTTCAGCACCCTGCCTGTTCTCCCAGTGGGCATCATATTAGTAGAGGGGAATAAGGCATTCTCCAGAGAGTTAGGGCACAGATTAGCCGTGTGGGAGTTGGATGAACAAATGGCACAAGCTGGGGTTTTGAGGCCCGCAAAGTGTGGACAAAAAAAGCTCTGTATCAACCACACCCCAATCAGCTTGATAATTAAACTGGGATAGAGCAGCCGACGCCTTTGCGGAAAAAGCACGGGGGTCGTCGTAAAAAGACGTACCACCATACTTGTGCCCCAAATCCACCAGCTTGTGGAAATATAGATCTAATTCTTCTCTCCCCTTTCAGGATATACAGAGCATATCATGTCTCTGTAGATCCTGAAAGCCAACACAAATTCGGGTATGGATAGCTTGCGATTCAACCTAGGGTTCCTAGATTTTCACACAACCGACATCCCCATATGCATACGTTTTGTTTTCAAGGACATCTTGCGAGGCAAAAAGAAGTGATTGATATCCTTCCTTTCCAAGATGTCCTTCTTGATGTTTGCAGGCACCATATGTGCCGGCTTAATAATATGTGGGTCTTTCAGACCGGTTGGAATATTACCCGGTAGGGGGTCTTGGCGAACCGTAGCGATCGGATTCCCCAGTGCTGAAGGAGACTGTTGCTGACTATCTGCATCCATCTTATCCAGTTTGGCCATAACTGAGACCCAAAGAGGTCAGGACTGAAGACAAAACAGTATGTAGATCAGCCGACTGGCTGCTACTGGACCCTTCCCCCACCCCCGAGTTATCAGTCTGAGTATTCAGCAGTCTATATAATTCGGCTTTCCTAGCGGTAGCTGGGAAAGGAATGTTCCTCTTTCTCAGTTCAGCAGTAATCCTAGGAATGGTTCATGCCCTGAGTGATGCAGGGCTCGTGTTGTCGTCACCCCGGGATGGCATAACTGATATAGCCAGTGTACTGGGGATGGACAATTCTTCCCCGCCTTCAGGTATTTGTGACATGCTACAACAAAAATTAACATGTTACCTGGGGCACTACCCAACTGGCTGATGTAACTAATGCAAAGCGGCGAAAGTATTAATTAGCATCGTGACAGGTGAGGCCCTGCTAGTTGCCAAGCGGCTTTGAGAGGCACTATCTATGAATTGGCTTGTGTGGGGTACGTGGCCATTGGCATTATGGTGGGGTGATGGCCTCTCGGTGACTTGTAATAGCATAAGACAGAATGGGGGTGACAAGTAAGGCCCTCTCTATGCAATCGAGCGAGGCGGCTGCCTATGAATTGGCCCGAGGGAATGCCGTACCTCCGAAATGAGGATGGGTGTTGGCCTTGCGGGACCACTAACGTAAGGCGTAGAAGGCCAGAAAACATACCTAGCGGCTCCTATTTTGTATGCCAGTATATCTGTATTATGACCTGAAAAGAGTAGGGAGGATGGGAGAGTTATCGAGAGAAAACATGACGTACCTGATGAGCAAATTGCAAGGTAGTAGTATAAGGTGATACAGGCGATCTGTAGTAACTTACGAGAGTAATTGTGATTTTTTGGGGTTATATCAATATGTACCCATCATTCCCCATGCTAACAAGATACCTACCGGTAAATATTCCAACAGTAGGAGACTGGAACCAAATACTCAAAAGGAGCAAGGATGTCTATACCTAGTAATACAGAAAAATACACATAAGGACCCAGGTCTTGCGAGATGATCAGAGGATAATTAATCGTGATTACTGACCTATAACAGGTGAAAAGTTGGTAGAGTAGCAGCACACTGTGGATGCTGTTGATACTGAAACATAAGAGGTCCATAACCACTGAATTGCTAAAAATTACCCAACCTGAATATCTGCCTTGTACATAATTACAGAACATTCGATACTCCTAAATGGGTACCAATGATGTACGTGCTTAGATATAGCTGAACTAGAGACAGAAAGTAAACACAGTAAGCCAAGGTATCACACTTCTTGTAACCACCCTCCCAACCATCGGATTTATTTAAGACAGGCCTATAAGTGTCATAAACTACTGCTGCCAATACAATTTGGACCATTAGCACCAGTAGCATAGCTATGACATATGTCTTCATATATCCTGTGACCATGCCCAAAATCTTAAATATAATTTATGCCTCAAGCCAAGCTATAATGATCCAGCCACCAGAGGTCGCTCTAGCACATATAACAATCTTATCATCTAATATAGGACAGCGTTTCGGCAACCGAACGGCAATAAGATAGCCAGGATATGTGAAGACTGCCCCAACCGAATAAACCCTGTTACCCATTGCCACATTGAATATATATGTCATACCCGAATGCCAGCATTCGTCTAAATGTGTACCGAACATGTGCTACAATGCGTGCGCCCGTCGAACTTTGATGACGTAAACGTCCGTGCCGCAATTGCGACGGCCGTAGCACTTACGATTTTTGCGACCGGGTGCCGCCACGAGAAGCCTAATAACATTGTTCTTCTCAATGAATTCCTGAAGATTATTCCTTAACACCCCTTCAAATACTTTCTCACAGAAGTTTAACTCACAGATTCTTAATTTCCAGGAAAATATTTTGAACACTTTTTGAATATAGGAACCTGATCTTTCTTTCTCCAATCCTCTGTTACAATTCCTGAAAGAAAATAATCCTTTAAGATTAAAAACAGAGGTTCACTTATTTTCACACTTAGCTTCTTAAGTACTTGCGGGTTAATAACATCTGGACCTGGGTCACTGCCCAAATACAAGAAACAAACACAAAAAAAATATGATTCATGGTTTAGTAGATATACCTCCAATGAAAACATGAATGCATTTAATTATGCATTTTTATATCTAAAAATAGTTTTCAAAAGTTGAAGATTTCTTGCCTGATGCCTTTGCAAGTCCTTTTCTTTTAAGCCAGCCCAGGCTTTCAGTGGTTGTCCTATTACATACTTCCTAATGCAGCTCAATGAGACGTCTCTGCAAGCAGGTTCTCTGAGCAATTGACTGCCTCTTGAATTTAGCTCTACTGAGCTAAACTACCAGGAAGTAACAAAACCAGTTTTCTGATTGAAAAGGTTAATATACAAAATAGCCAATTCTATTAAAACCCATACTTTTTGTAAAATGAAAAAAAAAGAGGACTTGCAGGTCTGTTTGTGTTATCTTTTCAGGAATACCTCGTAGTCGCAGGTTATTCCTGCGCGCCCTGTCTTCTATGTCCATCAGTTTATTCTCCATGGTAGTCACTGTGGATTGTAGCGTTTGCACTTGATGTGCTAATTGGTTATGGGCGTTTGAGTTTTCTTCCTGCTTTTCCTCCACGTGCGATGTTCGGGCTCCCAGCTCCCCGGTATCCTTTTTTAGGCTCGCCAGGCCAGACATCCAGCCTGCCATGAGCTTGTTAGACAAGGCATCGAGTTGGTCCAGCAGGAATTGTTTGGTGACCGTTTCCTCCAGGGCTTGATCTGCCATGTCTGTCGGGTCGCCGCCATCAGATTCATCTCCGCCATCTTGTTGTTGAGCTCGCACGGCCCGTTTCATCCAAAGCGCATTTTGTCCAAAGAAATTATGTTTGTCTGATTTCACGGGTTGCCTCTTGTGCTTGTGTTGAGACATATTGGTTTTGGTTGTTTTCCGCTTGTTTTTCGTTGAGAAAATCGCTTTTTTGTGGAGCCCATGTGCTGGAGCTAAAGCTTAAGCGGCCATCTTGCTCCGGTGGTAGCTTCGCCCCTCCCAAGCAATATATTTTGAAGGAAATTCATTATAAACAATTTCTGCCTTTTCATGATTTACTAACACACCCATATCTGATTTAAGTATACCTAAACTTTGATATTTCTTTTTTTTTTTATGTACTTAAAAATCTTTTTGGGGTTGCTCTTTTTCGGTTACATTCTAATTGTCTAGTTTAACCCAACTATTTGCCTTTTTACAAGCATTATTGGTCTAAATCCTGGACTGTTAGGTGTGCCTTGAGGAGAGGGTTGAGGAGCACTAATCTAGTAGTATATGCCTTTTCTGCATGATTTTTTTTTTCTTTTTTTTTGGTTTTGTTAAACTGTGGCTATATGTGTAAACCCCTATGTATTCAGGTACCTTACAGAAGCAGACCCTAACAAAAATGGAACACAGCGAGGTAAGTTCTCATCCAGAAGATGGTTGTTTGTTATTTTACCCAAAGGAGAGTCCAATTGATCCTACTCTAGTAATTACATAACTGGACAAATATCAGCTTTGTGATGTTGTACCAGTTCACACCCTAGACCATGTTGGGGAAAACCTTTACAGATGTTGCTCCTGCCAGTCTGGTGATGAGTCCACAGGTAATAGGCCACATAACTTCAGAAGCTGCATGCCCTTCCCTGGCGATGACAAGGGTCACAGGGATCTGTTTCTCCGCAAAAGGTTTGTAAGGTAGCGCCAGTAATAGTTGTTGCACAGTATTTTGGTGATGGTATTAAACTCTCTTCTTTGAAGCATAGTGGCTGCAGAGAGGTCTACATAGATTGCCAATGCTCTTTAAACCTTTGCAAAAGAATGCAGTTTGCGAGCCACTAACATCAAGACCTCCTTGGACCTGTAGTGGAAGTGAAAAACACTGTTTCTTAGGATCTCTGTGGGTAGATTTTTTGGTTAGGCCTCTTGAGGAGACAGTCAATGTCAGAGAGAGAGGACAGGACAGCCTTAAAGAATGTTATCTGAATGTTATATAATTAAAAGTGTACTTTTCTAATATTTTTTGATATTCTATTTAGCCTCGGTGGTTTTTCAACAAAGAGTTTATGCCAGTCAAAAAGTTGTCTTATTAAATTTGGCTTTTTTAAAGTGATATGTTATAACCCAGGTGCATTTGGTTTTTTGCGTTTATTTCAAAAGACACCATAGCTATTTCCAAGTGCTCCCTTAATTGAATTTTTTACAAAACATCAACATTATTTGTTATAATCAGATCGAGACAAGCATCATTTCTAGCTAGTTCTTCTACCAATTGTGACATACAGGTGTCATTTAACAGGCTCCAAAAATCTGATTTTCCCTTGCTTAACCACTAGTCCCTTTATCCCAATGTCCATGAAAATGTAAATCTCTGTTACTTGTATGTGTATCTTATCATATAGTAATGGCTAGATAACTGGGTCAGGGCATCTCCAAAAAGGCAATACTTGTGAGGTATTTCCAGTATGCAGTGGTTAGTACCTACCAAAAGTGTTGCGAAAAAGGACAACTAGTAAACCAGCATCCAGATTAGACATGTGCAATTAGATGCTTCCGAATGTCCAAATTTCCGAAGTACCGAATTTCAAAGTGCAGAACCGAATTGCTGAAGTGCTGAATTTTGGAAGTGCCGAATTTCTGAAAAGTGGCAAAACAGGAGAAGGAATGAAAAATTAAGGGATTGATGACAGGAACCTAACCCTACCCCTACCCCTACCCCTGCCCCTAACCCTGAACCTAACCCTAACCAGTTCTGTATGTGCGGGGGCCTTCTCTGAGCCAGCAGGGAGATTAACAGGCCTTCTTGTAAGGCACTGTGCTTTCTGGGGAACCGGAGGACGCTAGGGTAGAGAGTGGCCCCTTTCCCTTTCCTCCCAAACTGTATTCCTGTCTAGAGCATGGGCAATCTTAATCTGACTCTGCTTAAAATTGTAATAAAAATTAGACTTAAGCAAAGAGAAAGGGATTAAGATACTGTTGAAAGCCATGACTGCTTTAGCATAAGTGCCTTGTTAACGCATGTTTAAACAAAGATACAAAAGCTTTGCTTTAGACAGACTTCAGCACACCAGCTATTATTAAATTCAGTTGCGCACATGAACTGCCAATAAAGTAAAATATGATGGTATTTCGTTTACAGACACATGGTGGCACTGTTATGTTATATATACAAAGTTTTTCACAGAACATTATTTTAGTAAAATAATTTGTTTATCAGTATGTTATTTTAATCTAATTTCATTCAGTTTTGTTATCCCATATTTCTGCACTTTTCAGCACTAACAGCTTGCACAGCTTTAAGAAAATTAGCTTAAATTGTTCTCTGAAGCTTTTTTCTACGGTCAGATTTTTTAAGGAGAAATGAATGTAATACAAGCAGCCTTTTGCATTCATTGAACAATACACAAGCTGTACAATTGGTAAATAGGAAATTCATATATAATCAGTAATTTTCGGTAAGCAATCGCTCTATTTTAAGAGTATTAACAGAAATTAACAGATGTATGCCCTATATCCTGATGTTTTATGACAGGCATAAAAATAATGTGATAGTACATAATATTATACTTTAAATCTGGAGAGGGCTTGCAAAGATTAACCTGGGTGGGCAAATACAAACCAATGGCCTTTTTGTCCACAAAACGTACAGGTCTCTGTGTGGTTAGTTCTACTCATGTAGTACATGCCATATACCTAATTGAAAGATAGCAGCTGCTGGAATTGAGAGGTGTGACATCATATATTCATGCAGCCTTCAGCAGTATGACATGCGCAGTATGATGGAACATTCTGTGGAGCAGTCTAGGCCTGGATAATATTGTAATCGCAGGCCACCAGACCATGCACAAGCCTTCACAGTGTTATGGTCGAAGAGATCCTGCGCAATTGTTGCCTGCTGCCTCCTGCTATTTTAACTCTTTTTTTTAAAACTAACAATAAAGTGTATTTGACACATATTCTTTGTGTCTTAGTATTAGATTGTATTGCTTTTAAGATTATTTTGTTTTATTGGTTCCTGACACACATCATCATAAGAAGTTCTTCGGGCACCATATCCTTGGTGGGGATGATACCACCTATGCAGTGAATTTTGTGCAATTGTCACTGCTGTACAAATTGTGAGTATGTTTCTTTTCTGTATACTAACCCTATTCTTCACGTCAGAGAGCACTAATATGCTTTTTATGTTTTCATTTAAGTGCCAACTGAGGAAGAGCCTGGGACATCACTAGCATCCATTGGACTAGGATTATACCATCCTGAGTGCTACATATTGAGCTTACAGGATAAGCTCCACCCTTTTTACTATTTTTTGACTTGCTACTAGCAGGAACTATATTACTCTATTGTGCCTTCCTTTTTTGTATATGGACCCGCAACAATATTTGATCACCTAGCAGTGGGGATTTTACCATTACACTCTGTCATGCTTGGAGCTGGTTTATAGCACCTCCATTTGTTGTGTGTGTCCTTATACTCATCTGAAAATACTACACCATTAGTTCCATCTTTTTTTTGCCTTTTATGTACCATTGACTATACCACCTGGTCAAAGGAGAACATTTTGGACTGTGTCCTTTGGACTTTTTTACAATTGTCCGTGGACATTTTGGCGCATCCTGTCTCTGTTTTGTATCCACTGCAAGTTGTTTTCATGGGGTTATTGAGGAAACTCAGTTTCAGTGATTGCAGCCTGATGTAACCTAGTGTATCATTGTTTAGTGCTTATCCTTTTTTGTATTCGCATACGTCTCTGGAAATGACAGTTTCTCTTTAAGGTCTCACTGGGTGATCATTGCCCGCCTACATAGCCCTTATGGTGTTGCAGCAGAATGCCCTGCACCGATATTCTTTGGCACTGAAAATAAAACGAAAATCAATTAAATAATACATGCTGGGGTCTCAGCATGTGCTTAGAGAGAGACAATTGTCTCTCTACCACAAATAATTAGATATTTAATAAATAAAAAACAAAAATATGGGGTCCACTGCAATTGGTTCTCTGGTTCCCAAGATCACTTTAAGTAAAGCAAAGTAAAAAATGAATTAGTCTAGTGCTCTATTTTTGTGTGTGTGTGTGTGTGTGTGTGTTTTAATATTCTTTACTTCCGATAAGCATTTTACATAAAAGCATGTTTTTACTATTTATACCTTACATAGGTTCACTGGGCGTAAGCTACTGACTAGAGTGAGATGGATCAGTGTGCAAAAACACAAACCCAATACAATCTCTTATGTAGAAAGAGGTGGACCCTAGAGCTATATAATGTATATGCAATAAACATTTAAACTAAGAAATAGTTTTCTTTAAATAATATTTGAGTGTTACTTTTTAAAGTCAATAACAATTCAATAATATATAATTTCTGACTCTCTCTCTCCCTGCATTTCTATAAACATATATAACTTGGAAAATATAATCATTATGTATATTTTTTTTCTGTACGGAAACATTTAATGATATCAAGAGACAAGAAATAATGTCAATAAAAGAAAGTAACTATATACAATAAATCATGTAGCCGATAGATACTTTGCTGGTCAGAGAGGGGAGCAGGTGTTGCCCGAGACCTGCATTCTGAATTTCTTTTCTTAGATTAACTGCTTGTGATACCATCATATATCATGACAGATATTTAAGCATGTAGCTGGATAGAGACATTTGGCACAAATAAAAACCAGAGACAGGTAAATAGATTCCAAACATAGACATGAAGGTGTGCAAGATAAAATGGATATACTTTGTTTATATTTTCTCTCTCTCCCATCACTCTAAACAGGATATAGAATATATTTTCCACCCCACTGACATTTAGGCATCAACCTACCAGTTCTACAATATATCAATCAGTCGTTTCTCATCACTCTGTCTTTTCTGTTGTCTTAATTTATACACACTATTTATTGACTCTTGTAGATGACCTAGTATAAATTTAGAAGACAGAAAATCTATATCATTGTTATAAGCTGAGAAAAATGACAGATCACGGTGCAACAATAGATGGCTTAACATGGTTATAGGGGCAACTATGGTTTAAACTTTTGGGTTCTCAAAACATGTTCTACCCATCACTGGATAATATGTTGCTCACTATTCTGGATTTTAATGGGTCAAACACGGCAGGGATAAGTTGTAAATTTTCTTTGGAGAACACTAAACTCATAACTGCAAAAGAACATTTCTTTTGGAAAATGAAGAAAATTCAGCATTAATTAAATGTAATGGTACTTAAGGTTCTGATATACTGCAAAGGAAACCACTTATCTTCAATCAAGCAGTGCCGGAAAACTTCATTATTGCTAATATATACATAAATACATGTAACATACACAATAAAGTATGTCATTGTTAGTGCTGGTTTTAAAATACTGAAAGGACCAGTGTAATCTGTAATTATAATGACACGGGTTCTTGTAAAATGAAGTATTTGTCATCCGGGAATTAGTGATCTTTGGAATGCTTCCTGATGGATGTGATATTCAACACTTTAGCTTAATATACATGTTAATTACATTGAAATGCGAGCTGAATTAAGAAATATTAACTATAGTATTCTATTCAGAAAATTAATGAGTCTACTGAAGATTTTTTCATGTATCTCTGATAACCTTTTCCAAAATTGCATGTGTATAGCCATATATACCACTTGCATTTTAAATTTAGCTCTGTCTTTCATTCTACCAACTTGTCCTCTGAATTCACCAACAGACCAGGACCTGAGGATATCCCTTAATGGTACATACTTGATCAGTGGTATCTTACATTGTTTTTTATTTGCTAATAGATTTGGTCTGTAGGGTATAATATATTATTATTATTGTATTATTTATATAGCGCCAACAAATTCCGTAGCGCTGTACAATGGGTGGACTAACAGACACATAATTGAAATCAGACCACTGACGTACAGGAACAGAGGGGGTTGAGGACCCTGCTCGATGAGCTTACATGCTAGAGGGAGTGGGGTATAGTGACACAAAGGGTTAAAGTAGGGGAATTTAATAGTTTGTTACAGAAGGGTTTAATGAGTGCTTGGTAGGTCATTTTTAACAGAGGATAGGCGTAGGTCTTGAGCTGAGCGCAGGGGTCTCGACGGGACATACTTATGTATGAGGGAGGATAGGTATGTTGGCGCAGAATTATGTAAGGATTTGTAAGCAAGCGCCAGAATTTTGAATTGGGCCCTATATCTAACTGGAAGCCAATGCAGGGACTGACAGAGCGTGGAGGCGTGGGAGGTGCGACCGGACAGGAAAATAAGCCTTGCAGACGCATTCATTATAGATTGCAGCGGTGCAAGCTGGGAACATGTAAGATCGGTGAGAAGGGGATTGCAATAGTCAAGGCGAGAGAGAACAACAGCATGAACCAGTACCTTAGCCGCGTCCGGAGTTAGATATGGGCGGATGCACGCTATGTTCTTGAGTTGGAAGCGACAGGATTTGGCTATTGATTGGACATGGGGAGTAAAAGAGAGATCAGAATAAAAAAGAACCCATTGGCAGCAAGCCTGGGAGGTAGAGGTGATAGTAGCTCTGTTGACTTGGATGGAGACAGACGCAGGAGTAGCAGCACTTGAGGGAGGAAAAACTAGAAGTTCTGTTTTGGACAGTTTGAGTTTAAGGAAGTGAGCAGCCATCCAGTTGGAAATAGCAGAGAGACAGTCAGAAACACGAGTCAAGGTGGACGGAGAGAGATCAGGGGAGGACAGGTAGATTTGCGTGTCATCTGCATATAAATGGTATTGGAAGCCAAAAGAGCTGATGAGTTTACCAAGGGAGGCAGTATAGATAGAGAACAGTAGGGGGCCGAGGACAGAACCTTGGGGGACGCCGACAGAGAGGGGTTGGGGAGAAGAGGCAGAGCCAGAGAAAGAAACACTGAACGAGCGCTGGGAGAGGTAGGAGGAGCACCAGGAGAGAGCAGTATCCCGTAGACCAAAGTTACGGAGAATATGAAGAAGCTGTTGATGAGCAACAGTGTCAAAGGCGGCAGAAAGATCAAGGAGGATTAGGATAGAGTATTGGCCGTGAGATTTAGCAGCAATTAAATCGTTGGATACTTTGGTCACAGCAGTTTCGACAGAGTGACCAGCGCGGAATCCAGACTGAAGGGGGTCAAGCAGAGAGTTGGATTCGAGAAAGTCTGTCAATCTGGCGTAGACAACTCTCTCTCGGATCTTGGAGGCAAATGGCAGTAGCGAGATAGGGCGGTAGTTGGATGGGGAGTTGGGATCAAGGTTGGGCTTTTTCAGAATTGGGGTTACGGTTGCATGTTTGAAGGCAGAGGGAAATGTGCCAGAGGAAAGGGAGAGATTGAAAATGTTAGCGAGAGGAAGAGCAAGAGAGGGAGACAAAGTGCGGATGAGATGCGAGGGAATAGGATCGAGGGAGCAGGTGGTGGGGCGGGAGGACAGGAGCAGAGAAGAAACCTCTTGTGCTGTAGCAGGTGCAAATGAGCATAGGATGGCAGGGGGAGTGGGGTTGGGTGATGTATTGATACTGGTAGGAGAGAGATTAGAGATCTCTTTCCTGATTGTAGAGATCTTCTCAGTGAAATGAGATGCAAAGTTTGTGGCAGACAAGGTGGTGGAAGGAGGGGGATGCACAGGGTGAAGAAGAGCATCAAAAGTGTGAAACAGGTGTTTGGGTTGGTGGGACAGTGTACTTATGAGGGTGTTGAAGTAATTTACTTTTGCAGAGGAAAGAGCCATGCTGTAGGAGTGCAGCATAAATTTATAGTGGACAAAGTCAGATGCAAAGTTAGACTTTCTCCAGCAGCGTTCAGCAGTTCTGGAACATTTTTGGATGTAATGGGTCAGCTTGGTAAGCCAGGGTTGTAGTTGGGGGCGCTTGCTGTGTTTAACTGTAGGAGGTGCCATAATGTCAAGTTGAGAGGAGAGAGTGAAGTTGTAGAGTGAGGTTGCAGAGTTAGGGCAGTTGTGATTTGAGATGTGTAAAAGGAGTGTTTGGAGTTTGGTGGAGAAGTGCTGGAGATCGAGGAAGTTGAGGTTTCTGCGAGGTTGGAGAGTTGATGGTGGTGAAATTTTGGTATGGGGTATGCAGATGTTAAATGTTAGCAGATGGAGGTCAGACAAAGGAAATGGAACAGTGGCGAGATCAGAGGTGGTACAGAAATTGGTGAAGATGAGGTCAAGAGTGTTTCCTGCAGTGTGAGTTGCTGAGGAAGAAATCTGTGTGAGTCCAAAGGAGGAGGTTACAGAGAGCAGACGAGAGGCATCAGAAACATAGAAACATAGAAACATAGAATGTGACGGCAGATAAGAACCATTCGGCCCATCTAGTCTGCCCAATTTTCTAAATACTTTCATTAGTCCCTAGTCTTATCTTATAGTTAGGATAGCCTTATGCCTATCCCACGCATGCTTAAACTCCTTTACTGTGTTAACCTCTACCACTTCAGCTGGAAGGCTATTCCATGCATCCACTACCCTCTCAGTAAAGTAATACTTCCTGATATTATTTTTAAACCTTTGATAGAAACATAGAATCAGGGCAGTTGAGCTTGTTGATAGGGATATTGAAGTCCCCAAGTATGAGAGAGGGAGTGCTAGAGGAAAGAAAGTGGGGTAACCAGGAGGAAAAGTGTTCAATAAATAGTTTAGGGTGACTGGGGGGGCGATAGATGATGGCAATTCTTAAAAGAGTGGGCTTAAAAAGGCGTACAGTGTGAACTTCAAAGGAAGTAAAGGATAGGGCAGGGGCAGGGAGGATAGGTTGAAAGGTACATTGAGGGGAGAGAAGGATGCCTACACCACCTCCTTTACAGTCGAGTCTAGGAATATGGGAGAACTGTAGACCACTGAAACATAAAGAAGCAGGAGTAGCGGTATCGGATGGGGACAGCCAGGTCTCAGTGAGTGCCAGTATTGTGAGTGAGTTAGAGATGATGTATAGCTGTAGATTTGATATTACTACAAATGGAGCGAGCATTCCAGAGTGCACAGTGAATTTTGGTAGAGGAGGATAGACTGCAGGGTATTTGGAGGAGGTTTGCATGGTTACTGGTTATTTTAGTGTGAGATGAGGTGAGGGGCCCTGGGTTGGGAGAGACGTCACCAGCTGCCAGAAGTAGGAGGAGAGATAGAGACAGGAGGTGTGAGTGGGTTTTATATGGGCGGCGACTAGGGTGAGATTGGGTTAGAGCAGGAGAGAGAGAATAGAGAAATGAGTGCAGGGCTTGAGATGAGAGAAGGGGGAGTGTAGCAGAGAGGGATTAATGTAAATGTTAGTGTTTCATTGAGGGAAGTGGGTGGAAGGGGATATTTTGATCATTAGGGAGATGAGAGAGAAGGAGAGGAGGAGAATATAGAGCATTGTTCTGATGGGTAGGTAATTAGAGGGAAGGAGAATGATCATAAGGGAGGAGAAGGACTGAGTGTTAGTGGTTAAGAAGGTGGATTGTGCTCATTATGGATAGTGTTTGCAGCTGCTATTTGGAATTATCTAAAGTTGTGTGTGGGATTCTATCTATAAATGTAGTAAGGAACTTGGGGTGGGGTGGTGAGGGGAGGGGAGGGGAGGGGTGGGCGGGAATCTGAGCACTGTTCAGGTTTGCTAGAAGTGGTCTTTTAAAACTCAGACTGTGGAAGACAGAGATGATAGGGTCAAAACAGGACTGCAATAAAAGCTATGGAATGGAGATGCACAGAGGAGGTGAGGATTGGTCAAGCAAGACATTCGGGTGGGTATCAATAAAATAAGGTGGGGGGGGGAGAAGAAATAACAGAGAAAATCTTTAGAGATAAGCAGGATGTTGAATAACATTTAAGTTAACAAACCAGTGATGAGCAGGGCAGAGAGCAACTAGCTTTAGCATGCAGGACAAGACAAACTGCAGAATATATGTGTGTATGAGCAAACACACACATATATATATATATATATATCTATATACACACACACACACACACACACACACACATACACACACTAAAGAACAAGCACATCCAGTTAAGATAGAATGACAAAGAAATGGACAAAGATATAATAAGGCCACTGTTAATTTGCTAAATAGGTTTAGTCTTAGAGCCCGTGGAAGAAGCAGTAATGAATACTTGCCATGGCTGGAAATACTGGATCTTAAAATAATGAAGGCATACTACTTTTTATTACACGACATATAGTGGTGATATGTACACAATGACCAGCTTTGGTGTATTCTGGAACATTCCAAAGGTCAAGGTAGGTGGCAACTAAGAATGGCAGGAGGAACTAGAAAAGTCAGAAGTTGTAGAGACTTGAAGAGAAAAGAGTGATTGCTGATTGCTGTATAAGTAATGGTGCAAATTAACAACCGATAAAGTAGTATAAGCATGTTCACAGGCCTACTGTGGATCATATTACTTTCTTTCTAATGTTAACAGTGATTCCTAGGAATTTGAACGCCTTAACCGCCTTACGACGAGTGACGGACGAGGTCCGTCACTCAGGGGATTGCCATAACGACGAGTGACAGACCTCGTCGGTCACTTGTTAAAATTAACCCCGGATCGCCGCTATCGCGGTGATCGCGGGGTTAATGGTGCTCCGGTCTGCCTCTGTATTAGAGGCAGACCGGGAGCACCCGATCTCGCTGCCCCAGCACATGTGCTCGCTCTGACAGGCTGTCAGAGCGAGCACATGTGCTGCATATACTCACCTTCCGCCTCCCTGCACTTCCTGGTTCTGTGTGAAGTGCAGGGAGCCGGAACAGTGCTGATCCTGCCCCCTGTTAAAAAAAAAATAAAGTTTATTGAAAATCCCACCCCCCCCTTTACTCATTTTAATTAAAATTAACCCTGAGGGTTAATTCTTTTTTTTTTAACCCTGAGGGGTTAAATTTATTTAATTAATTAATTTTAAAATTTTAAAATGATATATTTAGCTAGCTGGGATGGGTGGAAGTTAGTGGGGAATTTTGGGATTTGGTGTTAGGCTAACTAGGGGTTAGCGTTAAAAAAAGTTTTAAAATAAACTTTAAAAAGTTAAAAATTAAGCTAAAAAAAGGTTTTAATAACGCTTAAGTAAAAAATAAAAAAAAAACCTTTACCCAGTCCAAATAAAAATTAACCCCTTCCCTGCCTACAGTGATCAAAATACAGTGATCTAATTTTTTTTAACCCCTGAGGATTAACTTTTATTTATTTTTTAACCCTCAGGGGTTCAATTTATTTAATGAATTAATTTAAATATTTTATAATTATATATTTTGCTAGCTGGGATGGGTGGGAGTTATGGGAAAATGGGGAATTTACTGTTAGTGCTGCTTACTGCTAGTTAGGGGTTAACGGTAAAAAAAAAGCTTAGAAAAATTTTAAATCTGTAAAAAAAAAAACAACTAATAAGCAAAACAAAAGTTTAAAAACTAGTTTTTAAAAGTAAAAAAAGTTTCAAAAAGTAAAAAAATTAATTTAAAAACACTTATTACCACTACACCTGGAACAAACTAGAGAAAGAATGATCCCACGCTAAGGTTCAAAATATGCCTTTTGAATTACCCCAGGGTGTATTCTTTAATAAATAGTATGTGTTTGTGGGGAAGTTTCAATAACCAACCGTCCAAACTACTCCAAATTGGAACATGGACACAGCGTTAAACTTCAAAGTTAGAAAAAAACTGAATGGCTGCCTCTCAAATGCGCCCCTTCAACATCCACATACACTTGGAAAAGGTACATACGGGGGTATTGCTGTACTCAGCCGACATAGCTGAGCAACATATGAAGTATGATACAGTCGTAGCACACATAAGGTTTGCAAAATATACTATGCAAACTCACTTTGTGTGTCAAAAATGCAGAAAAAAACACTTATTACCACTACACTTGGTACAAGCTAGCGGATAAATGATCCCATGCTGAGGTTCAAAATATGCCTTTTGAAATACCCTGGGATGTCTTCTTTAAGAAATGGTATGGCTTTATGGGGTATTTGGATTATATAGCCTGGTAAAATACTCTATAACGGGACATGGGCACAGCGTAAAAATGTAAAGTTTGAAAAAAACTGGAATGGCTGTGTCCCAAATGTGCCCCTCTGATGTCCACATATACCTGGCAAAGGTACATATGGGGGTATTGCTGTACTTAGCTGACATAGCTGAGCAACATATGAAGTATTATACACTGTTAGCACACATAAGGTTTGCAAAATATACTGTGCAAACTCACTTTGTGTCAAAAAGGAAGAAAAAACTGTTATTACCACTACACTTGGTACAAGCTAGCGGAAAAATGATCCCACACTAAGGTTCAAAATATACCTTTTGAAATACCCTGGGGTGTCTACTTTAACAAATGGTAGGCCTTTGTGGGGTAGTTTGAATTTAAACCCTGCTAAGATGCTTGGAAAGTGCACATAGGCCCAGCATCAAAATTCAAAGTTCGGTAAAAACTGATATGGCTTGGTCTCCTATATGGCACTGTAGCTTCACGAAATAGTGCCAAAGACATTCATTGGAGGTGTCTTTTTACTCAGAAGCATAATTTCGGGGGTTTGAACTTAGTTGCACATGTGAAATATACAAAATGCCCAGCAAAAATTCAATCCTTAAGTAAAAAATGCACAAAATAATTTTTTATCACATACTTTAGCATATATTGGTGATAAAATGGGGGCATGTTAAGGCACAATATGCACCTTATGAGATACCCTGGAGTGTCTACTTTTACAAATGTTAGGCCTTTGTGGGTTTTTTTTTTGAACAGTTAAACTGTTATAATACCCCAAATGGAAGCATAGGCTCATTAATCCATCTCTCAAAATTCTACTGTGAATACTGAAAAGGACAGGTCTCCTATATGGCACTGTAGCTTCACGAAATAGTGCCAAAGACTTTCAATGGGGGTGTTATTTTAGTCAGAAGACTTAGCTGAGCATAATGTGGGGGTTTGAACTTAGTGGCACATGTGAAATATACAGAATGCCCAGCAAAAATGCAATCCATGTGTAAAAAACGCACAAAATTATTTTTTACCACATACTTTGGCATATATTGGTGAAAAAATGGGGGCATGTTAAGGCACAATAGGCACCTTATGAGATACCCTGGAGTGTATACTTTTACAAATGGTAGGCCTTTGTGGGCTTTTTTGAACAGTCAAACTGTTATAATACTCCAAATGGAAGTATAGGCTCATTAAATCTGTCTCTCAAAATTCTACTGTGAATACTGAAAAGAACTGGCCTCCTATATGGCACTGTAACACGAAATAGTGCCAAAGACATACAATGGGGGTGTCATTTTACTCAGCAGATGTAACTGAAGACAAAATAAAACTTTGTACAGGAATAGCACACACCAACTTTACAAAATACACATGAGAATTTATTTGTTATAAGCTTGTGTGCCAAAAACCAAAACCAAAACACAATTTTACTCCAATATTTAGCAGAGTTTGGTGTTGAAATGGCTACGTAGAAAGTGTCAAAACAAACTTAGGTAAATAGCATGTGATGTCTACTTTATATAAATATATACTTTTGTGTGGCAATTTTGTTTTCTTTTATGGCTATTAAGCTTACAAGATAAACATACCAAATTCTAAACTCGCTCCACATTAAAAGTCTATTTTACTCCTTGTGCTTTGTGACCTGTAACTACCAAAAAAAACTTAAAATCCCAGACACATTATATATTCTGTAAATCAGAACAACTAAATGAATTTATTTTTAATTACTTTTCTTAACTTGCACTAATTATGCACACATTATAATTGCAAAAACTGTAAAAAAAAAACACATAAAATTCCATTTTTGTTTGCATTTTTCTGTATTTTTTATAATAAATAAGCATTTATATATATGTGTGTTACATCAATTTAAAGCCCTTTCTGTCCTTTAAAAAACAATATATAATATGTGTCGGTGCAATAAATTAGTGAAATGCAAATTGCAGTTGAATGCAAACAGAAAAAAATGCTGTTGTCATTAAGTGAAAGACAAGCTTCTGAAGCTCTGTCCTTAACCCCTTAAGGACGGAGCCAAATGTACACATTGTGAACAAAACAAAATGTAAACAAAAGCTGGCATTTGCGCTACATGTCTGTCCAACCGTAATACACCTCTTTCATAGTAAATGCACCCACCCTTATTATATATCATTTTATTCAGGGGAAACAGGGCTTTCATTTAATATCAAATATTTAGCTATGAAACATAATTTAATATGAAAAAAATGGGAGAAAATAAGTTTTTTTTGGATTTTTTTAGTTCTACATTATATTTTAACGGTCAGTGTCATAATACTGTTTGCTTTTACTGCAATAAAATACACATATTTGTATTCAGCAAAGTCTCACGTGTAAAACAGTACCTCCTATGTACAGGTTTTATGGCGTTTTGGGAAGTTACAGGGTCAAATATAGCACGTTACATTTGAAATTGAAATTCGCCAGATTGGTTACGTTGCCTTTGGGACTTTATAGTAGCCAGGAATGAAATTTACACCCATAATGGCATACCATTTGCAATAGTAGACAACCCAAGGTATTGCAAATGGGGTATGTCCAGTCTTTTAGTAGCCATTTGGTCACAAACACTGGCCAAAGTTAGCGTTAGTATTTGTTTGTGTGAAAAATGCAAAAAAAACGCCAATTTTGGCCAGTGTTTGTGACTAAGTGGCTACTAAAAAAGACTGAACATACCCCATTTGCAATACCTTGGGTTGTCTACTATTGCAAATGGTATGCCATCATAGGGGTAATTTTCATTCTTAGGCTACCATAGGGTCTCAAAGGCAACGTAACCAATCTGGCGAATTTTAATGTGAAAAAAATGAAACATAAGCCTTATATTTGACGCTGTAACTTTTGAAAACACCATAAAACCTGTACATGAGGGGTACTGTTGTACTCCGGAGACTTCACTGAACACAAATATTTGTGTTTCAAAACAGTAAAAAGTATCATAGCAATAATATTGTCCGTTTAATGCTGTTTGTGCGTGAAAAATGCAAAAACCGTCACTTTTACTGGCGATATCATCGTTGTAATACATTTTAATGTTTTGAAACACTAATATTTGTGTTCAGCGAAGTCTCCCGAGTAGAACAGTACCCCCCATGTACAGGTTTTATGGTGTCTCGAAAAGTTATAGGGTTAAATATAGTGCTAGCAAATTAAATTCCCTTTACTTTCGGCATGGGTTGTCATGCAGGTCCTGCTAATTGTAATTAATTAAGATACCTAATTATGTAAAAATATTACATAAATATATATGTCGAATTAATATATGTATATATATACGTATGTGTATATATATGTATATATCTATATAATTTTTTTTAAATATTTTTATTTATATATAGGTATATATATAGTGATATATACGTATATATTTATGTGTATAGATATATATATTATTTCGTTCTATGTGTATTTTGAGATATATATATATATATATATTAATTTCACAATACAGTTAGAACGAAATAACACACATCTATATATTTTTTAATTATTTATTTTTAATTATTTTTTAATTTTATTTTTTAACGTATTTACATTTTTTTTATATTATATATAAAAATATATATAACAATAATTATATATATATTTAATCAGTATCAGTCTACGTGTAATTTGATATTAATATATATATATATAATTATATATATATTAATAGTAAAATACACCTAGACGGTGTACATGTGTGTATGTATATGTGTATATATATACTTTGATCATATATATATAATATATATATATGATCTAAGTATATATAATTTTTTTTTTTTACACCATTAACTTATTTTATTTTTATTTCCAGCCAGCAGGGGGACCACCTGTAATTACAGGCAGCCCCCCTGCTGGCAATACAGAAGCCAGCTATCCCCGGCCATGTGATTGTGGGGTCCTCGCCAGGACCCCACTCTCACATGGCCGGGGGGCTTCAACGAGGACGGATGTGCCGCGGGGGGCTCCCTGGGAGTCCCCCCCACCGCGATCGCCGGCGGTCCCACGGGTAAGTTAACAAAAACCGGAGGGCGTACAATTACGCCCGGCGGCGTTTAGAGCCGCCTATTAGAGGGCGTAATTGTACGTCCTCCGGTTTTAAGGGGTTAAGACAGGGGTTCTCAACCCAGTCCTCAGGACTCCCTACCAGTCCAGGATTTGGGGATTACCTGGGTGTGTCTAAGGTGTTTAGAAAAAGGGAAAAAAACACCTTAGACTCTAAGATGTTTTTTTTTCTTTTTCTAAATACCTTAGACACACCCAGGTAATCCCTAAACCCTGGACTGTTAGGGGGTCCTGAGGACTAATGTTGAGAACCCCTGCCTTAAGGGGTTAAGGATGGAGGCAATCATACATGTTCTGATCAAAACAAAATCAAAACAAACCCTACAATATGAGCTATATGTCTGTTCAACTTTAATTTAACATTTTGATATTATTATATATCATTTTGTTGTTGAAACAGGGCTTTCATTTCATATCACATATTTATATGTGAAATATTATATTAACCCCTTAAGGACTGGACTGTTTTTGCGATGTTGTACATTTGCGACCAGGCATATTTTTACACTTTTGTGGTGTTTGTGTTTGGCTGTAATTTTCCGCTTTCTCATTTACTGTTCCCATACAAATTATATATTGTTTTTTTCAGGACAAAAGGGGCTTTCTTTACCTACCATTATTTATATAATCTCATGTATTTTAATTTAAAAAAAATAAAAAAATATGATGAAAAATTGAAAAAAATACATGTTTTTTGACTTTTACTTGAAAAATCTTTTACTCATCTACAAAAGCGAATGAAAAAAACTGCTAAATAGATTCAAAATTTTGTCCTGAGTTTAAAAATACTTAGTGTTTACGTGCTTTTTTGCTTTTTTTTGCATGTTATAGGGCTATAGGTACAAGTAGGATATTGCGGTTTCAAAACATACATTTTTAAAATTTATCAATAGTGACATTGTAACACTATTATCTGTCATAAATCTCTGAATAACACCCCACATGTACATATTTTTTTTAAAGTAGACAACCCAGGTTATTCAATATGGGGTATGTCCAGTCTTTTTTAGTAGCCACTTAGTCGAAAACACTGGCCAAAGTAAGCATTCATATTTGTTTGTGTGTGAAAAAAGTAAAAAAACTAAATTGAACGCTAATTTTGGCCAGTGTTTGTGACCAAGTGGTTACTAAAAAAGACTGGACATACCCCATTTGCAATACCTTGGGTTGTCTTCTTTTGCAAATGGTATGCCATCATGGGGGTAATTCTCATTCCTGGGCTACCATACGCTCTCAAAGGCAACGTAACCAACCTGGCCATTTTCAATGTAAAAATATTTGACCCATATATTTGACCTTGTAACTTTCAAAAATGCTATAAAACCTGTACATGGGGGGTACTGTTTTACTCGGGAGACATCGCTGAACACAAATATTAGTGTTTAAAAACTGGAAAACGTATCACAACAATTATATCATCAGTAAAAGTGCTGTTTGTGTGTGAAAAATGCAAAAAAAGTAACTTTCACTGACAATATCATCGCTGTGATATGTTTTACTGTTTTGAATCACTAATATTTGTGTTCAGCGAAGTCTCCCGAGTAAAACAGTACCCCCCATGTACAGGTTTTAGGGTGTCGTAGAACGTTACAGGGTAAAATACAGTGCTAGCAAATTAAATTCTCTGGAATTTCGGCCTGGGTTGGCAGGCAGGTCCCTCAAATTGCAATCAATAAAATTACTGAATTATGTAAAAATATTACATAAATACGCACGTAGAATTTAAATATATATGCATATTTATATATTTGAAGTCTACGTGTATATTTATATAATTATTTATGTAATTTTGTATATGGACGTATGTATATTTCTTATTATTTTTATTTATTTTTATATACATAGATATATATACAAATTCATTCTAAGTGTATTTTGATATAAATATATATATATTAATTTTAAAATACAGTTAGAATAAAATTTCATATAGCTATATAATTTTTTTTAAATTTTTTATTATTATTTAAAAAAAAAATATTTAATTTAAATTACTTATTATTTATATTTTATAATAATATATATATACAATATATATAGTCATTATATATATTATATATATACGTGTGTAATTTAATTATAAGTGTATTTTTATATTAATATAAGTACATATTAATATAAAAATACACTTAGTATGACATTATATATATGATATATAGACATATATTATATTGATATAATATATGTCTATATATCATATATACACATATATAATTATTATTTTTTTTTATTAACACTAACTTTAATTTTTTAATAGATTTTACACTAGCAGGGAGACTGCCTGTCAGCACAGGCAGTCCCCCTGCAGGCAGACACATGGACACCTATTGTGACCATGTGATCGCTGTGTTAAGCGATCACATGGCCACAGGGGTCCTAAATCAGTGTGGGGAGACTGTCTGGGCTGCAGGCAGTCTCCCCACAACCGGAGCCACGCTGATCGCTGCCGGGGGAACGACGGCGATCAGGTAAGTAGCTCTGACCGTTAGGACGGTTCAGGACCGTCATCGGTCGGCAAGCCAAAAATGCCGATGACGGTCCTGAACCGTCCTCGGTCCTTAAGGGGTTAATAAAATCTAATAAGTGTGAGAAATTAATAAATATTGTTAATGTCCAAGTTCTGCATGGCATTTTAACTGTGAATGTCATAATACTGTTAGCTTATACTGCAATAAAATACACATATTTGTATTCAGTGATGTACAGCATGTAAAAGTTTTTGGTGTCTTGGAAAGTTACAGGGTCAGATATAGCACATTCAATTTTTCAGTTTATACACATTGAAATTTGCCAGATTGATTATGTTGCCTTTGAGACTGATGGCATACCTTTTGCCGTATGATAGCATACCATTTGCAAAAGTAGACATCCCAAGGTATTGTAAATGGGGTATGTCTGGTCTTTTTTAGTAGCCACCTAGCCACAAACATTGGCCAAAGTTAGTGTTCATATTTTTTTCTGTGTGAAAAATGCAAAAAAATTATAATATAAAAGCTAACTTTAGCCAGCGTTTGTGACTAACTGGGCAAGGGTACTCCAGACATTATAACCACTACAGCGGGCTGTATAAGGTGATGCTGCTATGTTCAAAACGGCTCATTAAGTAGAATACTTATGTAGATCTAGGGACCATCTAAGGACATATTTAGTCAAACTCTTATTATAACTCTATTAGTACTGGTCAAACGCCCCACATATAGGAACCGATAACTGAATGCAAGCTATTTAACGTACGTGATATGTGTGATTGTTTGCAATCTGTTTTGTTGTAGCAATTTTTGGGAGAAAGACAATTCTCACTCTTGATCCCACTTTGCATTTCCTACACAAGGAAATTGGGGTATGAAAATATCACAGAACATATTGATCAGCTCTGAACCATGCTCCACTTGCCCTCTCTAAAAGATAGCCCATCATGCATAGGTATTCATGTATTTAACTGGATACAGCCTATCTGAACTGGGTACGTGCATGCCTGTATTTGCCATTTCTAATTTTTGTTTTAGCATGTTAAGTTATTTTAAATATATGCAGATGTGCATCTTATTTCTAACTCACACTGTCAAATGTCAGCATATGCTGTCACCATATAAATAAGTAACAACAATAAGTGATAAAATTGGGAGCTGCCTCAATAACTCAGAAATTGCAAATGGGATTCATACATTTTAAATGAAATGACCTCAAATTGTCACTTTTACACTGAGTGATTTTCATGACTTTTAGCAACACCACAAATTGTATAAAACTTTCTATATAGTTTAGTTAAAATATTACTTGAAGCTAGAATTGCATATATTGTTGTTTCAACTCTAAGAGCATAAATTCTAATTTAAAGAACTTTGAAATAAAGTATTAATCAAGTCCAGTGCATTGTAACTTGATGGGAAACTGTAGGCTCACAATTTATGTGACATTTGTCGTTAGTTATTTTGTGTCCGTTTTGTTATTAATCTGTATTAATCTTCTTACATCAAATATGAGTAACAATGAATGGTGTTAATTGAATTAAAATTCACTAACACGTTTTACCATATAGGCAGTGCTTAGTAATGCAATAAAGAATAAGTACGTTGCAGCCTTTCACACATATACTAGGTGTGCCAAATTAGATAAAAATAAATGGTTAAATGCCCTGTCTATAGTTATTGGTAATGGCCCTGATGGCATCACTAGCAGTACAGTTTACCCAAAATGAAAACAGAGTATAAAAATAATGCCTGTATTTGAGCATAGTGCCCACATACAGAAAATACAGCTAGATACTATATTTCTATAAAATTAAAACATTTAAAAAAAAGATTCAAAATGTGTAAAAGCATTCTCTTAATTCTAATAGGGATAAAAAAGACCAACAGTAGGAATGGCGTGATCTTTGAAGATTCCTTTACTGTTTGGGAAGAAGTAAGGGTCTGTGATTTTCAGCCCATTTCCACATGTTTAATAAGTGGAATGGGTCCGTGACAGAGAAATCTGTTCCTCTACACCAGGGATAGGCAACCTACAGCACTCCAGATGTTGTGGGCTACATCCCCATAATGCTCTTACACCCGTAATGCTGGCAAAGCATCATGGAAGGTGTAGTCCAACACATCTGGAGTGCCGAAGGTTGCCTATGCCTGCTCTACACACTGATAATCTTTCCTGAAACATGTATGAAGATAAGTGAGGATTTATGAACTAAATTTTGTTTTGCAAAGCTTTGGTAAAGACGGAAATATGGTATTTGTAAACTACTATTTCATAAAGACTGGCTGAGCACCATTTAAAAAAAAAAGAGCTGGATTCTATAGTAAGAGATAATGCCACATGTGGCATTTGTAAGTCAGTTCTACCATGGAAGTTTCTGAGAAGTTGTATATTTAGTTACTAGTGATAGACTTACCCCGATCATTGAATCCAGTGAATCAAGCATGATCTTTTAGCATGTTAGTATGAATAAACCTATCTCAATAAAAATCCCAGCAGGTGAATGTATTTCCTTGCACCGAGTTCCGCTGATAACAGTTATTCTCAGAGCCTAAATTGCAACATGCTTAGGGATGTAATCCATATAAACTGGAATGTTGGTTATTTCCTGGCTCTGTGTAAAGGATGATAAATTCAAACAAGTTCTATACATAGTTAAGAGAAAAAAAAAACAACCTACAACACCCTCACCCCCGCCTACAAAACGAATGTTCAAGCAGACTTTAGCTATACATGAGATAAAAAATAGGCCTTCGATAGGACCCAAAGCCAGTCTTGCACTCATAACATTTAAAATGTTCAAAACATTTTATTCCCATATATCATGCTAATTGCTAGCTTGTCTAAAAACAAAAGCTGAAGACAAAACACATATGCTTGAACATATTAAAATAGATAGGAAAACAATTACTAAATTGTTTGGGGTGTGAATTGGTGGCTTATTATCTGCTAATTAAGAAAGGAAGATCAGCAAGTACACAATAAATGCATCAATGCTTTAGTTGTTGTCACGGACGTATTAGCCACGAGGCAAACAAGGCATTTGCCTTCGGCAGCATTTTTCAGGGGGCGGCAAAAAACGCCGCCCCCAAATGCCCAGTTAGCCTTGCGGCTAACAGACATGCTGGGCGCTGGCTGATGGTCGGGCGGGCGGCTGGCGAGGGAGCACTTCAGCCGCCCGCCCAGTAGCCAGCCCATCAGCCCGACTGGCAGCCACTGGACCACCAGGGAGAAAGAGGAACCCCTTCCCCCCAGCACTCCCAAAGGTAAGGAGGCTGGGGGGGGTTAAATTTAAAAAAAAAAAGTGTTAATGTGAGTGATTGTGTGTGTGTGTGTGTCTGACTGTGTGTGTGTTTGTGTGTGTGTGTGTGACTGTGTGTGTGTGTGACTGTGTGTTTGTGTCTGACTGTGTGTGTTTGTGTCTGACTGTGTGTTTGTGTGTGACTGTGTGTGTGTGTTTGTGTGTTACTGTGTGTGTGTTTGTGTCTGACTGTGTGTCTGACTGTGTGTGTGTGTGTGTGTGTGTTTGTGTCTGACTGTGTGTGTGTTTGTGTGTGTGTCTGACTGTGTGTGTGTGTTTGTGTATGACTGTGTGTCTGACTGTTTGTGTGTGTGTATTTAGAAGGTGGGGGGGAGGGGAGTGCCTGAGTTTTGTCCTGCCTAGGGCAGCACAAAACCAGGATACACCACTGGTTGTTGTGATTGTAGAACATCTACTTATTATTTAGGTGTGATTGCGTGCATATTGAATACATTATTGCAGAATATACTCAGAAAGAAACACTCACGTATACTTACATTTTCACAATAATAACACCTTGGAGGTAATTTAATTTATTAGAATAAATTTATTCTTAATTCTGCTGATAAATGTTAGTGAGAATGCTTTACACATACCTTTCTAGACAACAAAATAGTACTTGGATGAGGATCATTGATATAGAAATTGGGTTTATCAAATTTAATTAAAAAATAGTCTTATCCTTTAAATTTGTTTGTACGTATGTTTAAAAATACTATGATGCTTTTTGATTGAATAACTGTAAAACCATGTTGTACCTAGTTTTTAAATGCATGAGAATGGAATCTAGTATTTATAGGAGTTAAAATAATTTTAAACCATTAAAGGACCACTATAGTGCCCTGAGGGTGCCCCCACCCTCAGGGTCCCCCTCTCGCCCGGCTCTGGGAGAGGAAGGGGTTAAAACGAACCTTTTTTCCAGCGCTGGGCGGGGAGCTCTCCTCCTCCTCTCCGCCTCCGATCCTCCCTTTCGGCTGAATGCGCATGCGCGGCAAGAGCTGCGCGCGCATTCAGCCGGTCTCATAGGAAAGCATTTACAATGCTTTCCTATGGACGCTTGCGTGTTCTCACTTAGATTTTCACAGTGAGAATCACGCAAGCGCCTCTAGCGGTTGTCAATGAGACAGCCACTAGAGGATTTGGAGGCTGGATTAACCCTAACATGAACATAGCAGTTTCTCTGAAACTGCTATGTTTATTTTAAAAAAGGGTTAATCCTAGCTGGACCTGGCACCCAGACCACTTCATTAAGCTGAAGTGGTCTGGGTGCCTAGAGTGGTCCTTTAACCAACTTTAGTCTCTCTAACAGTGTGGAATGTCCCCTTAATTCAACATTCACTGTATCCACCTTTGTCTCTGTCCCAAGCTGCATACCAGGAGCCTCTGCCTGCTAGTAAGAAAGAAAGAAGAGGAATGGACAAATGAGTGCTGAGGGATATCAAGGAAATGTCCCCAAAAAGGAAGTGCATAATTAGACATGTCCACAATGCTGTCTGCAAAGTCCGCACCCTTACTTGGCTGGCCTGCATGATTGGCAGGCAGCCTGGCATGCATTCATGCAAGGCTGACCTACCAATTATTTGGGCAGTCCCGTTTCTTGGAAGATCTACCCCTTTGGGTGGTGCCAGTGACATGATTTGCATCACTGATCCACCTTCTTTTATCATGCCCATCGACTTCCTGTTTCACAAAATGCCGGTGTTGGTTGGTATAGATTTGGTTGACAGATGGAAGTGAGAAATTAGCATAGGATATTTGCATTCTTAAATATGTATCCTGTGAGTTTCTTTTTGGCACCGTCTGCACCAGATAAATGATGCTTGGGAAGTATGGCTGTTTTAAATTTTTTTCTGTCGATAAGATTCTGTAATTAGGCCCATCGTAATTGACAGAACCAGGCTCAGTAGACTCTTAATTCATCTAATGTGGAATGTGCCGCAAGTACACAGTCCTTGTGATGCGTGACTCACATATTCAGGCACTTGATGAGACCACCAGGATGTGTGCCTTTTCAATTTATTAAACTAGGGCATGCATTAACTGATATGCGTTGACCATCTTGAACAGCTTCCTGATTATTCATCTAAAGCACTTACTGCAAAATGCCTTCATAGTTGTTACAGTAGCAAATTAGGAAAGTGTTAAGGAGTTTATTATTCATACAATTTCATAAGATGATTGTTGTATTTTTCCGGTTAGCTAAACAGCACAGTTGTAGAAATACAGAACTAAATTGAACCAACATTTTTAGGTTCAATGGAAGCAAATTGACTGATAATTATAATCACACTACTCTATGAGGAAGTTCTAGTGTCGATTTGCAGCATTTGCCTAGAGATGTTTACTGTGACACTACTGTCCTCCCAAAAATGATATACCTCTCAAACACAATAGAGTTGACAAATTGGAATTACGATGTATATAGAATTTTCTTTAGATGTGTCCATGGTTTATTGAATGATGGTTTCATTTTAATAAGAAGCGTTAAAAGCAATGACTAGTGATAACGAGTGTAGAAAACTGATATTCGTATTGCTTTTTCAATCCATACTATGTCTTTTTCATCTAGATCATTGCAGCTGCGGCACTGCAGTTTCTAAATCACGTTTAGAAACTAAAGTACAATGAAATGGGAATATGCAGTCAGCATCCATTTTGTACTTTACATAGAAATCTGGAACCGTACGTTTATATTATATTATGTTCAATGTGGTATATCAGTGTAGCACATCTTCAACAAAATGCAGTCTCTGTATATGTAGAAATTGTATGAAAAGGGAATACAATTACTATAAAGAACAATATGATTGGCTTAAATATTATTAGATTATAATTTTGATATACCATAGTGTACACATAAACATTATTTTTTACATGGGATAATATTTTACTCAGACAAAATATAAGAGCCATAAAAGGAAAGCATTGAATATTTTTTCTTTGCCAGTTAAGGAAACAAAGCAAGGAATATGAGTCACATATGAGGTGCCATCCTGTTCTGACCACTCCTACCAGCACAACCTCAAAAATTATTAGAAGAGGATTGAATTTCAAATTTAAGCCTCCCCTTGTGTACACATCACGGATCTCCTAACAGATGGCTGATCACCCAGTAATATTAACATATTTTCTTTTTTACTGTGATAGATGTAGCGCATGCATTGGTTTGGCATGTAAATTCACCAACTACTTATCTACGTGCAATCGAAAACATAGGAAGTGGATGCTTACATGTCTCCAGTAGACTTGTGCATTGGCTTCAAACAAATTGCGATTATGCCGAATTCTGGCTATTTAGCGATTCGTCGGAATTCCGTCACTCCGAATTGCAATATGACAGAATTCCAAATCAAATGAAATGAGGAATGAACAAGCTTAATGCTGATTTCATTTTGAAAGTTTTGCATGAGCTCAAAGACGTTTGTCTAAACCTTCCACTACAAACTTTTCCTTACTGTACTTGTCCAGTGATTATACATTCTGAAGTATACTTTATTATGTAACTTCTCCATTTTTAACTTTTTTATTTAATTAAGGATGTAAAGGGCACGAATTGGTCAAACGTGTTCTGAATACTGAAGATAATGACTTATACATGAAACATTCCTTATATATTTTTCAGAATCAAATGCCAGAAGAGCTGTGAACAGAGGGTATGTCATTGGCCTTCTACAATTCTATCAAGATTGGCATAACTGTGACTCTTCTAATAACTTCATTTCCATTCGGAGGGGTCTTTTGAGATGTCTAAAACACATAACTAATGTTCGATCAGGCAGGGAAGCCTTCTTACAGGCCAAAGGGATGGAAATACTATTCAATACAGCCCAGGTAACAAGTCATTATTAGCTTCTAAGAATCTTTAATGTAAAATAGTATTGTTTTGACATAAAATCTATTTTATTCTTCTGTATACTTGCAGAAACAGTAAGATTTTTCAGTTATACACAACTTAAGAAAAGACAGCACAGAAATATATAGTTAACAACAGTGAGGCAGCCTTTCTGTTACAAACAACACAGTCTTGTCTGGACGTGGCTACAATTTTCTTTTTATTTTATCTTTTTTGTGCTTTGACAGAAAAATATATAAGATTTTACCAGCACAATTTATCCCTGTCTGGTGGATTTTACAATCTGCTTGATTACGATCTATTACACCATGGTCTTGAAGTTGATTTTTTTTCATTTGTAGTTTATAAAGTATTTGTTACATTTTTGTTGTCACTTTTTAGTTAAAGCAAACTAGTAAATATAGAGTGGAGAATGCAATATCTAAAGGATTAGCTTTGTGACTATACAATGTGTATGGTAAGAAGTATTCTGCCCTGCACATCCAATACCTGTCTTAGCTAGTGTTTCTAAGTGATAAATATTAGGTAAACTATGCCCTGCTTTCTTGTTCTTTTATAAATCTTCCCCTTCATGTCTTAACATTTACTGCTAGAACAGTATCCTCAAACACTACCCCGAGCAGTTGAAAATCTCAGCATTCATTTATTGAACAGTGATTTATTAAAAAAACAAAACAAACAAAAAAAACAAAACAAAACAAAAAGCAGTAGAGAAATGTGTGCATTGGAACACATAAACTAAAAGTTTTGATTCCTGTACTATGTCTCAGAGTTATGGGAGATAATAGGTTTAAGTTTCCATTTAGGCTGTTTCCCACTTAGAATCCAACACGACACCCTGCAGCTAATAGATTTACCGTATATACTCGAGTATAATTCGAGTTTTTCGGCACATTTTTTTGTCTTATATTCGAGTCAAGGTCTGTATTATGGGGGCTAGGAGCAAGCTGTTGCTTACCTTTACAGCAGCTCCGTTCAGCTCCCTTCACCTCCGTGCCGTTCAGCTCCAGTGTAAGTCTCGAGGGTTACCGTGGCAACGCTCAGATGCTGCGGCACGCAGACCGCGAGACTTACAGTGCAGCTGAACGGCACGGAGGAGAAGGGAGCTGAACGGAGCTACTGTAAAGGTAACTAACAGCTTGTTCCCAGCCCCCCTCCTGCACAGCCCATCCACTGGACCACCAGGGAATGCCATAGCCCCCCTCCCTGGCCATGTATCAAGCAGGGAGGGGGGACGAAAAAAAATAAAAAAAATGTAAATAATATTAAAATAAAATAAAAATTTGAATATATATATTTTTTAAATATTAAAATAATAATAATAATAATAAAAAAAGGCCCACCCCCCCACCAAGGTTACACACTCTGCATCACATACACAAACACACTCTGCATCACATACACACTCTGCATCACATACACACTCTGCATCACATACACACTGCATTCATACACACTGCGTTATACACACACACACACACTCGGCATTATATACACACACACACACTGCATTCATTATATACACATACTGTAAATAAATATTCAATTAACCCCTTAGGGACCAAACTTCTGGACTAAAAGGGAATCATGACATGTCACACATGTCATGTCTCCTTAAGGGGTTAATATAATTTTTCGGGGATCGAATTTTATTTAGAAATTTACCAGTAGCTGCTGCATTTCCCACCCTAGTCTTATACTCAATAAGTTTTCCCAGTTTTTGGGGGTAAAATTAGGGTTCTCGACTTATATACTTACTTATCCAGTACTTTAAAGTTATCCTGAGTGCGTGAATGTGCTTGAAGTTAGAATCATAACCGGACGCCTACTTTGACTCATAGATTGTAAGCTCATTTGAGTAGGGCTTTCTTCACCACTTGTTTCTGTTAATTTGTATATGTCAACTACTTCTCAAACATCCCCATTGTAAAGTGCTTTGAAATACGTTGGTGCTATGTAAATGTTGATTATAGTAATAATTCAACCAACAATTTAAATAGGGGAAATTAGATTATTATTTCTATTTTTTGTGCCTGTCCCCTGTATTCAGAACTACACGTTGAGCAAAGGATGCTTTTGTGACAGAGCCACATGTTCAAATGCGCTGACAAGTATTTGCACCCCTGCTAACACTTATCTCTGTCTGCATTATAGTTAAATATGTTCTACTGCTAGTGCTACCTATTAAAATATAGGAAAGTCCTGTCCAAGCATTCTCTCTGTCTGAAATGAAAGCAGCACCACTGTAGGCATCAAAACAACTTAAAAGGACACTCCAGTGCCAGGAAAACAAACCGTTTTCCTGGCACTGCAGGTCCCCTCTCCCTCCCACTCCCCATCCCAGGTTGCTGAAGGGGTTGTCCCCCTTCAGTGACTCACCGGAGTCCAGCGCCGATGTCCCTCGGCGCTGGTCCAGGGTCCGCCCATGCTGCTCCCCCACCGATCTCATCTGGCGGGGGAGACTGATTGCGCATGCACGGCCGCCGGCGGGGTAAGACCTAATGTGCATGGGCATTAGACCTCCCCATAGGAAAGCATTGAACAATGCTTTCAATGCTTCCCTATGGGGATTTTTGCGAGGCTGGAGGTCCTCACATAGCATGAGGATGTCTAGCGACACTATAGCACAGAAAATCTGTGCTAGAAACCTGGAAGTGCTCTCTAGTGGCTATCTAGTAGACAGCCACGAGAGGAAGAGTTAAACCTGCAAGGAAAATATTGCAGTTTATGAAAACTGCAATATTTACAGTTGCAGGGTTAAGAATAACTGGAGTTGGCACCCAGACCACTCCAATGGGCAGAAGTGGTCTGGGTGTCTGGAGTGTCCCTTTAAGTTTAATGAAGTAGTTTTGGTGGATAGATCTTGCCCCAGCTTTCTCACTGCTCAATTCTCTACCATTTTAGGAGTTAAATCACTTTTGTTTCTGCTTATGTAGTTCTAGTCACAACTCCCCTGACTGTAACTCACACAGCCTGAATGAAAAAAATAAATGGTTTAATTTTTAAGCAGATTTGCTTTATATGTTTTTATCTCCTGCTCTGTAAATTGAACATTAATCATACTCAGGAGATTCCTGCAGGTTCTAGAAGGCTAGTAACAGAGCAAGAGATAAGAAATTCTAGATTAAACAGACGGTGCAATAAAGGAACCTCTTCAGGAAGTGTTTAGAATGGCTATGCAAGTCACATGCAGGGAAGTATGACTAGAGCTGTAAAATCAAAGTGACTTAACTCCTAAATGGCAGAGAATAGAGCAGTGAGATTGCAGAGGCATGACCTATAAACCAAAACCAGTTATTTAAGCTACAGTGGTTGGGTGCCTTTAGTGTCACTTTAAAAATGAGTGCAAACCTAACAGTTCATTTAGTACATAACACACAACCTAAACAATATTATTCTTTACATATTCAACAGACATTCAAAATAGACAAAAATTACATTACATTTGAATATTTCCTTTCATCTACACATTGTTTCTACCTTGTTTGCAGGCCATGTTTTGCTTCTATGATTGTTTTGCAAATAGCATTTACATTTATTTTATCTTTTCTAATTTCTGACCCTTTTAGGAGTGCCTGCGTTGTAAAAATGTGGACTCCCTAGTTAGTGCTGCTATCCAAGTTTTGAGAAAATGCTGCCCAAAATGTACTCTACCATTGTCCACCATAAACAGCAGCTATACTTTTCATGTTCACGGAACTCCTAAATCTTCCCTTCCTTCAAAAACTTGCACACAAGACGGTAAGAACTAAAATAAATAGTCTTCTGTGTGTATGCTTCATTGGCATAGTTCTAGTAAATATTGTGGAATAAATGGTTGATTTAGGGGTATGTAGGTACTATACTTGTGCATTAACTCATCACTGCAGAAGAAATAATTAGAACTTAATTAGAAATACACTGTAAAATGTTAATCTTTCTCATGAGTTACCCAGCTAATCTGATATTTTTAAGTATAGATTAGGCAACCAGAAGTTTGCAGTCCAGATTTGGGCAACCTACCTTGTCTTAACAGCCCTTGGAGTATTCTCAGTTGTTTGAGAAGTTAAATGTTTCTTTAATTAACATGCTGTTTATTTAATCACTTAGTAGTGTATCATACTAAGCTTTAATAGATTAATTACATATTCATCAGTGAAGTCCCCAAACTCTGCCTGGATCAAGAGCCCTTGTGGGAATGGTCGGACTATCTACTTAGCAAGAGAGTTATAATATGCTAACTGTTATCTATTATTTGTTCATTAAATCTGTTTCTAGATGAATCTGAGGATGAAGATGAATTAGACTCAGAAAAATGCTTTGAGAGTCCAGAGAATAAAGATGAAGTAGGTTTTTAATTTTTTTTTTTTTAATTACAGTTTCACATAAAGGGAATATATAGACTCAGATAAAATGCAAACATATACAATTAAACATCTGGTTAATCAGTATATAACAATGTTCCCAAAGCTTTATTTCTGTAGTTATGTTTTTTTCTTGACATTTTAAAGCACAAAACACTGATCTCAGGGAACCTAATAACTTTATAGATCACTTTTTGGATACTGTAATATTTCCCTTGCCTTTTGTTCAATTCTTTAGTTTTGTGTTAAAAACTCTGCAAATCCAACTGCTGTGAAATACCTCTCACTGGAAAACTGGCAAAACATCATGGCAGATGAAGTCTGTATTTGGGGTGTGGAACTTGCCTAAACCATTTTTTACCATTGTTCAGATTCTAATAGCAATGTGATATGACATCTCATTATATTAAAGTGACACTTCCCTAAAACACTGTTAACACTATATTAAAGTGACAGTTCCCTAAAACACTGGATCTGGCTGAAGTGGTTTATGTGTGAGTCCTCTTCTTTTAATTTTACAAAAAGTGCATACTACAATAGAAATTGGCACCGTAATAAATTAACCTGGCTCCTCCTCCCTGTCACTCGTCTGTAAATCAGACAGCTGGTCTTGTACATTCCTGGTTGTTTAGTTCTGGGGATTTCTCATTGAGCTTAATTGGAAAGTCTGTGATTAGACTAGGGAAAGGTTGGGCTGGAGAAAAATAAATCTGTTGTTTAAAAATGCTTAATTTAGTGCATGCATGTTTTCATTTGGGTATAACTACTAAACAGTACAGTGAAGTGTCCCTGTAAATTGTACATTACACTTTACCATACCCATCAGAGCACTGTTGGCTTTCAAACCAACCTATCACTGTACTCTTACTGAACATTCAAGATGGAGGAGGCCTTTGTAGGCCATTTTTTGTATTTGGCCTGCGCAGGACCTACTACTTAGTCAGTTAAGTAATAGGTTGAAGACAGATTTCTATTTATTTTTGTAGTGCTAAAGACTTTAAAAGGTAAGTATGACATTTTACTTAACAAAGATTTTTTTTAGATTATTTTCTTAAATCCTCCCTCTTAAATTAGTATAATGTGGTAGGAACATATTTTGGAGGGGCAATTTGGGGACCAGGAGCAGGCAGGACTTCTCCTGTCCCACTTAACAATAAAGGGTAAAACCCCTTTTTTTGGGAGCTGCTGAGACTGCGGATAAATTAAGAAGCCTTGAGATTGATCATCTCTTAACCCATAATTAATTACCATTCATTTTGCCACTCAGGGGATGACAGAAGGGACAAGGGCAACTTGTCAGGCCACTGTTCAGTGTCCTGGGGGACCCCACTATTTATATTTATTTATTTATTTGCTATAAGAGAGAGACAATCGCCAATGAGACATACGGAGAGTTAGAAGTTGTTAACCTGACTTTTTTCTCTTTACACCAAGCGGAGGCAGGTTTTAATTGTAGTGAAAATAACAGTTGGTAAAATTGAATGACCTCTATAGAAAAAAAGTAGGTAACTTGTACTTATTGCCTTCTATTATTCTCTATGTGACCCATTAAACTCCATCAGCTGGAAATGATGAGTTACTAATGGTAGGATTAGCTTCAGGAAACATTAGCTTCAGGATACTATTTAGTATTTTTGGTAACCTCTCTATAATCAGATGTGTGGCCTTCTGTCTCAGAGTCAGTGTTCTTCGTATAGACACAAGGAAGAAAGTTTTATGGTCCATAGACACTTTTCCTTGGTCTCCACATTCTTTGACTTTTGCTTTCACCTGCTCAACAAATCGTAATTATTATCTGTTCAAAGGCCAGCCTTTCTACTCTTGATTCTCACAGCAGGCTATGCTAAAGTATGAAAGTGTCACTTCCTCTATACCACGGGAGCTATCTGTCTGCATTGTTACTAACCTGTAGGATTATTCCATAGAATTCTATAAAACTAGTACATGGACTCAAAGCTACAAAACTTTGACTCAAAATTTGTGTTAGCCTTATCCCAAGATCCTGATGTACTCTTTTAATTCTCATGAAACATTCTGAAGTGAGAATTTAGGGGCCCATGAAGGTCACCCCAGAGGAGAGAGAGCACTGAGGCCCTATGTAAATGACACTGCTCAGTAATAACTTTTGGTCTATCTTTTACAATTGAAAGAAGTCCACCTTGGTAATTTTTAACCTTGAGAGCCAGTGCAAATATGGCTGGCTAGACCCAATAGAAACACAATGAAAAATCCTGCTGATGGTCATAAGATCTTCTGTTGTGCTTGGGCCAATATCTATAAGTATGTTTTTTCAAGTAAAATGCCTACAATAATGGCTGCTCACATATGCATTTTGAACGCTGCTTGCCTTTACTGCATACTTAAACTGCATGTGTCATTTTGATGAACAGTTTACATAGCTGAAATGAAACTCAAACGTTCCTTAGATGTATCTGGTCATGGCACAAAATTACAGTTTAATATATATATATATACACTATCACTACTTCTGCAACTAATGTCAATTGCAGGGTGAAGCACAAATGCTCAAGGTGAGTCTTTTTTTTTTTTTTTACCAGATATGTGTGGTTGCTATGGTTGCAAGTGGTCAATATTTTTGTTAGTAGAAACTATAGCGGTTTAAAAAAAAAACAAAAAAAAACAAACCACAAGGTTGGAGACTAGTTGGTAATTAGCAGTGACTACTAAGTACTGGCTGTAAATAGCGACTGCTCCCGGCAACTATTTGGCAACATAGATGGAAACATGCCCTCAGAGTGAAATTAATCTGCTTCTCATTCATTGAAAAATAGCAGGAAACAATTTCATACATAATAAATAGTGTAGTTGTTTGAATTAATGCATCTGCAGGGTAGATAACCCAAAAACTTTTTTTAAATCTAACGTTTTTACAAAGCATTATTTTACTAGTTTTCTTACAAAAAGAAATTTAATTTAAATCTCTTCAAATGTCTATCTTTGATGCAATCAATGGTAAAAACAGCCAGACAGTAAAATTGCTGTGTGAAATCGAACTATTTAGGTGCCCTCACAGATAGATTGCATGTAAGTTCCCTAAATTGGCTGGAAGCAGATTACAACTATTTCTAAATGTTGCCTTAAATGTGATACCAAGCATATAAAATGAGTCAAATTGTCGTAAGGAGTTACTGTTCAATTAAAGGAACACTCCCACCCCGATTTTAGCTTGTGAAATTATGTAGGCAGGAGTGTTAAGCACCTTCTGATCGTTTAATGGTCGTTCTGGCAAAGAGGATGAAAGCCAGGGGAAGCAGGCGTAGCAGGACCAATTTCAAGGGTAAATTGTTTGAAAAACTGTAAGGTGGTGGCCAGAAACGTATGATGCCATGACAATGTCAATGAGCTGAAGTTGTTTTGGTGGTGAGAGTGTTCTTAAGCTCTCTATTTTTTTTGTGTACTGTGCAGACATCCATAAAATATACATCATGCTCATTGACTCCATAAGTATTAATTTAACCTTCTTCATGTGCATAATGCAGGATGATGACTTAGAAACTGATCTGAATAAACTGAGGACAAAGCCAAATCTAGATCGACCTGATGTGGACTTAGAGCAGTATAAAGCATTTTGCCCAGAGATCGTTCATGGCTTACAGGTATGATGTACTGTCACATATGAATATATATATATATATATATATATATATATATACTGCATTTGAACTGTGAACTTCACTTTCAGAATGTACATTCAACAGTGCATGCAAACACACAGAATGTGATTTTCTCCTCCTTTTGAGTCAATGATTTCATGTGTTTTTTTATCATAGTTCACATGTTTGGCAAGCTTACATATAAAGGGCAGAAAATGCCTGATTCTGTACTGCTCAATTGGTGTGTCTCTTACATTCCAAAATCAATGTCTGTTTTCAATGTGATTAAATGTTCCTTATCTCTCTTCATTGGTCTTTTTTATGGGGTTATTCACTAAACCGTCTTTTGAAACAAAAACATACATTTGTGCATACCCAATGGTTTCTTAATAACAGCTGGTCTATTATTGGTGTTCAGAGGAAAATACAATGTTTCGGCACTATCCTGTGCCTTTGTCAGATTTCTAATTTCCTCTGAACTCCACAAAAAAGATTGCCTATTATTAAGAAACCATTGGGTTTTCCCAGACGGATGTTTTTGTTCCAGTTGGATTGCCTTTTACTTTCTTAAACAGTTTATTTTGTCAAAATGAACAAAATCAGATGAAATCAGATGACTAAATGCCGACCACAATGGCAATTCTCGTATTTACTAAAGCCAAATACTTTTGGAATTCAGTTGGCACAAGCAAATTTGCAGCAATTGCCCTGATTTATTCAGTGTTTGGATTAAAATCAGTGCTTTTGCATTCAAAATTCAATATGAAGTATAGAATTCGAAAGATTCACAAAGCACCACTTTTAAACTGAATGCATAGAGCAGGATGCATGTTTGCAAATGATTTTTAAATTGTTTTTATTTAAGCGAACAATAACTTTAATAACAATTTGCCCATTGGCAACACTATCAGCCAGCGGACAAATAGTTAAAAACCATTGGCAATGTGAGGGTTAATTACGGGGAGGCTGGTTAGCTCTTGCTAGCCAGCTTCCTCATTAACGGTACATGATAGGCACCCAGACCACTTCAGCTCATTAAAGTAGTCTGAGTGCAGTGTCCCTGTCCCCCTTAGTCCTGCAAAGTAAATCATTGCAGTCTTAGAGAAACAGCAATGATTACCTTGCAGGACTAAGACCGCCTCTTTTGGCTGTCAATCAGACAGCCACTAGAAGCAATTCCTAGTGGTTAAGCGACTTTTGGTTGCAGAACTGACGCTGGATGTCCTCACACACTGCATTAGAACATCCAGTGTCAGTAAAATCACCATAGGAAAGCAATGAAGAAATGCTTTCCTAAGGGGAGGATCTCATGCGCTTGCAGTGCCCATCCAGCACGCACATAAGCTCTTTCCCGCAGGATGACATCAGAGGAGGCAGAGCGTTGAAATAGCACGTGGGAATTGGGTAGGTTTTTTAATGCTTTCCATGCCGGGCCGGTGGCTGCATGGAAACACTATAGAATCCCTTTAAACAGTTAAAAATAAATAAATAACTAAAAAGTCAATATTACTTGTGCCAACTGAATTCCGAAAGTATTTGGCTTTAGTAAATACGAGGATTGCCATTGTTGTCGGCATTTAGTCATTTTCATCTGATTTTGTTCATTTTGACAAAATAAACTGTTTAAGAGAGTAAAAGGCAATCCAACTGGAACAAAAACATACGTCTGGGAAAACCCAATGGTTTCTTAATAATAGGCAATCTTTTTTGTGGAGTTCAGAGGAAATTAGAAATCTGACAAAGGCACAGGATAGTGCCGAAACATTGTATTTTCCTCTGAACACCAATAAAACCTCCCTATGCCCTGATCTGCCATTTAGTAAGTGAGAATATGTCTACTAAATGGCTAAAACTAGTCACTAGAAAAGCCCCATCCTGATGTGAAACAATGGATGAGGGACATAGTCACCTCCATACCCAGTGGCGTACACACAATCCATGGGGCCCTGGTGCGAAACTGATCCATGGGCACCCCCAATCTCCCGATCCATGCCCCCCCTATCCCTCCTGACACATACATACAGACACACACACACACACACAGACAGACACACACATACATACACCACTCGACAGACACATACATACAGACAGACACACACATATATACACACAGACAGACACATACAGAGACACAGACACATACATATACACACACACATACATATGGGGCCCCATGGATTGTGTGTATGCCAATGCATACATAGACACACACACACACATACAGAGACACACACACGTACATACAGAGACACACACAAATACATACAGAGAGACACACAAATACATACAGACACACATACAGAGACACAGACACACACACACATACAGAGAGACACAGACACACATACAGAGAGACACAGACACACACACATACACATACAGAGACACACACACACATACAGAGACACAGACACACACACATATAGAAAATGTTTCCTACCTTGTGATTTTCCCTGGGGTCCAGTGGGGGCTCAGCCTGACGGGAGTCAGAGTTCAAACTCTGACTCCCTCCTCATCCTTCCTCCCGCGCGGGCTCGGTCCCCTGACAATCCATATTCATCAGGTGGCCCTGAAAGCATGGGCCACCCGATGGACCCCTACATATGCGGCCCCAGCGGTTTGCCGCATGGGCCGGGGCTGCACAACTTGGCAGCTGGTACCCGGCCGCAGGGGTGTGCCATGCGCCCAGCAGGGCCAGATTAAGAGCCCAGTGGACCTGGTGCTGACAATTATGATGGGCCTAATTATCGACCAAAAACACTGTATCTGGTGGAGATGGTGCTGGAGGGAAAACTCACAGGAGATAGCTATAAGAAACACACACCCTATGCTAATCCCATGCTTTCATCTTTCAAGTAAATTCATACCCCCTAACAGCAGTGTCCAGTAAAGCAGGAAGTCTATGGATGGGGTAAAAGGGTGGGCCACTGACGCAAATCACATAACCAGAAAAGGGGCATGTCTGTGTCCCCATGTCTCCCAGTCCCTTAGTGTCTGTGTCCCCACTAAACTAGGGGACATTGAGAGACATTGAGAGACCTGGGGACACAGACACTAGGGGAAACTGTGAGAGACGGGACATTGAGAGACTTGGGGACACAGTGTGACATTGGGACACTGGGTGACTTTGAGACACGAGGGGACACTGGGAGAATGGGGCACTGAGACACTGTTATACAGAGGGGACACTGTGATACATAGGAGAAACTGGAGAATTGACTGGGTACAGGTCAAAACGTTGAGGTGTCCAATAAACCTGCTTAAATCTATGACAGTGAGTGCCTGAGCTTTTTTATTTTATACTAGGGGACACTGACACACTGGGAGACATGGGGGCAATGGGAGACATTGGGACACAGACAGTGGGAGACTAAGGGACTTTGGGAGACTAGGAAACACAGAGACACTAGAGACACTGGCACACTACGGACACTGAGAGACACCAGGGACACTGGGAGACATGGAGACACTGATATACTAGGGACACTGGCTGGGAGACATGGGGACACTGGGAGTGCCCCATGTCTCCCAGGTCTCAAAGTCGCCCAGTGTCCCCATGTCTCCCTGTGTCCCCCAGTGTTACCAGGTCTCCCAGGGTCCCCTAGTGTCTCAGTGTACCCTAGTGTCTCAGTGTCCCTTAGTGTCTCCTAGTGTCCCCATGTCTCCCTGCAGCCTCCCCCTCATCCCTCATTTACCTGAGCTGTTGGCTGTCTCTGCAGGCTCTGAGCTGCTGTCTGGAGTCTCTGTGCAGAGCTCCTCCCCCTGCGAATCAGTGAGTAGAGAGAGGCAGGGAGGGAGATGCTGTAACTTCTTATCCCTCTCCACTCACACAGCGACCCCTACTGGCCAGTGCTGGTATTGCAGAACAATCTCTGTTTATACTGAGACTGACATTTGTATTGCCGGTATTACTGCAATACCGGCACCAGCAGGGCATCCTCAAATACCTGAGAAATACCTGGCAACCCTGAGAGAAGTGTGTAAAAAAAAAAAAAAAAACTTATTTTTTTTTAAGTCAATGGGCCTGTGCCATGGGCTTGGGCTTGGGCTTGGGCTTGGGCTTGGAGCTGCAGCTCCATCAGCCCCTATGTTAATCCGGCCCTGGCGGCCGGGCCCCCTGGAGTGCCAGGCCCAGTCGCAGCTGCGACCCCTGTGACCGTGGTATGTACGCCACTGTCCATACCCCACCCTTGGGCACCAGGCAGGGGACTTTAAAATAAGCAATGGGGTATAGACAGGTTACTGAATAAAATGAACATGTGGTCCTTATGTCCTGCCCACTCCCACACATGGCTGCTGTGCTATAGGAGAAACTATTAGCCTCATAGAAACATAGAAACATAGAATGTGAAGGCAGATAAGAACCATTCGGCTCATCTAGTCTGCCCAATATTTCAAAATACTTGTAATTAGTCCCTTGCCTTATCTTAAGTCTAGGATAGCAGACTAGATGAGCCGAACGGTTCTTATCTGCCGTCACATTCTATGTTTCTATGTTTCTATAGCCTAATGCCTATCCTATGCATGCTTAAACTCCCTCACTGTGTTAACCTCTACCACTTCAACTGGAAGGCTATTCCATGCATCCACTACCCTCTCAGTAAAGTAATACTTCCTGAAATTATTTTTAAACCTTTGTCCCTCTAATTTAAGACTATGTCCTTTTGTTGTGGTATTTCTCCTTTTAAATATAGTCTCCTCCTTTACTGTGTTGATTCCCTTTATGTATTAAAATGTTTCTGTCATATCCCCCCAGCCTCCTCAGTTCCCACTAATTGGATGTGGTTGGGACCTTTATATTATTATTCAGGGGAAGGATCTAATTAAACCTAATAGTTAAAGTATACAGAGTTTACATTTTTAAGTAATGTGAGTACTAATTAATTCATTCATTCATTAGTAGCATGTCCACCCATTCCTACCCTCCCCCCCCCACCCAGTGGCTAGGGGTCCTGAATCCCATAGCCATCACCATTAAAACTAAATGACTCTACCTACCCCTTTCAGTGAGCGAGCAATACCTTTAAAATAAAAATTATACTTACCGATTTAATGTCTTCTTTTTTCAAACTTGTCTTCTCTTCACCCATAGCCATCTCCTCTTTATCCCTGGTCATGCATCTTTTAGGGGGAGGGTGTGGACATGTCCACTCCCCATTGTTTATTTAATTAGAGCTCCCTTCTGCTGCCCATGAGTGGGGGTTTTGAGGTGGCACACTAGGTCTTCTCCCCTGATTATTATTATTAGTGTCCCAACCGCCACCGATGTTGGTCTGTGGGGCGGGCATTAGGTACTTCCCACTGTTTACTGTTTGTAATATAGATGAGATGGGAAGTAGCAGTCTGCATGGATTGGAGACCCATCAAATGTTTATAAGTAAGGCCAATAAGGATATAGCTATAGTAGTACACACAGGAGATGGTAAGTCTATGAATTCAAGTTTTTCAAATTGAAAGTGGCAGGACCAAGAGAGTGATTGTATATAATATGAGAATCTGTAATAGAAGAATCCAAATAACATTTACAGCGCATGCCTGTTTTGTTGGAATGTAATAATGTCACCAATAGTGAGAGTTTGCATACTTATGAAATAGTTTGGGGGCAATAGTTAAGGTATACAGAGTTTACATTTTAAGTAATTTGTGGATCAAAAAGATCTCTAAAATTATGGAAATTAATTGTTGATAATACTGAATTCTTTGAAATAGTTTAGAGGCACTTTATTAAGAAAGAATACACAGAATCAAGGAATGCTTATTTAGATTGTTGGACTAAATATTATAGGGGCCATGTTTCTTCTGAAACAGTTAAGTAGATCTCTAAGTTTATTAAAGGACCACTATAGGCACCCAGACCACTTCAGCTTAATGAAGTGGTCTGGGTGCCTGGTCCATCTAGGGTCAACCCTTTTTTTTATAAACACAGCAGTTTCAGAGAAACTGCTATGTTTATATTAGGGTTAATCCGGCCTCCAGTGGCTGTCTCTTGACAGCCGCTAGAAGCGCTTGCGTGCTTCTCACTGTGAAAATCACAGTGAGAAGACGCCAGCGTCCATAGGAAAGCATTGTGAATGCTTTCCTATGGACTGGCTGAATGCGCGGGCAGCTCCTGCCGCACATGCGCATTCAGCCGAAGAGGAGGAGAGGAGGAGGAGAGCTCCCCGCCCGGCACTGGAGAAAGAGGTAAGTTTAACCCCTTCCTCCCCCCCAGAGCCCGGCGGGAGGGGGACCCTGAGGGTGGGGGCACCCTCAGGGCACTGTAGTGCCAGGAAAACGAGTATGTTTTCCTGGCACTATAGTGGTCCTTTAAGTTATAAAACCTAACAGTATTTAACCTGAGCAATTTCATTAATGTAACCATCCATTTCTGGTATTAGAAACAGCATATTTACTACACATCTTCCCAACTAACTGCCAGCCATTTACCAAAAAATTGTATCAAAAGCTTCTGTGGGATGTACTGGGACATAAATCTGATCCACAATTATATAAAAGAAACAGGCATATTTCCATTGTAAGAGGACCATATCAGAAGGAAAGAACCTCTATGGTAGTAGATGCCACGGAGCCAGCAGATAGCCAAGAAATAATATAAACAAATTAATAAAAGGATAAAATAAAAGCACATGCAGCTACAAAATTATGTAACAATGCAACACATTTCATCTGTTTCAGACTTCAATCCAGGAAGTTGATTCTGTTTATGTAGGGAACTGAAATTGAAGCCATTGATTGCTCTTCCTGATGTGGTGTGAATTCCACTCTGGAGCGCCATCCATCTTTGGGATTTGTTACTCTGGTCCTTTTTTTGTGTGCTTCCGTGTACATCACTTTCTTCTACGGCGTACGACATACGACATAGACGTCGCTGTTGTCAGACGTATATGTGCTTTCAATCAAATCCAGGAAGTGTCATCACAGAGAAAAGGAGTTTATAAAATAAAATTTTAATAAAAATAAATAAATATAAAAACAAAGATAAAATCTAAAAAAAGATAGACACAGAATCATGGCGGACCGTTGACAAGTTGGTGGAATTCACATGTAAGCCAGTTAAAACTAAAATCCTAGACTCGGCCCAAAAATGCTAGTTCATCAGACCTGTAACTAGAGTTTACAATTAAAAAAATCTGGTATACTGATAAATCTTTGTTATTGCTAATCAGTGTACGTATTATGTATATATGTATGTATATACATATATTTAACCCTGTGTACAAACATGCATACCGACACATAACAGATAGCACGTAATACATGCGGCTCCTTGTATTTTGAAATAAATAATAGAAAAACACAATAGTGTGGATAAATAATTACTATAGAATTAGGATTAGAAATAATCTTTCACACTCACAAATGTAGAGCCAAATGAACACTTGGCTCTAGTGTGTAGTACCTTAGGATCTTAAAGGGAGATCCAATACCCTCTTCTTTTCCTTTCAATAGGAATCAATGAATGGTGCCGTAGGTTGCTTACCCCTGGTTTAGAACATTTCCATTACCACTGTGGATTTTTCTGTTGTAGTATATATGGATATATATGTGGGTATCAATGTTAATTCTGGCGGCAAATTTCAATTAGTCATTGTCTTTTCACTAAAAAAACATTTTAGTTTTAGTCGTAGTTTAGTCATCTGAATTGTTTTAGTCGACTGAATCTCCAGTACATTTCCAGTAGAGTAGTCGACAAGACTAAAATCTAATGGTTTTAGTTAAAGCCTCTATCTGTCTCTTTTGCCCCTTCCCCAACCACTCTGTGTCTCTTTGTATCCTCTCAGCTCCTCTAGGTATCTCTCTCCCAAACCCTGGTCTGTCTCCTTTTTCCCTCCCACTGCAGTCTTAATCTTGGCGGTAAATTGAAATTTAGTTTTAGCCATAGTCTTTTGACTAAAATACCATTTAATTTTAGTTGTGTTTTAGTAATTTGAATTGTTTTAGTTTTAGTCTAGTTTTAGTCGACTAAATCTCAAAAATTTTAGTCGACTACAATTTGACTAAAATTGTAAGTAGACAAAATTAACATTGGTGGGTATGCGTGTTTGTGTACAGGGCTAAATATATTTTTGTTATGATATTTTAGAGAATTCTAAGTGAATTTCAGAAATTATTAGCCAATTTGAAACTATTAAGTTTTCTGTTCAGTTTGGTTATTTTGACTTAACTTTTGAATTTCACTTTGAATTAACTTTCCAGTGATTAACCCTGATTATATTTCATCTGTAGTAATGCTTGAAGGGGAGAGATAAACAAAACAGACCCTGACAATATTTAATGTTTACTTAATAAATACAAGCTTTGTAGAAAAACAAAGTATATTTTTCTTGACAGTATGCTTCTTCTGTTAGACTAATTATTTTCAACTATGCAATTTTTCAGTCTTCTCCTCATTAGTTCTGTGCATGATAGCTTGAGCTGTCCACCAACTAATTCTTCAAGGGTTAAATATGGAAGTAAGGCTGATATATGGCATTGCATCCTTAAGTTAAAGATGTTTTTCTTACTAGATTATTCTTGTGGCATTGAATAATGTGCTTGTTCAAATCATTTATTATAGCGATCTTTGCTTTCCACAATGCTTTCAGTGAAATATTCCTCCCTTCTTACTGAAAACTACTATAAACCTAAATTAAAGAGCAGGAAATTCTACAGTATTCCAATGGCATATAAAATATCACGGCAAAGGTCCATTTCTGCAATCAGATTTTTTTTAATGCTAGATCAAATTGACCAACTAGGATTTTAAACAGTAAATATGTGAAACAGTGATTAATATTGTAGTATTTATCTTTAACTTGCAATTGATGAAATGTAAGATGGATTCTTATGTCGTCTGTTTGTTGATCTATGTTTTTGTTTATTGATTTCCCTGTCTTACTGGTTCATTAATTATACTATACCTATTAACTGATCCATTTTTCTACCCACCTCTTAATCTGAACATATACGATTTTTGAAATTTTTGTTTAAGTCAGCACTTTCTTTCATATATACTTTCTTTAGAAAAGCTGTTGTAATCTAGATTTTTCTCAGAATAGGAATTTAACCAGTCAAAGTGCATACAGTTCTAACACAATAGTTATTAAACTATAACTGTGTCTTTTGTACTTTATGTTAATTTGGAATGTTTGTGGTCTAAACACTGAGTATTTTCTGTTGTACATATTTTTCTAAGTTTGCCTTTTATATGTTTTTGCGTGATCGATTTAGCAAACTTTCTACAATCTCGCTTTCTTGACTTCTTAAAGGACCAGGAAACAGAACACGAGGATGATCTGAATGCTACATGCAATATTTCAAGGCAGCCTATTTCTTATTCATATAACATTTTACCCACTCAGAGAACAAAGGAAGACTATTGTAAAAAAAAGGACCAGTATACAAATGAAAAATCCTCTCCGGAAACGTATTTGGAAAACAAAACAAGAAAAACCTCAGTTGAAGCAAAACATTTGGAAAAGGAATCCTCAAATGACTTAGACCTAAGAAGCAGAATTCAAAATCACTCCAAAAATGTTTCATCTTCTAATTCTTCCTTTATGAATGAGGAAAAAACAGGTTTGCTGTCACGTAATTGTGTTGCTTCATTTAAAGTACAAAAGAGTGATGGAGATGAAAATGATAACTTCAAGGTTGTCAACCAGCTCTTGGAACGCCATAAGGGAAATATCCCTTTCTCTGATCCTTGCATTTATATGGATAATGCTGCGAAAACCAAATCTGTTCCAGATTACAAAGTTCTGGCATTTCCAGACTTCTGGGGTCATTGTTCTCCACCTTACTCCCATAAGCTAGAGGAGAGGAAATATGGATCACAAAGGTGATTCAGATCATTTTTATTCATTTATTTTGTTTTATTATTTTCTTGTTTCTTTAGATTTGTTTCATGCATTCTTTAGTCATATTAAAAAGCATTATATTTAGGCCCTATCTATTCTTTGCATGTCTGTTGAATCTACATTAGTTATTAAGCATGAACTAAATTGCAAATCTTTCCAACTCTACTAATCCTCCTAAAAAGTTGTTATTTGTCAATTCATGATAGTTGTAGATGTTTCAGTAAAGATATTGGGATTCAGGGGGTGCCTTAAATTTCATCAGGGTTTTTTACTAAAGTGAGAGTTCATGGCGAATTGAAAGTGAATTTCAAATTTATTGTCAAACTAGTTGAACTGGAACATTTTTCTAATTCAGCTATGCTTTTTAAAATTTTTTTAATATATTTATTACTGGCATTTACAAAGCCAAAATATACAGCAGCGCTCTACAATTTGGTTTTAGCTACTCTGGTCATACATTTGAAATTCACTTTGAATTCTAGTGAATAGTCCTGTATGCATGTCTACCTACTCTTAAAAAGGCATGCCAATTTTGCTCATTAAGGGTAATAAAATCAACAGTGTCTTCTAACATGCAATCAAGCAATATTAAATGTCAGGTAGTTTCCCTGGTATACATAATTATGTCTTAAAGTTCTGGGATTTGGTAACCCTGCCTTTAAAGACTGCAGCTGTTAGCTGTTATAGCATAAAAGCTTTCTTTATTAAAATTAGAAACTATATTTACTAAGCTTTTATATCTAACAATTAACATTTGCCATTTATCAAACATGAGAGTATACTTTTTACATATTTGACTTCTACTTATAAAAATAAAATTAATCATCACTGATGGCAACCATTTAAGTCTTCTTGGTAATGCCCCTATTTAGCTCTTTTTGTCTTTTTCATCTCTCCTGTGGATGCCCTGCTGTTCTCTCAGTACAACGTCTTCTCCTTTGTGAAAAAAATAAATAAAAATATGGCAGGGTACTAATGAATAGTGGCATGGCTTAATTAATCATATCTGAAGGAGCGATTTTAATGGTTCAGGGTTCAGTACAATTAAACTGTGAGATGTATCTTGTCAAGATTATTGCCTTAACGGATCATGTGGTTTCCCAAGGGATATGCTTCCCAAGTGCCTTGGAAAGGGAAACCACATGCATAAAGTCATTATTTATTATAACTTTCAGTTTTGGAATTGAAGTTAGTTATGATTAGTAGGTTAAATAAGCACCTCTATTATATAATGAAATATTGAGAGTTTATAGACAAGTTTATACAGACAAAAGCTTTAAAAAAGGGTTATTTAGTCTGAAGCCCAAGTTAGTTTAGAGTCAAATAATTATATAAAAGTGTTAGAACACTGGCCAAAGCATTTGTTGCTGCTATGAACAAGGCCTCAATTCTTTAAAATCGCCAAAACCAAGTTGAACATTAGCGACTGAATGCCAGCTGAAATTCTACTATCTAAACCCAATATACAGTCTGTATGCTTGAGAAATTCACATTTATCAGACTTTGTTTTTATGACTAACCATGTTACTCATTAAAAAAGAAATACATAAATAGTCTTTGGAGGTCAAATTGGCCCCCATACTAGTACAAGAGAGATTATACACCTCCCCTATGTTCCAACTTACCCTGCTGCAAGAAGGGGCATGCCTGCTAAATAAAAGTCTATTTCCCACCAGTCACTAGTAACATACAGAGGTTCCTAATGTGCCCCCAACTGCGAGCACTGGGTGGGGGCTCCAATTTAAAATTGTGGGGTGGAAAGATCACTGGTCACCCCAGTGCCCTCAAGGTGCCACTACTAACTTAAGTTATTATGGGGTGCTAGTGTGTGGGGGCTCTAATTAAAATAAATTAAGGGGACTTTGTGTGCCCTTGGCCTCCACCTATGGTCAGTGGATGGGTGCTATAATGATGAAATAGTAATACACCATCTCCCAGGGATAGGCTGCTGGTAGGGGCTATTATATTAACGAATGGGGGAGACCTAATGTGCCCAATTCCCCACCCATGGGGAATTAGATCCTAATGGTGTCATGGCTTTGGGCGGCACTTACCCAGGAGCTTTTTGCCATCCCTGTCTGTTCCCATGCTGTTCATTTGTCACAGTCCTCCCACATATTCATTATCCCCCGTCATGTGTCCACCTGGCAAATGTGGAATTACTTTGTGGTCAGCAGAGGGGCACTCTCACAAGCTTTCCTGTCTGCCATGAGCACAGGCCATTGGGGTTGAAGTAAGGGACTTGCTTTGTTTGGAAGCGTAAACACTGCTGGGCACCCACGGCCCGCTCAGCAGGCAAAATATGGACCCTTCCCCCTGCATGGCTTGTGAAGAGCAGGCTCTGTGAGGGTGCAGCATCCAGGGTACAGTTCTTTAGAAATGTGCTGCTATGAGTATGTTAGGGAGGAGAGAGGGCTACTTGCTCTGCGTGTTAGTGTATGTATGTATTTAGCAGTGTGTGTTTCTATGTATTAGGCAGGATGTGTGTCTGTGAATGAGACAGTGCATATGTATGGATTATGTTCTTTGTGTGTGCATGCATTAGGCAGTTTGTGTGGGGTTAAGCAGTTTGTGTGTGTGTGTGTGTGTGTGTGTGTGTGTGTGTGTGTGTGTGCGGGGGGGGGGATTCAGAAGCTTGTGTGTGTGTCCATTAGGCAGTCAGTATGTGTAATTTGTGCATGTAGACAATGTCTGTGTGTGTGTATGTATTATAAGGTTTGTGTGTGTATGTATCAGCCAATGTCTTTGCCTATGCATTAGGCAGTGTGTTTGTATGTATGTATTAGGCAGTGTGTGTTGTATGTATTTGGCAGGGAGCATGTATGGATATATGAATTAGGCAGTTTGTGTTTATGTATGAATTAGGCACTGTATGAATGTATGTATTAGGCAGTTTGTGTTTGTGTATGAATTAGGCAATGTATGAATGTATGTATTAGGCAGTTTCTGTTAATGTGTTTATGTATATATATTATTTTCTGAAACCTGGGGCAATTGCAGTTCAGACAGCAGCAAGCCTGATATCACGTTCACACAGGCACTGCCCTGAAGCTGCTCTCTCACAGCCCCAGCCAGGCTTGACAGTCGGACAGTTCCAGAGCATTATGTCAATCTGGGTAGAGGAAACAGAAGCTCCCCTACCACGGTCTGTTTGGCCACACTACCTGAAGGGAGGTAAGTTGGGGGGGGGGGAGGGGAAGAGAGAAGGGCACACAAAAGGACTTGGGGAAAGGGACAATAACACAGAGGGGCTGGAGAATGGTACAATGACACAGACATGGGCTAGAAAATGGGATAATGTCACAGACCGGTGCTGGAGAAGGGGGCAATGTCACAAAAAAGGGCTGCTGGAGTATGGGACAATGACACAAATAGGGGCTGGAAAGGAGACAATGAGATATACACAGAGGCTGGGGATGGGGACAATAGTACAATAAATACAATAAAACAATAATACACAGAGAGGAGTTGGATAATGAAAATTTTCTGTATAAAATTTAGGTTTCCGATTTTATATCAAAGCAATATTTTTCTGCTCCTGATAAGCATTAACTGCTGTAATTAAAAATAAGGAAAAAGTACAGATATATGTAATAGGCTGATGCATATTCGAGGCCCGAGAGGAAAAACTTGCACTAACAAAGTAAGGTCAAATGCATAAGTTAAATGGACACTCCACTGACCAAAAACCAGTAGAAAAAATAATAAAAAATCACCATTTAGTAGATATACTCCCAATAAAACATGCATTTAATTATTATTATTATTTTTTTTAATTGGGGTTATATCTAAAAACAGCTTGCAAAAGTAGCAGATCTTTTGTCTGCAGCATTTGCACGCTGTCCCCTTCTTCCCCATCACAGCTTATTGAGAAGTTTTTGCAAGGCACTGAACATTTGACTGCCTCCAATGAACTCAAGAAACAGGAAGTAATAGGACTGGTTGTCTGATTCATAGCCAGGGGGTGTAACAAGGTTAAAGGAACACTCCACTACCCAAATACAAAATAAATTAAAATCACTATTTAGTATACCCCAAATGATATCTTGCATGTGTTTAATCATTTTTTTCCTTTGGGATAAATCTCAAACCTGCTCCAAAACCTGCAGTTCTCTTGTCTGCTTGCTTTGCAAGCCCTCCTCTCCTAATCCCGCCCAGATTTTCTGTGACTGTCCAATCACAGACCTGATCAATTGCTGCCTCTTGCGTTTAACCAAACCAGGAAGTTACAGGATATGTTGTCTGAATGACAGCCACAGGGGGTGTAAACAGGTTAATCTATAAAAGTGTAACTTTTTATTGAAATCTGCACTTTTTGCAAAATGAAAAAAGAGGATACACTCTTCACACATGAAGCTTTTCAGCAAGCTAAGGTTGTTTAGGGGTCTGGAATGTCCCATTAATTTATGAAAGTGGCACGTTACGTTGAAATCTGCACTTCTTGTAAAATTAAAAGCAGAAAACAACATCTTTACACATAAAGCACTTCAACAAGCTAAAGTGGTTTTGCTGTTTGGAGTAATTCAGCTACTATTTGCCATTGAAAGTACATTTTAAATTTAAGGTCAAAATAAGTCTTTAATTTAATGAGCTTTCTAAATAATTCCAAACGAGTGTCCATGCCACACAATCACAGGAGAAAACTAAATATATTACTATATGACAGAACAGAAATATATGCCATCTATTTTTAGACTTTGTTCCCCAAAACTTTTACTTGCAAGAAAAAATTTGTATTGTATAATTTTATTCCAACTGAATGGCTAACATTAGGCTTGTATGAGACCCATATAGACTTTAAAGGAACACTATAGAGTCAGGAAAACAAACATGTATGCCTGACCCAATAGTGTTAAAATCACCATCTATGCCCCTTGACCCCTAAATGTAGTAACATCTTACTTTTATTCTAGTCTGCTGTTGCTGATCTGCCTGCTTGGCTGACATCATCAGAAGTGATGGTCTGGGCGAAACACAGTTCTCTTTCCATAGGGAAGCATTGGATTGGATGAGCTTGTCAAGGAGGCAGATCAGGGGCAGAACCAGCACAAGCCAGACACAGCCCTGGTCAATCAGCATCTCTATGAGGAAAGTTCAGTGTCTGAATGCAGAGGGTGGAGACACTGAATCAAAACACTGCACAGTGTACAACACTGCCCCCGGAAGCACCTCTAGTATCCATCTGAGGAGTGGCCAGTGGAGGTATCTCTAAGATGTAATGTAAACACTGCCTTTTCTCTGAAAAGACAGTGTTAACTACAAAAAGCCTATAGAGACAGACTATACTCACCAAAACAAACACATTAAGCTGTAGTTGTTCTGTGAACTACAGTGTCTCTTTAAATAGATGATCATGGCAGTTTAATATATTTACACTCTAATTTAAAAATAAATAAATGATATCTTTATCTTCAGCAACTTTTGGTGAATAAACCTATGCATTTTATGTTGCTGTTAAATACAAGCATTATTATAGATATCTGTACTGCAAGGCTGTGAAATCCACAAACACAGAGCACAATGCAGTAATTATTAAGGTTTCCTGTTTGAGTAGTGTAGTAGAAGAGTTCTAAGAACTTGTCTTTTATTATAACATCAATCATCTTATGGAGCACTTACAAGACATGCAGATGTTAAAGTGTAATTTCAATTCAGGCATCTCAGTTGAGCAGGGTTCAGTGCTCTCTCATTTAAAGTTTAATTTATCATTTTTGGTTTGGCAAGGGCTATAATGAAAAGCACATTACCTTGTCGCCAAGTAGGCTGCTGTAACTGCTTGAAAACAGCATAAATCCAAAAAGCTTATCCTTATGGAAAGCCATTGAGTTTCCTACATAAATGTCTAGAAAATTTATATTAACTACATATTTTTTTAAATGATTTTTATAATATTATGTCATTGCTTCTCTGCCTACAGATGCAGAAATAACAGAGAATTGGCGGATATTGATACTGATCTATAAAAAAGGAAAATAAAAAACAAAACAGAACAATAAAATATTACCCTCTCCTTAACCCTCTTATTTATTGCACACCCAAATGTTAAATTACTATTTCCTGCATCTTTTCACTAAATAAACATAATAGCCTAAATTGTCATATACAGATACTCATGGAAAATAAGGAAATATCAGTTAACTCTTAATTGCAGTTCTTGTCTATAGATTAAATGTAATTTGGCTAACACAAGTAAATTAAACGTAATTGTACATAATTTAATATACAATTAATACCATAAAAGGTACAGAGCAATTTGAGTATATTGTGATGTACTGTGATATACCATAAAAGGTACAGAGCACAATGTAGTATATTGTGATGTACTGAAAACTAATGAAATGTGATCAAAATAACATATTTAGAAAAATTCTGTGTTCATAACCTGGTTATATTTGCCTGAACATTTTGAATTTTTTTCTCTATTTGTCCAAAATGCCACCATACCTATAGTGAGAGAGACCTGAGATGGATGAAAATATATTCCTAAGAACAAATAAAAATTACTAATACCCTAGAGCAGTGTTGACAAATAGTGCCATGGCCTTTTTTGTGGAGCCTATGCATTTATTTCTAAAATATTTTACCATGAAGGATACATTGATATTTCTCGTTTTCAAATACATCCTGGGCCTATAAACATTGCATTGTTACAATAGGGTATAGTATAATATTAAAAATACAAAGTAATATTAAACTACACATATATATATATATATTTAACAAAGAACAGGTAAGAAATATAATCAACCATTATTACAGGTGCATTCTGTACTGAGATATGTTGACAGGGATCTCTTAAAGAATTTTAGACTTTGATTGTGTCTGGAGTTATTCCTAATTGTGGTACTCTGTAGGAAACTGAGGATCGAGGCACTTTCTTTTTATATTGTGGTATACTAAATAAAGTGGTGATACTGGATCGGAGGTTATAGGAGGTGGGAACAGCTGGGATGAGCATTCTACTCAGGTAGGGTGGAAGCTTCCCAGAAAAGCTCTTAAACACAAGGCTGGAAAGATGAAGGGTATATACATATGCACACTTTGACATGCACACTGACACAGATAAACCATGACATACACACAATGACCCACATGCATGCACTCACTGAAAACAAGAAATTGCATATTTTGTTTTCATACCTTTTGTTTACAGGGATGTACTTCCCTGGGGCTCAGTGACAGCAAGAGTGTGCAGCTTGCTAATTCCCATGTTCTTCCCTCTCCTGCATAGCTCTGTGTAGGTGTAGAGAAGAAGTGATGCAGTTAAAGGACCACTATAGGCACCCAGACCACTTCAGCTCAATTAAGTGGTCAGGGTGCCAGGTCCCCCTAGTTCAGAGAAGCTGCTATGTTTATACTGCAGGGTTAATCCAGCCTCTAGTAGCTGTCTTCCTGACAGCCACTACAGGCACTTCCACTTTTTACACCGAGTAAATCGCAATTATTTGACGCTGGACGTCCCCACGAACCTCCAGCATCAAAAAAGAAACCCATAGGAAAGCATTGAGTAATGAGCATTGAGAGGCCACCAGTGCAGAGGGAGTCCAGCACTGGATTAAGGTAAGTGGCTGAAGGGGTTTTAACCCCTTCAGCGCTAAGGGAGGGAGGCACTCCAAGAGCTTATAGTGCCAGGAAAATGGGTTTGTTTTCCTTGCACTATAGGATCCCTTTAAGTGCTATATTTCTATCTCCCCAACTTGGACAACACAGTGTTAAGGGCCCCAGCTATTGACCAGGCCCTTGTTTACAGAATAGCTTAGATAACCAATAATAGACAGTATCACCTTTAGAGCACAGGAAATATTAAACTTCAAATATTCCTTGCAGATGTGAAAGGAAGCACAAACAAATTCTAATGCAGATTATCCTTTACAAATGGCTCGTTTACAAACAAACAATGCTAGCAGCTTGTTTTAAATATAGCTGAGAAAGCAGAGTATGCTGGAGCTCATGGACATATAGAAATTATTCTCACAGTCCGTGGGACTTAGTGTACTACATTGTTACAGCAGCTCATCTGTCCAACACGTTGGGTCCTGATGTCATAATATACCGTGTATCTTTATTTAATATTCACATTTTACAGTTATACAGCCTGTTTTAGTTGTTTTTTGAGAGAATGTCTCTAATAAGTGTGATCCTCAGGTGTGACACTGACCTGATGGGCCCTCAGAACCATGTGGGTCCTGGTGCAGCTACACTAGCTGCATCACCAGTAATTCCGATCCCATCTGGCAACTAAACCCACTCCTTCTGCCTGGGAATAAGAAAATGAGAATTTTTTTTCATTTTCTTTAGATTTTTCATCCAAAATATACAAGTTAGCAGGATATACTGTTAACCCCTTTGGTGCTGCTGAATTGATACAGGCTCCTTAGATTGGAATATGCGATGATGCTGAAAGGTTGTAAGGCAATTAATTCTGTAAATGAACAATGCTTTTGGATGAGCAGGTGAGACCCCTTCATTATACAATCCTAAGTAGAAATTTAGTGCTGGGATATTTCAAACTTCTTAAAAATGTTTTGACAAACACTGGAGGCGTATAAGCTTCAGTGGTTGTAATGCTCTGAACGTCCCTTCAGCAAGTGCTTATGAATGGAACAAAGCTCCAATAACTATATAACAGAACCAATGTGAGCTTATTAAACTGTATATTTAAAGAAAAATGTCACATTCCAAAATGCTACCCGCCAGATAATGTACCTTATTTATCAGTACCTTATTGTTAAAAGACCAATCAAAGCAAAACGTATAATGGATACATTATTCAAAATTACATTGTGATTCATGTCTATTATTGCTAGAGTGGCAGTCATAAAATCAGTCAGCATGCACCATCAAAATTCTATAATAGTCTCCAAGCGCAGATCAACAACAGTTTTTTCTAATAAATAATATGGGTTCATTCTCAAATAAATGTATCTATACAGAAAAAAAAATCTATTTAAATAAAAGACACACATTTTTTATTGCTTTTTAGGGACAACATTTTTGATGACATTCGACGTTATTTGAAGCCTGGTGATCTTCTCAATCGAGTTGTGTTTGACCTAGATAATCCAAGGTATTTGATCTAGGTCCATGGTCCCATTCAGCATAAACACTACTAATCTTTTTGTGTTATGTATAATGAGAAGATCTGTGTCAAAGTTCAAAGAGTTAAGTAAACAGCAGTAACCATCCATAATTTTTCATGGTGATTGTTTCATTTGAACTTTTATGCATAATTTATATTTATTCATAATCCTCTATGTATTTCCATTACTGAAAAAAAAATTCACAATATTTTATATAGCATTCTAGCATAGAAGATAGCTCATTTTGCCTGTATTTTGCTTAATCCCTTCATGACTGTTGAGAACAATAACACTTTAAAAAAACAGAAAGTGAATTTTCCATCTATTTCCATTTATATTTAGATGGAAAATAATGTGCAGATTTCTGTTATTAAGCAGTATATGTAATGATTCCTCTTTTCTTTCAGTGTATCGGAAAATTCTGAGGAAATTGACTCTTTAAAATTCTACTCCAAATTTGAATCTGGAAATCTACGTAAAGTAATACAAATGCGAGAGTAAGTAATGTCCTTTGCAAATGATTTAACCTAACCAGGTCATAAACATTGTATTGATTATTAATTCTGCAAAGAGATAAACAATTGTAAAATTGTTATATACATTGACATCTGGTAGGACACAAGCCACTGCCCCTGACTTGTTGAACTCTACTTACTTAATCCCAAGTAGATGTAATGCCCTGATTAACACCATAAGCCTAAACATATACATATTGGGGAAACAGCAATCATTTTAAAGAAGTCTGACTCCACTTTCTAGTGCTGTTACCAATGAGCATGGCACACTACAAAGAGCTGGCATTTAACACACCCAGCATTTTATGGCTCCATGAAATTTTGGTTGAGAAATTGACGTAATTTTGTTTTGGTACAAAATATTTTATTTTTGGAACTGAAAATTGGCAGGGAAGCCCTACAATGAATTAGAAGAGGTACACTTTAACCAAAACTCTTACCATGCAAATTAGTGACTTAAGGTTGGTGCTAAGTGGCAGTGGCTACTAGAAGTAGTCACTACAAAACTAATTCTAAATCCCAAATATGGTGAAACCGAATCTGCCCAGCTATCACACTATTTGGTTTAATCAGAATTCGGATAAATTGTGATTTTAATTACAGAAAAATCTAATAAATTTTGTTTTCATTTCTGACTGAAACAAATCTTCAAGCCAACTGTTTAATATTTTACATTCTATGCTTGTTCTATTTATTAATATGGTTGATGATTTTTAACCTTTTTGATAAAATGACAGTGCAGTACATTATTTTGCCTTTAACATGTGGATATTTTTAAAGAAGTGAACCTCTGTTTAATATCTTATCTAACAGTCTGTAGATTTAAAATGGTTCAATTGTTCATTAAAGTGCAGATACCTAAGACAGATTGTGGAACAGTGCGTATGATCCATGAGGAGGAGATACAATAATGAACTAATGAATGTCTCTACAAGGAATTCTTTATAAGTCAGTCTTGTCTCCGTAACAGGTTTGAATATGACTTGATCATGAATGCAGATGTTAATACTTCCCAGCATCATCAGTGGTTCTACTTTGAAGTCAGCGCAATGAGAGCTAATGTTCCTTATCGCTTCAATGTCATTAACTGTGAAAAGGTGAACAGCCAGTTTAATTACGGTAAGTGTCAGCGGGAAAATAAAAGGAATTGTATTTAAATATACACATCACTTGTTACTTGTTACACAGTGCAGGTGGCTATGGAGTTAGAAAACGCTTATAGCAAATACAGAGAACCAGATAGATTCATTATGTTCTACACAACCATGTTAAAAGTTATGTTATACCCACTTCAGAGTGAAATATATATGTAAAAAAAAAGGACTGGTTTTGATAACAGGTAAGAGACAACTTCTCTAGACTACTCATTTTAAAAGTTCATACTTAATTTGCAAATATAATATCCAGGATATTTCGATGGATATTCCAAGTATTCTTCTGCTGAAAAGCTATTCTAGATACATACTATCATTTCTCTAATGTAGTATTTTCTAGCATTACATCTGTTTTTCACAAACAAATATACACTTTTTTTTAGTACATCTCTTTCTATTACAAATTCTTTGATCTACAACATTTTTATAGAAGCTATATTAGCATATTAGCCATCAGAATTTCACCCTGCGACATCATAGCATGGCTTTATGATCTCACGTAACTCAGTTGTAAGGTAACCCACATGTCAGTTGTAAAGTTTACATTTTACATGCATTTGGGGGTCTGTGATCTTAAAATGCCAGGAAAATACAAATACTATAAAGCAGATTATTTTCCTATATGTAATCATATACTGACATTCTCTAAATGAATATAATGTTATTTTAGGTATCTCTGATCTAGAATCTCTATACATGAATGCTGTTTTGTCCAAGTTGTGTTTATTAGCTATATATAATTTTTTTGAAAAGTTACTTTTTAGCATACTATTCTCCACACTGTTGTTTTTCCTCTTCTTCTTCCTTCCGCGGCATTGATGATATTAATTCACAGGAAACAAATGTTCACAGATTTGCATAAAAGTTAATCATGTAAAACATAGGGCACAATATCAAATATTTCTATGGTATGAAGATCATTTTCAACTAAAAAGTTGATAGAGTTCTCCAATTATGTTAAAATGAAAAACCTATAATTTCACAAACATGGTGCATATTTAAGATGGACTTCTATGGTGATAAACATTTTCACAGTGGCAGAAACTTGAACAGGAACATTTTCTCAAGGCCCCAGCTGGACTGTAGGTGGTAGGTGTTGCTTCTCTCAAGGGCTTAGAAGTCTAGGTGGTCACTTGGATAAGAGCAGATTTATGTAAAGTCTGCAAAAATATAACCTGTACATAGATACATACTGGTATAATTGAGACTTTAGATTAAATAGATTAACGGGACATGCATCACTTTGATACAACTTTCTTATTCAAACATGTTAGCTTTGAATGAGAACCTTATTCTGCAGGCTGAACAAAGCAGGTAAATATGACTTTTGTCATGTTTACCTGTTTCTTCTTTCTTGTGATTTCCACACCCACTCCAGGTGGGACACAGACTTGATCTATCCTAAGAAATGCAGAAGAAGTATACACTTGGCATGTCTGACATCTTTGCACATGTGCAGTTGAAACACCTCTTCACCTTGCAACATCCTGACATAGGGAGAAGAAAGGGAGTTTGATCATGCAGAGCATGATCTGATGTTGGGTTTCTACCTCCTTGTTCTTTTAGCCCATGTAGGTAGAATGAGGAGCGTGTTGCTTTTGTACAATGATGCCCTGTTTCTGCCGTTAGTGCAGACTGCAGGACCTTTACGATTTGAGAGGCGTGACCAACAATGCAATCTGGCCAAGTTTATAGTAAGTTAATAAACATTCATTATATACTTAGAACAGTTTTTCTTCTTTTATTTTGGTTTGTATATTTGCTTGCTGGTTTAAAAAAGTGTCAAGTGATGTATGTCCCTTTAAGACACTCGAATAGATCTGATATTTGGCAATGCAATTTTATCCTAAATACTACACAAGACAAGAAAAAACAAGATATCTATTGAATATTAAATAATGCAACATAAGATGTGAGACAGAATAATGGACTAGGCAGAACATTAGTGTAGCCCTGCGACTTAGGGTTTTATGGCAATCTGAACTTGGAACAAAGTCAGCCAAAAGTTTTGCAAGAAATAAAAATACTTCACACCTAATAATCTAGCAATGGGTCAGAGGTTAAGGCAAGGTTATGTAGCAGGCTATAAAGTGTCAGGTGCAAGCAGTTAAGATGATCGCTCGGGACTGATTGTATGACAAACAAGAAAGGTATTGCATATCAATAAAATCCATTATTAAGGTAATTCTCCTGGTTACCGCTAATCTACATTACTGCCATTTTGACTTTTAAATTCAGATTAACATTTCTTAGAGCAGCATAGATTTAAAGTAAGATATTTATGCTTACACAGTGGACAATGAAAATACCAAATAACACGGAAAATGAATTGTTTCAGGATCAAGACTTACACCTCTGGTCATGCTATGAGAAAATTCTTTGTGTGCACACAGATAAACATATGCTTAATAGATACAGATAAAATCTAACAAGGCAAACAGTCATTATGAGGAAAGGTGTTCCGTTCGGAGCAATCAGTATGAAAATGCCACTAGTTTTTAAGTTAATGCAAAAAATGTGTTACACTCAGAATATATAACTATCAGATATCTTTGCAAAAAAAACCTGTAAATAATAACGCAAAAAAAAAAAAATTGAGTGCAGTCAGTGGCGTACACACAATCCATGGGGCCTCAGTGCGAAACTGATCCATGGGGCCCCCCCTCCCTCCCTGAGCGAGGCAGACGTGTGTTGCTGGAGCTCCTCATAGAAAACCCAAATATAAGCCAAATATATCGAAACCTACACTAATTTAAGCCTGTAACCCATACACGACGGGAAACTGTAGAGCATCAAATGATCCATTTAGGTATGCACTACTACTGGCTACTACTACAGGTCTACTGGGGGGTGGAGGAGGCGGCCGATCCTCTGCTCACATCTGCGCCTGTTGAACCAGTGCCCTGTTTCACCCCCCTCTGGGCTGGCGGGGGATATCCCAGTCCACACTGAAGTCTACTGTTCTACTCCTGCTGCACTTACCCCCAGATCGTCATCCCGGTGGAACCCTGACACCTACTCTTAAGCAAGATGGTGGCTGCCCCTCATGCTGGATCACTGGAACATGCCTTGCAATGCCTAGACAAGATTTTCCAGAGTTTTTGGCTTAAGCTATGCCAATGCAGGAAAGCCTCCCTGCCTAAACTGCAACCTCAACAGAGACACACCGCACTGGAGAAGGTGATATCACCTCAAGGCACAAGTCTGCAAGCTCACCCTGTTGCCTGCCCTCCTGGACTGAGAGCCTCACAGGGCACTGCTTCCAAGCACCGACGACGCAAGCTGCAGATTGTCCGCCGACTGAGGTATTCTCAGCTTGGACCCTCTTGCTGCACCCCACAGCCGAAGTCCAAGACTCTGGCAGTGACCAAAACCTCAAGAGAGCGTGAACCAGTGTGGACTTGGAATGATTCACAACAAAAGCGAGAGATTTGAGAATATTCACAGATTCATTTGAGTCTACTGATGCAGATGTGGCCGTTTCAAACAAAATAGCAGAAGATCATCCAAATAGATTATACAATGAACCCCTTGAGTTTGGAGGTGGGTGACCACTGGGTTCAGAAGTTTGGTGAAATACTAGGAGTTTGAGATGAGTCTGAACGGAAGGCAAGTAAATTGCCAGGGCATCCCTTAGTCAGAGAAAATGTAGGAAGTACTGACTGGACACTGAATTTATGCATCCTTCAAATCCAGGCGCATAAACCAGTTGCCATCTTGAAGGACGTCCCATAACAGATGTATACCTTCAATTTTGAAATGGACATATATCCTGTGTACATTCAGAGTGATCACCGGATGGAAGTCCCTTTATTTTTTTCTGGACCAGCATTCAAAGTGAAGACAGTTGCAGACCTCCTTATCTAGAGGCTTGCACAGGCACAAGTGCATACATCTGGCAAGGGGATCCTCAGACATCCAATCTCCGGAGCAGGGGTGATGGATGTTGTGAGGATTAAACATCCTTTGGCTAGTAAGATCTAAAATGGCCTCTGAATCTATCTGGGGGAGGCCTTCACCCCATTACTGTCATCTGACATCTGGGGCTCACCCAGAATGGTCACTCGCACAAAGGCGTAGTCCGACTTTGTACCAATGTTCCATCCTCCATCATCGGAGTCTGACTCGTTGGTTTGCCATTCATCCAGCACAGAAAGAGAGTGGCATAATTCCCCTTATTCATCAGATGAGCGATCTGGCTGTTGGACCAGAGCCAGACGCATCATGGATTTGATTCTCTGTGATCTTAAAATGCCAGGAAAATACAAATACTATAAAGCAGATTATTTTCCTATATGTAATCATATACTGACATTCTCTAAATGAATATAATGTTATTTTAGGTATCTCTGATCTAGAATCTCTATACATGAATGCTGTTTTGTCCAAGTTGTGTTTACTAGCTATATATAATTTTTTTGAAAATAAATTTTTAACATACTATTCTGCACACTGTTGTTTTTCCTCTTCTTCTTCTTCCTTCCGCGGCATTGATGATATTAATTCACAGGAAACAAATGTTCACAGATTTGCATAAAAGCCCTTAGAAGATTTTGACCATGCACCTTCACCTTTCCAGTGGTGATTAGTTGGCCTCCCTACTTGTTTTTAATTGGCTCTTGGTTCCATATGTTTTCCTTGCTGCTATGGAGCTAAGTAAAGAGTATTAATTTAAATATTTTAAAATAATCCTGATGAGGAGCATCTGCAACAGGAGTCATTTTAAGTTGACAAAAGGGAATTTAAAGAAAATTTGGAATGGGTGTATGGATCATTAATTGCTTACTCTCTTTTTCTTTTAATTTTTTTTAAATATCCAGATTTTAATATGAAATTTTAAAATTAAATAACTCCTGCTGCTGCTTCACATATTTAAAATGGTGTTTATTGTAGTGATTTCACCCTACCTGGCTGAGCTTTGCAGACACATTTAGGAGAAGTTGATGATAGGACTGCTTTTTTCTGTCTGCTGAGAGATCTCTCTCAATAGCTAAAGTTAAAGTATCTGCTAGAAGTATGTTACTTGGAAGTATAGATCATTTACTGATTCCACTTTTTTTTCTTCTTTTTTAGTCACTTCTCACTGTAAATAAAATCAACATTTAGTGGCTGTCCCTAACCATCAATCATATTTTTCCTATCTTTTGATTAACGGGAGATGTGCATTGTGCAGTCTTTTTGACCATCATGACAAACTAAACTGCTTATTCACCTCCCTAAGAAAGCATCTCCTTGTCCATTTTATTCCTCTATCTGTGGTGCCAGGAATGGGAGACCAAATCATATATCAACTGAACATGTTCAGCCATGAAGTAGTTGTCTGGTTTTACATCTACATAGAATTTCAGAGATAAAGAATTCGTCTGAACATCTGATCGGCCCACATGCGGAAGAAACCAAATACATGAAGTCTAGTGAATACCCAATCAAGTAGATGCCTTATGCTGTCTGGCACAGACTAATAGTGCTTTAAGCCTTCACACTCTAAGCATGATATTATGTTTATCTTATCTCTTTATCTAATTATGGCTGTTAAACTAAGCAACATTCCTATTTGAATAAAATTAAAGCCAAAAGTTTACCGTAGACCTAAATATGAGGCAATAATGCTTTCTGAAACTCAAACGAAAAACATGTCCCTCTCCTGCCAATTTGTAGTGCAAAAACAGTGTCTGTTCTTCCTCCTGCTAATTAGATTAATAGTGAAGGTACATTCTGTGTTTACTGCAAATTGGAGACTTATGATCACTTCTAATTATTTTAATTAATTATGAATGATGGGGACTTAAAAGTAGTACGCTTTCGAGAATTAATTTGTAAAACTGCATTGTATAAATGGATATGCCTTAAAATTGATTCTTTTTTTCCATGTAATAATCATATTAATGAATATTTAATAGACAGACATTCATTGTCTGTATTTTGTTTATCTTCTTTTAAATGCCATCTCCAATGATAATAATCTCTAACTTGTATTACTGCAAACCGCGTCTGCCCGTCCCTCTGTCCGTCTATCTGTCTATCCTTCTGGCTGTTTATTTATGGAGGTTGAGTATTATATGATGTTAGTTTGTATTCATTTATGCTTATTAAAATATTAATGTGCTTCTTGTTTATATCTAGGTATGCAGCCTGTTATGTATTCTGTGACAGATGCTCTTCATGGAAAGCCTTACTGGATAAGGACAGCCTACAACATCTCATATTACAAGTAAGTGATGTTTTAAAATAAATACTCAATGGCAACATTCACATATTCTGCTGTAAATTTATTTATTAATTTTACCAGGAAGCATACATTAACATTTCTCTAATTTTCAAGTATGTCCTGGGTCCACAAAACATTGCAATGTTACAATAGGGTACAATATTACAAAAAAATACAATATACAAACAATATATGGAAGGCTGGGCCTGTAGTTGTGGGAGGGGCATGATTTCCCTACTAAAGGATCGCCAGACCCCTCCTCATTAGCGTTGTTGGCCTGGTGATTTTCATACCTTCGGCTGCAGCAGATCACCATTTTGCTTACCTCTCCTTGTGCATACCTTACGTGCTCTTAGAGTGTCTGAGTTTTTCAGCCATCCAAGGCCTCTGGGATATTTCCCCTCTCCTCCGGTCACTACCGCTAACTGTCTCGTAGTCTTTCATTAACTTCCATACGATCATACGGTTTGGTAGTTTGTTTAATTATTTTACTGCTTGTCGGTTTGTTTACATTGGTTTTTGTGAGGTTACATTCACCCGTTCGGCCTTTAGTTTGTACGCATGAATGTTACTTATGATTCGTACTAAATGACTGTTATAGTGTTCGGTTATACATGGATTGTTCGGTTGTTATTCGGCTCTTTGTTCATCTTTGGGGCCGTTCGTATAATTACAGCCGAATGCCTTATGATAGTAATAGGTATTCCTTGGATCCATGCAGACATTCGTATAACTGTATGTATATGCTTGATAGGCTGCTGGCCTCTAGAGGCCGTAGGGGAGTACTTTGTGAGGAAATTGACTTGGCTGGCGGCTAACTATAATTTCTTCTTGGTATGTGTGCATATTCCTGGAATTCAGAATGTAGCAACTGATCATTTGTCTCGCTCAAAAATTTCAGGAATTACACAAAGCTTTACCGATGGCAGCCCTGGTGGCTACCCCGGCTCCGTCACGGCAGGACATGACATTGGATTAGGAGATCTGTTAACTCATGGCAGACTCCTTTCACAATTAGCTTTGTCTGACAATACTAGAAATTGACAGGGCATTTCATGTTTAAAACAGATTCTTGTTAGACTTTCAGGTTGTAAATAACTATTCAATGGAAACTATTAAATTAAACACACTAATCATGTCATTAAAACCACTATCTACTTAGCTTTCTATGGGTTCCTCAGACCCAGAGAGTTTACTACTAGTGATGTCACGAACCCGAAATTTTCGGTTCGCGAACGCCGAACGCGAACTTCCGCAAATGTTCGCGAACCGGCGAACCGCCCGAACCGCCATTGACTTCAATGGGCAGGCGAATTTTAAAACACACAGGGACTCCTTCTGGCCACAATAGTGATGGAAAAGTTGTTTCAAGGGGACTAACACCTGGACTGTGGCATGCCGGAGGATCCATGGCAAAACTCCCATGGGAAAATTACACAGTTGATACAGAGTCTGGTTTTAATCCATAAAGGGCAGAAATCACCTAACATTCCTAAATCACAATGAATATGGATTGACACCTGACATATGACATATTGACACCTTGACATATGGATTGACACCTGTCCTCAGAGCCCCTGATGCACACGGACACAGAGCAGAATAGAGACTGGTCCCCCTACATAGGGTCACTTGGCAGATATGGATTGACACCTGTCCTAAGGATCCCTGATACACACTGACACAGAGCAGAATAGGGACTGTTACCCCAACATAGGGTCACTTGGCAGATATGGATTGACACCTGTCCTAAGGTTCCCTGATACACACTGACACATAGCAGAATAGGGACTGGTACCCCTACATAGGGTCACTTGGCAGATATGGATTGACACCTGTCCTAGGGATCCCTGATACACACTGACACAGATCAGAATAGGGACTACCCCCATAGGGTCACTTGGCAGATATGGATTGACACCTGTCCTCAGAGACCATGATACACACTGACACAGAGCAGAATAGGGACTGTTCCCCCTACATCGGGTCACTTGGCAGATATGGATTGACACCTTGTTACAAACTGCTATTTGTAACGGGCCCTTTAAATGGCAAATTGCCCTGCTTCCCTGGGTTGTGGAGAAGCCTACTTGCCAGCCTCCTCCCGCATGACTATGGCCCCTGGGAGATTGTGAAAATGTATGCACTTTTATTTGGTGTGTATGGCCCTTTAAGACTGTCGGTGGGCATATTGGTGCTTATGGACTCTTTATGTGACTGGTGCTGGCCCTTTAAACACCTTTTTTGGGACATCAGGAAGATTGGGACACTGCCCCTTTAAGGCCGTGTCCCCAGACTTGTTGGGGACACTGCCTCTTTAAGACGGTGTCCCCTGTGTCCCCAGACCTGGTGCAAACCCTTTGTGCCTGCCTGGCTAATTCCCACTTGGTTCAGTAAATGGGGCTTACTGAACCAAGTACCACACAGGCAGACCACCCAGAAGTGGAAGTGTGCAGGCAATTTACCTCCCAGAAGCTGCGGTTAACCGCAGCTTAATTGACAATGCTGGGAGGTCTTTGTTCGTTTGCCGAACACGTGGCGGCGGCCATCTTTGATCATTCGACGAGGTCAGCGGTATGTGTAGCCAAATTCATGGAACTAAAATCGGCTACACATTTCCGCGAACACCGCTGAGCTCTACCTTCTACCCTACTGGTTTTACAGCTGCAGAGACTAAGTCTCATTCGGCGATGGGACTTAGTCGTTTTTTCAGCCTGAAATAGACCGACCTCACAGCCCAAATCTATGGAACTGTTTTGGGCAGGATAATGTGCTTGCAGTCAGTCATAAAGGGACCTCCAGCTAACCTTTTAACCCCTGGATGTATTTGGCTGATTTTTGGTTATGTTTATGTTTTAAGTGTGCTGATTCCAAATATGTAATTATGAAGATGGGATGCGAACCTGCGAACCGGGCGAACCGCCATAGACTTCAATAGGCAGGCGAATTTTAAAACACACAGGGACTCTTTCTGGCCACAATAGTGATGGAAAAGTTGTTTCAAGGGGACTAACACCTGGACTGTGGCATGCAAACTCCGATCCCCGGCTGCATCTTGCAGCCGCTTAGTAGATAACTCCCTAATTCCCACGGTATTAGAGAGCTATCTACTAAAAGGCTGAAAGACCTAAATTGGCATGCAAACTCCACCACAGCAGAAACATACCGGTACATATTATCAAGACATTGGGATGATGGAATTCATCGGCATATACCAGAGACATACCCCAACCAATACAGGAAATACATGAAGCTTTTTGTAACATGAACATGTGATATATGCTATATGATTGTCAAATTGTAGGCTGAAATAAATCTTGTATGGTATACTCTTTTTGCCCTCTTTTATTACAGGCTTACCTCATCGTCGGTTTCGGCACACCAAAACTGACTGTTCATATTTTCTATTTTGTTATATGGTATAAGTTATATAAGTTATATACTGTCATTACAGCTTTCTATGCCCTAAACACAAATGGAGGGCTAGGCCTATAGTTGTTGGAGGGGCATAATTGCCATACTTAAGGATCGCCAGACTTCTCCTCATTACTGTTGTTGGTCTGGTGATTTACCCCTCCCACCACTCCCTTTACTAACAATAATTAACTCAGGGTGGGCACTCTGTTATTACAGGCCTACTGCATCTTCGGTTTCGGCACACCACAACCGACAGTTCATATTTTCTATTTTGTTATATGGTATAAATAGATGCACATACACACATATATAAATATAAATATAAATATATATATTTATATAAAACAAGAGGGGGTTGGCTGCACTCACCTTAACATGCATAAATGGGGGTGCTGCTGGGGGCCAAATAATACAATACACAAGATCCAGCGCACTCACCTATCCACTAAACAGCAACTTCAATGTTGAAAGATTTTATTTGTTTTTTAAAAACACCTAATCTAGGCAAAAATAATGGGGGTTTAGTTACATTATATGATCATACATTGCATAAGCCTGCCACAACGTCAATGTACCCCATCTTTGGCAGGTCCTACACTAACAGCCTAATGTCTGCTCTTATGAGATTAACCTACTTGGGGAAAAAAAATCCATCTGGGGCTCTCTGCAGTACAAGGCTAAATAGGGCCCTGGGATGAGGCACCTGTGACAGGGAGGGGTGCAAAACCAAGGAGTTGGCTAGACTCCCAAATATATTTATATAAAACAAGAGGGGGTTATATGCATGTTAAGGTGAGTGCAGCCAACCCCCTCTTGTTTTATATAAATATATTTGAATGAAGATTTGACTGTGTCCCTGAGGATATTCCATAATTGCAGTGATCTATAGAAGTACACCTACAGACCTAAATATATATATATATACACCGTAGTTCCAAAATAGGTAAGCACTCCAGGAATCTTCTATAATATAGAAGATTCCTGGAGTGCTTATCTATTTTGAAACTGTATTGATTTTGTAGTAGAGCACCGGGTAGTACAAATAAATTTCTTATTGGAGTGTAAGGTTTTATATATATATATATATAAATATATATATATATATATATATATATATATATGTATATATGAATATGTATATTCAAGCAGGTCTAGGTTCAAGGCTGGTCTAAGCTGGTCTAGGCTTGTCTAGCCTGTGACTCCTAAGCTGAGGGAGTGGCTTCAACATATTCCAGGTGGGACATCTGAGATCACTGTTCAGAAGAGTGCAGTTCTAGGAACAGCTAAGATACTGTGCAGAACCCTCAGAATCCTAGGCCTCTAGCAGAGGACTCGAGAGTGCGGAATAAATATACCAGCCAGGAGATGTGAGAAAATCAATAAAATAAGAAATGCGGCACAATTTGATTTTTGTGGAACATAACAGGAAAGGAGGAAAACAAGTCTTCAATTTAAAAATATATAATTACAGTTTGATACAACAGAAAATGTCACATTGCATACATGGCACAGAACAGGTGGAAACTTTAAAGTGAATGCAACAATGTTTATACATAACCCCCACTGTCTGTCTATCTATCTATCTATCTATCTATCTACCTGTCTGTCCGTCCATCCGTCTGTCTGTCTATCTATCTATCTATCTATCTATCTATCTGTCTATCTATTTCTATGTATCTATCATTATTTTCCTGATTATAACAGACATACATATATTCCAAGGTTTTAACAAATACTAAACAAGCCTAATCCCATTATTCAATACCAGCCATATTATATTTACAGTGAATGCATGTCTGCTTGTCACCTATCAGATAGGTTCCAGTATTGGCCCAGGCTTTATTGAATAGTTGCAACATACCATTACGTGGCAATTCAATGCAGTATTTCAGGATCCAAGACCATTATGAGCAGCAAGAAAACACCTGAGCAACAGCACCAGACATACCGTATATACTCGAGTATAAGATGAGTTTTTCAGCACATTTTTTGTGCTGAAAAACCCCCACTCGTCTTATACGCGAGTCAATGTCTGTATTATGGCAACTTACATTGCCATAATACAGACCAGGACCGTCGGGCTCATTACAAGCCCGGCGGTCCTGTTGGAGGCTGGCAGCGAGCTGTAACTTACCTTTCCTGCATCTCCTGTCAGCTCCCTTCTCCTGCGTTCCGGTCAGCTCCCCTGTCAGCTCCACTGTAAGTCTTGTGAGAGCTGCGGGGTCAGAGCGTTACCACGGGTTACCATGGCAACGCTCCGTGTGGCACTTAGACCGCGAGATTTACAGTGGAGCTGACAGGGGAGCTGACCGGACCGGAGCAGAAGGGAGCTGACAGGAGCTGCAGGAAAGGTAAGTTACAGCTCTCTGCCAGCCCCCCTCCTACACAGCCCCTCCTACACTGGACCACCAGAGAATGAGAGCCCTCCTCCCTGGCCAGCTAACAAGCAGGGAAGGGGGATGAAAAAAATCTAAATAAATAAAAATGTAAATAATAATAAAATAAAAATAAAATATTCATAATATAAAAAAATATAAAAAAAATAATAATAATTAAAAATTTTTATAAAAATGCCCACACCCCACGAAGGCTCTGCATCACACACAAACACACTCTGCATCACACACACACACTGCATTCATACACATATACACTGCATTCATACACACACACACACTGCACTCATACACACACACACTGCATTCTTAGAAACACACTGCATTATATACACACACACACACTGCATTCATACACATACTGCATTCATACACACACACTGCATTCATACACACACTGCATTCATACACACACACTGCACTCATACACACACCGCATTCATACAAACACACTGCATTATATACACACACACACACTGCATTCATTATATACACACACAGTAAATAAATATTCAATTAATATAATTTTGGGGGGATATAATTTTATTTAGAAATTTACCAGTAGCTGCTGCATTTCCCACCCTAGTCTTATACTCGAATCAATAAGTTTTCCCAGTTTTTGGGGGTAAAATTAGGGGTCTCGACTTATATTTGGGTCAACTTATACTCGAGTATATACAGTATATAATAATGAGAATATATTTACTATAAAACTAGGGGGACCACGCCAAGTTCCAACATGAAAAAGGGTCTTTCTCATAAAAATATCAAGCTCCCAAATGCAGTATGAAATGAAGCAATTATAGAATGATTACAATGAGCCACATTTATGTCAAATGCAGAACTGAGGCATTCTAAATCGTTGTTATACTGCATGCAAACGTCCATCCATTCTGATAGGTTGAACATACCTCATCGATGTAAAGACGAATGAGCTATTGTTTTCAAGCTTTGTTGATAACCTTATATATGCATTTTTATAATGTGAATAGCACAGTAAGTCACCTGTAACTTTCTTGAAACTGTATTCAAAGCCAGGGCCGGACTGGCCCACCGGGATACCGGGAAATTTCCCGGTGGGCCGTCGGCACCTGGGGCCGGGCAGACACCTGGGTCTGCTGTCGGCCGCTGGCAGGGGCGGGCTGGGCCGGGGGGCAGGGAGGCAATTGCCCCCCAGGCCGCCCTAAATTCCTGTAAGACCGGCCGCGGCGGGCCGGCCCTTTAAATACTGCACTCGCCTGAGCTCTCTGTGAAGAGCCTCAGGCGGCTGCAGCTTCTCCCTTGTAGCGTGGCCGAGCTGCACTCCGGTCCGCGGTGGCCTGCCGGAGTGATAGGAAGGTGCACACTGAGTGTGCACTTCCTGTCAGTCCGGCCGGTTACAGGAAACAGAAACTCCGCGCGGAACAGGAGTTTCTGTTT
>OW240914.1:91779775-91825278 GCA_933207985.1 Pelobates cultripes | reverse complement strand
CCAAGACAGGGAGCTCTTTCACACTACACGCGCACACACAATGCATCCCTATACATACACAGAAACACAACATGCTTCCCTTACACACAGAGAAACACACAATGCATCCATTACACACACACACACACACACACACACACACAATGCAACCCTTACACACAAAGACAATGCATCCTTTGCACACATACACAGAAACAGACAATGCAAACCCGTACACACATATGCAAACACACACACTTCTTTTCTTACATACACACAGAAACACAATGCATCTCATGCACACACATACAGACACACACCTTGCATCCCTTATGCATACAAACACAGATTCACACAATGCATCCCTTACACACAACCAGAAACACATAATACATCCCTTATACACAAATACACACTGCTTCCACTACACACAAACACACTGCATCACCTGCACAAACTGGTAACCCTAAACACTACATACCATAAGCACACATATTAGATCCTCTACAATAACACATAACACATCCCCTACACACTCCACTCCCTGTGAGCGAACTCATGGGTGGGTGGAACTTATGAGTGGGCCTTATGGGCATACTCACCGTCAGGCCCTGGGGCCCAGACCTTGAGTTGTGTAAGGGGCCCCAAAAAAATGGAGCTGCTTCCAATTCTCCCAGAACATTGAATTTTGTGACCACAGTTGCAAACAGCCTCCAGAGATCCTGTTCTACACCAGACCAGTGGAGCCAAACTGCAGCCCATCATCATCCTCATCTGCTTGTAAGTAGGCAATCTAGTATATTATTAGTGACACTAATCTATAATTTACCTCACATTAAAGGGACACTATAGCTTAATGAAGTGGTTCTGGTGTCTATAGCTGGTCCCTGCAGGCTTTTTAATGTAAACACACACTGTGTGCAGCACTGGCGTTAGTTCATATGGCAGATCATATGGGTGGGGCATTGTGATGTGACATGTGGGGGCAGCAAATTTTTATTTTGTCTAGGGCGGCAAAAATCCTTGCACCGGCTCTGATCCTGGGCAGGTGCACCAGTCTACTTGACTGGTTTTGCCCCCCAGGCCTAAGGCTGCCAGCCCTCCCCTGGCCGCTGGGGAGGTCTTTTGGCGGCCGCTGGCGGACTTGTCCTGGCGGCCGCTGAGGGAGCTGCGCGAGCTGCGCTGGCTCTGCTCCCCAGCACGCAGCTGAATGAGACCGGCGCCGGAATATGACGTCATATTCCGGCGCCAGTCTCATTCAGCAGCGCGCGAGGGCGGGAGGGCACTAACACAGGAAGCACCTCTAGTGACCGTCTGAGTGACTGTCACTAGCAGTGTCACTTTGAAGCAATGTAAACACTGCCTTTTGTCTGAAAAGTCAGTGTTTACGTTGAAAAGCCTGTAGGGACATGCTATAGACACCAGTACCACCACATTAAGCTGTGTGTGTGCGTCTGCTAGTGAGTGAGCTTGCTTGCATGCGTGTGCCTGCTAGTGAGTGAGCTTGTGTTTTTATGTCAATGAGCTGATGTATATCAGTAAGATTGTTTGTCTATGAGGCTGTGTATCAATGAGCTTGTGTGTGTCACTGAAATGTCAGTGAAATTGCCTGTGTCTGCATGTGCGTATGCTTACTGTATAATTAAACGTTTTACCCTGAAAGGACCAATATTTTATATTAGAAAAAGCAATATATATATATATATATATATATATATATATATATTACTCAATCATCTGTCCTGGCAAGACATAGCATTACATATTACACGCGACAATATATGGCGCAGTGACTTATGGGGCTGGCACAAATTTTTTTTCCAGGGCTGCTTTGTATCCCCAGTCCGGCCCTGTTCAAAGCTTCTATTACAGCCCGTTTTAGTCTGTAGTCACATAGATGGTATTTTGTGTGATGTGTGGGTCCAGACATATGTCTGCTACTATTGCTGTAATATCTCATCATATTATAATTTAATTTATAATAATATTATGTGAAATGATCAACGTAACTAAGAGCTTATTTTAGATTTGTCTGTATTAATGTAATAGTTTTGAAAGCTGGAAGTAAAACTTTCCGTTTCCAATACATAAAATACTTTATTTTTAAAGCAAAATTGCAGCTCTAAAGATCGGTTCATTTTGTATTCTAGAACAACAGAAATGATAGAATATTGTAAAAAGACTAGAACAATAAAAAGCAAAGCACGATACACACGAATAACAGAAAGGTTATCCAACAAAATAATTAATGCTGTTTTGGAAAATTGTTTCAAATGTTGTACTGGGTACAATATCATTCTGTTCTTATTTGTAAAGTGCACATAATGACTGTTCTTATATTCATATGGAAATTGCAGTTTTTGACAGAAAAAAGATCAACTAGACATGGTATATACAGAATAATGTATTGTATAGTGACAGGGCATTTATTTATTTCTATACACTTCCCGGTAATTTACATAAAGGTTGAGCAGAGGGATTTGTGAGTGTTGTATTACTAGAAAATGAAAATTTTATGAATAGGGTTTATGAATAGCGAGCATGCCACAAATATCATTGCTGGCTGTTTTTGCTGCTGATGTATGGACAGATGGACACTTACCGTCAGCAATAATTCCATAGGTTATATAAAAATCTGTTAATCTCTGCATTTTTAATTTGTCTATTTTTTTATATATCCAAGAATATATTTTCTTCTAGGCTAGATATTACACCTTGGGGGGAATAGATGGGGTAACCCAAAGGAAACAAAATGTGCAAGAAAAAAATAGTCTGATGTGTCCTGAAGCTCGACTTTCAGCTAAAAGTGTTTTAACTGTTCCAGGAACCTCTTTTGCTTCCGGGTGCCTGAGGAAAGAAAAAGGAGAAGATATTATACCTTGACGTTCACTTTATCATTCCCACACAACGATGATGTCTGCTACTTGGCTTATCATTACCCATATACATACTCTGCACTTATGGTAAGGGTTAAATTTGTGTTTTTTTGAAATGTTTCCTTCTCTTCCCATATCACAAAAATACAATGCACACAAATCAAGGTGTCACTACATATACAATATGTGCCCCTATTAAAAGCTCCTGCTGTCCTCAAAGGACGCTCACATTTGTATTCATTGATATGATTTTACTTTATGGATAGTAACTGGAAAATAAATGGCAAATGTTGCTGACACATGAACAGAGGGATGAACATTTCCCAGAAATATCAGTTACCAAAGTTTGACCATCATTTAGTTCAATAAAAAAAAAAAAAATATTTACAAATTAACCGCCATACTGCCATGTGATTTTAAATTAAAAAAACTACCACCAGTAACATTTCTGTGTACATTTTTTTAATTTTCCTTTACAAAATACCTATTTATGCTATGATGCCTCACGAGTGCGTCAAGAACCAATTATCCAGGACTTTCTTTCCCTAAGTTAATGCAAGCTTTATAATGTTACTCTGCCCTCAAATGTTTATATTGCTTCAATATAAAAGCAAAAACAAAACAAACAAACAAAAAAAAACAAAACAACATTTTAGGTAAACACTGGAATGTTAAATCTTCAAAATCTACCTTCCATGTCAGTTGTCCATAATCGTGATGAATACAGGCTTTTAGTCTGGGTACCAAAAAAAAGAAAGGAAATGCCTTAACGCCTTCTAGATTTTTTTGATTTTTTTTCTCTCCTTCTCTTTTGTTTTAATATTGTGCTGTGAGGAATATTTAAAAACAAAATGTGTTTGCAAGGTTGCCACTCTTGTATACATAGTGTTGGAGTAGTAAGGTGTAAGTCTTCTACTCTATTTAGTTGGAGTGAAGGGGTTAATCATTAAACTTGTGCATTGCATTAAAAGTCAGCTCAGTTTAAAATGTATTGCGATGCCTAAATTTCGACAGCAAATTGGTACAGTTCAACAGAATTTCGGTACTGAAAAACAAGTTTGGTAACCTTATCAGACAAGCCAAGAGGGTGCCAAAGTAGGTCAATCAGTGTACTGCAAAACATATAATATCATGTATATATATAGGCCAATCAGTGTACTTCAAAATATATTATATCATGCATATATATAGGTCAATCAATGTACTGCAAAATATATAATACCATGTATATATTTTGCAGTACACCAATCAGAGCATTTTCATGTAATTTGGTTCACAGATTAAGTGAGAAAAGTCCCCACGAAGATTCTGATAAATTACTGTACGTGTTTGTATGAATTCAAAGTTCTGTTATGGAGACTTTTCTAAATAATGTAGAATGCTCTTTCATATAGGACAAACTTCTTTTTCACCATTAGATCCACTTTTTCATTTAATTAGTGTTTCCAAATATATTCTCGAAGAACCGTCAGGCATTTTTTTCCTTGAGATAAAAAGGAATTGATAATAGTTTGTGAGTCAATACAGAACTAAGAAATAGTATTTGTCTGTTTGGGAAATTAATCAATAAGTTAGAATGCTTACAAGTACATAATAGTTATTGACAATTATGTTTTTCTGTATCTCAGTCGCACTTGCAGCTGTTAGAGCAGAGACTCGATGCCAAGAAAATATATTTCAAACAGCAAACCATATGTCATACTTTGGGTGGGAACCCATGTCCTGTGGTTACCATCACTTCTCGGCAGAGTCGCATCCAGGAGTTGTGTAAGTACAGAGATTATTGATAATGTACAAATACTGTCACACATTATTTTTAATTACTAATAATCACTGAATTACTATGAACTAACAAGGTATTTGCTTTTGAAATTTAAACTTTCCAACTTGACACACACACACACACACACATATACATATATATATAATTTCTATTTGTTTACCAGGAAAAATACATTGTGATTTCTTGTACTAAAACTTTTTGTAGCATTGGCATTTTTATCCAGTTAGTTTTTCATTGTAATTCTATGTCAGTTCAATAAAATTATCTGTTTGGTGGACATCTCTCCAAATGCTTACATTTCTTATCAAAATGTGTAAAACAGGCAGAGTTTCATTCTTACATGGCTACATTTTCACTCCAATTTTACATACTTTGACATTCTATATGAAAAAAATTGGTTCATTTTTCATGGTATGGTCACATTTGCCTTTTGAAGATGAATCTTTTGGCAAGCTTATTATACTTTTTTTTAACACACTGTCCATATTTCTCTCCTTCAGTTTTTTCATACTAAATGGTATGCATTCATTCAGTTTGTTTAACTAACTCCACACTTCTGTTGCCACTCTCGGACAATCTGGAGCTTGTGGAAAGTTTTCTTCCGACATTGCGCCAATAGCTGGTTCCAGGACACTATATTCCTTGCATGTGGTGTCATGTAATGCCGTTTTCACTGAGGATTACCTGCAATATGGAAAGCCTCTGTCAACATTAGAGGCATTTAACATCCAACAAACATTACTTATAGACCAGGCAAACACAATCACTTCCACTCTCTAACCACACTTGGTGAATAGTGACTCAGTAACTACACATTGTATTACAAATCTCTATCAGCTTCTCACAACAGTGACTTTAGCCCCTTCATTTACAGATAGATTGGACATGTTCTTGACAAGATATATCCTGCTTCAGACTGGCAAGAGACTTTCTTTATTTTGCATCACTGCTCCATGGCATTCAAATACCAGGAACTACTATATAAGCTGTACATTTTGTTATTGGGTGCCGACGACACTATCCTGGTGTTATCTAGAGGTTTACCCCCATGCTGGAGGTGTGGAAAGGCCTTGTGTACTCTATTTATAATGGAAGTGACGCTTAATCTACAGGGGCAATTTATCTGACACTATATGTCAGGTATATGGAGATGGTTTGGACTTTTGACCTAGCTTCTACCTCCTCTTTCAGGTTGATTCCACTGTAAACAGCTTTTGGCAATCTCTTAAATCAAAAAACACTGGAACTATACTCATTTGCCTTCTTTTGAGGAGTGGGTGTCTTACATGGATGAATTGTGACCTCTCAGAGGACTTAACACGTAGAACAAGCTGTTATCTTCTTTTCTCTCTTGCACTCAAAATCCTTCCACCTTAAAGTAGCACTATGGGGTCAGGAACACAAACATGTATTCCTGACCCTATAGGGTTAAAAATACCATCTAGCCCCCCTGGTCCCCTAATGCCTCCCTAAAAATAGCAAAATCTTACTTGTATTCAAGTCTGGAGCTGCTAGCTGTGGCTCTGTTTCCTTTAGACCTGCCCACTGCCTGCTGACATCAGCAGAAGTGGTAGCCTGATCCAATCACTATGCTTCCCCATAGGATTGGCTGAGACTGACAAAGAGGCAGATCAGGGGCAGAGCCAGCATGATTCAAACACAGCCCTGGCCAATCAGCATCTCCTCATAGAGATGAATTGAATCAACAAATCTCTATGAGGAAAGTTCGGTGTCTGCATGCAGAGGGAGGAGATGCATTTTAGACAGCCATGACCCAGGAAGGATCTCTAACAGCCATCTGAGGAGTGGCCAGTGAAGTTATCACTAGGCTGTAATGTAAATAATGCATTTTCTCTGAGAAGACAGTGTTTACAGCAAAAAGCCTGAAGGTAATGATTCAACTCACCAGTACGGTAGTTGTTCTAAGTCCCTTTAACTTCTATCTATTCTGTTTTTTTCATCTCCACTCCCCTTCCTTACTCCCAATCTACATGTTATATTAAAAGAAATGTCATTGAGTTGAATGAAATAAGAAAGGGATCTAAGAATTACTATCTTGTAAGTAGAAAAACAGTGTGTAAAAGCAGGGTATGAAACAGAGTGTCACTTTTCTTTTTCTTATTATATTCAAGTTATTGTTGTGAAAGTCTGTTTAATGTAATAGTCTTCTTTCTGATCTATTACAAGTTAAAGTTTGTCTAATGGTAATTAATAATGTTCAAGGAACACTATAGTTATGAATACAGATTTGTATTGCTAACACTGTAGTGTCCAAGTCACTGTTTAGGTGTTTGCCCCCTTCCTGCAGGGGTTAAAAGAGAGTTAAGAGAGTTCACTTACCTTTTTTTCCATGCTGCACTGCTGTCTCTGAGGCTGGCCCTGTTTATTTGGCAGAGATCATCAATAATGAAAGGAAACCATTGAGAGGCTATTGCAGATGCGTGGCAAAAAGATGCGTTGCGCCAATCAGATGGTCTCTCGGCTATCGCCAGAGTGACAGCCACTAAAAGCATTTAAACCCAGAAATGAAACCATTGACGTTACTGCAGAAAGGCAATGTTTTCACTTGCAGAGTGAAAACTAGAGGGACTTGACACCTAGTCCACTTCATTGAGATGAAGTGGTCTGGCTGCCTGTAGAGTCCAGATAATTAATTCATGGTGCTTAAGTGTTGTTTCTTCTCACAATTTATTATGTAGAACTTGACTGTATCTTGTTTCATCTTAGCCATCAATTATATTCCATACCATTGAAAGGCAATTACATGAAGAATCAATTTAAAACATACAGAAAGAATCAAGAGAATTATTTGTGCTTAAGAAAATAGAAAGGCATACTAGGTAACAGAATTTGTGGATAACATTGTAGGCAAGCCTCGGGGCTATGGGACCCTACGACAATAGAGTCACCTGGAGCTCCAAATGCATTAATGCATAAAGGACAAGTAGATCCATGAAGGATTAAAAAAAAAACACTACCAGCGCCATGTGCACCACAGCCTACTGTTGTAATTATAAATCCAGGCATGCACTGGCACCCTCCCAGTGTAAGAAGTCAAACAGTTTAAGAATAGTTTTAGAACTTACCATAGTCCTGCCAGGAGCTTGTTGCTGCCTCCTTAGTGATGGAAGCTACTGCAAGGTCATTAGCTAAAGTGAGCTAAGCCCTGTTGTTAATAGTCAACTTAATGGCTGAGTGCGCTCAGAGGAAGGCTGCAATGGATAGAGTATTTAGAAGGTTCCTTTAACGTAACATTGGCAGGAGTATTTATGTGTACATAAAAAGCATTGTGAACACTGTGAAACCGGAACTGGAGATTGACACTTTAAGGCTTTATACTTGCTGGCATATTTGCAGATTAGTTAGCTTAAGGGGGTGCTAACTAATGTATGATCAGATTGATATAACTCCCTTTTAATACAGAGAGCCCCCTTTTCAGGTTTCCTAAGCTCAGTGCTCCTCAAACATCTTGGCACCAGGGGTTCTTTCTTGCCTGAAACTCCTGCTGTCTCCCTTCAGGTCCTTGCACAGTTTTACTAGTTTATCCCACCTTTATTTGGCACCTTGTATTTTATAAACACCCTGCTTAATTCTTAATAAACCAGTAGTTATATATCCAGACACTAAACAAGTCAAGGATAGGATAAGGTTGGAAAAGCATTTGTCACTCCATTCATTGGTTGGCTGATGGTTGTGTGATACCACCGAACAAGCTGAGGCTGCTAGACAGGTAGCACTGAGGTACCAGGATGCTGCAGTAGTCCCTGAAGGTCCGTAGTGGCATGGAGATGGGATGGACACAGGTATGGATTCAACGTCGGGGACCAGGCAAACTGAACATGTTACATGCTTATCTGTCACATTTCTTTTTCTTTCATTAGTACTTTGGCTGGAAATAAGATGTAGGATATATTTTACTTTCATTACCCATCAATAAAATGGTTAAACAATTACATGTTGAAATGTGTGTTTAAGATGTCAATGTCAGACTGTGTTATCTCTACACTCGTAAGGCAGTGAATTACCTTATTATTGTAACAGAGAACTGCTGGTTTTTGGCTTGTTTTTGACTTGTATTTACATGCCCATATGTGCTGTTAGGATTTTCGAAGCTTCATTCTGTGCCATACAAATGATTTTCAGGTCTATGTTTCCTTTGCGGAAACAGTTGTGACTGCCTTGTCAGTAAAAATATGCAATTTGCAGTCAGTTTAGAGACAAATACAGTCTGAGGTGAGATTTCATGCAAGAACTTATGATGATTGAGGAAGTCTTGCATATCCTGACAGTTTTTAGTAAGTAATGACACTTTGTAAAACAAGCTCAATATATTACCACATGGTATTGTTCTATAACACATCCACTTCAAATCCAAGTTCCCCTTTTACCGAATAACTGTTTGAGATAATTCTAGACTCTTTTATATTATCGCAAAGTCACATACCGAGTGGCAAAGCACACATATAAACGTTAGCTAAAAGAAGTCATTCAATTGCAAAAATAAAAATAAACAAAAATAAATACTTAAAATAATTTTAGTACAGTACATTTAAAGTGGCTCTTCCACTTTCTAAGGACTTTGCATATTTTGCAAAGACCACCAATGGTGACACCTCTGCTTGGTGTGTGGTGGCTGAGATATACTTACCTGATGCTGTCCTTCGCAGGCCCTGCCATCTTCTTTCTTCAGCTTTTTCATCCGTCATGAGCCCATGCCAGTGCTGTACTCTCATGCATGTGCAAGAGTACAACACTAATGTCCATGTAAGATTTGCTGGAGCCTCCACAGATATTGTCTCACGATCAGCGAGACATGGTCTTTTCCCACAGCTGTCACTAGTGACAGTGTTATCTCCATATTTTGTGAAGTTTTGCCACGCTTAGAAAGTTTTGTCTTATGATAACTTTTGACTGTGTTGGGATTTCAGTGACATTCCAACACAGCCAATGTGTATTTTTCATAAAGATTTATCTTTATGAAATACTCACACTTTTTGGGGGGTTGACAGAGATGAGTTTAGATGTACATTTGAAGTTAGTACTCAGTTTGGTATTGATTCAACTTAAAGTGACTTACACAAATATTGCTCTTAAACATATTTGAAAAATTATTTAATATTATTGTGAAACAAAAATCTACTTCATGTGTAGCATTTTAGAATAACATGAGAAGAATATACACTGCTCAAAAAAATAAAGGGAGCACTTAAACAACACAATGTAACTCCAAGTCAATCACACTTCTGTGAAATCAAACTGTCCACTTAGGAAGCAACACTGAGGGACAATCAATTTCACATGCTGTTGTGCAAATGGGATAGACAACAGATGGAAATTATAGACAATTAGCAAGACACCCCAAATAAAGGAGTGGTTCTGCAGGTGGTGACCACAGACCACTTCTCAGTTCCTATGCTTCCTGGCTGATGTTTTGGTCACTTTTGAATGCTGGTGGTGCTTTCACTCAAGTGGTAGCATGAGACGGAGTCTACAACCCACACAAGTGGCTCAGGTAGTGCAGCTCATCCAGGATGGCACATCAATGCGAGCTGTGACAAGAAGGTTTGCTGTGTCTGTCAGCGTAGTGTCCAGAGCATGGAAGCGCTACCAAGAGACAGGCCAGTACATCAGGAGACGTGGAGGAAGCCGTAGGAGGGCAACAACCCAGCAATAGGACCGCTACCTCTGCCTTTGTGCAGGAGGAGCACTGCCAGAGCCCTGCAAAACGACCTCCAGCAGGCCACAAATGTGCATGTGTCTGTCAAACGCTCAGAAACAGACTCCATGAGGGTGGTGTGCGGGCCCGACGTCCAAAGGTGCGGTTGGCCCTGGGTTCCTCCTAATGCAAGACAATGCTAGACCTTATGTGGCTGGAGTGTGTCAGCAGTTCCTGCAAGATGAAGGTATTGATGCTATGGACTGGCCCGCCCATTCCCCAGACCTGAATCCAATTAAGCACATCTTGGGACATCATGTCTTGCTCCATCCACCAACGTCACGTTGCACCACAGACTGTCCAGGAGTTGGCAGATGCTTTAGTCCAGGTCTGGGAGGAGATCCCTCGGGAGACCATCCGCCACCTCATCAGGAGCATGCACAGGCGTTGTAGGGAGGTCATACAGGCACGTGGAGGCCACACACACTACTGAGCCTCATTTTGACTTGCTTTAAGGACATTTCATCAAAGCTGGATCAGCCTGTATAGTGTTTTTCCACTTTAATTTTGAGTGTGACTCCAAATGCAGACCTCCATGGGTTGAAAAATGCGATTTCCATTTTTTAATTTTTGTGTGATTTTGTTGTCAGCACATTCAACTATGTAAAGAACAAAGTATTTCAGAAGAATATTTAATTCATGTAGATCTAGGATGTGTTATTTTTGTGTTCCCTTTATTTTTTTGAGCAGTGTATTTCAAATCTATGTATACATTCTTCACCTAGCTAATGTATGTGCTACCCTTCTCTATACCTTATTTTGCCCACAATCTTAGCTAAGTCTTAAACCAAGTAACAACCTGGCCAACTAGTATTACACTCAGCATAGAGCAAAAAAGCACAGCTCTCTCAGTTATCTTATTATAAGGTATTATGGATCCTTGTAAATGTCTGATTACAAGTAAAAGCCAGATGAGTGATATTCTCTCTTCTTTCATGCTGTGTGCAATTGGTTAAAGGTTATATTATATTATACATTACAAAATGTTGATAGAGAACATCACAAATTACATTCTCCATCCATTCAAGCAATTACCATTTACCCAAGCCCACTGGTTCACATACTCTAGTAAAAAACAAAATGATTGGGAGTAGGGCAGTTCACTGTTGCCCTGCAAAATACACAACTGATGATGAAATCTCTTATTTGAAATTGAAAATATTCCTATTTATGTTTAGTGATTTTGTATCTTTGAAGAATTATTTTCGGTACAATTATTTTATGTTAATTTGTATTATTATCCTTATTATATTACTATGTTAAATGTGTTTGGACAAGAGCAGGGTGATGAATATATATGTTTTTGTAATGAGTTGTGTTAACCACTGTGAAACTAGAATTTTGTGTTGTCTCTTATATATGCAATAATGTTAAAGTTAGATATGCTATCTGACTGCATCTTTGCATGAATTACAATATGTTAGAAAGTAAAAAGTGATGTTTATCTTCTAAATTTGGCTTTATTTTCTAATTTACAATTGCTATTTTATATAGAGACATCGAAGTTAAGTATTTGTATATTTGTCCTGCAATTTGCTTTTTTGGGATGCTAAAATTATGTTAAATGAAAAAGCATAACATGTAGTTTTGAAACATTTATGACTTAATATTAATGACTCCTTAAAGCTTACTATTAAAAAAATTTTTCCATTTGACATGGTGGGATTTTTTTTTTTAAAATGGGCTTTTTTTGGTAAAGTCAAGTTATTTCCTAAAAGTGCATGATTTGCTAAAAAAACAAACCTTTTGGTATTACCAATTTCAGTTGTAGGCTTAGTGTTAACCTACCCACATCAAGTATGCATCTAATTAAGAGTTAATTAATAAGTTATTTCCATGCCTTTCATTTTTGACATATGGGAGCAGCCGGGTCTTGAGACTTTGTCATCTACTTATAACCTTTGTGTCACTATACCCCACTTCCTCTATACCCCTCTGTTCCTTTGCGTCCATTTATCTGGTTACAATTATGTGTCTGTTAGTCCACCCTTGTACAGCACTTTTGAATTTGCTGGCACTTTATAAATAATACAGTAATAGACAAGATTATATAATTTTTCAGGAGTGCATTAGAATTCTTGGTCTGAGAAGATGTGTGAGTGACACCAACGGTTTATCTGTTTCAAGAGTTCAGTTAGTAGCTAATCCCTACAGGCCCTAGCTGTTTCATGTTCCTTATAATTTTTTGTCTTAATATATTCTGGTAATCAGTACTAACAGCCATGTTTAGACCCAGAAATGAAACCACCTCCAATGGAAATATTTTAATTCTGAAGTGGGCCTACAACATATGGGAAATTATAATTATGCGTAGCCTATGTAAAATCCATTATCTATATATTATTATTATTATTATTATTATTATGTTATTATTTATATAGCACCAACAAATTCTGTAGCACTTTACAATGGGTGGACGAACAAACATGTAGTTATAACTAGACAAGTTGGACACACAGGAACAGAGGGGTTGAGGGCCCTGCTCAATGAGCTTACATGCTAGAGGGAGTGGGGTAAAATGGCACAAAAAGGTAAGGATAGTATTAGACTAGTGACAGTTGCAAGAGAGGAATCAGTCAGGAGCTATTAACAGTTTAATTGATACGCTTTTATGAAGAAGTGGGTTTTTAATGATTTTTTTGAAGGAGCGGAGACTGGGAGAGCATCTAATGGAGGAGGGAAGTGAGTTCCACAGGAACGGTGCAGCCCTCGAGCAGTCTTGAAGGCGAGCATCAGAGGTGGGAGTACGGACAGAAGATAGACGTAAGTCTTCAGCAGATCGTAAGGGCCTAGACGGGACGTACTTGTGTATTAGGTAGGATAGATGGGTGGGAGCAGCATTATATAGAGATTTGAAAGCAAGAACCAGAATTTTAAATTGAGCCCTATATCTTACAGGAAGCCAATGTAGGGACTGACAGAAAGGTGCTCCCACATATTATTATTTATATAGCGCCAGCAAATTCTGTAGCACTGTACAGTGGGGGTATGTGTTATTACTATTATCACTTAAACAATTAACTAGTAGTTTTTAAGATAAAATCATGTTTTTGCTTTCCTCAGTGCTTAGTTTAATCTAAGTTCACCTAAAAGCCAGATCCCCCTTAAATAACAAGATAACAGTAGAAGCATGTATCATTAAGCAGATCTTAAAAATTTACAACAGCTCTTTTGCACTTGGTCTGTTTTCAAATTCTTCTACAACTGTACTTTCCTTTTCAGAAAAGTAATGATACGTTTACATAGTTATATAGGTTGGAAAATGACTCTCACCCATCATGTTACACCTTTAACGTATCTCTGTTTCTGTTGTTGATCTAAAAGAAGGCAAAACCCCAAATTTAAAGTGATTTCCATTCACATTGTGCCACAAAAGGGGAAAACATTCCTTCTGGGTTCCAAAGTGGTAATCACACTTCTCTTTGGATACTTGGATCAAACACTTGTGTTTAAAAAACTGCAGGCATGTTGAGTTTACACAATTTGGATCTAAAGATGAAGAGTTCTGACAGTTTTTGCTCTACTTTGACAGTTTGCTTTATTATATTACAGTATAGTAAAAGCTTTGATGTCTCATATGCTATAAATATCAATATTTTAAAATCAGAAAATAACATCCTTAATGTGTTATTTAGAAATCCAAGTTTTGTAATGACTGATTTTTCTGCTGACTGGTGGATTAATTGTTTTGTAAGCTGCAAATCTAAATGATCCATAAATGGTAAATCTATATTGCAGAGTTACATTTAAGAAGATACTAAAATAATTTCCATTTTTCATAAGTTTTATTACATATTTCATCATATTTATTAATATAATTTTTTAAGGGATTGTTATTTTCTATGCATATTGGCAAAAGTATATACCACACATATTAAATCAACCACCAAACTTAAAGGAACACTCTCTTTTTTTTCTCTTCTTATTTTGCTTTTCTCTATCTCAGGTCTTTTCCATGCCGGTCTCTCTGAAATTGAGGTCCTTGTTGAGAGGTTTTGCTATGTTACAAGGGAGTAGGGTTTGGGGGGGGTGGGGGGGGTTGGGAGATTCGAGACAGTGATAGCTACATGTGATGCAGTCCCCCAATTTATCCTTGAGCTTAAATTTATTTTGCACACATGCATGAGCCGGAGAAGGGTAAACGTCCTATAAACTGAGCACCATTATTACTATCCCCCTTATGGTTCCACTTTGAGGGCAACTGAAATGCTTTAGACTGCTTTAGAATGGCTTGATTTCCTAGATAGGTCTGACAGGCTCCATAACCTCGATCTTCTACATCTCAGCCTGAGCTCTGGAGCACTCCTGAGCTCAGCCCTGCAGTGCATGGCTGCATGACTAGTTCATTGGCTAAGAGTATCAGTTGATGTTTCCAAGCCAATGAGCTAACCTCCAACCGAACTCAGACAGAGCGCTTCTGGCTGTGTAGCTGATGTAATGGAGACGGTGGGGGGCACCGTTATTCAAAAGCAGTCTAACTTTTTACAATGAAGAGGTTGCCAGGGCACTCCTGGCACCATAAACACTACAGCATGCTGTTGTGGCTATGGTGCTCGGAGTTTTTTTTATGTACCCAAGAGTAATAAGACATGAAAATGTACCAGTCTAAAATGTTGGCTATCCCACCAGATATACAACTCTTGGGAAGTCTGCATTAAAAAATAACTGAACTAATCCTCTCTATCAATGATATCAATCAGGAATGACAGGTACGTTTAAATCTTTACTAAGGACAACAAAGTCCATACATAAACAAATCCATTTTTAATGATAGATATATGCAAGCAACAGTATTAATCCATACTTTTTCCCTAGTGTATGATCATTTCAACAAAGCAGCAGATACATTTAAGAACACATCCTGGCATATAATCTTCTACATTCTACTGTGTGCTAAAAAAAGAAAAAGAAAATTACATTAAAGGGTCTGCAAGACTTTAATACAAGTATGTCCCTGAGCTTTCGAAGACATTGAGCTAGATTTGTCAGGTAGCGCAGAGCCTGAGGCATTGAAATAAATTGGTTATTATAACATTTATTATATATGACTATTTCAACTTCTTTATGGTGTGCTGTAAGTTGTTAAAATGAATCCTGTGGTGGTACTGTAGACACTCGATAGTTTTTCATTTTTATTTCATGATAGTTATTGTTATAAAACAAAATTTAAAACACTGGCTCCTTGGTTTAGACAATTTCCCAAAATGAGCCAGCTATTGATCTGGATTACATAAAATATATAAATTAAAGTGTTATATTTTGAGGGTTTATGGCAGGAGTTTTTGCCTGCAACTTTACATTACCATATTTTAGATGGAGGGGAAATATTCAGCAGGGACCCAAAAATAATGAACACAGTACCATGTCAATAAGGATGATATAGACAAACTTATTAAACATATTTGCTCTTGCTCAGGCAGCAATGCAGAGTGTTTTTGCATGCAGTATACTAGCAGGGATGATAATATGAAATAATAATCCCCCAATAGTATTTAAAAGTCAAATTGTACCAAACTACCTATTGTTTCTATTACATTTTGTTATTGTCTCATTTGGTAAATCCCCCTCTTATTGTAAAATGCTGCGGAATAAGCTGGCGCTATATAAATACTACTACCACAAATAATAATAATAATAATAGAAATATAAGAAAACTGACTTACTTCTTTGCTCCAGTCTGTCTATTGATCACTAGTGATCATGCATCTGCTCACTTGTTGGTGGTACATTAAAAAAATAAAACTAAGATCATAACTAATAATTTAAAAGATGGGTTTTATGTCTCCTGATATAGAAGCGATATATGTTAAAGTGGTACAGTTAATGTTGATAAACATTTGGTAGTCATTGTGGCTCTTTTTGGAATCCATTACATCAAACTTTTATAGTTTCTTATTTTGATCAGATTAGTTCAGAGTGCTGTTGTGCTGCCAGTTGATGTCTAGATTTTGCAAATGGATGTTATGCTGGCCTACACAACTCAACAAGTAAAATAACATAACAACTGTGGAAACTAAATTTCTAAAATGGAATCCTAAGATTACCCCATATATCAAGACCTTTTACCTCTGACCAGGTTAGACTACATGCTCTAATATTGTGCGATTTGTTGGGTTTTATTATTCTGGTTCCTATTCTATCTGATCTGAACTTTGCTATAAAATATCTGATATCAGGCCTATTCACTAAAGTGAGGATTCAAAGTGAATTCAAAATTAATTTTAAAGGTCAACGTAGCTTAACTGACTGCATAGCTGTCAGGATTACAGTTGATCCAGCATGCAGAATAGTACCACACCTAGGACTTAGGACGACGTCTAATTGGGCCTTAGAATGGCCAGACTTAATGTACCAGAGAATAGTAAAATAGCCAAGGTCAGGAACACAGAACGAGGCACAGCGATAAGGAAAAGTCAGTAGTCAAAAGTCAATAGTCAGGGAACTCAAAATGAAGCCAAAGTAAAAAAAACAGAAAAACACACACTCTCGTATAACCATCTAAGGGAAACCATGACAGGGCAATGAGCTTAAGGAATAAGTGAGTCTAAATAACCCTCTTGTAGATCCGATTGGCCATACATATCTGTTGACCCCAAAACGTGCATGTGAGTCACCCGCACATTGACGTCATCTTTACCGTGGATGGATGTGGGGCCATTTAATAGCGTGGGTCCGCAGCAGCTGGCGTCCACCGACATGTCGCCAAAGCCAGGCATCATGGCAAAGGACTGCCGAGCGGCACTCCTCTTGATCTTAGGAAGGTAATTATCTCAGTGTTTTGTCACATGGAAATGAAAGTATACGTGACAATAGCATAAAATTTTTCTAGTTCTAATTTTGACCTTAAATTTAAAACTCTCTTTGTATTTACCTTAGTGAATTACTGCTTGTGTTGTAGGTGCTTGCGTCCATTGATGAGTCACTAATTACCATTGTGTCTGTGAGATGCAATGCACTGCTTTTCTTATTTCTTCCTTAACAGTATCTATCACACTGCTTATATATAAAACTGTTGCTTTTCCTACTCAGTGCATTAACATGGGTCCCATTTGGTTCCATATGATTCATGAGGTTGTTGTGACCAGGCTAGAAGAAGATAGAGAGTGGTGGCAGCAGCAGCCAGGGGCAGGAGCCCCTACCCTTCTCCCCTCCTCCTCGTCATCTTGCTCTGGGATCATGGCCTCGCAAGACACTGGGGCCGCTCTGGAGAGGACCCCACGGAAGAAGGAGAGTGGCCATCCTCAGGGTCAAACATTATGGCTAGGTATCATGGCGGGGGTGGGCGAGGGGCAACCGGAGATCCCCGAGGGCTGGAGAACCAGCAGGAGAAAAAAGAGCCAAGGTAACTATGAAGGGCACCCTAGGGGAGTAGGAGGGGAGTGGGAGGGGAGTGGGATTGGAGTATACCCAGTGCTGTGTACTAAGGGTTATTATAGTATTGCTGTATAATTCGCTGCTGTGCCCATGATAATCCAGTACAAAGACTCACATGCTGGATATACACAGTGCTGTGTTAATGATTGTCTACAAAAGAGCCCTGTGCTGTGTACAGTGAGTGTTACATGCCTGCAGATTCCTAATTCACAGCATGTGAGCCTCTAATAAAAAAGGTTTTTTAATGCTTGTGATATAACCAGTGCTGTGCCAACATGGGGATTACCAAATATGAAATACAGTATTCCCAATGCATTTTGTGTTGGCTACTATATATAGGATTACATTAGTGTTCATGTTGTTTTGCTTGTAGTATATCCAATGCTGTGTAGATCAACCAAGTACATGTAAAGGTTTGTGTGCTAACAGAATACCCAGAGCCGTGTACAGCAGTGATTCCTGGATATCCAGCATAGTCCATCCCAATCTGTACACAGTACTGTTCATTCAGAGTTCTATGAACATAAAGTGATTGCATTACAAGAGTAAACATTATGTTTTGTGTTCCCATGCAATCTTAACTGAAAAAACTGATCAGTGTACCTGGAGTGTACTGTGATGAAAAATATGCTGTGTATTTGTGTGTATGTAATATGCACATTTGTTTCCCTTTTCATTAATTATATGGCTGTGTACAGCAATGAATATATTGGTGGTTATTCATTACTGTGCAGAATATAATTATTATTTTTTTTATTTACCTTGTGGACAGTGCACTGCTTGCATGTGTGCAGAGCTACCCTTTGTGTATAGGGCTACATTCAGTAACACACTCAGTACTTGGTATTCTGACTGCATACCAACCTATGTGAGCTTAATGGTTTTCATGTGTTTTCCTTCTAAAGCACTGCTTTTATATTCAGCATTTATATTGCATGTTTAATTTATTTAAAAAAGTATTATATTAATAAAATTATAGAAAAAAAAAACATTTTAAAATCATTTGGAGAAAAAGGTCAGTTTCGGTTTCGGTTTTGGTTTTGGTTTTCGGCCAAGGACATCCTGAATTTTCGGTTTTGGCCCAGAATTTTCATTTTGGTGCATCCCTATTAAAGGGACACTATAGTCACCTGAACAACTTTAGCTTAATGAAGCAGTTTTGGTGTATAGAACATGCCCCTGCAGCCTCACTGCTCAATCCTCTGCCATTTAGGAGTTAAATCCCTTTGTTTATGAACCCTAGTCACACCTCCCTGCATGTGACTTGCACAGCCTTCCATAAACACTTCCTGTAAAGAGAGCCCTATTTAGGCTTTCATTATTGCAAGTTCTGTTTAATTAAGATTTTCTTATCCCCTGCTATGTTAATAGCTTGCTAGACCCTACAAGAGCCTCCTGTATGTGATTAAAGTTCAATTTAGAGATTGAGATACAATTATTTAAGGTAAATTACATCTGTTTGAAAGTGAAACCAGTTTTTTTTTCATGCAGGCTCTGTCAATCATAGCCAGGGGAGGTGTGGCTAGGGCTGCATAAACAGAAACAAAGTGATTTAACTCCTAAATGACAGTGAATTGAGCAGTGAAATTGCAGGGGAATGATCTATAAACTAAAACTGCTTTATTTAGCTAAAGTAATTTAGGTGACTATAGTGTTCCTTTAACTATACTTCTACTCATTTTCCTTATTTAGCTCATAATAAATTCATTCTATTTTTTGTTTCCCGCAGCAACATAATTCTGGCGACTGTAAAGGGGCATGCTAAGATTAACTGCTGCAATGTATTATATTGATTATAGGGTGAGGTGTCTTTGGAAATTTGAGAGAGCTTGACAACAACCTAATAACAGGTCAAAACGTTGCTGTTTATGCTCTGATTCTCCAATAAATCTGCTACTATTTGTATGTTGAGTGCCTTGATCACATTGTTCTTCCTATCTATGTATGGGGTATGCCAGCCCCAGGTCCGGTTTTGCACCTAAGATTATCCAGCTAAAGGAGTGTGGGCTCTCTCCTCTTTGAAAATAATTTTGAAAAGTATCTCAATATATTTGTCAAACCTCCTTTGTGCATTTTGACCAAAATTAGGTTTTACTTCTGAATTATATCTAAATTTACATGACAATGATAGATTGCGAGTGCTGGACTAAGATATTCATTCACAGTCTGTCTTGGATATTCAATTGGATAAACTTTTATGAATAAGGTAAACGAGAAATGTTTATACTGTCCCTAGCTCAACAGAGGTACAAGGTGTAGTGACCAAAATTATTTTTGTACCATAACCACTACAGTCTCTAGTCAGTATGGCTCTAGTCAGTATGGTGCTTACAGTGTTCTTTACTCACTGCTTTTCTTGCATTATTTGATCTAACTCTGACTGTGACTCTGAGAATGTACCACTTTTTGCCTTCAGGGTCGTGGTGTGCTTAATAATTAATTGGAAGGCAGTATATATATATATATTTTTTTTTTTTTTAGCTTTAATACAAGAATATAGTTGCTGTCTATTTAGTGCTTAACAGATATTGTTATTTATAATTATTTGTACAAGTACATCTTTTCTTATGATAATTTATGTTAGTAATGGTAGCAAAAGGTCGAGGGTTATAATTACGAACTTGCTTGCTTTAGCAATTATTTTACATAAAGCAAGATAATATGTATTGTACTATTAGAATTGCATTAATATGCCCAGCTTTGCAAGTTTATAAAGACAACTGAGTTGTTTTTTGTAGCATTACAAAAACATGATTTAAGGACTAAATTACTCTTCCTGTTTTGAAAATCAACCATGACCAGAAGCAATGTTTCTCAAATGTTAAAATTAGTAAAGCCTTGTATACATTATATAAATGAATACATTTCTATAAATTAGTATAACTTTGTGGCATATGGATGTAACTTCAATGGCGAGTGTTGGAAGATTCCTTTTATAGCACTTCAACTGAAAAAAAAAATGTGGAAGAAAACTCAGATACTTCCTGGACTTTGGTGAAACACCAGATTTGTATTCTCAATGATGAGTATATTTAATGATTTAGAAATATTGAAATGTATTTATTGCATATTACATTGAAAAGTAAGATCATCTCCCATGGTGTCTTAGAAAAAAGAACAACCAAGAACCAAAAAACAAAACATTAAAATCTAATAAGGATTATGTAGTTAATGCTTAACAAAGTATGGAGGAAAGCCTCTTCAAATTTCATTTAGGTTTCATGTATCAAGTAAAATTTTAATAATAGACTTGTGCGCGGTAAAAAAATGGGTTTAATCCAAATCTATTTGTCCAAAAAAACATTTTGTTTCAACTGATTTAGGATTCATTCACGTGGTATTTTGGCTCAGGCGAATTTCGTCCATGCAATCAATTTAAGAAAAACAATTCAGAAGAACAAAAATGTTGTGAAAATTGGCCAATCAGTGTACTGCAAAATATTATTTAGATATTTTGCACCATTTGATGCACATATCAGATAAGAAGAAGTAGCCAATAGAAGGAAAAAAGGAGAAGCACAATATATATATATATATATATATATATATATTTTTTTTTTTTGTATAATTTTATTATTTCAATATATTTATATGTAAAAAAAAAGATAAAATTTGTATCTTGCAATACTTTTATATATATATATATATATTACACATATAAATATATAACTATAGATTTTTTTTTTTTACTGTTCTTCCTTTTTTCCCTCTATTGATTACTTCTTATTTGACCTGCGAATAATAAAATCATTTAGTGGCTATCTCTAGCCATCATTCTTTATTTTATTTTTTTACCTTTAATCATCTTTTTCTTTTGGCTGTATGGATTGAACTCCGAATCCCGAATCAAACAAACTGTTTATCCATTGTCTGTTACATTTGTTTCCTGAATTGCTTATTTTTGAATTCAGTTTGTTGGACAAACCGCTGATCACCAAAAATTTGGACGAATCTCAATTCTTCTTAAACCGAATGAACAAGTATAGTTAATAATATTATAATTGTTAATAATACCGAGCTGCATGGAAAATATTTGTATTCGCTTTACTTGTAGCCAAATGAAACAAACAAACAAACATAATGATACATACATGTCACAATATGCCTAAAAATGCAATGGGCAAATTTACCCATAATGGACTTTTGCCCTCAATTAGCAATTTAATTAATGAGGATTTTGACTTCTAAATATGCACCGACTTAATAGAGACTAGTTCCAAAGGGGAAGAACACAAGAGAGCACACTATCAAAAGAAGCCACTTGCAGACGATCTTGGAAATAATGATCCTGAAGAAAATGTACACAGTTTAATTAAGCACATTGATTAAATCAATATGATTCAACTGCTTAGTGCTCAAATCATCTTAATCTCATTAAAAGTAATTCAGGCCTCGATAATTGATTAATAATGCATTATAGTTTATGAATTATTGACTTCGAGTTATTATAATTGTACTGCTACTTGCATGCCAGCAACAGATGAATGTTAATTACAAAGGCTGAAGATTATGTTTGAATAACTTTTCAAAGCTAAACATGACATATTTCTCAAAGAAGGACAGATTTAATTTTGTCATTGCTTTATCTACTTTTTTCAAAGCATTTTTCCTGCTTTTTGGGGGTTTTGATGCTAAGGATACTAGAAGTATTTAGTCACTCTCAAATTTCCAATTGATTTGAAAGGACGCTGCTGTTCTGTGAACATTGATCGCTGACATGTGACTTGAGATAATAAGGCTCGGTGGCTCTCAGTTCAAGAACCAATCCAAATTAAACTGAGCTTTGTAATTGCAATCCAGACTGCTTTTTAATTACTAAATAACTTAGTGGCCTAATTTTGGTCAGTTTTTTTCTTCTTCTAAATACACTGAAAGAGATTAGTACACAAATAAAGTAAACATTTTCACGTGTATTTGTGAGTTTCTATCAATTCATGTGTAGATTGTGATCATCAAATTGCTAGCAAATGTGAAGTTGAAAACAATGTTATCATTTTATTATAATTATTTTATTTTTTTAGGTGATTCTCTTTATATCATTTTATTATTTTGATTTTTTACAAGATGTACTGCTATGCTGACAGCATTCTAATGGCATAACAGTAATGGCTACTTCTATAGGTTTTAGAGGATTACAAGATATTCGTACTTGAACATTGCTTCTTCCACACACAGCATGGTGCTCTAAAGTGGACAGAGTGGCAGGTTCAACTCTACTTTTCAGTAAATAGCAGAAGAAAAACACTGTGTGTGTACCAGGATCTGTCACATGTGTCAGTTACTACACTTTATAGCAACAGACACACGCACACACACAGAAACATACACAAAAATCATATAGCTATTAGGCAAACATTGTCTTTTCATTTAGCACAACATCTGAAGTTTTAAAAGTAATTTGTTTATCAATTTCTTTTTCTGCAATCCTGTGGAATTCTCCATAAGTAGGCAATAAAAATTTGCAATTGTATATGTAAAGTAAAATGTATTACTGGATGCACTTTAGCAGCAGAACCAAAAAGGCAGCATAAGCAGCCGCCTAGGGCCCTTGCTTAGATGGGTCCTGGAGGGCCGCTGTCAATAAATGTTCCTGCGCTTCATTGATAGAGCATTTTGGTCGGTACCTCTGTCAGTTGCAGATCACTCTCATGGCTCCTCTGCACTTCTCAATGACTCAGAACTTCTTAGCAAGCACTGAGTGCTGACACAGCAATGGATGCACCCAATCAGGGTGACCAGATCCACCATGTTATCTGGGACACATATCATATATGCATGGGCAGCTCATGAAAAGGGTAGCCCTGTAATATGTACAATTCAGAAGAAGGTATATAAGATTAAGCATTAGGCAATGAAGAATCCTGCAATTAAGCTATTAGGCAATGAAGAATCCTACAGAATATGCATTATGACAAAACTATATGCTTCCTGGTAAACATGGTGGATCTGGTCACCCTGCACCCAATAGAGGTGCATACCATAACGCTTCCCCACAGAACCAATAGGGAATGCCTTCCACTGCACTACCAGAGTAACACTCCACATGTCTCCCCACACAGCACATCCAGTCCCCCACACACAACACTCAGCCACACTCAGTCTCACCTTCAAACACAACACTCAGACTCCTTCACACACACAGCTCAGCCATACACAACACCTAAACAGCACACACAGGCATACTCAGTCTTCCCCAGTACAGCTTTCAGCCTACTTCACACAAACAAAACTCAGCAAGCACACACTCAAAGAAAAGAGCACAGGGCTTTAGGAGGGTCTGGGCAATCTTAAACTGGCTCTAATTAGTAGTAAATATGGTAAGCTACTACAGAATGGTCAGCAATCAGTATCTCATGCACTATTCTTACTGTGGAATTTTTAACATGGCTCAACCGGAATCAAACTCATATTATGAGAAAGCAGGCAGATAAAAAAAAAATAGACAGTCAAGTTATGCACTAAAGTATGTGTGTAAATTAAAAGTAATTATGTTTTTCAATTTGAGGCCAAAGTAGTTGGATTTAAAAAGTCACCAACAATATCTTCAGGTTGGCTTTTTGAAATTTGAAATATACTTAAAAATGAAACTCGAATTCCTAGCAATGCACACTTCAGCGAAAAATAATAAAAGTATATTACCAATGTATGCACACTAGACTCTCAAAATCTTCCCATGGGGAAGCATTGGATAGGCTAAGATCATCAGCTTTGACAATGTCAGCCAAGGAGGCAGGGGAATCCCTGTGAGACCAGCATGCACAGGATATAAAGCAATTTAATCTTTTTTTAACTCTTGCAAGTGTGGTAATAATCCAAATGAAGAGAACACTATTGTGTTAGGAATCCATGTTTGTCATCTAGAACCGTTTTCTGAATTACAAGAAAAATGTACCCAGGTTATCATATTAGCTGTGTTTCCCTTGGGCTAGTGAAGACTTCAATCTTTATTTTAACTCTGTAGTAAATCAACTGAGCAATCATTTCTTCTACACCATTGTGTAATGGTTTACAGGTTCAGTTAATCTGTCCACCATCAGTACTTCCACCAGGACATTTTTGATAGGAATAATGTTACTGCCTAAGGCCCATTCTGTTTGTTAAAAAAATAGCTTTTACTCTTGTCAGATTTACAGGAGATGAACAAAGTTAGATTGAACCTTGAAAATAAATCAGTAAAGAGTTCTATCTTTTCTCATCCACTGACATAGCAGAATAATTATTAAGATCTATTAAATATTTAACAATTACATTTTTTAATATAATACTTACTGACCTCACTAGATGGACCACCTGTAGAACCATATATAAGATGCCTATATCCTTCTAGGAATGTTTAGGGTTTTGCAAATGTTGCATATTAGAAATTGCTCTTTAAAAAAAAAAAATAAAATCATGCATTGCTGCGTGAGTTCTGGCAATAATGTAATGAAGCAGATATGACTCAAACCTAGCATGAGACAGATGGCAGAGTTAGACTTGTGTTTCCTTCATTATGAGATGTCCCTTAGCTTGTTAGACCAAAGGCTAAAGTAAAAAAAACCACAAAACAAAACAAAAATATGGATTTCCTCTATTTTATAAACAATGGAAATGGACAAGCTATGTTGTAGTATGTGTCCTTCGATAGCATCATGCATTAAAGAGGACTAGAAAATCATCAACATGTGTCTGATGCTTAAAAAGTAGTTAACGGGGTTTGATTTTCCATTCAAGTAGTCCAAACCACCAATGTGAATGTGCATCATATATCCTTAAGAACAAATATTTTATGTTTTCAAAATGGGTAGAAAAGATGGGTCACTTGGCTCTTACCTGTCATGACAATCGATTTTTATATGGTGGAAAAATGTATGCATCAGTGCTCAGTAATAATGAAAAAGTAGTAAGATAGATGTGCCCAATTCCAATTTTCATGTTTTGCTGGTAGCCAGGATTTAATTTAATGCCTGATTAATTGTAAAAGTAATTTGACTGGGTATATGTGGCATTGTCAAATGGTTTAGATTCCTTCTTGATTACTAAAAGTCATGTGAACTAAGTATTCAGGGTGTTAAATAGTTAAATAAAGAAATGTAATCCCAGACAAAGCAATATTGGTGGCAAGTGGTGAAAGATGGATTGTCGATATATTTCCTTGTTTTGTGTTGTGTTTCATCAGACTAATAAATCTGTATGCTCTAAGACAGGGTGACCTAGGTTTGTCCGTCTTTATTTCCATTAAATTGCTCCCCGTAGGCAATGCCAATTCTTTCACTACGTGAGCCGATCATACCTTCAGTCTAACTATATCTCAGCTGTTAATTAGTAACAAGAAAGAAAAATAGAAAAAAAGAAAAATACAATTGTTCTAGTGCACAAGGTGACATTAATTCTACAGTGCACAAAAAAAGAAAGAAAGAAAATAATGTCTTTATCTTCCCAAAAATATATGAAGGACAATGTCCACATCCATGTATACATTGTGCAAAAGGAATCAGGGGTAAATTAATAAATGTAAAGGTATATATATTTGAAATGCAGACATGTGTCCTAAAGGATGGTGCTGCCAAAGATATAAAGACATACACTTGCATATGCATACATCTTCTTCTTCTTCTTCTTATTATTATTATATACATCACATTATACACATCTTATAATAATAATAATAATAATAATAATAATAAGATGTGTATAATGTGATGTATATAATAATAATAATACTTTGCATATAACTATCATCTGAGTGTTGTGGACTTAATATGTTTTTGTTATTTCAGAAAAAGAAATGTTAAATCATTTTTTTTCGATATACATTTGCATGTTTAGTTAGTATAAGATCTATCAAATATATCTATATAGATAGATATATGTGTGTGTGTCTGACCCTGATGTGATGATCTTTATTGTGGACCCCTGTCCAGTAAATATGATTTTTTTTTTCTGGTGGCCCAGTTCTAGGGACATAGAGAAAAGCATCCATAACATGTAGCACACAAACACAAAGTCGTTAAGCAAACTTGTATATATGTTTGTGCCCAAAGGAGTGCTTTCAATAGTGCTATATGCATGGCAGCCCTTGTTGACCGTCTCGCAGAAAAAAAAAAGCCATCTTTTTTTCTGAACACTGAACCAGTGATGTAAATTACATCACTAGCATGCCCAAAGTCCTTCACCATTCCCCCTTACCCCTTTCCATTATTATACCTTTCAAATTTTGGTGGTTTGGATTTCGCTCTCTCTTTTTTTTTGTGTCTCTCACTCGCTTTCACTCTCAAAGTTCATGGAGGTTCTGCATTCTTAAAATTTCAATTTGCCATTAATGCAATCAGAATCATATCAGCTCTCACAGTCGTTTTTGGGCAATATTTGTGGTTTCCTATTGAATCAAAAAATGTGGTCAATATTTCAGTTTTCAGCAGGCAGTCATCAAGAGAGGCTTCATATCAAGCGAATGGAAATTTCATATACCTCTTCATATGAATAAGAACTGTGAAAGTTCCTATTTTTGTTTTAACTCTATGATGGAATTGAGGCACCACTAAAGAATGAATAGATGCCACCTTAAGAGGCACAATCGCCAACCAAGCTAGAGCCAGGTTATAAGGCTCTTCAAATCATGAGTTACTAGTCGTGAGCATTTTTCATTCTATGCCACATAATAATATTCTCAGTATTTGAGAATTCAAGGTTATTGGGGAAACTGTATTCAATAACATTTGTGGATCAGTAATTTGAATATAGAGTAAGGATAATAGGATGAAGTTGTAGAGCAGAAGAGAGGTTTGGGCAATTTAAAAGGTTTTTGACGAATTAGATTACCGGTATGTTGAAAGACAAAAGAATAGAACATTGTGCAGTGAAAACCAAACAGTTAATCTTTATTCCCTGCTCTGTCACCTCTCCACTCAGGTTGAACTGCAAACTTCAGTGAGCTATTAGCACGGCAAGGCAATTCCTGATGTGTTGGATGCTTGGGGAGATTAAGACAAGTGTAGCATATTACCTCTGCTTTTCATTTCCTCTGTAAAATCAGATATATACAGCAAAATATAAAGAGAAGCGGGAAGCAGATGCTTCAGTACAATAATGAGAATAGAAAAGTAGAAAACTGAAATAAATGATAACTCATCTAAACAATAATGCATTAAATCAATATAGGTAAGGATCAGAGAAGTCTACATGTTTCATTTAGAGGAATATTAAAATCACTATACATTATATTAATTCTCCAAACATCCTTATCTCAAATTAATAAATGCATGTGCAAAAAAAAAAAAAAAATCCAACTAGCAATCCTTTTGAAATATATGTGCAATTTGTTTTATAAGATCTTTTTATTTTAATTACTTCCATTAGCTTTTATAAAATAGTAAAAAGAAAAAAAGCATTATCTCTCTTTTTTATTTCAAGAGTTATCTAACACTCTTATTTAACCTAGGCAAGTGATAGCTAGTTCTAGCACTACAGCTGCTTGTGACCAACGTATTCATAAAAAAAATAATGAGTTGGAAATGAATCACCTGTTAGCTTCAATTTACACATGCTTCTCACTAGATTTACACATGCTTCTCACTAGAGTGAGTGGGGGCCCTAAATAAAAATTTACCCCCTGTTACCCCCTGTGACCCCCCTAAAAAAATAACCCCTAAAAATAATGAGGGGAGACCCTAAGCTAGCTACCTGTAAAAAAAAACAAAAAAAAAAAAACTTACCATTTGATGTCTTCTTTCTTCTAAAATCTTCTTTTTTCAGCTCCCAAAAAAGCCAAATAAAAATCACTGACAGGTAAGTCTCTACATTTACCTGTCACAGCACTCTGATTAGCTTGAAATCCACCAATCAGAGTGCTCTAGTCATTTTACACAGCGTGGGAAAGTTCTCTGGAATTTTCCCACGTGTGTAATTTGACTCATAAAACACTCTGATTGGTGGATTGAAAGTAACCAATCAGAGAGTTAGGAGTCAAATTACACAGCGTGGGAAAATTCCAAAGAACTTTCCCACGCTGTGCAAAATGACACAGAGCACTCTGATTGGCTGGATTTCAAGCTAACCAATCAGAGTGCTCTGTGTCATTTTACACAACGTGGGAAAATTCCAAAGAACTTTCCCACGCTGTGTAAAATGACACAGAGCACTCTGATTGGTGGATGTTAAGATAACCAATCAGAGTGCTGTGAAAGGTAAATGTAGAGACTTACCTGTCAGTCTCTTCATTTACCTGTCAGAGCACTCTGATTGGATAGCTTATACCCACTAATCAGAGTGCTCTGAGCCTAATTGCAGGGCGGGGCCCTCCAGGTGAAGATGGATTTTTTTTTTTACGCTCTTTTTTTTTTTTTAAAGTGCGTCGGTTATTATTGATTTTTATTTGGCCTTTTTTGGGGCTGAAAGAAATAAGATTTTAGAAGAAAGAAGAAATCAAATGGTGGGGGCTGGGGGGAGGAAAAAAGGTTCCCCTCTTTTTCTAAATTTAGGGCCCCCACCTGCTGCTCAGGGGTGGGGGCCGGGAGGGGAGGAAAGTAGCTCCCCCCTTATTCTAAATTTAGGGCCCCCACCCACCGCTCAGGGGTGAGGGCTGGGGGGGAGGACAGTCGGTCCCCCTCTCAATCTTATTTAGGGCCCCCACCCACCGCGCAGGGGTGGGGGTGGGGGGGGACACAATAGGTCCCCCCCCTTATTTTACTTTCGGGCCCTCACCCACCAATAGGTTTTTACAGTGAGCAGCCAGTGGCTGCTCACTGTTTACTAGACATGCCCCTACTCGCGGTATAGCGAGTAGGGGCTGAATTTACTAATACTAAGTAATCTTTACTTAGTATTAGTAAATGTGGCTGAAAGACCAATTTTGGTAGATAGCTCACATACTGCACTGGCCAATCACAGCCATGCCATTAGTAGGCATGGCTGTGATGGCTTCTAAGGGCACACAAGTCAAACGCTTGTTGATTGGCTGCCCTGCAGTCTTTCAAAACGTGCCATTAAATCGCCGAACACCGAACTCCAACCCGAACATACAGTGAAATGTCCGTGTTCAGGTCCGGGGTCCAAAAACCTAATGTTCGGTACGAACCCGAACTTTATAGTTCGGGTTCGCTCAACTATACTTCTCACTGATATTTTGTTGTGAATGACAAAGAGTCGCCTCGTCAGACTGTAAGTGTATACCCTGCTCTGCTGACCTGCCCAGAATTGTACATTTCCACGCAGCAATTTTTGCCTCTATGACTTCATTATTTTTGAGTTATTGAGGGCTCTCATTAAAACCAACATAAGGACTAGGATTGCCTGAAAAGATGGCATTCATGGTAATCTGCAAAAAATTTTGAGATTCCAAAGATGGCTTTTGAGTTGGTTTGTTTTTCTTTATCATGCCAGTGGGATGGCTGGTGAAAGGGATGGTAATCTCTGGCATCGGATGTCCTATGAATCAAATTGTCCTTGCAAGTTAAACTTGGAGATTTGTTTCTTTATGAACTTCAATGTATCTGAATTTGGACTGATAGGGTGATCATTTAAATTCCCAAGCAAGAACTGAAAAGAAGCTGAATAATGAAACAAATTAACTGGATGAGCATGTTTGTTTTGATTTCTAATTCTTAATTTTGATCTTTTTAAATGTTTAGTAGATAACTCCCTAATTTGCTATCTTTATCTGGCCATATTTATGGATACAAAATTAGGAAGTTATCTGCTAAACAGCTCAAAGAAAAAAAATTCAGAAAAGGGCATTTCTGTCTTTTGATCTTTTAACAGTTTAGCAGATGGTTCCTTACATTAGTACTTTGTAACTTTGTGGTTGCAACCTTAATTAATTCACCATAAATACATTTTCTTAATTTTGCTCTTTCAGTTTATTTGGTAGATAACTGTCTAATTTGCTATCTTTATCAAAAGGAATGGTTCAGAAAAAAATAATTACAATTCATTACTGATCTGTAAATTTAGAAATTACAACATGTTGAGCTGGGAGTGCATATGATTAGTGGGAAGCAGATTGGAGAAGTAGCTGAATCCTGTGTTAGGTACGGGCAAATGCAAGCTATGATTTTGAGATAGGATTTGGCAATTAACTGTTTGTGAGGGGTAAAGAAAGAAGAGGTTGGCATTAGAGAGAACACAAAGGCAGTGAGCCTGCGAGGTAAAGCTGATGGCAGTGCTCATGACTTGAAAGGAGACAGACAATGAAGTAGTAAAGGTTGAAGGAAGAAAGATGAGAATTTCTGTTTTGGAGAGATTGAGTTTAAGTAAGTGAGCTGCCATCCAGAGAGATATAGCAAAGAGACAGTTGGAGACACAATTCCAGACAAATGGATAAAAATCAGAAGGCACATGGTTGTACGTGTGATTGGCATCAACGTGATATTGGAATCCAAAGGAACTGATGTGTTTACGAAGGAAAGCAGTATAGATTGAGAACAGTAGGGGACCATAGACAGAACCTTGGGGAACACCAACAGAGAGGACTTTCAGAGAAGAAACATAAGAGAAGACATAACTAGAACATTGGGAGAGGTAGGAAGAGATTCACAAAACAGCATAGTCTTGTAAGACATGGTTGTGAAGGATGAGATGAAGAACCTGATGATTAATGGTGTACTAAAAGGAATGCAAATAAATGTGAATAAACATTACACTATTTCATAGTTGGACAACACCCTATATATGAAATTACTTTCTTTGTTTTATTTTTATGTGCTAACTGTGCATCTCGTGTTTCAAAATAATCAAATTTTTTAATAAAAAGGACCTAAAAGTGAATTTAAATTAAATATTTAATTGTGAAAAAAAAAACTAAATGGAGTGTAGGAACGGGAGTCTATGGAAAGTTACTAGCTATCATTGAAAACTATACTGCAAATATTGGAATTTCAAAGGTGAATAGGAGTGTATTTGTATTTTTTATTTTTTTGTCATATTTTCTATCTAGTTTTTGTTTGTTCTTTTCTAAAGGACCACTATAGTGCCAGGAAAACATACTCGTTTTCCTGGCACTATAGTGCCCTGAGGGTGCCCCCACCCTCAGGGTCCCCCTCCCGCCCGGCTCTGGAAGGGGGAAATGGGTAAAAACTTACCTTTTTCCAGCGCTGGGCAGGGAGCTCTCCTCCTCCGATCCTCCTCTCTCCTCCCCGTCGGCTGAATGCGCACGCGCGGCAAGAGCTGCGCGCGCATTCAGCCGGTCACATAGGAAAGCATTCATAATGCTTTCCTATGGACGCTTGCGTGCTCTCACTGTGAAAATCACAGTGAGAAGCACGCAAGCGCCTCTAGTGGCTGTCAATGAGACAGCCACTAGAGGATTAGGGGGAAGGCTTAACCCATTAATAAACATAACAGTTTCTCTGAAACTGCTATGTTTATTAAAAAATGGGTTAACCCTAGCTGGACCAGGCACCCAGACCACTTCATTAAGCTGAAGTGGTCTGGGTGCCTAGAGTGGTCCTTTAATGCACTTTCTATATACTGCAAGAAAACTGGAGTCAAAAACAATCTGCAATGTCTACATACAGTTCACATTCACTGTTTCCGAACACAATGTAACAGAGTTTTTGTTTATGCACTGATTATTTCCTTTTACAAATATTACAATCCACTCCTGGTTTGAATTTAGCCCATATACCACCACTATATTTTATAGAAGTGCCCGCTGAACTTATTTTTCATATGTCTCTAAATTTCTTGCATTGTTTTAAAGTTGTCTCTAAATTTCTTGTGGTTTAAAGTTTATATTAGGGGTTGGATTATGGCTTGGTTTAAAGTTTACATTAGGGGTTGGATTAGGGACAGAATTAGTGAAAGAATTAGGGGCAAGATATGGGGAATAGGTATACATGTAAACTATCATTGTACTTGAGAACAGGAGCAGAATACACATATGACGTGTTTGCAGTAGTGGGACATGCATGGTCAGTTAATTAAAATAAAACAAGTGTGGAAAAAAAATAACCAATTTGACCTAAGTTTATGATAAAATTGTTGAATGAAAAGTGTCAAAAATCCTCTAAATTACATAGTCTGCCAGATGTATTTTCTACAAATATATACTTTTTTTGTAGCTGATTTCAATTCTGTGACTATTATTAAAGTTGTAATCTCTGCATGCCAAACGTTTTAGATTTAAATCCGAAATTCAATAACAAATGTTATTGAAATCTTAGACATATCGGGCATTTTAACAATCCGGACTAATTAGTGAGACTCTATTTTGAGTTATTTTTTTTGAGTTGCACTTGGTCTGTAGAAATGATTGCTTGTAAAAATGGAAAAAATGTGTTTGTTTTTTTAAAAAAAAATTCCCATTTTTTTTTTCATTTTCTTCCTATTTAAAATAGCACTATGCATACATATAGGGTATCAAACAAAAGCCCCCTTTTCTCCTTTAAAAACTATATAAAATATGTATGGATGCACTTTAATTAAAAAGGGGGAAGTTGTGGTAGAATGAATGCATAACAAAAGTACCAAAAAGACCTTGGTCACAAATGCTTTGCATCTCAAAAAAGCCTTTGGGGCTTAAACAGCTTCAGTGTGCTCGGTTGTGTTTGTTATTGCTAAAACATAATTTTATCCCTTGAGAGTTGATCATCTTTGCTCCTATACTTCTTTAGAGCACCTAAGGTGACACTTCAAGCACTATAATCACTACAGTGCGCTGTAATGGCCATGGTGCCTGCGATGCACCTTTAAAGATTTAAGCAGTAGGTAAACATTTGGTTTATTTTTACACTCTTTGAATGCTTTAATGTCCCTTGTTTCCAATATACGAATGATCTTGATCTCTTTCATCTGCGTCATCTTCTATATCCTAAGGAATTGATTACATTTTTGTCGCAGGTGTTATTGTTCCCATCCTTTAATCTATTCTGCATGACATCTAAAAGTAGAAACTCAATGTTTGTGAAGATATTATACTTTTGCTTTATTTTTATATTATGCTTTTGATTCCTTTTTTAATTTACTTACCGTGTCATGCTAGAGACTCGTGGTGAGAATTTTCTTAGAGCTACACATAAAACCGAAGATATGATTATTTTTGTGTTTTTGCTGTAATATTCTCTCTCTGAGCTTTTTTTTTTTTTCTTTCTATTTCCTTATCCACCACTGTCACACACCAAGTGTGATGTGAATATACTATAGGCTGGTCATCCCATGAGGCCAGTATTCTTAAGTTCTACCATCAGACAAAACTGTTTCCATAGCAACATGTGTCACGTGATTCTTTGGAACAGTTTGTCTTTCGCTGGCCGGATTTAGCATCTTTTATAGACACTTGTACAAAGGATCAAAGACTTTTGCATTTACCTTAGGTCCGTATCAAAATAAACTCCATAAGGTACCCTGTAATTTTGCGTATCAGTTCCGTAAAATAAAAAAAATGTCATAGATAAGTCTTTATATGTATTATTTTTTTTCTCAAGTATAAATAAAAATAGCAGCATGACATGTTAATATTACACTTCAATAGCAAGATCATTTGTATTTGAAGTTAATTATGGAGCGTCTGAACCATACTGCAAACTATTCTCAAGGGTAAAACTGTCCTGCTAAATAAAAGTTTAAATTACAAAGACTTTTAAACCTTCTGTGTAGGCTATGTCTGCTCTTGGGTCAATAGTTCAATAAAGCCTATGATTAAATATAACAGTATTTAAAAATGTAAACAGTGTAAAAATATTTGTATACAACATACATAGAAAAATGTATTTTTAAAAAATACAAAAGGTATCACTCAGTCGGCTGCGTGATTTCTCTGCCTGATGTCCCTGGGTCAATGTAGGCATCATAGTTGTGGTTATGGAACTAAGAGAACCCAGATGCTGTGCCTCAGATTAGAGTCAAACTGCTGTCTGCTTGTTGGTGTAAATGTCATCTGCTTACCTGGGTCACTCAGGAGCCCATGGTCTGTCCCTCTTTCCTGACATAGCTAAAGTGGATTTTATATATATATATATATATATATATATAGATTTATTCAGTTTATCCCTGTTTGGATGGAATTCATTGACTAAGAGCAAACATTTGCAGAATTGCAAACATGTGCAGGAACTTCTGCTTCAATGATATCTCAAGAGAGTACCAGAGTGAAGTTGCCTGGGAGATCCATTTAAAGGGAAACTATAGGCTGGGAATATAAAATTGTATTCCTAGCATATAGTGCCCTCCTCGCTCGCGTGCCATACAAAAACAAAATGGTATTTCAATTTACACAGTTTCTATTCAGCGCTACATAGCAACAGTTTAAAGGAACACTCCGATCTCCAGAACCACTAAAAGACTGTATTTGTTATGGTGCCAGGAGTGCCAAAATAAGTAGTCAAACCATCTATGAACGATGCAGGGCCTGCTGTTTGGTTAAGAGTGTTCTCTAGTAGTTATGGTGCTTAAGACACTATAGTCACCAAAACAACTTTAGCTTTATGAAGCAATTTTTGTGTATAGAATAGATCATGCCTCTGAAGTTTCACTGCTCAATTTACTGCCATATACTGCCCATAGGAAAGCATTTATTCAATGCTTTCCCAAGGGGTTTTAGTTGACGCTGGATGTCCTCATGCATAGCGTGAGTATGTCCAGCGCCAGTTAGGTGACCAAAAGTTGCCCAACCACCCAGAAGCACCTCTAGTGGCTGCCTGGTAGACAGCCACTACATGTGGAGTTAACCTTGCACGGTAATTATTGCAGTTCCTCAACAACTGCAATTAATACCATTGCAGGGTTAAACTGACAGGGGTGCTGCACCCAGACAACTTCAATAAGATGATGTGGTCTGGGTGCCTATATTGTCCCTTTAAGTGTCAGCACACTGTAGCAAACACAGGCGCTAGACTACCCTAATCTAAGTGCAGAGCTGGACACATCTTTTAATTTAGAGCAATGTATGTGACAAACCTTGCACCATAGCTACACATAAAGCAAAAGTTTCAATTATTTTAATTATCATATATGTCTCAGAACTAAGTGTGTATTTGAAACCTTGTTCGGTATATGAAAAGGGTAATTTGATATATGCAGATCCCAATAGATTTCCCTTCCTAAAATTGCTAACTTTTACAAGTAGAATGGAGAGAAACAGTATAAAATATTCTTAACAGAAAAGCTCTAATTTACTCCATCATCATTCTGTTCAGTATTCATTTCTTTCTAAGCGGCTTCTGCAATATTAGTTTTAATAGATGTGATGACAGAAAATTCTAGCTGATTATACCATTCATTTCATCCCTAATATATCAATTTCACTCAGCACTGAGTTCAGTGACAGATTATTAGTCTGATGTGGAACTGTATATATATACTTCAGACACAGAATTACCTTTTCTCTAATTTCAGGATTTTTAAAAAAATTTTTTTTTATATTTTAAGTTTGTTTTTGCAAATGTGTGCATTCTTTTAAAATCATGTGCCAAAATTCCGGGCAGATATACTAAGCAAATTTTTTTTTTAATAATGATTATCCGTAAAGCGACCCTATAGTCACCAAAACAACTTTATTTTAATGGGACACTCCAGGCACCCAGACCACTTCTGCCCATTGGAGCGGTCTGGGTGCCAACTCCCATCACCCTTAATCCTGCAAGTGTAATTATTGCAGTTTTTATAAACTGCAATAATTACTTTGCATGGGGCACTATAGTCACCTGAACAACTTTAGCTTAATGAAGCAGTTTTGGTGTATAGAACATGCCCCTGCAGCCTCACTGCTCAATCCTCTGCCATTTAGGAGTTAAATCCCTTTGTTTATGAACCCTAGTCACACCTCCCTGCATGTGACTTGCACAGCCTTCCATAAATACTTCCTGTAAAGAGAGCCCTATTTAGGCTTTCTTTATTGCAAGTTCTGTTTAATTAAGATTTTCTTATCCCCTGCTATGTTAATAGCTTGCTAGACCCTGCAAGAGCCTCCTGTATGTGATTAAAGTTCAATTTAGAGATTGAGATACTATTATTTAAGGTAAATTACATCTGTTTGAAAGTGAAACCAGTTTTTTTTTTTCATGCAGGCTCTGTCAATCATAGCAAGGGGAGGTGTGGCTAGGGCTGCATAAACAGAAACAAAGTGATTTAACTCCTAAATGACAGTGAATTGAGCAGTGAAATTGCAGGGTAATGATCTATACACTAAAACTGCTTTATTTAGCTAAAGTAATTTAGGTGACTATAGTGTTCCTTTAAGTCCTCCTCTAGTGGCTGTCTGTCAGACAGCCACTAGAGGGACTTCAGTGTTTTAAACGACGCTGGACGTTTTAAAGTGTTTTAAACGACGCTGGACGTCCTCACGCTATGCACGAGGACCTCCAGCATTGCTGAAATCCCCATAGGGGGATAAGCAGAGCCTGACCCAGCGCCGAGGGACATCAGTGCTGGATTCAGGTAAGTCACTGAAGGGGTTTTAACCCCTTCAGCAACATGGGATGGGGGGTGAGAGGGAGGGGCACTGCAGGGTCCTGCAGTGCCAGGAAAACTGATTTGTTTTTCTGGCAATGGAGAGTCCCTTTAATGCAGTAGTTTTGGTGTATAAATCATGCCCCAGCAGTCTCACTGCTAAATTCTCTGCCATTTAGGAGTTTACTCACCTTGTTTATCCAACAAGCTGGGTGGGGACCCTAAAATACTAATTAGGGGGGGACCTAATGTCCTCCCCCTGGCCCCCACCCCTGAGCGGTGGGAGGGGGCCCTAAAATACTAATTAGGGGGGACCTAATGTCCTCCCCCCTGGCCCCCACCCCTGAGCGGTGGGTTGGGGCCCTAAAGTAAAATAATGGGGGGGACCTATTGTCCTCCTCCCCGTCCCCCACCCCTGAGCGGCGGGTGGGGGCCCTAAAGTAAAATAATGGGGGGGACCTATTGTCCTCCCCCCTGGCCCCCACCCCTGAGCAGTGGCCCTAAATTAGAATGAGGGGGAGACCTAATGTCCTCCCCCCTGGCCCCCACCCCTGAGCGGTGGGTGGGGGCCCTAAAATACTAATTAGGGGGGGACCTAATGTCCTCCCCCTGGCCCCCACCCCTGAGCAGTGGGTGGGGACCCTAAATTAGAACGAGGGGGGAGGACCTAATGTCCTCCCCCCTGGCCCCCACCCCTGAGCGGTGGGAGGGGGCCCTAAAATACTAATTAGGGGGGACCTAATGTCCTCCCCCCTGGCCCCCACCCCTGAGCGGTGGTAGGGGCCCTAAATAAAAAAAATAACCCCCCCTCCTCCAGGTGACTAGGGGTCCCCAAACCCCTAGTCACCCCCCTCCCCCAAAAAATTAACCCCCCTCACCCTAAAAATAATGAGGGGGGACCATTTAACTAAGTACATGAAAAAAAAACAAAAAAACTTACCATTTGATGTTTTCTTTCTTCTAAAATCTTCTTTTTTCAGCCCCCAAAAAGGCCAAATAAAAAGCCATAATAACTGACGCACTTAAAAAAATAATAATAATTAAAAAAAAAAAACGAGCGCAAAAAATAATAATCCCTCTTCACCCGGCAAGGGCTCCGTGCAGACTGAGCTCTGCAGGGCGGGGGAAGTCTTATAAAGCTACTTAATCCACCAATCAGAGTGTTATGAGTCAAATTACAATACTTTTGAACAGGTATAAGAACTGATTATTTTGCACTTTATTTGTGACTGAGGTATAAGGAAACTATTAACACACAAGGAGCAAAACAACAGGTTTATTACATACAACATCGTATTCAACGCAATATTCAAAACCCTGCAGCAATAACCATTATTCTCACACCCTCCACCCAGAACCACAGAGTTCCACTGATAGAGAAACTAAACCAACACTATACCCATTCTCTAACTCTACAGACATTTTTTATATCAAGGGTTAGCACCCAACAACTCCTCATCCAAACATCATAGAGTATGGGACTTCTGCCTTAAGCACAGAACATAACCATCATTGTCATTACCTATTACACATCAGACATACTAGGCTGAATCACAAACAACAAAAAATTACTCAATACTCAATATTGGCGATTTAACAAGCTGGTACTTGTGAGGCATCACATCTAGCTTCATAAACAAATGTTTCAACTGATGGTGTACCACATTATTATTATTATTATGTTATTATTATGTTATTATTTATATATTGGCAACAAATTCCGCAGCGCTTTACAGTGGGTGGACGAACAAACATGTAGTTGTAACCAGACAAGTTGGACACACAGGAACAGAGGGGTGGAGGGCCCTGCTCAATGAGCTTACATGGTAGAGGGAGTGGGGTAAAGTGACACAATGTGACAAGCGCTTACCTTTCCCACCGGTCCCGCGCAGCGCCGGGTCCTCCTCCGATCCTTCCGGGGGGCGGTTCAGCGATTCTGACGCCGGCCGCTCGGAACACGCCCACATTTATGACGCGGCGCATGCGCGCCGACGTCACATCGAAAAAGGCGCCAAAATTCAAATGTGGCCACGCTCCCGGACTTTTTTGGGGCGTGGCTACGGAATTAAAGCCAAAGAACCCACACTATAAAAGGGCAAGCATAATACTTGTCAGATGCCCTAGTGTGGTTCTTGTTTAAGTCCCCTGGTGCTATCTTTTTTCTTATTGTTCTTCCTGGTATTGACCCTTGGCTTACTCTCTCTGACTATTCTGTTTTCTGGTTTCCCGTCACTTGGCTTGGATAATCGTGTACCCGTCTTCCGTATTCCCTTAACCTCTGGCTATTCCTCTTGACTATTCTCAGACGCTAGTCCGGCCATTTTAAGGTCCGGTAACTGTCTTTCTGTGGGTTTCATGCTGTGTGAAGGGGTCATTGTTGTGACTTTGGTCACTGTCGTGGCATTACACTAGGGCCATGGACCCTGCAGGTGTTAACCCTCTCGGACCGGCACCTGATGACCGGTTTGAAGAACTGGACCATCGTATGGACCAGTTCGCTATTGCGGTACAAACCTTGCTTGCTCGTACTGCCCATCTCCAACCGGAGGAGCAAACCCCAGTACTCAGACCTCAGGAATAACCCATGGAAATGGGTACTCCTAATCATGCTACCTCTCCTCTACGTTACGGGGGTGATCCTAAAGGCTGCCGAGGTTTTTTGAATCAAGTCAGTATTTATTTTGAGCTCCATCCGAGAGCATACCCTACAGATAGGGCAAAAATAGGTTATATCATTACCTTATTGGTCGATAGGGCATTGACTTGGGCAAATCCTCTGTGGGAGAACGATTACCCGGTAGTGTTTAACTATGTAGAATTTGTCGCAGCTTTCAGGAGGGCTTTTGATCCTCCAGGGAGGAGAACTAACGCTGCCAAAACCTTGCTACGTATGAGACAGGGTTCTCGTTCGCTTGTTGATTACGCTTTAGAATTCCGTACTCATGCGGCCGAAGTTAGATGGAATGAACAAGCATTTATTGACGTTTTCATGAACGGGCTTTCAGATAAACTCCTAGATGAAGTCGCCACTAGAGACCTACACAATGTGCTAGAGGAATTGATCACATATCTTTCCCACATTGATGAGCGTCTTAGACACAGGCAGAATACTAGAGACAGACCTCGACGGGTGCCAGAACGCTTAGCGTTAACCTATCCTTCATCCGAGACAACAACAGTTGCTCCTCCAGAACCAATGCAACTGGGAGTCACGCGTTTGTCTGAGGATGAAAGACAATACCGCCGTAGGGAGGGACTATGCCTGTATTGTGGCCGAAAGGGACATTCTCGTTCAACCTGTCCTAACCGGCCGGAAAACTCCCGCACCTAAGCCCTCATGGAGGACAGGCCTTGGGTGTAATGTGTATGTCCTCCTTTAATGATAAAAAAGACCATAGGCTTCTTCTACCTATTGTTATCGAGTGGGACTCTGGGGCGGCCGAAAATTTTATTGATCATAGATTCGGTCAGGAACATGCTTTCCCATTTCAGAATAGATCAACACCCTTGGCCGTTGAGGCCATAGATGGTAGACCATTATCTATCCCGTTTATCACACAAGAGACTCTTCCAGTGGTATTGTCCGTAGGTTCCGTGCATAAGGAGGTTATTATCCTGCAACAAGTCACTTCTCCCATCTTCCCGGTTATTCTTGGTTTTCCTTGGCTCTCTAAACATAACCCTTCTATAGATTGGGAGAAAAAGGAAATTGTAAAATGGAGTGAGGCCTGCCATAGAAAATGTATTACCCCTATTAAACAAGTAGGTCTACTTAATGTACCTACTATGGAACCTTTAACCACTTTAATACCCAGACAATATTGGGATTTAAAAGCAGTTTTTGAACCAAGAGAGGCAGAAAAATTACCCCCACACCGGTCCTATGACTGTCCAATTGACTTGTTACCCGGCACTATGCCTCCTAGAGGCACAGTTTATCCTCTCTCGGTAACCGAGAATAAGGTACTAGAGGAATATATCACAGAAAACTTAAGAAAGGGGTTTATCGTCAAATCTTCCTCTCCTGCTGGCGCTGGGTTTTTTTTTGTTTCCAAGAAGGAAGGGGACTTAAGGCCCTGTATTGATTATCGGGGTTTAAACAAAATAACTATACGTAACGCCTATCCTATTCCTCTAATCACAGAACTTTTCGATAGATTAAAAGGGGCGACTATCTTTACTAAATTGGATCTCAGGGGGGCATACAATCTAGTGAGGATTAAAAAAGGGCACGAATGGAAGACTGCTTTTAACACTCGCTATGGTCACTACGAGTATAGGGTCATGCCATTCGGGTTATGCAATGCCCCAGCAGTCTTTCAAGACTTCATTAATGTTGTTTTAAGGGAATTTTTACATATGTTTGTTATTGTCTACTTAGATGACATTCTAATCTACTCCAAGAATATTCAAGACCACCATACTCACGTTAGGTTGGTTCTTTCTAAACTCTTAGAAAATGGACTTTATTGTAAATTTGAAAAATGCCAATTTGATATAGACACTGTGCATTTTCTGGGTTATATAATTTCAGGGTCTGGATTTCAAATGGATAAGAAAAAACTAGAAGCTATCCTTAATTGGCCCCTGCCCGTTGGTCTCAAAGCTATCCAACGCTTTCTAGGGTTTGCCAATTATTATAGAAAATTTATTAGGGGTTTTTCCTCTATCACTGCACCTATCACTGCCATGACCAAAAAGGGGCGAAATTCTATGGAATGGAATCTCGAGGCCAAAGAAGCCTTTGAGAGACTTAAATTGGCCTTTTCTTCTGCACCAGTATTGAGGCATCCCAATCCCTCTCGTCCATTTATATTAGAGGTGGATGCATCAGAGACCGGTATTGGGGCCGTACTGTCTCAACGTCCATCTGATGATCAACCATTACATCCCTGTGGATTTTTTTATAAGAAATTAACTGAGACAGAAAAGAGATATGACATTGGGGACAGGGAGTTATTGGCTATTATCTCTGCCCTCAAGGAGTGGCGCCATCTGTTAGAAGGGTCTACCGTTCCCATCACCATCCTTACGGATCACAAAAACCTTTCGTATTTTGGAGAAACTAAAAGAATGTCAGATAGACAGATTAGATGGTCTTTATTTTTAACACGATTCAATTACATAGTAACTTATAGACCAGGATCAAAGAACACTAAGGCTGACGCCTTATCCCGTCAATATGAACACTTATCACCCACAGTAACACACTTCTCTTCCATAATCCCATCCAACCACATAATCGCAACAGTCTGTGCCAAAATCTCTTCAGGGTTAATGGAAGAGTTATCTAGGTTTCAGGATCAGATCTCATTGACTATTCCCAGGGGAAAACTATACGTACCCCTGTCTTATCGAAAAAAGGTTTTATTCCTTGTACACAGCTCCAAATTAGCAGGACATTCAGGTATTCATAAAACTGAGTCTTTACTTGAAGAACAGTTTTGGTGGCCTTCATACAAGAAGGACGTTCGCGAGTTCGTTCTTGCTTGTAGGGTCTGTGCTTCCACCAAATCATCCAAAGCTCGTCCTTTAGGCCTCCTTTTGCCATTGTCCATTCCCGATAAACCCTGGACTAGTATTGCCATGGATTTTATAGTGGATCTGCCCCCTTCCAGGAACCATAAGGTTATATTGACTATAATCGACAGATTCTCTAAGATGACTCATCTCATCCCGCTAATCAAATTACCCTCCTCTTCTGAACTGGCCTCTTTATTTATAAAAGAGGTAGTACATTTACATGGCATACCTCAGGATATTACATCTGACAGGGGTCCACAGTTCATTTCACGGTTCTGGAGGGCATTTTGTGACCAATTAGGTATTGTCCTTAACCTTTCTTCTTCTTATCATCCCCAATCTAATGGGGTTACGGAAAGGATGAATCAATGCCTGGAGCAATACATCCACTGTTTCACTTCTGAGTACCAAGACGATTGGGTGGAATTACTTCCATGGGCTGAATTCGCCCATAATAATCTAATACACAAATCCACTCAACATAGTCCCTTTTTTGTTAATTATGGGTTTAATCCTACAACTTTGCCGAGTTCTTTTTCGTCTACAGGAGTGCCTAGTGTTGACAGTACTCTTCACAATATGAAAGACACTTGGCTAGGGGTTAAACATATCTTAAATCAAAAGACTCAGATTCAAAAGAAAAATGCGGATAAACGACGTAGGGCTGCTCCTACGTTCGTGGCAGGAGACAGGGTTTGGTTAAGTACCCGCAACATAAAGTTAAAGGTACCCTCGATGAAATTTGCTCCCCGTTTCATAGGTCCGTTTCAGATACTCAAACGCATTAATCCGGTCTGTTATAGTTTGAGATTACCGAATACTATGAAAATTCCTAACACTTTTCATGTTTCCCTTCTCAAACCGTTCATTTGTAATCGTTATACGCAGATTGTCTCCGCTCCTCCTACCACACCAGTGGAGGATCATGTCGAATACGAAGTTAAATCTATATTAGATTCCCGGATTTCTAGAGGTAGATTACAGTATCTCCTTGATTGGAAAGGTTTCGGTCCCGAGGAGCGATCGTGGGTCAATGCATCAGACGTTCACGCCCCTCGCCTGATTCGTCTGTATGAAAGGCGGCGCTCTTGTGGGTTCGGTTCCACGGGGGGGTACTGTGACAAGCGCTTACCTTTACCCGCCGGTCCCGCGCAGCGCCAAGTCCTCCTCCGATCCTTCCGGGGGGCGGCTCAGCGATTCCGACGCCGGCCGCTCGGAACACGCCCACATTTATGACGTGGCGCATGCGCGCCGACGTCACATCGAAAAAGGCGCCAAAATTCAAACGTGGCCACGCCCCCGGACTTTTTGGGGGCGTGGCTACGGAATTAAAGCCAAAGAACCCACACTATAAAAGGGCAAGCATGACACTTGTCAGATGCCCTAGTGTGGTTCTTGTTTAAGTCCCCTGGTGATATCTTTTTTCTTATTGTTCTTCCTGGTATTGACCCTTGGCTTACTCTCTCTGACTATTCTGTTTTCTGGTTTCCCGTCACTTGGCTTGGATAATCGTGTACCCGTCTTCCGTATTCCCTTGACCTCTGGCTATTCCTCTTGACTATTCTCAGACGCTAGTCCGGCCATTCTAAGGTCCGGTAACCGTCTTTCTGTGGGTTTCATTGTTGTGACTTTGGTCACTGTCGTGACACACAAAAGGTAAGGATAGTATTAGACTAATGACAGTTGCAAGAGAAGACTCAGTCGGGAGCTATTAACAGTTTCATTGATACACTTTTATGAAGAAGTGGGTTTTTAATGTTTTTTTGAAGGAGTGGAGACTGGGTGAGCATCTAACGGAGGAGGAAAGTGAGTTCCACAGGAACCCTCGAGAAGTCTTGAAGGCGAGCATCAGAGGTGGAAGTACAGACAGAAGATAGACATAAGTCTTCAGCAGAGCGTAAGGGCCTAGACGGGACATACTTGTGTATTAGAGAGGATAGATAGGTGGGAGCAGCATTATGTAGAGATTTGAAAGCAAGAATTTTAAATTGAGCCCTATATCTTACAGGAAGCCAATGTAGGGACTGACAGAAAGGTGAGGCGTGGGAGGCACGGGCGGACAGGAACAAAATTACACACCCTGATCACTCCAATCCCTCATCCTCCTCCTCCTCCCAAGTTATTGTTTCCCCTTCATATGGAAAATATCACAGATGAGTATCTGAACCTTCTAGAATAGTCTATTAAACATGATTCATACAATAAGGAGTACAATACTATATATATATATATATATACACACATATATACATCCATATATATATATATATATATACACACACATATATATATATATATATATATATATATATATATATATATATATATCCAAATAGGTTATGGTGGGGAAAAATTGTGATTGAAAACCCCTTCCACCTGAAGTCTGTGGATAGTTAATACAATGTTAAACAAAAATCTGCACACCAGTCAAACCATAAGACTTGCTTTTCCCAAATCTTCAGGATTCTGGGTGGGCATATGCAAATTAGTTTAACAAAGAATCAAATTTTTGCCTCATTCCATTTTAAACATGGATTGCTTTTAATCTGTGTTTGCAGTATACAACAGCTTGGAACACAATTTAGGAAAAGATGCAAAACCAGTGAACCACTCATGGACAGCTGTTTCGTTGTTAATGCAACTCATCTGCATGAGGTTGGTTACTGGTTTGCTTATTGAGGCTTGGTAGTGCTTGGGAAGCAAAATCCAAATAGGTTATGGTGGGAAAAAATTGTGATTGAAAACCCCTTCCACCTGAAGTCTGTGGATAGTTAATACAATGCTAAACAAAAATCTGCACACCAGTCAAGCCATAAGACTTGCTTTTCCCACAGAAATCCCAAATCTGCAGTGATGTTACAACTGCAAAGGATTATATATACAGTCAGCA